>OW240916.1:98436133-98476699 GCA_933207985.1 Pelobates cultripes | reverse complement strand
TACATGGGCCCATCATTTCTGTTAAGATGGCTAGACCAAACATCTCAAGGTCTGCCATTTGTTGTACTCTGAGTTGCCTACTTTTGAAAATGGTATGCCATAACGGTGGAAATGTTATTACCCAGGCTGCCATGCTCTCTAAATAGCCACATAGGCCCAGCAAATCACGTTGTCAAACTTACAAGCTAAAAGGGCATCTATATATTTTGCCCTGTACTTATCGGAAAGAATCTGAAATAATGATACGTGGGGGTACCGTTATATTCAGGAGACAGTGTTAAATCAAAATACTGAGGTTTTAGTGCACTAACTAATACCAGGATTATGACATTTCTAGTGAAAATGCAATTTATGTGATTTATGTGATTTCTGTTAAAATGGCTAGACCAAACATCTCAAGGTCTGCCATTTGTTGTACTCTGGGTTGCCTACTTTTGAAAATGGTATGCCATAACGGTGGAAATGTTATTACCCAGGCTGCCATGCTCTCTAGATAGCCACATAGGCCCAGCAAATCACTTTGTCAAATTTCCAACTTTGAAATGGACATCTAATATATTTGTCCCTGTGACTTCCCCCAAAAAACTGAAAATCCGGTACATGGGGGTACTGTTATATTCAGGAGACAATGTTAAAAAACAAATAGTGAGTCTTTGTTGCAATAACTCACATCAGGAATAGGAAATGTCCTGTGAAAAGTGAGTTCATGTGTGGAAAAAAGCACAAATAAAACTATTACCGCTATGAGGGCTCTTCATTTCTGATAAAGTGGTTAGACCAAACATCATAAAATGCACCATTTGAAATACTCTGGGTTGCCTACTTTTGAAAATGGTATGCCATAATAGTGGAAATGTTATTACCCAGGCTGCCATGCTCTCTCAAAGGCGAAATAGGCTCAGGAAATCACTTTGTCAAATTTCCAACTTTGAAATGGACATCTAATATATTTGTCCCTGTGACTTCCCCCAAAAAACAGAAAATCCAGTACATGGGGGTACTGTTATATTCAGGAGACAATGTTAAAAAAAAATAGTGAGCCTTTGTTGCAATAACTCATACTAGGAATAGGAAATGTCCTGTGAAAAGTGAGTTCATGTGTGTAAAAAAGAACAAATAAAACTATTACCGCTATGTGGGCCCTTCATTTCTCTTAAAGTGGTTAGATCAAACATCTTAAAATGCACCATTTGAAATACTCTGGGTTGCCTACTTTTGAAAATGGTATGCCATAATAGTGGAAATGTTATTACCCAGGCTGCCATGCTCTCTCAAAGGCACGATAGGCCCAGAAAATTGCTTTGCTAATTTTCAATGTGTAAAACCAAAAATGGACAAGCATATATTTGACCCTGTAACTTTCCAAAACCCCATAAAACCTATACATGGTGGGTACCGTGGCGCCTGTGAGACATCACTGAACAGAACTAGGAGTGTTTCAGGGCCGTAAACTATATACTGACGTTAATATTATCAGTAAAAGTACAGTTTTTATGTGAAAAACGCAAAAAAAAACCGGAACACTAATTTTGGCTAGCATTTGTGCCCAAGTGGGTACTACAAATGACTGGCCATACCCCATTTTTAATACCCTGGGATGTCTACTTTTTCAAATGGTATGCCATTAAGGCGTAATTTTCATTTCCTGGCTGCAATACGATCTCAAAGGCAGCCTAAACACAGCAAACCAATCTGACAAATTTCACTGTGAAAAAGCATTTATGGATAAGCCGTATAAATGACCCTGCAACTTTCAAAAACCCCATAAAACCTATACATGGGGGTACCATGGCGCTTGTGAGACATCACTGAACAGAACTAGGAGTGTTTCAGGGCAGTAAACTATATACTGACAACAATATTATCAGCAAAAGTACAGTTTTTATTTGAAAAATGAAAAAAAAAAAAAAACTAACACTAAGTTTGGCTAGCGTTTATGCCCAAGTGGCTACTACAAAAGACTGGGCATACCCCATTTTGAATACCCTGAGATGTGTACTTTTTCAAATGGTATGCCATGATGGCGTAACTTACATTTCTTGGCTGCCATACGGTCTCAAAGGCAACCTAAGCCCAGCAAACCAATCTGTGAAATTTCTACGTAAAAAATAAATAAATAGACAAGACGTATATTTGACCCTGTAACTTTCAAAAACACCATAAAACCTATACATGGGGGGTACTGTTTTACTCATGAGACATTTCTGAATACAAATATGTATGTTTTATTGCCGTAAAACCAAACAGTATTGTGACATTATCAGTTAAATTGACATGCAGAAATTGAAAAATATAAAAATTTCTTAATTTTTTAAAAACTTTTTTTACATTTTATTCATATAAAATGGAGTTCTATATATGAATGTTTGATATGGAATCAAAGCCCTGTTTCCCCTGAACAAACCGATATATAATAAGTGTGGGTGCACTTAGTAAGAAAAAGGTAAATTGTAGTTGAACAGACAGAGTCAAATTCTGTGGTTTGTTTACATTTTGTTTTGATCACAACTTGTACATTTGGCTCCGTCCTTAAGGGGTTAACTGTGGGATTGTTATTATTATCATTATTATTTTATTGCTATATTATTGTTGTTGTTATTATTATTATTATTATTGGGGTTTAGTATTTTTGTGAACGGACGGCTCTCTATCTCTCTTTGTGATTTTTAGCTAACTGTAAGTGATTTGTTTTTTCCCTTTACAGTATTTTATCCCTATCCTGGGTTACTAAAAACTATAGCTATATAGGTATACTCTAATATATTGCAGGTTACAATAATTTCACTCACTATGCAGTCTGACAAGGACCAAAATTTGGCTTCTGGGTCACAAGTGACCCCTCAGATTTACCAGGGTAACCCGGTGGAAGGGATTATGCCCCCTGAATTATCTGCTACTGCGGACATACAGGCACTACTCAACGCCTCGTTTCCAGATCCGTATCGCAGGGTATGGTCTCTGTTATGGGCGCTGTGTCAATGTCTCTGTCGCAAAGTATTACCCAGGCCATCTTACAAGCTCATCAATCTGCGCAGCAGACTAGCATGTCAACTGCATCTAGTGTAACACCTGTCCCCCAAGGTCGCAAAGCTACGGCTAGGACCAAGCATTCCTCCAAAACTACTTTGAGTGACAGTTTCACTTCTGTCTCAAAAGGCGCGCAACCAACACCGCGCAAAAGAGCCACTAGCCGGGCAAAATCGGCTAGATTGTGGAGAGCCCAGCTAGACTCGTCTGAGTCAGAACTCAGCGATATTGAGGAGGAAATGGATGAATCTGATAAGGACGCTTTGGAAGGTCAGTCCCAATCTGACGGTGCATTGGGAGAGGATTCCGCCTCCTCCTTCTGCACCTTCCCCGTGACTTTGTCAGGGGCCCAGGTAAGTGTGTCAGGGTCTGGTGACGACTCTAGGATTTTAGCTCCTAGGGGGTACCCCTTTTGGACCCTGATGAGCTCAGACACTCGCGTTCAGTGGAATGGTGTCCCTCAGAACATGTGGTGAAATACATCCCGTCCAGAGTGCATAAGCCCTTAGACAAGGCTACCAGAAACAAACTGAAGGCAGAATGCCCCCGTCCCACAGTCCCAGATGACGGGTGCAAAACGCCCATTGTGGACCCCAAAATTGCACAATTCCTTGGGAAAACTGGGTGGAAACCTAGGAAGGGCCTCGATTTTGCCCTGACTAATTGCCAGGACAAGGCATTGGACATATTGGGCCCTGCGGCAAAAATATTCGAGGCGGTCGAAGATGTCCGGGACATGGACAAGGATGTCATCCGTTGATGGATCCAAAGGATCATTTGCCTAGTGGGGAATGTAAATTTGGCGCCGGCTACAGAACGCCGCTAATCTATTTTGCTCAAAATCGAGCCAAAGCTAGTCAATCTAGAGATTAATGAGCCAGGTGCCCAGGCTAAACGGCTTTTATTTAGTGACTCCTTTGTAAAGGAATTAGGGTCTTTCAGGAATCAGTACCCTAGATAAGGCGCGGAATAACATGCATAAGATATTCCACCAAAAGGTTTTTGCCAGGGCCGGAAGAGGTAGGAGCCGTCTGTCCGGCTGTATTCAGAGAGGTTCATACAGACAGAACCGAGGTTCCTATAATGGAAGAGCTGGATTTCAAGAACCAGCTTTCTTCCCCCAAAGAGGCAGACCCTTGGTCGTTAGGGGCATCCGAGGAGCTCCTTCCGGACAACGACCTTATGGCAAGTGTCTACTCTTCCCCTTCTTCCCTTCAGGTTATGGGGGGCAGACTCAGACATTTTTCCCATGTGTGGTCGCATCTGATGTCAGATCCTTGGGTCCTGCAAGCTGTAACAGGATACTTCATAGATTTTGTGTCACAACCAACCCAACTCCCTCTACCCAGAGAGATTGTTTTTTCCCAACATGATGCTACCCTTGTGTCCTAGGAAATCCACGATCCACAAAAAAGCCATCACAGAGATCCCATTCAATACACCAGGGTACGTCAGAAACCTCTTCCTGGTACCCAAGAAAGGCGGAGGAACGAGGCCAGTCATAAATTTGAAACAATTGAACGCCTACGTGTCCTATCACCATTTCAAAATGGAAGGTATACATTGTCTGCGCGACCTCCTACAACCAAAAGACTGGATGGCCAAGCTAGACCTACAGAACGCGTACCTCATGATACCTATATCGGACAGATACCAGGATTTTCTCCAATTCACATGGAAAGGAAGGAAATGGAGGTTCACAAGTCTCCATTCGGACTATCATCAGCCCCATGGTGTTTCACAAAAGTTATGAAACCCGTGATTGCTCTGCCTCGAAGTCGAGGTGTTCGGCTTATCATCTATCTAGACGATATCCTCCTTCTAGCCCAGTCTACCAACCTTCTCCACACACATCTCACATGGACTCTGACGCTATTGCAAAACCTAGGTTTCCTATCCTAACACCTGCTCAGAACATCGAATTCCTACATCAATTTCGCTACACCTCCCAGCGTGCAAATTGTTGAACATCAAAAAAGAAATCAGGCGCACATTGGCCGTTCCCCAATTCTCTCTCAAACACCTGGCACGAGTCATCGGACTCTTGGCGGCTTCCATCCAGGCCATATTCGCAGGCCCGCTCCATCACCGGGCTCTACAAAGACTTCAAGCCTCTCATCTCAGAGGCGGAGCATCATACGAGGATATGGTCACGCTAGACAAAGAAGCGAAAGACGAACTTTGCTGGTGGCTCCTCCACATGGAAGCATGGAATGGAAGCGCTATCTTCGGAACAACCCCAGATCTGATCATAGAATCAGATGTGAGCTTACACGGCTGGGGTGCGCGTTGTGAAGATATTTCGACAGGATGCATATGGTTGGACCTCGAAACGATATCAATTGCTTAGAGCTTTTAGCCGAGTCCTTTGCAGTACGCAACCTATCCCCGACTCATTCTCAATGCACAATTCTATTGAAGATGGACAACGTGTCCGCAGTCAGATACATCAACCATTTGGGAGGCACGAAATACAAAGTGCTGGCAAACATGGCATGCGACTTCTGGCAATTCTGCCTTATGCACAATATCGCAGTGACAGCGGAATAAATCCCCGGACTTTCCAACACCACTGTGGTAAGGTACTACGGACACCTGAGGGACTTCAATGACTGGCGTCTTGACCCTTTGACATTCAAGAGCATCACAGATACCTGGGGACATCTGGGAGTAGACCTCTTTCCCTCTCGGTTGAACGCTCAACTACCTCGATTCTACAGTTGGAGACCAGATTATTTGGCTCTCGCAATGAATGCCTTCCTTCAAGATTGGGCCACGGAGACGAATTACGCATTCCCTCCGTTTGCACTGATTCCCCGTTGCCTTCTACATCTATGGCACCAAAAGGGCTTGTTGGTAATTGTGACTCCCCTATGGCCATCTCAACCATGTTCCCTCATCTACTGGAACTGTCGATAGACTTCCCCTGCCTTCTCACATTGTATGATGCTCTTCTTCAGGATCCGGATGGACAACTTCTCCCGAAATCTGTACAGCTCCGCTCTGGAATTCCATGAGACCCCAATTATTTATCTCTGTCCGCAAACCACATCTTCCAATTTCATCCCCCTCTCTGGCCAGATGGGTCAAATTGATTATGACATTGGCAGGCATCGATATTTCTGTGTTCTCTCCACATTGTGTTCATGTAGCTCTGGCCTCAAAAGCCTCCGCGGTAGGATGTCGACTGGAGGATATTTTACGTGCTGCCGACTGGTCTTCTGAATCCACTTTCCGGGACTTCTACTTCAAACCAATCAAACACTTTGCTGGAACATTTATATCACAGCTTTAAACCAGCAAAATAGGAGCGTCCGTGTCTTAATAAAATTACCAGACGTAAAGTCATGATTTTATTAACGACACGGGGGCGAGTATTATCCCTCTCACCCTTCCCTGGATGGTGTTTCACCTGGGTAAGTTGGTTACAGTAAGTCCTTAAGTTCAGATCTGTTCACTGGTAAGGTGATTTGGTTGAATATGAACGTTGCTATTCACATCATACAGATTAAATAAATATTGATTACAATAGATATTGCCTAGTCACGTATAACACGTTACGTATGCATACATCCAGTTTTATACTTGGATATTACCATATTCTACTCTCTCTTACAGCTTAACAGGAAGTTTATCCACTGATGACATTGTTCCTTATTTGAAACCCTTTTTTCGTTTGGATGGCGATACAGGTTCGGGATCGCAAGAAAGAGGAAATTGTCAAGGGAATACCACTTCTTATGCTGAGGAGTGGAACCTGATTGGCTGATTGGTTGCCAGGGAAGATCTATTTTAATGACTGTTTCCTGTGTTCATATCATTGTTAAAGTTTTTTCTTTGCTGCTGAGGGAAATAAAGAAAGAGTGCAGCATAATACTCGCCTCCATATCATGTAAATAGTAAAATCTGGTAATTATAGCTCCAAAATAAAAGGATATTATACCACTGTGACTATGAGTCAGTGGTACAAGTTTTCAGTTTATTGCATTCAAAAGGTTTCTTTGTGATCAATTTGTTAGAAAATTTGTATTTTTATACTGGTAACTTAATAGTTGGCAGAAGGCAGTGCATATTCCTAGTTGAGAACAGGATAGCTAATTCTATTTTCGTTTTCAGCTTAGCACATTCAGACGTTTGGTACCAAATAATTGCAAAAAATGCAGTGGGTAAATGCCGGAATATTTAAGTTAATCTTAATAGTAGGTTAAATTCTTATGAAAGAACTCGAATAGGACACTGGGTATGTTTAGGTGTCACCTTGCGATAAGTGGTAATTTTCCATCAATTGACCCCTGTTAAAAGAGTTGTTGGTAATATCGAAGCTGCTTTCATAACTGACTAATGTTAAAATAATGATATCTAAAGATGTTATCTTCAGGTAGCATATTTTATGTGGTTGGTAAAGGATAACAGTGAAAGCGTTTAAAGCGGCACTGTCATGCCAAATCCCGTTTTTATTTTAACCCCCCTCCTGCCTCCACTACATCCAATTGACCCCATAGTAATCCCCAAATGCCCCTAAGCCCCCCATATTACCTATTTTTTATTCTTTATTTTCTGCCCCGATCTTTATTCAGGGCGCTGCCATCTTTGTGTGGGTAGATGAAGTCCCTGTGGGACACATCATCTGCCCACACTAGATAGACTGTGAGATTCCCGCACATGCCCAGTGAAACACCTGGACATGCGAACGGGAATTTCATCTATTCATTCATTCATCAGACAGACGAATGAATGAATAGAAAAATCAGACGAACAAAGTAACACTGTGTATCAGTGTTCGTTTGTTCGTTCAGTTTATTACAAGGAGGGAGCTACTGGCACGCAGCTCTCTCCTTGTAATATGTAAACACCACTTCATAAGCCCCCCAGGTCCCCCTCACTCTATGGGGGTCAATATGACCCCCATAATAGCATAAGGGAGATTAAAATCTCCCCAATGCCCCTACCCGCTATACCGCAAGTAGGGGCATGTCTACTAAACAGTGAGCAGTGTAAAAAAAAAAAGGCCATAATTTACAATGGGGGGACGGGGACCTACTGGGGGCCATAATGATAATGAGGGGGGGTACCTAATGTCCTCCCCCTCAGGCCCCCACCCCTGGGTGGCGGGTGGGGGCCATAATGATAATGAGGGGGGGCTACTGTCCTCCCCCGCCCGCCCCCACCCCGGGGCGGCGGGTGGGGGCCATAATGATAATGAGGGGGGAGGACCTACTGTCCTCTCCCCAGGCCCCCACTCCTGGGCGGCGGGAGGGAGAAGAGGAAGAGATTGAGGAAACGTAAGTTCGGCATGACAGTGCCGCTTTAAAATTAAACAGTTGTTAAGGGGTTATTTTGTAGGTAAAGGATGTGAAGTGTCCTATCCCTTATATGTTAGCATATTACTTAAGTTTTTGGGAATGTTATATTTCTCATTTCAAAGTATTTTATTTTATTTTTTTGCAGCCTTTCTTTGACTTTCTTTGCTAAATTGAGAATTATTTTGGTTTGTTTAGTAGATTTCGAGTGACAGGATTGCAGTTTTAGGATTTTAATTATTTTCCCTATAAATTTTCAATTAGCTATTTGTTTGCAAAAAATTAAAAAAATAAGATAACTAAAAAATAAATAAATACATTTCAGATGGGAAGAGTAAATGGATGCATTTGTATTATAACAGTGAGGGCAGATTTTCTTTTGTTCAGTCGAAACTTTACAGGTTTATTTTGCTGTTGCACTTGCTGATACTGGCCTCTTTTCTTGTTTATAATTAAGATTGTCCATTAAAACATTTAAAATCCAGCGGGTATTAAAGTTACGTTTCGAATACTTGGTTGTGAAGGTAAATAACATGCTATTCTTTCAGGTTTGGGCTGTGGCAAAGCGGCTATATTGGATTGGTGCAAATGCAGGCAAGAAGATTGGGAGATGGAATCAGACTAGTTTTCAGTTATACGTGTGTGATGATTTGATTTAATGTTGTCTCTTCCTCTTGTCATTCTTTTATTTTCAGGTACCATAACAAATGTTTGGATTCTAGGTTACTCAAGGGGTCTGGCAGGCCATGCAAAGAACAAGAGCCAGAATATACGGACGTGAGTAGAACTTCAATCAGGGTCGATGTATAGTTGATCTGAGATTTTGGAATTATGGTCATTAGGTTGGATTGTTCTACATGGCCAGATACAGCAGGTTTTTTTGAACCTTTCACATAGTGGTAACAATGTAGGTTTAGTCAAGTCTGTTTATTGCACGATTTGAGTTATTGGATCATTAAGGAAATATTTCCTGTAACCATTTTAGTATGATCAGAGAACAAGATGGCCAGCTGCAGCAATAGAATGGAGCAAATAGGGAGTAGTGTAGATTTTGTTAAATCTCTCCTTACGGAATTGTTTAATGATTTTAGTTCCCCTTTGTGCGTTATTTCCTTCAATTGTTTAATTTTGTGCAGGAGTTGGTCCCACGATTGCTATGGTTAGAATCGCAAGAGTAACGGTGTTGGAGAAGGTGCGCATTACACTGGGTGTTTTACATACACCTATATTGTAAGGTTCAGGTTAACTTGCCAAATATTGGAGTTATTATACTTAAGCTGGAGTTACAAAACATGATGGAAGAGCCTTTGCTGTGGGGAGCCTCAGCTGGGGTAGTGTCTACCCCAGTTGAGGCGGTGGGGCAAAAGTCATCCTCAGGGTCAAGTTCTGAGGAAGGATATGGTGGTAAATGGTTTTAAATGTTATGACTGACTGGCTATTTGGTGGTTAAAAAAGTTAAAAGTTTTTAAAGTTGGTGGACCCTTTGTTATATGGTTATGGTTACAAAGTTATGGTTACAAAGTTATGGTTGTATGCCCTTGAGCTTTGAATAAACACCACGGCCAAGCCCATTGAAAAGTAATTAAACGTTGTCTGTTGTTATTGTGTGTTTCATTTTATTTATACGAATATTGACTACCATACATAAAGAAGCCACAGGCACCGAGCACTGTGGCATATATGTATGGTGGCAATGAAGTAGTTAATCCGTTTTGTCTAGGATTTAAATTTGAGGAATTTTACATCTTGTGGTAGTTGGTCAGTTAGACAGGTATCTAGGTAGAATTGATGACAGCTGTTTCTGGGGGCTGGAGCTGGCATGGGATTGGTTGAAAGTTGCAAGCAGAAAAAGAGCGGGAAACTGGAACAGTATAAAAAGAAGCAGCACAAGTTTAATCCTGTCAGAGTGGAGTGAAGCAGGAACGGTGTGGTCGGACCCCACCCCCACTCCCTTTACTTTTATTTAATTGTATTGTTGTGGTGTTATGAAGCATTGGAGCAAAAGTCATCCTCAGGGTCAAGTTCTGTGGAAGGCTATGATGGTTAATGGTTTTAAATAAAGAGCAGTCAGGTTAGTTATTACTTACTGGCAATAAAGTTGAAAGTTTTAAGTAAACGCAGTCCTGTTAGTTATGACTGACTGGCTATTTGGTGGTTAATTAAGTTAAAAGTTTTGAAAGTTGGTGAACCATATGTTATTTGGTTAGGGATACAAAGTTGTGATTACAAAGTTATGGTTGTATGCCCCTTGAGCTTTGAATAAACACCACGGCCAAGCCCATTGAAAAGTAATTAAACGTTGTCTGTGGTTATTGTGTGTCTTGTTTTATTTATACGAATATTGCCTACCATACATATAGAAAAGTTGATAGATTTTGACTTGCTTAAGCTGACTACAGAAAATGATAAAATGTTATTCATTTCAGTAAACCTAGACTTTACAGGTATTTATATAATAATATGCGTCCATGCACTAATATTTTTTTTGCAAATAATTTCCCAGTTTAAATTTCACTAAAGTTAGTACTACAGTAATTTTGAATATGTCATCAGGTAAATTCAGGTAATGCTGCCGACACTTGTAAAAATAATTTGCTTTAAGTTTGTTTGCCCTAATTTGTTTATTTGTAATCACCACCTATGTTTTCATTGTAATGCATAGTCTGCTTTTAAAGTACTTTCAAAAAATATATATTTTTTTAATCTGTCTCACTAAAACGTAATGTTGAAGTAATACATATATTAACAATGAAGGGGCTAACATATAAATTCATTTTATAATACATACAAATTTCAGCAAAATTATTTCAACAAAGCTCTTTCAAAGTTCAACTATGGAAGTACAAGTTCAAGATGACTAGTACTGTTTTGATCAGTTTAAAAATATATATATTTTTTTTGTAGATGGTAAGTATATTTTCTTCTAATATTCAAAGTCTTGATCAAATGCAGGCAGATCAATGATTTTGGTTTACTGTAGTTTTGGGATTTATAAGAAGAACACATCTTTGTCAGTGTATAGCTGTACAGTAGACAAGTACCTATTGGTAAATATTGTATTTCTAACAGTGGGGTGATCTGTTCAACTTTTAGCCTATACCAACACACATTTTGGTGTCCTAAACTTATATTAACCCCTTCCCGACCACAGATGGAAATTTTCCGTCAACCTTGTCCTTCAGTTAAGGACCGTTGACAGAAAATTTCCGTCATTTACTAAAGTTAACCCCAGATCGCTGCGATAGTGGCAATCGTAGGGTTAACGGTGCTCCGGTCTGCCTCTGTATTAGAAGCAGACCGGGAGCACCCGATCGGGCTGCCCCAGCACCGGTGCTCGCTCTGACAGGCTGTCAGAGCGAGCACATGTGCTGTATATACTCACCTTCCGCCTCCCTGCACTTCCGGGTTCTGTGTGAAGTGCAGGGAGACGGATCAGTGCTGCTGATCTTCTCCCTGTGTAAAAAAAAAAAATAAAGTTAAATCCCACCCCCCCTTTCCCCTGCTTTTATAAAATTAACCCGTTCCGTGCCAATTGATTACTGACTACAGTGATCAATTGGCAGGGTATACATTTTAATGTCATCTTATTTATTTTTTAACCCGTTTAAAAAAAAATTTAAAAAATTTACTTATTAAATGCTTTACACTTTCTTAACTTTTTTACACTTTTACATTTTTTCTAAACTTTTCTTTTACCGTTACTCCTTAATTAGCCGTAAGCAGCACTAACAGTAAATTCCCCCCTTTCCCATTACTCCCACCCACTCCAGCTAGCAAAATATATATAATTATAAAATATTTAAATGAATTAATTAAATAAATTGAACCGCAGAGGGTTAAAAAATAAATAAAAATTAATCCTCAGGGGTTAAAAGAAATTAGATTACAGTATAATACTGTGATCTGTATTTTGATCACTGTAGGCAGTGATCAACTGACAGGGAAGGGGTTAATTTTTATTTAGAATTTACTGTTAGTGCTGCTTACTGCTAATTAAGGACTAACGGTAAAAGAAAAGTTTAGAAAAAATGTAAAAGTGTAAAAAAGTTAAGAAAGTGTAAAGCATTTAATAAGTAAAATATAAATTTGTAAAAACGGGTTTTACAAAGTAAAAAAAGTTTTACAAAGTAAAAAAAGTACATTACCACTACACTGGTACAAGCTAGCGGAAAAATTATCCCACGCTAACGTTCAAAATATGCCTTTTGAATTACCCTGGGATGTGTTCTTTAAGAAATGGTATGCCTTTATGGTGTGGTTGTAATATGTAGCCTGCTCAAGTGCTCCAAAGTGGGACACGGATACATCAAAACCCTCCATGAAAATTAACTTGTCACGTCTCTTTTACAGCAGTGTAACTTCACAAAATAGTGTCTGGGTCATACATTGGGCAGATTGTTTTACTCAGAAGACTTAGCTGAGCATAATTTGGGTGGTTTGAACTTAATGGCACATATGAAATGTACAAAATGCCCAGCAAAAATGTAATCTGTATGTAAAAAATGCCCAAAATTATTTCATAATTTGGCATATATTGGTGAAAAAATGGGGGCATGTTAAGGCACAATACGCACCATATGAGATACCCTGGAGTGTCTACTTTTACAAATGGTAGGCCTTTGTGGGTTTTTTTTGAACAGTCAAACTGCTATAATACCCCAAATTGAAGCATAGGCCCATTAAATCCGCCTCTCAAAATTCTACTGTAAATATTGAAACGGACAGGTCTCCTATATGGCACGAAATAGTGCCAAAGACATGGGGGTATCTTTGTACTCAGCAGAAGTAACTGAACACAAAATAAAACTTTTACAGGAATAGCACACACCAACTTTACAAAATACACATGAGAAGTTCTTTGTTATAAGTTTGTGTGCCAAAAACCCCCAAAAACTAAATTTTACTCCAATATTTAGCAGAGATTGGCTGTGAAATGGCTACGTAGAAAGGACAGGACAATAGCCTGTGATGTCTACTTTATATAAATATATACTTTTGTGTGGCTATTTTGTTTTCTTTTATGACTATTAGGCTTACAAGACAAACATACCAAATTCTAAAATCGCTCCACATTAAAAGTTTATTTTACTCTTTGTGCTTTGTGACCTGTAACTACCAAAAAAAAATTAAAATCCCAGACACATTATATATTCTGTAAATCAGAACAACTAAATGAATTTATTTTTAATTACTATCGTTAACCTGCACTAATTATGCACACATTATTATTGCAAAAACTGTAAAAAAAACCACAAAATGTTTCTTTTTTTTTTGCATTTTTCTTTTGTTTTAAATAATAAATAAGCATTTATATATATATATATATATATATATATATATATATATGTTACATCAAATTAAAGCCCTTTCTGTCCTTTAAAAAACAGTATATAATATGTGTCGGTGCAATAATCGAGAGAGATGCAAATTGCAGTTGAATGCATACAGCAAGAAAATGCAAAAATTGCTTGTTTCATTAAGCGTAAGACAAGCGTCTGAAGCTGTGTCCTTAAGGGTTTAAGGAGTGAGCCAAATGTACACATTGTGAACAAAACAAAACGTAAACAAAACCTGGCACTTGCGCTACATGTCTGTCCAACCGTAATTCACCTTTTTCATATTAAATGCACTCACGCTTATTATATATCATTTTATTCAGGGGAAACAGGACTTTCATTTAATATCAAATACTTAGCTATGAAACATAATTTAATATGAAAAAATGGGCGTCTTTTGCATTTTTCGCACACAAACAAATATTAACGCTAACTTTGGCCAGTGTTTGTGACCAAATGGCTACTAAAAAAGACTGGACACACCCCATTTGCAATACCTTAGGTTGTCTACTATTGAAAATGGTATGCCATCATAGGGATAATTTTCATTCTTGGGCTACCATAGGGTCTCAAAAGCAACTTAACCAATCTGGCAAATTTTTAAGTGAAAAAAATGAAACACAAGCCTTATATTTCATTCTGTAACTTTTGAAAACACCATAAAACCTGTACATGAGGGGTACTGTTGTACTCGGGAGACATCGCGGAACCCAAATATTTGTGTTTCGAAACAGTAAAAAGTATCACAGCAATAATATCGTCCATGTAAGTGCTGTTTGTGTTTGAAAAATTCAAAAAATTTCACTTTTACTGGTGATATCATCGTTGTAATACATTTTACTGTTTTGAAACACTAATATTTGTCTCCAGAGTAAAACAGTACCCCCCATGTACAGGTTTTATGGTGTCTTGAAACGTTATAGGGTTAAATATAGTGCTAGCAAATTAAATTCCCTATACATTTGGCATGGGTTGTAAGGCAGATCCCGCTAATTGTAATTAATTAAAATACCTAATTATGTAAAAATATTACATAAATATATATGTAGAATTAATATATATATATATATATATATATATATGTACATATATATATATATATGTGTGTATATATATATAATTTTTTTAAAATATTTTTATTTATATATAGGTATATATATATATATATAGTGATATATACGTATATTTTTATGTATATAGATATATATATATATATATTATTTTGTTCTACATGTATTTTGATATAAATATTTATATATTAATATCACAATACAGTTAAAATAAAATAACACACATCTATATATTTTTTAATTATTTATTTTTTATTATTTGTTATTTTTATTTTTTAACGTATTTACATATTTTTTTTAATATTATATATAAATATATACAGTTGCAAGAAAAAGTATGTGAACCCTTTGCAATGATATGGATTTCTGCACAAATTGGTCATAAAATGTGATCTGATCATCATCTAAGTCACAACAATAACAATCACAGTCACAGTCTGCTTAAACTAATAACACACAAAGAATAAAATGTTGCCATGTTTTTATGGAACACACCATGTAAACATTCACAGTGCAGGTGGAAAAAGTATGTGAACCCCTAGACTAATGACATATCCAAGAGCTAATTGGAGTGAGATGACAGCCAACTGGAGTCCAATCAATAAGATGAGTTAGGAGGTGTTGGTTACAGCTGCCCTGCCCTATAAAAAAAACACACACCAGTTTTGGGTTTGCTTTTCACAAGAAGCATTGCCTGATGTGAATGATGCCTTGATACCTGCTACTCTCCCTAGGAGTGGCCGTCCTGTAAAGATGACTGCAAGAGCACAGCGCAGACTGCTCAATGAGGTGAAGAAGAATCCTAGAGTGTCAGCTAAAGACTTACAAAAGTCACTGGCAAATGCTAACATCCCTGTTAGCGAATCTACAATACGTAAACACTAAACAAGAATGGATTTCATGGGAGGATACCACAGAGGAAGCCACTGCTGTCCAAACAAAACATTGCTGCATGTTTACAGTTTGCACAAGAGCACCTGGATGTTTCACAGCAGTACTGGCAAAATATTCTGTGGACAGATGAAACCAAAGTTGAGTTGTTTGGAAGAAACACACAACACTATGTGTGGCGAAAAAAAAGGCACAGCACACCAACATCAAAACCTCATCCCAACTGTGAAGTATGGTGGTGGGGGCATTATGGTTTGGGGCTGCTTTGCTGCATCAGGGCTTGGACGGATTGCTATCATCGAAGGAAAAATGAATTTCCAAGTTTATTAAGACATTTTGCAGGAGAACTGAAGGCCATCTGTCTACCAGCTGAAGCTCAACAGAAGATGGATGTTGCAACAGGATAATGACCCAAAGCATAGAAGTAAATCAACAACAGAATGGCTTAAACAGAAGAAAATATGCCTTCTGAAGTGGCCCAGTCAGAGTCCTGACCTCAACCCGATTGAGATGCTGTGGCATGACCTCACGAAAGTGATTCACACCAGACATCCCAAGAATATTGCTGAACTGAAACAGTTCTGTAAAGAGGAATGGTCAAGAATTACTCCTGACCGTTGTGCACGTCTGATCTGCAACTACAGGAAACGTTTGGTTGACGTTATTGCTGCCAAAGGAGGTTCAACCAGTTATTAAATCCAAGGGTTCACATACTTTTTCCACCTGCACTGTGAATGTTTACATGGTGTTTTCAATAAAAACATTGCAACATTTCATTCTTTGTGTGTTATTAGTTTAAGCAGACTGTGATTGTCTATTGTTGTGACTTAGATGATGATCAGATCACATTTTATGACCAATTTGTGCAGAAATACATATCATACCAAAGGGTTCACATACTTTTTCTTGCAACTTGTATATATATAACAATAATTATATATATATATATATATATATATATATATATATATTTAATCAGTATCAATCTATGTGTAATTTGATATTAATATATTTATATATATATATTAATAGTAAAATACACCTAGACAGTTTATGTGTGTGTATGTATATGTGTATGTGTGTGTATGTATATGTGTGGAAAAAATTGTGTATGCGAGATTGACAGACTTCCTCGAGTCCAACTCTATGCTAGACCCACTTCAGTCTGGTTTCTGCGCTAAGCCCTCTGTAGAAACAGCACTGACCAAAGTATCCAATGATCTACTCGCTGCAAAATCTTGTGGTCACTACTCTATCCTCATTCTCCTTGACCTGTCTGCGGCTTTTGACACTGTTGATCATCAACAGCTTCTTCTCATCCTCCACAATATCGGTCTACAAGATATTGCTCTCTCCTGGTGCTCCTCCTACTTCTCCCAGCGCTCTTTCAGTGTTTCTTTCTCTGGCTCTGCTTCTTCTCCCCAACTCCTCAATGTTGGCGTCCCCCAAGGTTCAGTCCTTGGTCGCCTACTGTTCTCCATCCATACTGCCTCCCTTGGTAAACTCATTAGCTCCTTTGGCTTCCAATATCATTTCTATGCAGATGACACACAAATCTACCTGTTCTCTCCTGATCTCTCCCCGTCCCTCTTGACTAGTGTCTCTGACTGCCTCTCTGCTGTTTCTAACTGGATGGCTGCCCACTTCCTTAAACTAAACTTGACCAAAACTGAAATTCTGGTCTTTCCTCCCTCAGGTGTTGTTACTCCTGTGTCTGTCTCCCTCCAAGTCAACGGTGCTACCATCAGCTCCACCACGCAGGCTCGCTGCCTAGGTGTTCTCTTTGACTCCGACCTCTCCTTCAAGCCTCATGTTCAATCTATCGCCAAATCCTATCATTTCCATCTCAAAAACATTGCGCGCCTCCGCCCCTACTTAACGCCAGATGCGACTAAGGGGTTGGTCCATTCCACTGTCCTTTCTCGCCTTGACTACTGTAATCTGCTTCTCAGTGGTCTTACGTGCTCCCAACTTGCGCCGTTACAGTCCATAATGAATGCGGCAGCGAGGCTCAATCTTCCTGTCCGCCCGCACCTCCCATGCCCCACCCTTCTGTCAGTCCCTACATTGGCTTCCTATAAAATATAGAGCTCAATTTAAAATTCCGGTTCTTGCTTTCAAATCTCTAAATAATGCTGCTCCCACCTATCTATCCTTCCTTATACACAAGTATGTCCCGTCTAGGCCCTTACGATCTGCTGAAGACTTACGTCTATCTTCTGTCCGTACTCCCACCTCTGATGCTTGCCTTCAAGATTTCTCGAGGGCTGCACCGTTCCTGTGTAACTCGCTTCCCTCCTCCGTTCAATTCTCACCCAGTCTCCACTCCTTCAAAAAATAATTAAAAACCCACTTCTTCATAAAAGCATATCAATTAAACTGTTAATAGCTCCTGACTGATTCCTCTTCTGCAACTGTCACTAGTCTAATACTATCCTTACCTTTTTGTGTCATTTTACCCCACTCCCTCTAGCATGTAAGCTCATTCAACTACATGTCTGTTCGTCCACCAATTGTAAAGCGCTGTGGAATTTGACGGTGCTCTATAAATATAATAATAATAATAATAAGTATATAATGATCTAAGTATATAATTTATTTATTTTTTACACTGATTTTAACTGTTATTTATTTGAATTCAGCCAGCAGGGGGACTAACTGTCATTACAGGCAGTCCCCCTGCTGGCAATGCAGCAGCCAGCTAACCCGGCCATGTGATTGTGAGGCCCTCGCCGGTTGGGGGGTGGAGGAGGCAGGATCTGCCGCGGGGGACTCCCTGGGATCCCAGGTGAGTCCCCCGACCACGATCGCCGGCGTGGGATCGCCGGCGACTGGGTAAGTAAGAAAAACCGTGAGGGCATACTATTACGCCCTGCGGCGTTTAGAGCCGCTTAGAATGGGGCGTAATAGTACGCTCTCTGTTTTAAGGGGTTAATCTGTGCAAAAATAATTAAAAGTAAATATTTTCCCCCAATTTTTCAAATTCTATCATTATATAAACTCAATTAAAGTGATTCTGTCACTTTTGTGAGTCTTGCTTTTAAAAAAAAAAAAAAAAGTGTTTCTCTATTCCTATTTTATCTTATTTTTGGAAATCCATTTTTTTAGTTAAATCTCAGCAGACATAGGGACTATTTGTTCAGATAGGTAGCATTGTCTTTGACAATTTTTATAAATGGGCGCAGCTTCAGCAAAGTTCCATTTTGATTTTTAAGATGATTTACTCACAATCCATGAGTCAAGGGAATCGCACAGAAGGGCAAAGAGCAGACTTCACTGGCAGAGGAAAACAAAATGCAGGTCCCTAGCTATTGAGATCCAGCACATGTAAGAAAAGATAATTATTATTTAAAAAAAAAAAGACAAGAGACAATTGGGAAGTGTAGTCATTAACCCCTTAAGGACACAGCATCTGAAGCTGGACATACCCTTAAGGACAACTTTTGCATTTTTTGCTGCTTGTGCTCAACTGCAGTTTGCATCTATCTCATTTATTGTACCAACACATATTATATACCATTTTTTAGACGACAAAGAGGGCTTTAATTCGATGTGACCTATATATATATAAATTCTAATTTATTACAAAATGAATGCAAAAAATGGGGAAAAAAATAATAATTTTTCCAAGCCTTGCCAGTTTTACTTAGGAAAAGTGATTCAAAATCAATTCATTTATGTGTCTTGATTTACAAAGTACATAATATGTGTAGGATTTCATTTTGTTTTGAAAGTTACAGGTCACAAACTACAAGGTCTAAAATAAAATTTCAATGGAAGTTTAATACCAAGCAATTATGGTGATTATTATACTAATATATTTTTATACATCTGTAATGATGATGATGCCTACAGTACATATTGTTTGTTACTTATTAATATAATTTTTTATATAATTGTTTTTATCTCTGTTGTTATCTTAATGCTCCATATTGTAATATTTTGTATATACTTGCAATACTGACAATGTATATATGTCATATCTATCTATTTATTATTGTTTTTTACTTTGAGGCTCTACACTAATTAGCACAATGTGTATTTAAGCATGGCTGCAACATCAGTCTGCAATATGTCTCTGAAGAAGTGAGGCTATTTCCTCACGAAACGCGTTAGACCGAAGCATCTCTTTGAACTGTGCTAGTAACCAGCATTAGAAGCACCCACTTGCTCAGGACCCTTGGTGAACCTGTGGACTTAGACTATTCACTGTGCACACCCCCGGAGTGAGGTCCGTGTTGGGACGCACACATCGATCTGCATGCCGTCCTCAACCGGCAGACAGACCACAGAGCACCAGAGCAACAGCTGCCAAGTCAATCCACATCCATCCTGGCTGATTCCGAGGGTCTGTGAATATTTGTGGACTTCATTGGACTGGTAACATACATTTGCACATGAATTGACCATCATTTTTGATTAATTCATATTTTATCTATATTTATTTTTAATAAACTGGACTTTGCATTTCTATCCAGTTTCTCTCTTTCTACATTGTATCCACGCCACATTATTTATTTTAGCACACAGTTCCTCATACTGTAGTGCTTGTTTTGCAACTTTGTCTATACAAAGCATATTATTTAGGTGCAAGTATTAACTATCTGTTATCCTTTATCTTTTCAGGGACAGTATTTTACTGCACCTTGCACTGTTAGGAGCATTTATTTTTATTTTTATTTTTTATTTTAATCATTTATTTTTTCTTATTTGATTCATCCTCTGTTTTTATATATCACATATGATTAAGTTTTAAAATCTATCAGTTACATCTATCAGAGTCCTACTTTGTATATATTTTTCTTAAAGGCATAGTACCCATTTTTGAGTCCCCTTTTTAGTCACATTTTTATTGTTACATCCTTGAAGTATTTTATACAGATTTTATCCAGCATTTCATTTCCGGATTTTTGAGTCATATGATTAAGTTTTAGAATTTATCAGTTACATTTTAGAGTCCTACCCTTGATATATTTTTCTTAAAGGCATAGTACCCATTTTTGAGTCCCCCTTTTTTAGTCACATTTTTATTGTTATATCCTTGAAGTATTTTATACAGATTTTATATAGCATTTCTTATCCAGATTTTTGAGTCATATACTTATTAGCTCCTAGGTCTTTTGCATTTTTTAGTGTTTTTCCACTTTTTAGTGCTTTTTCTTTATTCTATATAGGTTTTAGTGGAACCCTATCTTCCTAGTTAGTAGCTATTTAGTTTTAGTCCTCCTCCCTCTTTGCTGTGTATCACATTAGGTGTACCAGATCTATCTATTTATCACAGGCTATTTACCTAAGGTTATTTTGACACTTTTTATGTAGCCATTTCAATTCCTATCTCTGCTAAATATTGGAGTAAAATTTAGTTTTTTCTCTATTTTGGCATATACACATATAGCAAGGTTTTTGTAATGTGTATTTTGTAAATCTGGCGTGTGCTATCCTTCTACAGAACCCCATATTGTGTTCAGCTACAACGATGTCCCTATTGTATACCTTTGCCAATATTCTGTGAAGCTCCGATGTGATATAAAGAAAATCATGCTATTTCAGTTTCTATAGTTGTAATTTTCATAGATGATCATATGTCTGATTTTGTGGCATTATAGCCATTTGACTGTTCAAATAACCCCACAAAGGCCTTCCATTTGATAATGCAAACACTCCAGGGTATCTTATTAGGCATATATTATACCTTAACTTGCCACCATTTTTTTTTTTACCAATTTATTGAAAATTATGTGGTGAGAAATTTTGAAAAAATTTTTTTACATACATGTTGCATTTTTGTACATTTGATAAGTGCCACTGTCATAAATTCCCTCTAAAACAATAAGTCCAATGTATGACCTAGACACTATTTTGTGAAGTTACAGTGCTGTAAAAGAGATGTGACAAGTTCAGGTTTTTAAGTGTGAATTTACATGGAGGCTTTTAATGGGTCCGTATTCTATTTTGAAATATGTTAGCAGGCTGCTTTTTCCAACTACCCCAAAAAGGCATACTATTTCTTAAAGAAGACACCCAAGGGTATTTCAAAAGGCCTATTTTGAACCTTAGCATGAAATCATTTTTCCCCTTGCTTGTACCAAGTGTAGTGGTAATAAACCTTTTTTATGCCTTTTTGACACACACAATGAGTTTTTAATATATATTTTGCAAGCTTTGTGTGTGCTACAGCAGTATAATACATCATATGTTTCTCAGCTATGTCATATGAGTACAACAATACCCCCGTATGTACCTTTACCTGGTATATGACAACGTTGAAGGGGCACATTTGAGACACAGCCATTTAAGTTTGAATTTTTATGCTGGGTTCATGCCCCACCATGGATTTTTTTTAGTAGGTTGTGTTTTCCAATTACTTCACAGAGGCTTACCATTTCCTAAAGAAGAAACACCAGGGTGTTTCAAAATGCATATTTTAAACCTTAGCATGGTATCAGTTTTTAGCTAGCCTGTACCAAGTGTAGAGGTAATACACATTTTTTCCCTTTTTTAAATATTTTTTTTTACTTTTTTAAAAGTCTTTTTAAATTTTAAAAAGTTTTTAGTTTTTAACAACTTTTTTTACTATTTTAAAACTTTGTTTAAACTTTTCAAAAGTTTTTTTTTACTTTTTAAAAGTTTTTTTTACTGTTAAATACTAACTAGCCTAACAGTAATTCCCCCAATTTTCCCACTAATGTCTACCCACCCAAGCTAAATAAATAAATATTTTACAAATATTTAAGTAACTAACTAAATAAATACATTTTGGGGTTAAAAGAAGAAATCAGATATATACTGTTATCTGTATTTTAATTTGATTTATCTGTATACTGTTATCTGTATTTTGATCACTGCAGGCAGTGGTCAAAGGGCAGGTAAGGGGTTACATTTTATTTGAACGGGGTGAGGATGGGTGGGATTTTTTAACTAACAGGTTTTTTTTCACAGAGAGAGACAGATTAGCATATGTCTCTCTGCACTTCACAGCTCACACGGAGCTCGATCGGGTTTCATTGCAGCATGTGTGATCGCTTTGACTCCTGGTCAGAGCGATCACATGGGCTGTGAAAGTGAAACTGCTTGCTGTAGTGTGCCTCTAACATGAAGACACACTACAGGAACATTAACCCCATGATTGCCGCAATTGTGGCAATCTGGAGTTAATTTTAGTATTGGACGGAAATTTTCTGCCCTGCGTCCTTAAGGGGAGTACTGCAATTACGGAAAATTTCTGTCCAGTGTCCTTAACCCCTTAAGGACCAAACTTCTGGAATAAAAGGGAATCGTGACATGTCACACATGTCATGTGTCCTTAAGGGGTTAAAGGATTAACATACAAAGAGCGAACATATGGAAAACTAAGAGTAAAAAAAAAAGCAATGCAAAATAATTCACAACAAATATTGTTTTCCCTATTTTTTCTATCAGTGTTTATAATGTGTTAACCAATTGCACTGAATCTTAGTTTTTCACCCTGTGTAATACATAGCTTTACAGTTTCCAGTAAGAGGAAAACCTGTAGATTTGTACAGCGCTACGGAATCTGATGGCGCTATATAAATAATAAAATAATAATTATAATTTGAATAAATACAAAAGTAGCGACTGAAAAGAAAAACTCCAGAAAGTGAAAATATGTTAGATACATTTATTACATGTAACAAATTTATATTCAATAAAAAAAATTCACTGCATACAAGAGAATGAGAAAAAATTGCTGTTTATCTAGAACATGTAAAACATTTTGGAGGGCCTCTATCCTGAAATACAATGCCTTAAAAACATATTCAGACCTCCTAAATTGCTTACATTATTTATATTGTCACCTTATGCTAGAATTGCTTAACTTTTTTCACATCAATCTACACTCAATAACCTGTAATGACAAAGCAAAATATTACTTCTGACATATAATAAACATAAAATAACTGGAATATCATATTGACACAAGTATTTAGACCATTAACTCAGTAACTTTGGCAGCAATTATAGTCTCAAGTCTTTTTAAGTATGACGTGGCAAGTTTTGCACATCTGGGTTTGAGTAATTTCTGCTATCAATATCGGCAAATCCTCTGCCAGGTTGGATGGAGGCTGTAGTTTAACAGCTATTTTCATGTCCCTCCAAAGATGTTCGATTGTGTGCAAATCCAGGCTCTGGCTGTGCCACACTAGGTCATTCACAGAGTTGTCCCCAAGCCTCTCTTGCTTATCTTGGCTGTGTGTTTGGGGTCATTGTCCTGTTAGAAGTTGAAACTTTACTCAATCTTAGATTCTGATAACTCTGGACCAGGCTTTCATTAAGAATATCTGTATTTGGCTGCATTCTGCTTTTCCTCATCCCTGACCAGTCTCCCAGTGCCTGCCACTGAAAAACACCCCCAAACCATGATGCCACCACCAGCATGCTTCACTGTAGCAAAAGCAAATGCAATTGCACAATAAATAACTTATTCAATGCAGCTTAAGTATCTTTCTAAAAGAGTAGCAAAACATAAATTAAGTTTCAAATAACCAACAAATATAGTAGAATGTATAAGGAGTGTTAGACTGGAGAAAATGTGCAATTACATTAGAGACAATTCTACTTGGTACATCTTGAGAGAATCATATAAACTCATCCAGAGAATAGCCAGGTGATCAGTCTGTTATGGAGTAGTAGGAGAATAATCTTTGATCAGTACAGTATGTGAACTTTGGTCCAACTGAGGAGAAAATGATGAGAACATACCAGTATGTCAGAATGCCATTATGGATGGGAGTCCTCTTTAAGGACACAAGTGAGCAAAAACGATTTTGAGACCTGAGACCTGATTTACTGAAGGGCAGAGTTCCTCTGAGCTTTTGTCTGTTTTCAGAATTATCATATACTTTGTTTTTGTTACACTAACTTGGCTCTCCCCAAGTTAAAATAGTTATCCAGAGGTGGACCCCTGTGCATAGAGAAGTATTAGCTACACCTTGCTGACAAGGCCCAAAGAAGGCCATAACGATTGTCCTAGGTTGCTTTGCTGTATTTTTCGTGCCAGTTCTGGACTGCCCTTATGGGTGGGATCAGTCTGATATGCCTTTGCATAGGTTTTCTCTATAATGGCACAAGTAAGCAAAAAATATTTTGAAACCTGAGGGGGATCTACCTAAGGGAAAGCTACTGAGTTTCTCTAAGTTTTTGTCAGTTTTAAGAGTTCTCACATACTCTGTTTTAGATGAGGAGTCTAGTCAAAAGCCAGTCTGGGTAATATGTTATCCATCTGAGGGAGAAGACAAGGAAAAGTCCAAGCTGTAACCAGGAGATCTGTACAGAAACTGAGGTCAGTAACGGAGTATCCATCAGATGTAGTAGTAAGGGATAGGAGGGATCTAGGAATTTTAAATGATGATGCCTATGAAAGTGATACATGCATAAACATAGAAAGCAGCATGTATGCAATCAGGTATTAAACACATTAATAGTGAATAGAGGCACTATCGGCATCCGTTTAAATACTTGTGCACTACATCTGTCGGTGCCTTTTAAAAGTACAGTGTAGCAATTCCCTAAATGTTATCTATTACATTCAATAAAGTTATGACACCACTTCAATAAGGAAAAGTTGTTTTGGGTACACCAAAACAACTTTTCCTTATTGAAGAAATGGGAGGAAAGATGAGAGAACAGTAGGAGAGAACAATGATATCACCTCTGATGATTAATAGGGTTTTGGAGAGGCCTGTACTAATTAATTTTTAATCCCCTCTCCCCCTTCCCCCCCCCCTCCATCCCCTCAAAGATGCTCTCAGTGCTTTCCTCGTCACTGAATGCACTTTCAAACATAACGGAGAGAGTTTTATTGTGGAATACAGGACAAAACAAGGATACAATGTTTCAATCACACACACACACACATATATATATATATATATACACACACGATTAGGGCCTCACAGGCGAAATGTTGCATCCTTATTTTGTCTTGTATTCCACTATAAAATCTTGTTCACCCTACACTATGCAGCATGTGGCTCTTTAATTGTGGATATATTTAGAGACTAGCAGACCTCTACCACAGAGTTCAGGCGCTACTGATACCAGTGTAAAACACTCTACTACTTGTCTGGGAACTCCTGGTAATATCACTTCTGGTCATAACAAGCATTTGCATGGTGATGTGTAGAGAAAGCGCACACTGCCACAAATCCTTTCAGTGAAGAAATGTAACAGGGACTAGAGTTGTTTAGAGCTTTATAGGTAAGGGTCAATATTTTGACTTGACATCTATAGGATACAGGAAGCTAGTGTAAGGATTGACAGAAGGGCAAGGTATGAGAGGAGTGACAGGATAGCCTGAGGGCAGCATTTTTTATAGATTGTAGCATGGCAGTACTGCTTCTAGGGAGACCAGTTGGGAGAGCATTACAATTAATCCATGTGAAAAATAACCAGAACATGAACAAGCTCCTTGGCAGCATCTTGCATAAGAAAGGGGTGGATGCGGACAATGTTTTTAAGGTTGAATCGACAGGTTTTAGCAATATGTTGCATATGAGACAAAGAAGAGGTCAGGATCAAAGATAATACCAAGACAGTGAGCTTGCAGGTACCATCAACTTGCAGGGAAAGCGAAAGTGGAGGACCAGAATTATGAGGAGTATGGTATTTTTTTTAATGATATATATAGCTCATGATGTTTGGCACTTTAGCTCCCTTATCACAATGGTGTATAATATAATGGTCTATTTATCCAGCACATGGGTACTCACAGTCATGTCATAATTAAGTGTCCTTGCTACTGTACATGCTACACAAAAAAGGATTCTGTCTGGATATATTTGTCCACCGCTTTATGCTGTGGTTATTTTATTTTAGTTAAAGAAACACTATAGGGTCAGGATCACAAATGTTTATCCTCCAGAATCCCCCACCCTACCCCTCTAAATCTAGTAAAAACTCATATTATTACCTGCGCCATGTGGGTCCACCCGTGCTGGCCCCGTCCCAATCTGCCTCCTTGACGGACATAATTAATAGTGATGATATCAACCATTCACAATGCTTTCTCATAAAAAAAGCATTGGATTGGCTGAAATCATCAATTTTGATGACCGCAGCACAGGGAGCAGGTCTGGGGGTGGAACCAAGTGCCTACCTTTTCACTCCAGGCCTTAAAATTCATTGTTCAAAAGTAATTTATGATTCACCAATAAATATCATAACAGGTTACCAATAATTGTATATTGTTCATGACATGAAAATATGATCGTGTGTGAGATCAATGCAATGCAAACATAATGGAAAAATGGCAATACAGCAAATTAATCAATTAGGTTAAACCAACCAATATGCAATTTCTACAATAATTGCTTAATGAAATATTGCAATGCAGCTATTAATCCAGTTCAGTCAATCAGTCAATAAGCTATTGTTATAATAAACACCTTGGTCTATCACAGAGTTTATTATTCAGCAAAATGTAAACATCTTTAGCAGGTATGCAATCGTATACTTGAAAATTGACTAACAGTAATAGGTAAACGTCAATATTTGACAATTATGCAATCATAGATTTATTGGAAATTGATTATCAGCAATCTACAAACATCAATATTTGACCAACATCTTTTCATCCAGCAATTAAATATGTATTCCTGGCCAGTAACCAATCAAACCACCAGCTACATAGGTTTATCTGCTACACTTAACTGAGAAACCTGGCAATGTTATAATTAATGGTAATGTAAAACCCTATTTCTCTTGCCTCGGCTATACCTCAGGTAACTTAGCCCTCATCAAGTAATTAATCCTTGTCCTTTAGTTATGGAAAGTTCTAAATTACAGAACAATTGTATCATTATAATTATGGAAAAGGTTTGCCTGATCTACCATATATTTTGTTTGGGTGCAGAACAAAAACAAATATAGAGGATTTTCAATCTGGTTCTAAAGTATTACAGTGTGCTTAAATATTGACTACCTCAGATATCGCCATAAGATTATAAAAAATATATATATATTTACCAATATAACTTGCTGAAATGAAACTCTCTGCGGTGTCTCAGATAAACTCAAGATAGAGTCAGTTGGTTGTTAAAAGCCAGATGACAGAGAATTAAGTGTGAGATGATAGGAAATTACTTTAAGAGTTTGAAAAGAGAATAGCAATGTTCCTCCAAACAAGGTGTGCAAGGGATGTTTGATTTAAACATATATTTGTAAACTGACAAGACGGCAATAGTTTTGACAACTGACCTGCTATTTTAGACAATATGTCTGACAGAACACAAACATGTATTTCTGACCCTATAGTGTTAAAAACACTATCTAGCCCCCCTGGACCCCACTTGCCCCCTACATTTAGTAAAATATTACCTTTATTCCAGTCTGCTGGTGCTGGCTCTGCCCTGATCTGCCTCCTTAGCTGACATTATCAATAGTGATAATCTCAGCCAATCACAATGCTTTCCCCATCCAAGGAGGCGGGGGGGAAAGGGGCGGCAAAATGCTTCTTTGTCTGTGTAGTCAAAAATCCTTGCACCAGCCCTGATGCAGAGGGTGGCGACACTGAATGTCAGTGCTGTACACTGTGCAGCACTGCCCCAGGAAGCACCTCTAGTAGCCATCTGAAGAGTGGCAAATGGAGGTGTCCCTAGGCTGTGATGTAAGCACTACCTTTTCTCTGAAAATACAATGTTTACTGCAAAACAGAGACAGAGACTGATTATACTCACCAGAACAAATACAATAAGCTGTCGTTGTTCTGGTGACTATAGGGTGCCTTTACAGAAAAAGTGTAACCAATTTATGTAAAGAACTGCATATCTATAATTAAGTGAAAATAGTGCATAAGTACTCAACCAAATATATCCAAGTTAGCTTTGTCACACATATTGAAAAGTGTGTCAAAATATTATTCAGCATTATCAGTAGAAGGTGTCCAAAACATTAATCAAATACAAAATCTACCCACTACTGCATTAACAGGAAAGAAAAGCTTGCCAGAGGAGAAAGGGTGTAATTGTGAACCACCACCAGCATTTGTAGAAAACCTGTGAAGATATAAAAGAATAAAAATTATTGAGTAACATATCCTAATAAAAAACAAACCTATTCAGATTAACCTCCCTAATCCAAAATGCCTCACACAATAATAATCTCTTAATTCAGTGGATTGTAATTGCCATGGACACGATTGGGGCCCATGTTTTAATTATTATTTATTTTATTTTTTTGCTCTGCTTTGGACGCTCCTTTTGTTCCTGCAGAGATTTGCAGCTCCACTTTTTTTCCCTTCATTGAGCAAGTGATGCGTGTCTGATGTCATTGCTCCAGTGCTATTTCTATTGCAGCCATGTAGGTTCCATGCATGCTGTGTGGTTACTCTGTATTTGGTGTTTTCCTATTAACATCCTGATTTTTACGATATATCCTTTAACTCCATATCCTTATAGCATATATCTGAACCTAATGATTTAGTGAGTATTTGTAGTAACAATTATTTAAAATTGGTTATTGCTTTATTGTATTTCTTGTATATATACATTGTACGCTTGGAGGTGTTTTTTTTTTCATGTGTGATGCTGCTGAGTTAACTAGACGAGCGATCCCTTAATTCCCACCTGTGTGGGTTTTTTGTATACCAATATGAACACACAGCTGACTCACTGAACTTTCTTACTTGAAGTTGCTTAACCCCGTGCATGCTATGCCATCTTTAAGGAGTCAGTCCTAAATGTTGCAGGGCTGCAAAGCACCCAGCCATTTGACGCCCGCTTCCCCACCCAGCATTACCTAGACTGGCGATCCATGGTGATCCTGGTCCAGCAGCTACAGTCCTCAGCCCACCAGGGCTACGTGACCACAATGATCACATGGTCCCAATAGCGGGCTTCAGTACTGCCTGCAATGGGACTCCCAGGCAGTCCCCCAAAACTGATAAAAAAAAGCACACAATATCAAACAGAACACTATTTTATTTATATATTAGTTAGACATTTAAAAAAAAAAAACTTTATTTGCAGCTTTGGGGGGCAGCCTCCCTGTAGGCAGTGCTTCAAACTAGCCCTGTCATAGCAATCACATGGCCTCAAGGTCCATATATGCTGCATGAAGACTCCCTGGGTTTTCGGGATAGCTGGGGTAGGTAAGTATACCGGCTGCAGGGGCTGCAAACAGTTAAAGCTTACTGTGCCACCGCAATGGCTTTTAAGCCCAGTTAGTGCACAACGGGATAGTACGCCATAGCGGCGTTAAGGGGTTCACTAAACAAGTTCATTATTTTTTGTGCTTGTTGCTTTTGTTAATTGTAACTTAAAAAAAAAAAAGTTAATTGTATATATATATATATATATATATATATATATATATATATATATATATATATATATATATATATATATATATATATATATATATATATATATACACCGGTATATATATATACATATATATATACACTGAACAGCAACTTCAAAGCTCACAGTATTTTATTTTTTATTTTATTTTTATCACCTAATCTATATAAATATATAGAGAGAGCTGTAATCAAAATGATTCAACCCTGATTGAAAATCAGGTTTATTGTCAAAATTCACAGACTCTCATCTGTTTGCAATATATATATAGTACATATACTTCATGTAATACTTGTTTTTGGTGAGTGTAAAGAAAGGGAAATGTTTACATTACAACTTAACCCCTTAAGGACACATGACGGAAATATTCCGTCACGATTCCCTTTTATTCCAGAAGTTGTGTCCTTAAAGGGTTAAGAATAAATCTAGAGGCCACACCTCAAATGGCCACTAGAGGTGCTTCCTGGAGTTGTGCAGCACTACCGTTCAGCATTGTCATGCTCTGTATGGAGACACTGAGCTTACCCCATAGAGATTAATTAAATCAATGAGAACTTATGGGAAAGTGTTGAATTGGTTGAAATCGTCAAATATGATTATGAGGGGCCAGATTCAAGGATGCCCATGCAGAGCTGGAGAAAGATGAGTAAACCTTTCTAACCCAAGGTAAGGAGGGACAACCTTCTAAACTTTGGTTTTAGAGCTATAGTGTTAGGAATACATGTCTGTGTCAATAATCAGGAGTCCAAAAAGTAAGTCCAAAAGAGTCTATGCCTGATAAATATGTAAATTTTATATAAATAATTGGACTCCTGTTTATAGACTCTTTTGGACTTACTTTTTGGACTCCTGATTCTTATTCATTATCTATATTTGGAACTATTTTTTTTAATCTTATATGTATTCTCTCTTATATATCTCTCTTATATACAATCAGATTTTTTTAACCTGTGGCGCCGCGTCCCCCTCCACCTTTTTTTCCTTTGTCTACTCTATAGGGCCTGTGAGGGAGCCCTATTTTTCAGGTATGTTGCCTTATATTTATCTCTGTTAGGTCTAGTATATTAGCGCTGATCCTTTGTACATATTTTTAAGACAAAGTAAAGGGTTTCTTATGATTTTATCAGCGTTTATACAGATGTTTAAACAACAATTAGATGAATACTTGCAAAAAGAGAATATTCAGGTATATACATTTTAATTAGTGGGGTAAAAGCTTCTTTATTCAAGGAGATGCTGCCATCTGACTGCCATTCTAGGGTTCATGAAGGATTTTATTTTCTAGCTTGTTGCAAAATTGGAAGAGCATCAAACTGTTTTTGTTTTTTTTCTGCCTTCTGGATCAACAGCCAAAACAGTTGTGAGAAAGGCTAAACTTGATGGACACATGTCTCAGTTCAGCTATTTAACTATGTGTTAACTTGACAAAGACCTAGTGGGTCAAAACATTGCTCTGTTCTTTAGGCCTGGTGTGCATTGTCAATTTTTCTTTTTTGACTGTTTTTACTAGTTTATTATCAGGTGTTATAATAGAATGGGTGTGGGATTTTGTTGTTCTAGATGTTAGTTGATGTGACAGTAGTCACCATCACTGGGAGCAGAAGGACACTTTACAAAGGTTTCTAAATTGTGCCTATGTTTAAGTCACTGTGTTCCCATGATAGGTGCAGGTTGTTTATAATGTGTTTTTATATTGTTAATTTTTTTTGTGCTCTCTTGCCCTACTGTTGCTTGTTACCAACTAGGGTATATGGCTATGGAGCCTTTAAAGTGCCCTCTGTTGGTAGCAACAGCAATATGCACTACCTGAATAGCATGGCTAGTTAATTTGCATATTTAAGTAGATTTGCATATTGCTAATTCTACAGACAGGAGTGAATATTTTGGTTCTTGACTTGCCCTTACCTTTGTAGATATGTTATTGTGTTATTATAATTCCCTGTATGTTTTCTGATATGTCTTGATTATTCATATTTTATTGAATTGTCTCCATAAGTTTGATGTAAGGAGCATTTGGGCCAGTCCCAAGAAAAAATAAAGTTTTGTATGTTAGTACCATTTGTGTGACATCCTGTTCCTGAATGCGGCTCATTTCTGGCCTTGGCTTCTGTTATCCAGTACTCTTTTTACAGTTCTTGTTTAGTTTTCTTGTTTTTTCTGGTTCTCTGTTCCATGTCTGGTTTTCTTTATGCTGGGTTTTCTGGGTTCATTCCTTTATTCTGTTCCTGGAATTCCCAGTCTCCTGGATTCCTTTAAATGTTTGTTTTTGTTGTCACACCCGTTTCTTTGCCATTTATCCTTTTTATAGCAGTGGTCTCATTCCTCTGCCCCTTTCCTTTTAGGTACTGTGTGTGTTTTATTGTTGTACTTTTAGTCATGCATATCTAGGCAGTTAGGACCCACCGTAAGTGGAGTACTTTGGCACAGTGGTGGGCTTCATACATCTTGGCCATTTATGTATATCTAAATCTCTAATGTTTATTACATATATAGTACTCAGTTATTTCTCCTCTTGTTTTGCCTTGTATATCTTGTCTTTTTTTATTTTGTCTTGTATTCCCAGTTCATGTACAGTCCTGTCCTGCCCTGTCCATGTCCTTTTCTTGTTTTACCTCATGTCTTGTGTACATGTTTTTCTTTATGTGCTGCTCCGGTTCTGGATTCTTCTTGTCTTGTTATCTTGTTTGGTGCCTATTCTAGTCTTACCTTGTTTCTAGTACTTGACACATTTCTGCATAATATCTAGCTCCTAGGATCGCAAAAGCTGCATCAGGGCCCTGGTATGTGGCTGCACAAACCCTGGTGCTCAACGCCAGGGGGCATGTGGTTACCCTGCACCAGACCCTGATTGTTCATTTCCATGCTGTGACTCCTACCATCATCAGGCATACAGGGATCCCGGTCTTCGGACAGCCACCCGTGACATTTTGTAACAGGGTCCTGTGTGGATTTTTAGGGATACAAGCCACAGAGTTGTTGTACCTGTTGGCTGCATGATCCCTCTAGCCCTGGGATAAATCAAAAGAGCTAGACCTGAGAGCCACAAGTGCCATTGTAAAGGCAATAGAAATCACATTGCAGGCAGAGGTGGATACCTACCTGGAAGAAGGACTGCAACAGAGTAGGCAGAGGGGGCGATACCTGCCTGGAAGAAAGACTGCAGTGGAATAAGCAGAGGGGATGATACCTGCCTGGAATGAGAGCTGCAGCCTGGTTGGGTGGAAAAGCTCCAGATGGGCCCCAGTCAAGCCACAGCGGCTGGGGCAGAAGAGCAGCAGTTTTCACAGGTTCCAGCTATGAAGCATTCTTGGGCGGAGGTACCTAGCCGGGGTACAGGGAGCTCAGCTACAGTTGATCATTAATAATTGTTTTATCTTCCTTTACAAGCATTAGATCTATCAGCTATTTGTAGGTAAGCATTAACATGTTTATTAGTGGTGTAAAACATAAACACCTGACACAGAATTGAGCGGGGAGCAATCATGACTATCACAAGGCCAAGACCCATCCTCCACATTTCAGGTATTTTAGCCCATGTCCCAAATCAAAGTTAATTGCCTAGCTCTATAGTGAGAGCCCCAACTGCCACTACTGCACTTTCCCCTCTTTTATACTTCTTATTATAACAAGGTGGTCTCTGTCTTATTCCTAATGGCCTAAGAATTAGGGATTGTCTCTTCTGCATATTTTCCTTTGAGAATGCTTCATAGTAATGATAGGGGATTTTGCTATTCCCACATACCAGCTAGTAGTTCCAGTCACCTTTAGTGTTATTACTAATTCCTGATATAGGTTGTCACCTAGGCTCCATATTAGATGTATTTGCCTTTGACTGAAATGATAGTCAGTCACTTGGTACTTTAGTTACGGCCTCACTTGTATGTGTCCTCACTCAAGTATTTTTCATTTAGAGAAGGGACACCACAGCTACATAACTCACAGCTTAGGGTCCTGGTAGGGTTTTCTTAGGCTCTTAATTGCTTTAATCTGCACCATTCAGTTGGTCACCTTTTTGTGACCGGTTTACTGATAACTCTTATCTCCCTTAATGTTAGAGTTTTTTGCCACTGCCCATATCATAGTATAAAACCTGGAACTACGATCATGGCTTCTCCTGCCACAGTAAAAATGGGTTCTACTTGATCATACGGGCAATAACTATCAGCAGTCAAGGTAAGGTAAGGTAAGACCCTGGTTAAGTAAGACAGACATTACCAACACCTATAAACTCCTCCAGTACACCCATTATTGTGAAATCTACACAATGTAAAATGGAGAAACAAGTATTACTTTTTTACTAGACTCACTTTCCGGGGCCAAAAGTAATACTAAGCTTTTTGGTATATGAGAGGAAATGTTGGCTACTTTTAAACATATGCAGATGTCCAATGGTGGTGCAAGACTTTTTGGCTACACAGACAAAAATGCATTTTGCTGTGTCGTCCCCTCCCCCCCCACCCCATCATTGTTCCCCCCCAAAAAAATGAATTTTCACCTGTGTGTCCCTTAATGCCCCTTTTAAATTTCTTACCCCCTTTTTGTGTTTCTTAACCTCTTTTGAATGTCTTACCCCCTTTAGTATATTTTATCCCCCATTTTTCCGTTTTGGTGTTTCTTACTCCACAAACCCATTTGTGTCTCTTATTTCACTCAGCCTCTTTGTGTGTACATTTCTCCCCAGCTCCTTTGAGTGCCTATTTATCTCCTTTCACAGCCTCTCTATGTGTCTCTTCCTCTATCCTAGCCCCTTTGCGTGTCATTCTCTCCTTTACATCCCCTTTGTGTGAGTTTCCCACTAGTACCTTTTGTGTATCTTTCTCCCCTTCCTCACCCGTTCTTTTGTGTATCTCTTTTCTCCCCAGCCCCTCTGTATGTCTCTTTCTCCCCCCAGCCCCTTGTATGTGTCTCTTTCTCGCCTTTCCAGCTCCTGTGTGTGTGTGTGTCTCTTCCTCCCAGCCCCTCTGTGTCTGTTTGTGTGTCCCCTGTCCCTCACTTTGTATCCTACTAGCCACTCTAGATGTCTCCCCACAAGTCCCTGTCAGAATTTTGCACTTTCTCCAGCCCCCCGTGTCTCTTTGGGCCCCCTAGTCCCTCTGCCCCTATGTGTCTCTTTGTGTCTTCCCAGCACCTTTCTGTCTCATGTTGTGTGCCCGAGCCCCTCTTTGTTTCCTTGTGTGCCCCAGCCTCTCCGTGTTTCTTTATGTTTCCACAGCCTTTCTGTGTCTTTGTGGGTGCCCCAGCCACTCTGTGGCTCTTTGTGTTCCCAATCCCCTCTGTGTCTTTTTGTGTCCACAAGGCCCCTCTGTTTCTCTTTACATCCACAGCCCCTCTTTGTCCCCCCAGACCTTCTGTGTCTTTTTCTGTCTCCCCCGAGCCATTCTCTCTTTCTTTTGTCCCTGTCTATTGTTTTGTCCCCCGCCTCCCTCTTTCAAGTATTTCCCCCACATCTCAGCCCACTTCTATCATGTAGTGTGGCTGAGCCATAGACCTGGGTAAATAAGCTTATTTCCCTATACTCTGACTGTTAGGAACCAGTTCAGCGATCCCTGTGCACACTTTTTGTCAGACTAGGTACAGGGAAAAAAGCTCCTCTATCATGCTTTTTTGCCACACTACAAGGACTGATTACAGGAGGTGAGCATTGTGCATTGGCGCTCACTTCTGCCAGTCAGGTGGATCCTGTGCCCCCTTGCCGGCATGTCCATAAGCGGCCGCCTGTTCTGCCTTATGGTAGCAACAGCCCTGACTATATGGAGATATTCTGTTTATCAAGTCACTACACGAGAAAGCTTAGATAGTGCAAAAACATTGTTTATAAATCTTGGTGTACCTATCTCCCATAAAAAGATAGAAGGGCTGTCAAAATAGTCTCTTGATAGCCATTTTTCCCAGATAGAAAGTTGACTTTCTTTTAGACACAATCAGGCTATTCCTAAATTTAAACCACTGCACCTGTAAAAAAAACTTCAGTCCTTACTAGGTGTAATGGACCGTTTTCGCCCACAAGAGGTTAAAAACCATTTAGGCGATATTCCTCCTTTTCAGATGCACAGACAGCTACTGCAAGCACCAATCTCCCGAACTGCAAACCCACGAATTCACCAACTCCCGAACTGCAATCAAGGGAATATTCGAAACTCCCGAACTGCATACCAAGTAGCACTCCAAACTCCCGAACTGGAGACACACGAATAGTTGTTAGCAGACGAACAGGCATGTCCATAAGCGGCCGCCTGTTCTGCCTTATGGTAGCAACAGCCCTGACTATATGGAGATATTCTGTTTATCAAGTCACTACACGAGAAAGCTTAGATAGTGCAAAAACATTGTTTATAAATCTTGGTGTACCTATCTCCCATAAAAAGATAGAAGGGCTGTCAAAATAGTCTCTTGATAGCCATTTTTCCCAAATAGAAAGTTGACTTTCTTTTAGACACAATCAGGCTATTCCTAAATTTAAACCACTGCACCTGTAAAAAAAACTTCAGTCCTTACTAGGTGTAACGGACCGTTTTCGCCCACAAGAGGTTAAAAACCATTTAGGCGATATTCCTCCTTTTCAGATGCACAGACAGCTACTGCAAGCACCAATCTCCCGAACTGCAAACCCACGAATTCACCAACTCCCGAACTGCAACCAAGGGAATATTCGAAACTCCCGAACTGCATACCAAGTAGCACTCCAAACTCCCGAACTGGAGACACACGAATAGCTGTTAGCAGACGAACAGGAAAACCACCCAAGCGGCTTACACTCCTGGCAATCAGTCTCTAACAGCATACAGTAAATCCCCCCAAAGACGAGACAACACTTCGTTTTGAGGGTCTAGCAGAATCTGGTTTACTGGGGCTAACTGCCCGGCTTTTATGCAGGTCTCCCACCGGGTGGACACTCCCCTAGGGGACCAGATGGGAGACTGGGACACAAAGGGTACAAGAACCAATCACAGACTTACACATTTCAACCATCCCACAATGCATCACAATCCCTCCTCTCTGTCCTGGAGATAATTGGGAAGTAATCCAATTATCTCCAAGGACAGAGGCAAAACTCCATTACACACATTTTCAGTAAAAGACATAAAATTACATACAGTTACATTTATTACATAAAACATATACATTCTACATATCCCCAGATAGCTTAGATCTGAGCACACATTACTACTGAATCGTGCTCAGATCACATACATACATTTCAATTGCCATGGAGCCAAAGTCTTTCACATAGTCTTTCGTTACACGAATAGGCTCCATGGCTTAGCTATCTTGGGTGATGCTGTTCATCCGGTTAAACTACTGAATGAACAGTCATTCGGTTCCGCTACCGAATGGAGAGGTAAGGAGGCTGGCGGCTCAGCGGTGTTCGCACCAATAAGTGTCCGTTTTCAGTTCCATAGTTTGGGCACTGAACACTGCTGGCCGTTCGGGAGGTAAAATGGCCGCTGCCACGTCTTCGGCAACCGAACAAAGGCCACCCAGCGTTCATCAATTAAGCTGCGGTTAACCGCAGCTTCTGGGCAGTCAATTGACGGCACACTCCAGTTCCCAGGTGGTCCATAGTTCAGTAGTTTGTTCAGTAGATTGAATCTACTGGAAACCCCGGCATAAAGGCACGAATAAACATTTCAGCAGGGAAAATAACAGGTCTGAACTGCAGGGCCATAGTCTAAAGGGAGCAGGCGAGCAACCAGGCTTCTCCAGTGCATAGTGGCGAGGTTGGTTCTGCCACACTAGGCTCCCTCAACTTTGGCACGAGAATTATGGCACAATGAAAAAGCCTTTGTTTCCAGACTATTAGACTTACTCACACTACTCCCCTAAGATGACTCTAGAGTTGGTTTGGACATCCCAGCTAAACAGATCTTCATATGTGGGCCACGTTTTTGGCTAAATGGAATAGACAAGCTGTGTTTATCAATCAAATTACAGTTTACTCCCCTACTGTGTGGACAAACACAGCTGCTAGTGCATGTTTGCTGCAAATTTTCAGGACAGTTGATTGGTTGGTTAGTTAGTGGCAGCTAGAAACAGAGTATATTCCAAAATTTGAAAAAACATCAGCATTATTCTGAATCAACCCAGCAATAATATCCACATAATAGGTGGGCAGGACAAGGTGTTAAAAAATGTCTTTCAACAAATGACAGTTAAAATCATTATAAATGACAACGTTTCAATGCAGGTTGCCTTGATTGCCAGTTTCATAATAGTTCACGACTACTTGCGTATCTGTGCCACGTGTGCATAATGCTGAGTCAGTAATGACTTCAATGTCTAAAATAACTACAATGAAAGGTGTTCAAAAATAAGGGTGCAGCAGCAAAAGTATTTTTTTTTTTTAAAGTATTAAAAATTTATAAAATGTAAAACTCAATGAGTACTTGTTGATGCACTCACCTACTCCACCCTTTCATTTTTTTTTTTTTAAATCCCTTTTTTTTCTCAAATCAATCTACCTCTGCTGCTCCTACAACTGCATATGCTCATTTGCTTAATAAATCAGGTGAAAATTCTCTAACATAATTTTATCGTTTAATATAGATATATAGTAATCTAATTTTAACAATTCAGAATTAGCATTGCAAAATGCCCAATATTAGGTTAGAAAATATTCTAGTAATTTTTACATTCCAGCATACTAGTAGGTGTTTTTTTTCCCCCTTCACTTCTGGCTTGTCTGAATTGTTTACCCAAATCATTTGCATGGACAAAATGGCCATAGAAGGGGAGGTTCTGAAAACATACCCCCAGAGTCTCATTTTACAGAAGACCTGCAGTGCTGCTGGAGAATAGTGATTAATATAACCAGCAGCCCAAGCATTCAGGGGAGGGCTGGCAGCCTTAGGCCTGGGGGGCAAAACCAGTCAAGTGGCCCATTGCACCACCAAATCAGTTCACCATCCATGCCCACCTTTTCCTGGTTTTATAACGGATATTGATGTTATGCTAATCAGTAGCTCTTTGCCATACCCGCTCCTTCACGGCTCCAGGCACTGCTTGTTGTGAGTGTGAGCCACTGTAAATTAGGGGCAGAGGGCACTTGCACTGCGGTAAAGATGGGGCTGGACAGGAGGAGAGTGCAGTGCAATCAGTGCACTCCCCTCCTGTGGGTCACCAGTAGACTGGTGCACCTGCCCAGGATCAGTGCCGGTGCAAGGATTTTTGCCGCCCTAGACAAAATAAAAATTTGCTGCCCCCCCATGTGACATCACAATGCCCCACCCATATGAACTAACGCCAGTGCTGCACACAGTGTGTGTTTACATTAAAAAGCCTGCAGGGACCAGCTATAGACACCAGAACCACTTCATTAAGCTATAGTGTCCCTTTAATGTGAGGTAATTATAGATTAGTGTCACTAATAATATACTAGATTGCCTACTTACAAGCAGATGAGGATGATGATGGGCTGCAGTTTGGCTCCACTGGTCTGGTGTAGAACAGGATCTCTGGAGGCTGTTTGCAGCTGTGGTCACAAAATTCAATGTTCTGGGAGAATTGGAAGCAGCTCCATTTTTTGGGGCCCCTTACACAGCTCAAGGTCTGGGCCCCAGGGCCTGACGGTGAGTATGCCCATAAGGCCCACTCATAAGTTCCACCCACCCATGAGTTCGCTCACAGGGAGTGGAGTGTGTAGGGGATGTGTTATGTGTTATTGTAGAGGATCTAATATGTGTGCTTATGGTATGTAGTGTATAGGGTTACCAGTTTGTGCAGGTGATGTAGTGTGTTTGTGTGTAGTGGAAGCAGTGTGTATTTGTGTATAAGGGATGTATTATGTGTTTCTGGTTGTGTGTAAGGGATGCATTGTGTGAATCTGTGTTTGTATGCATAAGGGATGCAAGGTGTGTGTCTGTATGTGTGTGCATTGAGTGTAAGAGATGCATTGTGTTTCTGTGTGTATGTAAGAAAAGAAGTGTGTGTGTTTGCATATGTGTGTACGGGTTTGCATTGTCTGTTTCTGTGTATGTGTGCAAAGGATGCATTGTCTTTGTGTGTAAGGGTTGCATTGTGTGTGTGTGTGTAATGGATGCATTGTGTGTTTCTCTGTGTGTAAGGGAAGCATGTTGTGTTTCTGTGTATGTATAGGGATGCATTGTGTGTGTGTGCGCGCGCGCGCGTAGTGTGAAAGAGCTCCCTGTCTTGGCCCCTGTCCTATAGAGCTGCCCCTTCTGTCCCGTAGAGCTCTCCCCTGCACCTTAGTGGTCTCTCCTCTCCCCCACCCTCCCCTAGCGGTCTCTTCTCACACTCACCCACCCTCCCTGTGCTCTTCTCATCCCCCCCTCCACCCTCCCTGTGTTCTTCTCACTCCTCCCTCTATGTGTTCTCCTCACACCCCCTGTGTTCGTCTTACCCCCCTCCTCCCTGTGTTCTTCATACTTCCCCCCTTGGTCGTCTTACTCCCCCACCTGTTCTTCTTAACCCCCTTCTTCTTATTGCTCCCCCTTCTTCTTCTTACCCCTTCTTCTTCTTCCTCTTCCTCCCCCTTCTTCTTCTTACTCCCCCCATTTCTTCATACTCACCCTTCTTCTTACCCCCTCTTCTTCTTCTTACTCCCCACTCTTCTTCTTCTTACTCCCCACTCTTCTTCTTCTTACCCCCTCTTCTTCTTCTTACTCCC
>OW240916.1:98388297-98436033 GCA_933207985.1 Pelobates cultripes | reverse complement strand
GAGTGATAGGAAGGTGCACACTCAGTGTGCACTTCCTGTCAGTCCGGTCGGTAACAGGAAACAGAAACTCCGCGCGGAACAGGAGTTTCTGTTTCCTGTAACCCGCCGGACTGACAGGAAGTGCACACTCAGTGTGCACCCTCCTATCACTCCGGCCGGCTGGCCGGCCACCGCGACCGGAGTGCAGCTCGGCCACGCTACAGGGGAGGGGAGGGGAGAAGCTGCAGCCGCCTGAGGCTCTTAACAGAGCGCTCAGGCGGCTGCAGTATTTAAAGGGCCGGCCCGCCGCGGCCGGCCTTACAGGAATTTAGGGCGGCCTGGGGGGCAATTGCCTCCCTGCCCCCCGGCCCAGCCTGCCCCTGCAAGCATTGGTGACAGCCACACAATGTACCCATATCAGGTTCTTGCTTTCTAAGAACTGTGTACTTGCAATATTGTGCTATACACTTGGAGTGGTCCCAAAGACCACTACAATTGTATAAGTTGTATAGACCTTTTTACAAGTAGGATATGCACTGATAAAGAGGTATATCTCTACAGATATGAAGTTAAATTTAGAGTTAAATGTTTGTTTTTTTTGTTAACTTTTTTATAATTTTTGTTTTGAATTTTTATATATTTTTTTCTTTCTTTTTTTTTTTTTTTTAAAAAACAACTGTGGCATGCATGCCCTATATCTTTGAATACCACAACTTTTAGTTAGCAATATTTTTTTTTTCCTTCCATATACAGTATGCTTTGAAATATGATTCTTTGAGCTAGCCAGGAATCTCTAACCGGTTATAGTGAATCACTACGAAAGAATGGAAATTGTTCTTTTTAAACCTTATTAATTGTGGACTTCAAAGGATGTTTTGTAGCAGCATAACCTCATTCTCTTATAATATATATGAATGTATCACTACTTCATAGGAGGGCAATTCATGTCTGCTGGATAATTTGTTGGTTTTATAGTATTTAGATTTTTCTTAAGTGTACTGTGTTTGCACATTGTGTTTCACATTAGGCATAACTGCTCAATCACCCTGTGTTCAGGTATTTTGTGACATTAATTGACAATTTTGTAAAGATCTTTTTTTTTTTCTATGAATGAGAGATTTTTTTTTTACATTATTTTAAAAAGAGAAAGTAAATTATCTGACAAGTGATGATTACAGAATATTCTTCGGAGAGTGTGGTACCATCTGTGGTTTTGTCTATGAATACTTTTATACATGTGCATACATACTTGTTATTTTAAAATCATGTGAGATCTTGGTATAGGTTCATTGGTGACATTCGTCATACGGTAGGGCCCATTAGGACCCTAGCAACAGGGGCTAGTGTAAAATTTGGAGATACAGGTTATCTGAATTATTTTTTGTTAACAAAAAAGAACTGAATTTGAGAATATTTTTTTTTAAGTATTCCACATGCTTTACACAAGTGTTACTCAGTAGCTTCTTTCTTAGATAATCTCTGGTTTGGGGTTTTTGAAGAATCATATAGGATAATTCTTTAAAGCTTAAAGGGTTACTCCAATCCTTTGGCAAAGGATGCGTTTTTAAGATGAGAATGCCCTATTGATAAAAGGCCCCCATTTTTCAAAAAAGATACCAAATTGGGGCTCTGTTTAGCATACTGCTCTCTAATTTGGTATCCTTAAAATGAGTGATCCCACATAAGGGTACCAATTTATGGAGCTATCTACTAAACACATCTGCCTGAAAGATCAGAATTAGCTACTAGTCCTAGTATTGCAATTTGAGACCATAGAGAATTTCTGAGAGAATAACAAAATGGCTGCAATACTTTAGAGCAGTTATCTAAATAACTGAAGAGTATAAGTGTGAGCAACAATGCAAGCGTAATTTTCAAGCGTATTGAATTTAAATTGTGAGTAAACTATGAGAGGTCAAACAGAAAGCAAAATTATTTCTAAAAATGGGTTCTACTTGATCATACGAGCAAGAACTACAAAAAATTAACCCTCAAAATTATAAAATCAAGATGAATATGCTAAAGCATACCCCAATACTGGGATTGCCTCCAGCAATAACAAAAGAGAACAAATGAGTTTTGACTTTATTAAGACGTCTATTAAAAAGTCTATAATATTTACAAAAAAATAAATAATAACTTAAAAACAGCACACACATACATTAATGTGAAAATACATAAAACTTGCCAGAGGATATAGTGAGAATTAGGACACTATAATAAAGTGGAGTTTTTTAGCACATCTACAAAATGATCGTTTACAGTTTTGGCACACTGGCTATAAAGTTCAATTAAGTTTGATTTCATACTTTAGTTTAGGATATGATTAGTATATTTTCAGTTCCTTATAGAGGCTGATTTCTTTGTGACAATTTTTGTTGCATTTAGATTTCATGTATTGATGAAATATATAAAAGTTACATAGTTACATAGCTGAAAAGAGGCATGCATTAATCAAGTTCAGCCTTTCTCACATCTGTTTACGCTGTTGATCCAAAAGAAGACAAAAAAAAAGTTGGAAGCACTTCCAATTTTGCAATAAACTAGGATAAAATTCTTTCTTTACCCCAGAATGGCGGTCAGATCTCTCCTTGGATCAAGAAGTTATTACACCACTAGTTAAAAATAATATCCCTGAATATTATGTTTCTGCAAGTATTCATCCAATTGCTATTTAAACATCTGTACAGATTCTGATAAAACCACCTCTTCAGGCAGAGACTTCCATATCCGTATTGTTCTTACTGTAAAAAAAAAAACTTCCTTTGCCTTAGAATATATCTCCTTTCTACCAGTCTAAATGCTTGACCTTGTGTCCTATGTATAGTCTTGCTTATGAATGGATTTCCAGACAGTGGTATGTATTGGAGAAAATAATAAACTCAAAGCACACCTTTAATATTACATAGCATTTTTTTTATTAATCACAGAGCAAGATAAAATATACCTGCAAATATAAAGTGCATATATGTAGAAAGAAGAACAATGCAAACAGCCTCAAAGCCCCAGGCACTAAAGTGCATACTGCAAATTCATAATATAAAAAGATCTAAGATATAGTACCCAGGGCTGGAGACTCACAAACACCCCAACATTTTGGTGTCCAGTCTTCCTCAGGGGGATTTCCATAGTTTGTATTGACCTAGAATATAATTGTATAATACTATCATATGCCATATGAAGGGCCGTTTTTCCAAACTAAAAAGACATAAATGTGTTAACCTTTCTTCATAACTAAAATTTTCCATTCCTTTTATTCATTTTGTAGCCCATCTCTGCTATTTTTCTAATGCCATAATATCCTTCTTTAGAAAAGGTGCCCAAAATTGCACAGCATACACATGACAAATATCCTAGTGACCTTAGCAACTGCCGATTGACGTTGCACATTGTTGCCTAGTTTGTTGTCTAAAATAATTCCTAATCCACTACCATTCAGGGTGTAAATTGTTTGGGCATTCTTTACCCTGACGTGCATAATTTACATTTTTCTACATTAAACTTAATCATCCATTTGAGTGCTCCATCCCCCAATCTGTATAAATTCATCTGCAGAAAAGCAATATCCTGCTTACATTGTATTACTTTACAGAGTGTTGTGTCATCTGCCAACACTCAAACATGACTTTCAATGCCTAGTTCAAGATTATTCATAAATATGTTAAATAGAAGCAGTCGCAGAACAGAACCCTGAGAGACACCGCTTAACACTTTTGTCCACCTTAAAAATTAATTGGAAACATAGAATGTAAAGGCAGATATGAACCATTCGGCCCATCTAGTCTGCCCAATTCTCTAAATACTCTCATTAGTCCCTAGCCTTATCCTATAGCAAAGATAGCCTTATGCCTATCCCACGCATGCATAGAAACATAGAATGACATTAATTATTAATGACAACTCTCTGTACTCTATCTTTAAGCCAATGTTCTACCCAAGAACAAGAATTTTCATCTAGACCCATTTATTTTAGTTTGAACACTAACCTATTGTGAGGAACCATATAAAATTACTTTATAAAATCCAAGTAGATCACATCCACTGTAACACCCTGATTTATACTTCTTACTTCTTCGCAGAATGCAATTAAGTTAGCTTGACATGACCTATTTTTCATAAAACCATGCTGATTATTGCTAATAACGATGTTCTTCCCAGTGGATTCCTGAATATTATCCCTTAATAACCCTTCAAATACTTTCCCAGCCACAAAAGTTAAGCTCACAGAACTATACATAGAAAACAAATCAATGTGGAAAACATATATAGAGTGTCTTTAGAACATATTACAGGGAGGGGCATGGCCTGGCAGCTCTTCTAGATGGACGCACACTAGATAGGCTCTGCTACTATAACTACTAAAACAGTGGTTATCGCAAGTTACTTCACCGTTAGCACACCCCACGGATCAACAAGTGCCATGGGACAAAAAAAAAAGTTGGGAAAACCCAATCCAGGGGTAAATATAGGCAATTTGTTCCACCAGGCTCAAGGAGCCCATGTGCTCAAAATGGCCACTGCCCTTGAGGATTACACAGACTCCTCGGAGGACCGGAGCCTGGATGACTGCTCAGGCATGACTGTTTGCCCCGCTGTCGCAGCAGACCTCTAAACCTGGGGATTCCAGTCCAGTAGTGATGCTGAAAACCATTCTGGAAGACCTGCAGAAGGTGATCCAGGCTGATGTGGCCCAGCTTCGCACAGACCTCACAGGCCTAGTCAGCCGCATTGGGGTGGTGGAGACCTCCTCCGACAAGCAGGCCCAATCTATTGCGGAGCTCCAACTGCAGGTGCGGGCACTTAAGACACAGCAAGCCCTAACTGAAAAATGATTTGCAATGCTTGAGGACCAAAGGCGCTGCAATAATGTGAAAGTCAGAGGCATCATGAAGGATATTCCAGCAGAGGAACTTCCACACCTAATGCAGAGACTCATCAGAGTCCTACTGGCCCCCAAGCAAACCAGAAATACCAACATAGAGGCTGTCTTCAGGGTCCCTAAGCCCCGGAGGGCTCCAGCACTGGCTCCCAGACATCTCGTGGTGAGGTTTTGTACCTACACTAATAAAGCAGCTGTCCTAACTGCTCTCAAAGGAAACACGCCATACCGATTTGAAAACATAACCCTCTCCTTTTAGGCTAACCTGTCAGGGCAAACTCTACAGTGGAGAGGGTCGCTGCAACCCTTTACGACCCTACTCAGATAAAACAACATAGGATATCGATGGCGCTCGCCACGGGCATTGCAAGTCCTAAACAACAATACAGTCCACTTCATTACGGACCTGAAGGGAGCTGCTGTGATACTACAGCCACTTGGTTTGCCAGGGGACTCTCTAATGCTTACCAAAATTCCAGGCAACAATCCTACCACGCACCAATGGAATCCAGCAAAGATCACACCATTTGTGCTTCAGGAAGGGAAGCCTGACACATATGCGGTTGCCACCACTTGAACAGAGGGACTCTTAGACCCTAAGTATTCTCTTTAACCAGAAGGATACCTACCACTAGCGGTTCAAAGTTTGTTTTTCTTTTAGTTTGGGATCCTTACTTTTATTTTTTTCTCTGAGAGCCAAGGCACACCTGAGGGCATTAGCCGCCTCAAACCATGAAACGTTCGGTAGACCGATTTTTGTCCATGGGGACAACATCTGTTAGTGGTTCGAAGTAGATGCGATTTATTTGTTATTTTAGAAGGAAACATTTAATTGTAATCTTATAAGTTGAGCCAATTCCCACCAAAGCTATGGATATTGCTTTTGGCACCAACTTGTCTCATGCTTGGGACTTGTGTTAATTGCAGGACCGGTGCTACCGTTAGGCAAACAAGGCATTCACCGTTAGGCAAACAAGGCATTCGCATAGGGCGCCGTCCTGCTGGGGGCACCCACCGGGATATTTCCTGGTGGGCTCCCCCTATCTGGGGCCGCAGCGATGGGCAAGCGGCTATTGAGCCGCCCCCTGTGCCGAGCCATTCCTCATGGGGTCTGAAGGTGGGGGCGCCGAGAGGAGCCCTGTCACAGGGGGGCCAAGAGGTGGCCATGTGGACACCTCAGGGCTGCCCCGATGCATGTGCCTGCTCTGCCACTAAACGCCAGTGACCAGAGGAGAGGGGATGGAGCAGGCAGGCATGCAGTGAGGGAGGCTGTTCTAGCAGCCTCTCACTCCTCCCTCGCGTGCACTCTGTGATTCTGGGAGCCGAAATATGACGTCATTCTGGCCCCGGCATACTAAACGGCGAACTGGAGAAGTGAAGAGCTGCCCCACACTGGACCCCAGGGGGGTTAGTGTCTCACTGTCAGTGAGTGTGTATGTGTCTGTCAGTGAGTGTATGTATGTCAGTGAGTGTCTGTGTGTGTCAGTGTCTGTCTGTCAGTGAGTGTCTGCCTATGTGTGTGTGTGTGTGTCTGTCAGTGAGTGAGTGTAGGTATGTATGTCAGTGAGTGTCTGTGTGTGTGTCTGTCAGTGTGTTTGTGTCTGTCAGTGAATATTGGTCAGTGAGTGTCTGTGTGTGAATGTGAGTGTCTATCTGTCAGTGTATACCTGTCAGTGAGTGTTTGTGTCTGTCAGTGAGTGAAGATATGTATGTTAGTAAGTGAATGAATGTATGTATGTCAGTAAGTGTCTGTGTGTGTGTCTGTCAGTGAGTGTCTGTGTGTCTGTCTGTCAATGTATGTCTGTCAGTGATTGTGTCTGTCAGTGAGTGAGTATATGTCTGTCAGTGAGTGTGTGTGTGTGCATGTTTGTCAACGAGTGTGTGTGTGTCTGTCAGGAAGTGTCTGTGTGTGAGTGTATGAGTGTGTGTCTTTCTGTCTGTCTGTCAATGAGTGTGTGTGTATGTATGTTAGTGGGTATGTCTGCCTGTCTTTCAGTGAGTGTGAGTGCCTGTGTGTGTCTGTCAGTGAGTGTATGTCAGTGAGTGTCTGTGTGTGTGTCTGTCAGTGAGATAGTGTATATCTGTCAGTGAGTGTGTGCTTGTGTGTCTGTCAGTGAGTGAGCATATGTCTTTCTGTCAGTAAGTGTGTGTGTTTGTGTCTGTCACTGAGTGAGTGTATGTCTGTCAGTGAGTGTATGTCTGTCAGTAAGTGTCTGTGTGTGTCTGTCAGTGAGTGAGCGTGTGTCTGTCAGTGAGTGTATGTCTGTCAGTAAGTTTATGTGTGTGTGTGTCTATCAGTGAGTGAGTGACATGAGGGGCCGGCAAAATGGATCTTTGCCTAGGGTAGCAGAAATCCTTGCACCGGCCCTGGTTAATTGCATTTTTTTTAATATTGCAAGGATTAATATTAATATTAATATTGGGGTTTTTTTTGCACTATGACTGCCAGAAGGCAACTCACACCCTTGTATGCCTCTACAGCCCACTAGACTCCCTTAACCTCCCCCCCCCCACACACACACCTCATCACTTGATTTAGACCCGTGGTAATGCATAGCAGAGCTTTGGAGGTGTGCATCTGACCAAGCTAATGCCTGCAATCATGAGCCACCACGTTAATTCAAGCTGTTTTTCAGCCAGACAGGAGCTGTTTTTGCCACAACGAAGCCACCTTAATAACCCAGTGTTGTTAACATTAATATGTCTTCCCACGCCTAGTATTACCATTCCTTTGTACTAAATGGCTGTAAATTTAACGATGGCACTGCTAGCTTACTAAGCATGGTACAAGCAAGAATAGTACTCCAGCTATGACCCTCTATAGACACAGTCTCTAACTATGAATAATTAAAACCCTTGGCTCGTGTGTTACACTACCTGAGATGTACTGTATTGATGCTTGTTTTTAAAAATGCTCATATCATTTACTATGTCTCTGATGTAACTTAAGTGAATGCCTTCTCACACGTGTGAGCTGAGCAAAAATAAAGAATGTAAAAAATTGTTTTTTAAAAAGAACATATTACAGGGTGTGAGAAAACTATACCAGTTTTTACTTTCTACTCTGATACTGTAAAATACAAGAATGTTACAATGTGTCCAGAAGTAATAGGCTGTTGCATCCCACAATAGTTAGATATATACATTGCAAAAGAATGGATCTGCGTTAAGGTGAATCAAGTGTCACTATCTGGTTGCAAGCAATCCACAGCCCATCAACTCTTAGTAAACTATAATAGTAGCAATTGTTATGACTGGAGATAAGTCAGAATACCCTAGGATATTGTTCCGCCACGGAGAACAAATCCCCTCTACTTTTTTGTGTTGAGGCTAGTATGAGCAATTACTATGCAATGTATCTATGGTATGAATTTTCTGTCTTTTCCGCTTGATGGATGTTGGGTTTTTAGCTGCTAGTATCACATGGGATGCCAAAGCACACTGATAGAAATATATAGTGTTAGGAAAGACCATGCACAGATAATTTACAGTAAGTAAAGTAAGGACATTTTACAGAGAAAGTTGATTAAATCAGGACCTTGGACCAAAACGGTTGGATAAAGTGTCAAGTCCACCAGATATGGATGGGTGTGTCTATTGACTGAATGCACCTCCAGCAACTTGGGTTCGAAGCTGGGCTGATTTTTGTGTATTCTATCTGTGTTCAGTCTCATCTATATATACATTTTGTGTGGGCTTCAATGTGGTTATAGCACCAAGCATTTCCTTTCAGGCCATTTAGCAACTTGATCCACATCTCTTCATCATATTCCACCCCACAGTCTCTCTGCCACTGTAACATATAACTTTGTTTTACATTTCTATCATTAGAATCAACTTTGAGAGCCTGTTAAGATAGTCATAGTGATTTAGGTTTAGTAGGGTTGAAGCAACATCTGAGATGTAAACATTGCATTTCAGGGAATTGTGGGAGATGGTTATGTCAGTGGAGATCAACACATTTTGAAAGTTTGCTTTTAAGTTGTAGATAGTAAAGGATATAACTAGATAATAAGGTCACCTGTATGTAAAGGTAAAGCGCTTATCTTACCTCTAGTTATCATCTGTGAAATACTCTTGATGCCATGTTCTATCCATGTGGCTAGATACAAATTTGCTGCTTGTAAAGCCGTAGTTGGTGTCAGGAGTGATTTGAGTGACATAGGTAACCATGACGGAGTTCCATAATTTGATAGATAATGCTGTGGCAGGGAAGGTATTTGGAAATTGCTTCCAAAAGCTTTTGAGCATTCAAAGGAAGTGTGATGGAGGGTAAAAAGACACACAGAAACCAGGTATGCCTTTTAATGTGAACCCACTGGAGAGTTCCAAAGGGGCATGTAGTGCAATAGTCTCTGTTAGATTTGAAGCTTTCAAATAGGAGCCAATATCCCCATACACACTTACGCATGTGGTCAAATGTTAGGAGGTCCCTTAAGATATCTCCCTATACATCTCCCCTATATCCACTGATGAACAACCCACTATATCCACCAGGCATGAATACCGTATCACAGAAAGCCTTTCTCAACTCTAGTCACCTTTCCATGGGTTACCTTCTTGACATACAGGGTATCAAATCACTGGCTACCATCATGCCAAACAAAATTCTGTCTGCTTTACAAACATTTCGTTATACACAACTATCCCACTTCATGCATTTAAAGCCAGAATTTTTAAGTGGTAACGGTGGGTCCACACCCTTTGAGTTACACTGCACCACGCACGATAGTAAGACCATGAAGTCACTCCGGATCCCGGCATCACTCTGCAGTGAGTGAACTCCCTCGCTGACAGCTAAGTGTGCCCGTCTGCCTGCACGCTTGCCCACCTTTCTGCATTTCTGCCCAGCAGCCTGACCAGGAGCCCCACTGGCCCCTAGGTAAAAAATCCACCCAGCTATCCCAAAGGCTGTGTGGATTTATATTAAAATTTAAAATAGAACAATAATCTGTGAGTGTTGGGGGGAAATATGTGTCTGTCTGTCAGTGAGTCTGTGTATGTATATTTGTCAGTGTGTGTCTGTGAGTGAGGGTCTGTGTCTGTGAGGGAGCCTGTGTGTCTGAGTTATTGTGTGTGTCTGCCAGTGTGTGTCTGTGAGTGAATTTGGGTGGATGTGTGTCTGTCAGTGAGTGTGTGTCTAAAGGATTGTATTTTTTTTTTTTTCAAATTTTTATTGGGTAATAATGCAAGATTACAACATCTGTTTTGCAATATACAATCTGGTATCAACGAACTTTTGTATGTTATACATTGTTACCATGCTTGAGAGTCCAGAACGGTTGTGTTAACTGTTCGAGCACGTTACGTTTTAGCATTCGTTTGTGTGCGGTACCCTTGGACAAAGTACTCGAGTGCGGTTTGATTTTAGTCGTTGTTCACTTTGCATGGGTGGTGTGTTATTAACATACAGGTAGAAATCAAAACATAATATAACATAACATAACAGTACATTGGGGTGGGTGATGAACTTTCCTGGTATAGCTAGTATGTACCATCGTGGCGTAGAACCTCGTCAGTGTGGATTGTTGCGTTGTGGTAGATTTGTCTGTTTGGGTATGTGGGTCTATAGCCTTTGTGGAGGTGTGTTGCGTATGAAAGTTAACCATGGTTCCCAAGTGGCCGTGTAGTCGTGGTATTTGAGTGAAAAGGAGTACGCTAGCTCCTCCATTTCTCTGATAGCGTCTACCCTTTCTATCCAGGCTCTGATCGTAGGGGGTGCAGTTTGCTTCCATTTGGTTGGGATGGTGGCGTTTGCTGCCGTTAACAGGTGGTTGATCAGTGTGCGTGAGTGTTTGGGTAGGGGGCTGGGGTACATTAAAAACAACAAGACTTTAGGGTCTTGGGGTAGTTTGTGTCCCGTGATGGTGCGAATAACGTTTGTTATCTGGGCCCAGAATTTACTTATTATTGGGCATTGCCACCAGATGTGGCTTGTGGTTCCCTCCGCTTTCTTGCACCTCCAGCATGTGTTTGGTGCATTTGGGAAGAATCTGTGGATGCGGGATGGTGTGTAGTGCCATCTGGCTATTCGTTTGTAATTGCTCTCATGTGTGCTGTTGCTTTTGGATGTGCGGAAGACATTGGCGAATATTTTATACCACTCTTTGGTTTGCATTTGTATCCCCAGCTCTGTTTCCCACTTGGATGTATAGGTAGGTAGGAGTTCGTCCTTTCGTCGGCATAATTGTTTATAGAAGGAGGATATGTGGCCCCTCCGGATGCTGTGTTGTGCGCATTGGGTCTCGTATAGAGTGTGGGTTCTATGGCCTTGTGATAGTGGTGGATTTGTGCTTAGAAAGTGTTTGAGTTGCTCGTGTCTCAGTCGCGTCATTCCCGTTTGCGATTCAGTGGGTAGTAGTTGTTCAAAGGGAGTGACCCCCTGGTCCGTTAGGACATCTCCCAAAGTCAGTGTATGAGCTTGTTTGGGGAAGTTTCTAAACGCCCTGTGGTCCATGCCTGGGGGGAAGGAGGGGTTTCCCGTTAGTGGGTAGAGTGGTGATGGATGTGGTGCTAGGTGTTTGTCTCTCCTAATGGTCGACCAAAGTTTCACTGTGTGTGTGATTGTGGGGTGAGAGGTCCCTGAGCGCGTTTTCGTGTCGGTCTTGTTAGCGAGCCAGGGTATGGCATATATCGGTGTCGCGAGAAAGCTGGCCTCAATCTGTACCCATTGGGCTGTGTTTTTAGGGTATGACCATTCATAAATCCTCGTGAGGATAATGGCTTTGTGGTACGTTTCCAGATCTGGTAGGCCTAGTCCTCCTCGTTGTTTGCTTTTTGTGAGGCATTTGTATTGTAGCCTCGGGGGTCTACCTGACCATATAAAGTTGTTGAATAGTCGCCTGGAGAGGGAGAAGAAAGGCCTTGGTATTTTAATAGGCAAGGTTTGCATTATATATAGAAACTTGGGGAGAATCATCATCTTTAAGATGTGGATTCTGCATAGCCAACCGAATTGTGGTTTATTCCACGATTTGAGTTCGGTATCTACTTTGTTTAGAAGGGTTGTGTAGTTAAGGGCGTATAGGCGTGACAGTGTGGTTGTGAGTTGGACTCCCAGATATCTAATTGACTCTGTGGGCCAGTGGAATGGATAGGTGACGCGGAGCGCTGTTTGTGTGGCGTTCGGTATGTTGAGCGGGAGTATCTCGCTCTTGCCCATGTTTATTTTGTAATTGGAGACTGCATTATATGCCTCTATCTCTTGTATAAGGTGTTGTAGGGATGTTTTTGGATTAGATAGGGTGAACAGTAGGTCGTCCGCAAAAGCGGAGACCTTGTATTCCTGCTCTGCTATTTTAATGCCAGATATGTTTGGGTTGTCTCTTATTCCTTGTAGGAATGGCTCCATGGTGAGGATGAAGAGTAGTGGGGAGAGGGGACAGCCTTGCCTAGTACCATTGGTTATTTGTACGGTATCTGACAATTGGCCGTTCACACGCACTTTTGCTCCCGGTTTTGAATATATGGCTGCGAGCCATTGTATCCATTGTTGGCCGAAGCCCAGAGTTTTCATTGTGGCCATGAGGAAGGACCAGTCTACCCTATCAAATGCCTTCTCGGCATCTATAGTTAAAATGAGGCTCTGGGGTCCTTTTCCTTTGGCTGTGTGTATCAGGCTTAGGAGTTTCGTAGTGTTATGTTTGGCCTCCCTATTCGGTACAAACCCTGATTGATCCGGGTGTATCAGTCCGTTCAGGAGTGGTTTCAGCCGGTTGGCAAGAATCTTAGTGAAGATTTTCAAATCACAATTTATAAGAGAGATTGGGCGGTAGCTCCCACACTCCTCTAGGTCCTTTCCGGGTTTGGGGATCAATGTGATGTGGGCTTCTAAGGATTCTACTGGGAGTTTGTGTCCTAAAGCCAGTAAATTGAAGGCAGTGACAAAGGGTTTGCAGAGCAGATTTGTGAATGTTTTGAAGTACTTGGTAGTGAAGCCGTCGGGTCCTGGGCTTTTGCCTATGGGGAGGTTTTTAACTACCAGTCTAAATTCTTCGTCTGTTAGGGGTCCTTCAATGGATTGTCTTACGTTTGTGGGGATCGTTTGCGTGATTCTGTTAGAGAGGAAATGGGTTATTTCCTCTGGTCGTGGTGGCGTCTGTCTGAGGTTATACAGGTTTGTGTAGAAGGCGTGGAATTCTTTAAGTATGGCTGGGAGTAGGTGAGTGCGTGTCCCGTCTTTGCTTTTGATCGTGGTTATGTATGTGCGTTGCGTGTTTTGCTGAAGGGCTTTGGCTAGCATTCGCCCGCATTTTCCTCCTTGAGTGTAAAATGAATATTTGGTGTGAGTGAGTGATCGTTTGATTTTGGAATTTAACAGGGTTTGTAGGGTTGTGCGTTTGTCAACTAGTTGTTTATAGAGGTCTAGGGAGAGGTTGTGTTTGTGTGTCTGTTCAATTAGGCGGATATCTCGCAGGAGATCAGTGATTTGGGCATCTTTCTTTTTCTTGAGTTTGGAGGCTATAGCTATGATGTGTCCTCTCATTACTGATTTATGAGCTTCCCAGGTTATTGTCGGGGATATGGACGGGGATGTATTTTCCTCAAAGTAGTGTTGTAGTGTGGTTGTTAGTGTATCGACCGTGGCTGTGTCATTCAGCATGGTGTCATTTAGTTTCCATTGGAAGTTGTTGGGTGTCAGAGTTGGGATTTGAAAAACTAGAGACAAGGGGGCATGGTCCGACCATGTGATCAAGCCATACTCACATGATTGAATTAAGTGTATATGTCTGTGAGGAACAAATAGCATGTCCAGACGAGAGTATGTGTGTTTGACCGTTGAGTAAAAAGAGTAGTCTCGTCTTTGTGGGTGTATGGTTCTCCAGCAGTCGAATAAATAAGATTTGTCTAGTAGTCTGGACATCGTGGTTCTGGTAGCGGCGTTGTATGTCGTGGAGCTGGAAGTAGTGTCTAATTCCGAGTCAAAGGACATGTTTAGGTCACCTCCGAGTATAAGAATGCCTTCGACATGTTTTTCGATTATGTTGAGGTATTTGCGTAGGTGCTTGTGTTGTTTGGTATTTGGCAGGTAGATATTTGCGAAAGTTACAATTGTATTGCCAATTTTGCTTTTAATTATGAGCAGCCTACCGTTTGGATCTGTGTATTGGTACGTGTGGGTATATGGTGTTTGTGCCCCTATGAGGATGGCTACTCCTCTGGATTTTGCGTCCGTGTAGGAGCTGAAATATCCTGTGGGGTAGTGTCTGTTGCGAATAGTGATGGTGGAGTCTGCTTTTAGGTGGGTCTCCTGAAGAAATGCCACATCAGCTCTAAGTTTGTGGAGTTCGTGTAGCGTTAGTGCTCTTTTTGTTGGGGAGTTAAGACCCCTGACGTTGAGGGTAACTATGTTGAGGTTTGCCATGATGGAAATTGTGTGAACTGTGTGATCTGTCGTTCACGTATTGTGTACCAGGGGAAGATAACCGATAACAAATGAACTATGTACAAAATTGTGTGTAGGCAGGTGGAGCAAGAAATTGAGATGTTTAGTGTTGACGGGAAGGGTTGGCAGCCTCGTCTGTCGGTGGCTTTCCCCTTGAGAGGCTTTAGGGCCTTTGGGGAGTTGCACGTGCACCGCTTTGGCCGCTCAAGTCTTTCCACCTGCTATCGAGGTTTTATTTTCGTGGGAGGTGGTAGGTTGGGGTGTTGTTATTAAATGTCTCGCCAGAGACGGGCAATCCTATGGATAGTTGTCAGTAGTGAGTAGTGGATCAGGCAAGGGGATCAAATTAGTGGGACAGGTAAGATTGTGTGTTTGTGGAGCAGGTCGATTTTAGAGGAAATGATCCAGAAAAGAGGGGGGGGGGCTGGAGGCTGCTTGCCTCTAGTGGGTTGCCTAATAGTCTAGGGGTAGGCTTTATGTGTCCCCTTGGGCATGGGCTCTGCCTCGTATTTGGAGGAGGCTTGCATCTCAATTGCTTGCTCGGGTGTGCATAAGAAGTGTAAAGTGAGACAAATATTATTCCCATAACAATTGCAGCTCTCCCAAAGAACATAAAATAGAAAACCATCCATTAATTGACATATCATGGTATACATTTCCCGGTAAGACAATCAATCAGATCTCAATTGACCTCAGGGGCATTCCTTGAGGTTGTTGCCAAGGGGAAGAGGGGTTAGTAGTGAGGGAGTGGGGAAGGGGACAGGGGAATGGGAGTGGTATACCGTTACCCGAGATGCCACTCAGTGTCTTTATGAGAGTGGTAGATTATTAGGCTAAAGGGGGAGGGGGGGCTGGGGTGATTTAGGGGGTGAGGGGAGGCCTTATGCTTGTCAGCAGAGCCTGTACGTATACATTAATTTACGGTAAAACATACATATTTATTTATTTTATTTATTTATTTATTTTTTTCCTCTCATACCCCTCCGGAGTGCCATTGCTTCATGTATCTGTGTGTGCTCTTCCCTGCTGACAGTATGTGGTCTTTCAGTCCAGAACTAGTGTCATCTAGGAGTGTCGGTAGAGTGGAGAGTCTCCTTTTCATAGAGCTCGCGGACCGAAGCAAGTCTAGGTTGTCGTGGGAGATGTCCTGATTTGTATGTTTTCTTGTGATGCTCAGGTATCGTGTCCCTAGGGTGGGGCCTTGAGATGCAGTCTCTGTGGGTGGATTTCTGGATTATTAGTGGTCGTTATAGATCTCTGGACCTTAGTTGGGTCCTTGTCGATTGGGGCAGTGATTTCTTAGTTGGTGGTCGTCGTCATGTGCCTTGGGTCCCATCGAAGGGCCGGGGGGCCTGCTCTCGGTCTGGGACCTCCTTGGTGGTGCGTTTGGTCGTTGCTTCTGCGTTTGGATGGCGTCTGCCCTCTTTGCTTGTGGGTCATCTGCGAGCGATTTGGGGGTTGTAGCGGCCCATACCAGTCTGGTATGTATATGTCCGGTAGGTCTAGGGCCGAGGTGAAGACCCGCACGTCCTCTGCTGAGGATAGAGTTGCTGTTGTACCATTGTGCGTGGCAGTAAGGGCCAGAGGGAATCCCCAGCGGTATCTTATGTTCCTAGAGCGCAGTAGGTCTGTGAGGGGTTTCATTGTCCTCCTCGCCTGCAGCGTCATCCAGGAGAGATCTGGGAAGATTTGCACAGGTATCTCATGGAATAGCAGCGGTTGTGTCATCTGGCGGAGATTTCTGAGTATGTCTTCTTTAATAGAGTAGTAATGCAGTCTGCACACTATGTCTCTGGGTGCCTCTGCCATGGGGTTTCTGGGCCTGAGTGCCCTGTGGGCTCTGTCCAGTGCTATAGGGGTTGATACATCTCTTTGCAGTATAAGATTGAATAGCTCTTGGAGGGTTACCTTTAAATCTTCCCCCTCTTTTTCTGGGATGCCCTTTATTCTTAAATTGTTTCTGCGCCCTCTGTTATCTAAGTCATCTATCATTCTATTCATGGATGCTATTTGGGCATTTTGTGCTGTTAGTGTACTTTGGAGATTTTGCATTTGTGTGGCTGTGTAGTCTTGGTCACTTTCTAGTAAGCTGACCCTTTCACTGACCTGTGTTACTTCTGCTGTGATGTCGTCCATTTTTTTCTGGAAAGTCACCTCCAGTTTTTGCAGCATGTTTGCAAGGTCTTGCTTAGATGGGAGGTTTCTCAGAATCTCCCTCAGGTCTTTGTCTTTTTCCCTGTCCAGATCCTGTGACAGTGTGTCAGATGCTGCAGGGCTGGATGGGGGTGATTGGGAGAATTCATCCGGCGCCATATTGGGGCCTGCATGGTCGGGCTGCTTGTCGCCGTGATCTTTGAAATATTTGGTGAGCGCTCCGGTTTTCGGCCTTTGCAGTTTGCCGGCTTGTTGGGAGGCTGTGGACATTCTTTTGGGGTGTCCCATTTTGTTAATTAAGCCTGATGGCTGCGGATTGCCCGTCGCGGCGCTCGGAGCTCCGTTTTCAAGCGGCCATTCGCGGTCGCGGCTAGCTCCGCCGTCTAAAGGATTGTATGTGTGTGTGTGTGTGTGTGTGTGCGTGTCTGTCAGTGAGTGTATCTGTCAGTGAGTGTGTGTCTGTCACCTTCACACCCTTCTCCATATCTATAACTCCTTGACTAGGTACACGTGTGTTGCGGGGTTATTCAGGGGTCAAGGTGCGACACGCATCGCTATCAGTCGCGAGGGCATCAGTAACGGCTGTTGCGATGCCCTCGTGAGCTTCCATGCAGGGGCCGCGCGGACAGTGCTCTAATTGGAGCGCATGTTCGCGAGGGCACTCTGGAGCGGGAAAAATGCGATATAAGTTGCCCTGAGGTGATATTTCGTGCCAGAAGAAAGAAGAAAAGTTAACTGTAGAGCTGTTTTTCTTTAATTTTCTTTCTTAGCAAGTTCTTTTGTATTTTATTGTGAGGATAGCTATGGAGCATTTGAATGCGGAAGTTAAGAGGAGGGCACTCAGCAGTGGAGGTGCTGAATGGCTCATGTAGTGTCTGTTGACTGCCCCTTCCTCTCAAATGGATTCACACCCACAGGATTCTTTACTGGATATTATAGAGCCTGAGGAGCAGGAAGCTGCTAAAGGGGAAGACTCTGAGGAGGAGCATTAAATGTCTTTATGTTTAAGTGACAGAAGTTTACTTTAAGGTAGGAAGAAGAGAATTTGTAATCAAGAGTGATTTATTCCCCGTCATGCACCAGAGGAAGCAAGAAATATAAAGCTGCAGGAAAAAGGAAGAAGAAATCATGTCAGGTTGCTGAAATGGGGCATGTACTGGTCATTGAAGTCGGTGAACAAGCTGGCACCTTGTATACTGCACCTTCGGAGGGAATGGACAATTCAACTGGTGAGTCCTGCTCTCGGGTTTCTCTTGAAGCTAAGCTGGGAGAGGTCCTGGGGGTTTTATTTCAGGCTATTCAAGGTAAAGCTAGTAGTCCAGTTATGGCTTGGTTGCAAGACAGTTTGAATTTGTCAAATTCACTTGCATCGGTTAATTTGGTTAATCTTTCTGACAAGAACAGAACGCCTTGGAGTGCGAAGCTTCTCCTTTTTGGTTTTTATTTGACTAAGTGCATTAAAGACAAAATATGGAATGATGAATATATCGATATTCTTTCCTTATTGCCTGCCTCTAAGGAATTTTTGTTACGGCAAGAAAGAGATGAAAAATTAGGAAACGACCGGTGCCCCGGTCTTTTAATAATTGGCTTCAGGCGTTTTGTCTTTTTCATCATCTAGAAGCTATATTAGAGGCTTCAAAATTTGGGTTGATTGGCTTGGTTCAATTATGAGGAAACATTTTGTCAGAAATTATCAGTGCATAAGAATTTGAAATGGAGTATGAAGGATGTTGGTTCTTGGATAAGCATTATGCTACCAAGCAGGATTCCTCAGAATCAATATAGGCTGCAGACTCAGGTGAGTGGGTTGCAAATACGCTGAGTCACAGTGTAAATGGCTGAATTCTTGCAGGTTCAGACATGAATGCATTAATTGTGCGGGGAGTCATCTGTCCTTTCGGTGCTTTAAGAGGCAGGGTACTGCCACTAGGGAGCAGATTTCTAAGAGCATGTACCCCAGTGAAAGTACAAAATCTGCTCAATTATTTAAAATACTTTCCAAACCAGCAGATAGCGCAGCTAATTAAAAAAGGTTTTTTTATTTGGTTTTCCAAATCCTGTTTGTAGTTCATCAGTTCAGTTTGTTGAAAATCTTAGTTCAGTCAATTTGAATACTAGTATAGTTAGAGATAAGATTGATAGAAAAATAGCTTTAGGGAGAGCGGAAAGCCATTTTTAGTTCCGCCTTTTCCATATTTTAGAGTGTCTCCTCTTGGTTTGGTTCCTAAGAAGGAGAAAGGTACCAATAGATTAATTCCCCATCTGTCTTAACCGAAAGGTACATCGTTCTGTGTCTTACACTTCCTTTAAAGATGCGCTGAAATGGGTAAGGAAGTGTGGTCAGTATGCTCTCATGTCAAAAGTTAACATTGAATCAGCATTTAGATTACTTCCTATACATCCTGACTGTTTTGGTTCATTGGGTTTTCAATTCGAAGGAAATTTTTATTTTGACAAATGTATGCCTATGGCTTGTTCCACTTCTTGTTTTTATTTTGAAAGTTTTTCCAGTTTTTTGAATGGGTTCTTAAACAGGTTTCGGATTTACATTCAGTTATTATTTGGATGATTTTCTTATTATTGGGAAAGCTGAATCTTCTGATTGCTTTCATTTACTACAAATTTTCATGTCCATTGTTCAACAATTTGGCATTCCATTGGCAAAAGAAAAGACAGTTTGGTCTGGTACATATATACAATTTTTAGGTATAATTATTGATTCTAAACTAATGGAGTTTCGTTTGCCTGAAGATAAAATTCTCTCATTTATTAGTTGTTAATAAAACGACAGTTAATAAATTGCAGTCTGTGTTAGGTTTACTTAATTTTGCTTCAAGAGTAATATCAATGACTAGGGCTTTTTCCAGATATATGTCCAGAGCAGTAGCTGGTTTAAAAAATCCGCATCACCATGTTAGAATTTCTAGACAGATTAAAGAAGATTTACATGTTTGCAATTTTTTTTTATCCAACTTTAATGGTTCCACGATTTGACAAAGTGATTTTGAATCCAATTGGGATTTGGATATTTTCACAGAGGCAACTGTTTCTCAAGGCTTTGGTATATACTTTCATGGTAGATGGGCAGCAGCTGGTTGGCCCTGGACGTGGGTTGAGAATGGTTGGACAAGAATGATAAGGCTTTTGGAGCTATTTCTGACAGTTGTAGCCCTGGAGGTTTGGGGCTCTGAATTAGCAAACAAGAGGATTACTTTTTTTACAATTTAGGGGTTGTTTGGCTAATCAATTCTCCTAGGGCTAAATGTAACCCGGTGATCAATTTATTGAGACAATTGTTTTTTATTTGTTTGGTAAATCATATATGGGTAAAAGCAAAGCATGTAAGTGGGAAAAGTAATTGTATAGCTGATGCTTTGTCCCATTTGACTTCAAGTCTTTCAGATCCCTTGCACCTCTATCAGACGAAGTTGGAACGAGGCTGACAGAACACATCTTGGAGCTATCTTCACCCAGATAAGCCATGTGTTGGGTTTATCGTTATCTACAACCACTTGAGGAGCATACGTGGGAAGAATGGCAGTGGTTTATGGTTAATTTAAATAGGGACGCTACTGATCCCACTATACAGGATGCAATTCAATATGTTCTTACAAAAATTCAGGCTGGTGTATCCAAGTTTTCATTTAAAAGAGCCCTATTAGGCATTTATTTTTTCCTTAAAGTATTGGGGAAAAAGTCTGTTTTTAAAGAATTAGTTATTCAGCAAATGTTAAAAGGGGCTTGGTTAAAGAAAGCAACAGTCCAAGATGACAGGTCCCTTATCTCTTTTCAATTATTGGGTGATTTGGTAAATAATTTGAGCTCCGTTTGTAGAGTTACATTTGAGACCCAGCTTTTTACCACTGCTTTTATTTTAGTGTTTTTTTAGTGGTAAGAAGATCAAAAACTGACCGCAAGGAAATGGTCAATGGGTTCAGTTACAAGCTACATATCATTCGTTATGCCTAGTTAAGGCAGCCAGGGCTTATTTAAGTATTCTTCCAAAGGGTCAAGGTAGTCTTTTAATACACTGGTCAGGGGTCCCTCTTTCTAAATTTCAACTTCGAAAAGTTCTTCAGTTATCATGTAAAGGGTTGGGTATTGATGATAAAAGGATTACATCTCATTCGTTTTGTATAGGTGCTGCAACAGAGGCTGTATCACATGGTCTGTCGAATGAGTCAGTTAAGAAAGTGGGTAGCTGGTCCTCGAGCAGATAAAAAATTTATGTTAGACCTTAATGCTTTCTATCATGCTAACTTGATTTTTTCTGTTTCAGATACAAAACCTGTAATTATATGGATAGTAGAGCATTATTTCATCCACTGGTCACATAGAAGAACTGTGGAGAGGTCATATGGCGAGAACTTGAGTTTTGATAATGAGACCGCTTTAATTTATTGGGTTGTTGTAAGGGGTTTATTAAGGGATGATGTTTTTAAAGTTTTGCAAAGCTGTTTTGGCCAAATTCATTGGTCACATGTTATTATTTTTCATTATGGTGGGAATGATGTAGGCAGAGTGAAGTCAGTGGTTTTGTTTCATCAACTTAAAGGGACATTCTAGGCACCAAGACCACTACTGCCGATTGGAGTGGTCTGGGTGCCAACGCCTACTACCCTTAACCCTGCAACTGTAAATATTGCAGTTTTATTACAGGGCACTTCCTGGTTTATAGCACAGATTTTGCTGTAGCGTCGCTGGACGTCCTCACGCTATGCGACGCTGAAATTCCCATAGGACAGAATTGAAAGCATCTTTTTTTTTTTTTTTTTTTATTTAAATGTTTTTATTTCTCGTGTACAAGGAAATGGGGTACAGAAAAGAAGGGGAGTGTTCAATGATCACATTTCAGGGTTACATGAACAGTGCATCTATGGTACATTTCACATCACATACATAGACATAAACATCCCGGCGTAAAACTTAACCGGGGTTGCATCAAGGTCATACCACAGGGTGTACATTTTCCCTTTAATGAAGGTCGGATAGTAAGAGGTTGTCCCCCTACCGTCTCGGGAATGGTGGTATGTGTGAGTAACCATGGAATCAACAAGCAACAAACAATGGGGGAGGGGGAAGGGGGGGGGTTTATTGACCCTGCCTGGGTAGGGGTAGATGTTATGTAGTTTCTTTTAAGCTCTTCCCGTGATTGACTTATTTGCCGTTACATGGCTCGCTTTTCTTATCTGACAGCTAAGGGTTCTGTCTTGCCCGGGTCTGCCTCTTGGGCGGTTATGTCCTCTATCACCCTCACTCCCTCTACCTTTTGTACCCATTGCTCCATGGTCGGAATGCTAGGTTTACGCCAGTACAGTGGGATCAGGGCGTTTGCCTCCCCTAGCAAAATGTGCAATAAGTGTTGCCTGTGCGATTCCTTAAAGGTACGTGGCCAGCCAAGCAGCACTTGGGCTGCCTCTAGGCGGGTGGCTGGTGCTAGTATCTTTGTAATCTCAGAGAGTATGGGTTGCCAGAAACGTTGAATGTCCCGGCAGCTCCACCAGATGTGTAACATATCCCCTCTACTGGCTGAGCATCTCCAGCAGATATTGTCAAGTGAAGGGCATATAGCGTGCAACACGGCTGGTGTTCTATACCACCTAGTGACCCGTTTATAGAAGGTCTCTTTGCGCGTGACACTGATCGAGGTTTTGAGACCCGTCTCCATAATACTGGACCAGTCCTTGTCCGAGAGATGTATGTGAAGGTCTGTCATCCATTTCTGTTGGAATGTGGGAGTCGTAGGTTCTTTGTCTGCCGACTGGAGGATGCGGTATATTTTAGATAGGGGCCGTTTACGGTCGCCCGTTGGGCCACAGAGGAGTTCAAAGTGCGTGTCTCCTCTCTTGGTCCAGAGGGGGAGGACGTGTTTCGTCAGGAAACCCTTAAGCTGTGCTCTGGTCATAATGTCCAGGAGGGTGGCATGTCTCTGTGTTACTTGTCTGTCTTTAAATTTAGGTGGGTCATCCCCAGTTAGCAGTTCAGTAATGTCCGGTGAATGCGTTCCCGTGAGGCGGGCAAGTGAGGGCCCTCCCTGTCCTCCCTGGAAGTCAGGATTATAGGCCGTGGGGAAAAATCCAGAGATTCCAGGGGAGAGTCCCCACTTATCTTTATGACGTCTCCAGATTGTGAGCGTGTTGTGTATGAGTGGATGTCTTGAGGGGGTCAGGTATTTGGAAAGCATCTTTCAATGATTTCCTATGGGGAGGCAATGCCGCGCACGTGCATTAGGTCTCCCCCGCCACCGGCCGCGCATGCGCAATAGGTCTCCCCGGTGGGGGAGGAGTGTGGGCGGACCCTGAACCAGCACCGAGGGACACTGGCCCTGGATAAAGGTAAGTCACTGAAGGGGTTTTAACCCCTCAGCAACCTGGGATGGGGTGTGGGAAGGAGAGGGGATCTGCAGTGCCAGGAAAATGGATTGTTTTCCTTGCACTGAAGTGTCCCTTTAAGGAGGATGTTTTTCATTTTAAGTAAATGTTCCAGGACTCGCTAGTTATTTGGTCTGAAATTGCCCCAAGCTTATTTGGTTGCGCAATACTAAGCTTAAAGAGAGTACAGCGAAAGCTCAACAAAGCTATGGAGAAATTTATGCCGTCAGTTAGTGGTTTTTCTTTTCGCTATGTCGACATTGAGGGGCAGTGCGAAGGTTTGTTTATAAGGGATGGTATTTATTTATCTGATGTCGGTTTGGATATAATTAATAATGATTTACAGTGCATGATTGATAAGGCCATAGTCTGGTGGGGTGGGCTGCAGCATACGTTGCATGCTGCAGCTTGTGGGGTTTAGGTCACCTGCCTAATTTAAAGGGGGGATGGACGAGCTGAGTTTCGTTATCATTTTGTTTAAGTTCTGGCTAAAAGGTCAGAATTCTGCTGAGTTATGTGTTAAATCTCTGGGGGTTTAAAGACCGGAGATGTTTGGTCACAAATTAAGTGTTTTAAAGTAAATAAGTTACGTTTGTAATAATTTGTAAACTAAATAAAAGACCACGGCCTTTTCAGCACACATCTTATTATTATATTTCTGTGCCTTACTGTGTTATGTATTATTTTGCTGTTATTATGTGTCGGTCTGAATTAACCCCTACTGAGCACATGACACTTACCATCCAATACCCACTTGCTGCTCTTGAACACTCATTACACCTGGGTTTGAGATCTCTAAAGCTTCTTTGCTGCAGAATTTTTTGCTGTGCTTTGTTGAACATGTTTGTTATAGCGTATTCAAACTGTTACTTCAAACATTCAAACATGTGTATCTATGTTTAACGTTGATACTGCATATTTGTATTGAATTACATTGCAATCTCAATATATTTTGTTGAAAAATAATATATATATATATATAAATATATATATATAAATACCTAAACACAAAGTGATCTTGCTGTTATGCCCATTTTGAAACCCAATGTGCAAAAATAGTGCACTTTTATCAAAAGGCAAGGAGTGGAGAAGAAGCAAAAGCTACAATCACAACTATTCAGAATGCAGGTAGCTCTCCCAAGTGTGTAACATGCTGCACCCCCATCAGCCCGCCTTTCTGGCTGTAATGAGATCAGTGGGCAGTGCAGTATCAGAGAGGCTCCTTCAGCTGGAGGAAAAACTACGTCAATCAACAGGAGATTTACAGATCAGAAATAAATCTACAACTTTAAAGACAAGCAGGTACATGCTGATCGATAATTGACAAGTATCATACAATATTTATGTTTCTCTCTTGGAAGCTGGGGTGGATTTGGGAAAGGTGGGGTGTGAACACGTAAGGTATCTATAAGTTTCCACTTTGAGTATCATAGCAAAAGCAAAAATGACTATAAAATAATGTAACTATTATGGGGGGAGTCTTGAAAGAAGTAATATAGCACCTGAAATGTTATTTTTTAACGTTTACTAAAAGTTTTACTTTTATATTCAATTGCTACAATACAGAAAGAACAAGACACAGATATGATATGCGTAGTAATACACCTAGTTCTTTTTCTATCTCTGCCCTTCCTCTTAACTTTATGTAACCTGTTACCTATCTAGAGGGGATTTTGATAAAACTAGCAAGACAAGGAAAACCTAAGATAACCACATGCTATTTGACAACCTTATTTTATCTATTTGGAAAACATGCCTTTTCACTAGATTTATAACTTATTCATTATAGGCAAATTAAATAATGGGAATATTCTGAGCCATTGTAATATGCTACCAGCCAGTAACTCTAATTTCAAACTCAAAATATAGCATGTTCCATTCCCCTTTTAAGTACTGGTGGGCTTGACTATATGAATGCCAAGTAGTAATCAGCAACGCCTAGCTCTCAGATAAAGTTATAATTAGGATAGAGGGAGAGAACTAACATGAAACCCCGCTGATATAAAAAAACACAGGATACAAGTTTTTATCTATCTACCAGAAAGATAAAGTGGCTGATATGCATAAATCTACTACATACATTCTTTGAATCGTCCTATTAGTTTGTTGATCTGTAGCGTATCCAGAGCCATATCTCGCGAGGGGCACCAGAAGATTATTTAACAATTTAAAAATAAAACTCATCAGCAATTCATATTACTTTGTGTTTTATTGCTGTCAATAATATAATGCTCATTACATATGTTGAGTATACACAGCAGTAAATGTAGATGTGCACAGTCTCGTTCTAGATTGGATGGTTCTCGTAAACATATTGTACTTGTCAAAATGTGTTTGTCTCATTTGTTGTTAAATTCCCCCCCCCCCTTTTTAATATTGTAAAGTGCTGCGGAATGCATTGGCGCTAAATAAAAGTAATTAATTATAATAATTTAGGGTATCTGTATGGATTTGTAGAATGTCTATTTATGTGTGAATGTATGGATGTTTAATTTGTCACTTCTCTTTACTCCTCTTACTGTCTTTGTCAACCTATGTCACCCTTTACCTGGAAAGAGCCCCCATATCATTCCTCATCCTAAAGTTTGTTAACTCCGTTTTGCTCCCAAAGGGCTAGAGCTATACTAAAAATAATTAAATGTTGAAACTGACTTCAGAAGAAATGTCCTAATCAAAACCACATTTTTTACTATGTTATTAGTGGCTGACGTCTTACAAATGCCAAGGACCATCAATTTATTTAGATTTTTAAAGAGACACTCTGTAACCACATCATATCATTGAAGTGTTTTTATTTGTTGTCCTAATGTAATGGTTTAATGCAAAAAATAAGGGTATCTGACAACTTCCTCATTAGCCCAAGCAGGAAGAGGTAGAGGTGATTGGCTGAAAGTGTCAACTGTTGGCCTACATAAGCCATTACTTAGTGATACAACAAAATTATATGGTTAAGGATAATTGCCTTAGCTATACCTCCAGTGGGGCCAGACTCTGGTTGGTTGGGGACCCTCATTCATTGTCAAACAATTTGAAAACCGTTTACCACTGAGTAGAAGTACAGTGCAAGGAAACTCCAGGGATTTTAACTATTTTAATGAGATGAAATGGTAATGGTGCCTAAAGTGCAAGATAAGTAAATTAATATGTAATAGGTAAGATTAAGACAATGTGACTTTCTAAGTTTTTCTAAACAGCAATCAATTTCAAGTGCTAGCTAGGTACCCCATGTTTCAGATCTCCATACCTCCCAACAAAGGCAGTCCCAGAAAGGGGGCATGTCTGCTCACATTATCGGCAGGTCAGCCTGATATGAATTCACAGTAGGCTACCAGTCAATCATTCTGCTTGGCCCTCTGGAGGCAGACCTTGCAAGGATTAATGTTTCAGTGCTCCCTTCAGGGACCTAGTGCCCTAGAAATAGGGCGTGCATGTCTACTGATGCGCTCATGCTATGATTTTTGAGGACAGTTCCTGGTGTCCCCAAAAGAACGAAATTGGTACAGTTAAAAGACATGCATCTATAGTGCTATATACATTTATTAATATTAAATAATGCTAATAATCAAAGTTATTAATTTCCCTCCAAAAAAATCAATGGTGAAGGAAATTGGGTCCCTTTAAGCATTCAAATTACAAATAACGTATTAAAGGTCTTTAACCCCTTAAGGACACATGACATGTGTGACATGTCATAATTCCCTTTAATTCCAGAAGTTTGGTCCTTAAGGGGTTAATGAAGATCTGGTACATTCACCCTTGAATAATTTAGCAAAGAACCACTCAGATCACATTGCCACTAAGGGTGTGGAAGCAAGATACTTACCTGAAGCTGTTTATCGCAGTCACCTTCTTCCTGGGGGCAATCTTCAGCTCCTGGGCTTCATTACCCTTAAGCAAATCTAATAGTATAAATGAAGCTATTAAGGCGAATAAACCTATACAGCTAAATGGTCTGCAAAATAAAAATAAAAATATTGAAAATAACACTGCACTAGAGAAGTCTTGGAGAGGGGCATCATAAGTGTGAGTAGGAACAGAGAAGGAGTTCTTCAGCACAGCATAGGGTCCTTGATGGACATACGTCTGCATTAGTGAGAATATGCAGGTAGGAGCCCTATATCTTATGGGAAGCCAGTGTAAGAACTGAAAGACAGGGAGGCATGGAAGGTGCAGGGGAAGAGGAAGATCAGCCTCCCCGCTGCATTCATTATGTACTGTAAAGAAGCCAGATGGGAATGCATAAGACCACTGAGAAGCGGATTGCAGTAGTCAAGTCGAGACTGATTGGAGTCAAAGAGAACCTGCGAGGAAGAGCTAATGGTAGTGCCATTGACTTGGAGGGAGACAGACACAGGAGTGGCTTTATTTTGAGAAAACGAGCAGCTATCCAGTTGGAAATAGCAGAGAGACAATCAGAGAGAGGTAAAATAAATGGCAATTACACATTTTAATTGATTTGTGCACTTAAATAATAAGGTCTGGTTGTGAAGTAATTTCGTAGTTAACAATTGTCCATATAATTTGTAACTCCTTATAAATGCCCAAACAATTTAAAATAAAGTTCTTTTAAAGTATTGTTTGTTGCATTGCTCAGTCACTCTTCAGTAGTTGCATATATTCCCTTTCCACACCAGTAGGTGATACTCCAATCAGGAGCTTGTTTTAATTATTATATATAGTTTATTGATTTGAACATATAATATTGCTTTGCAAATACAGAGTGCTAAGAAAACTATTTAATCTCATGCTGCTTGTTATAAGCAGTAATGTTATATCTATAAAGGAGTATATAGATTGATGACAAATTTCTACATTATTTGGGCTATGTGTATAAATGTGTGAATAGGTAGATCATTCTGTTCTGAAGAGCTCAGATTAATTTTTTAATTTTCTCGGTGACTCCTTGAATTCTCTTTTGTTTTTTTATGTTTGTTGTCAATCATTATTATTCCAGAAAAACATTGTTATGACCTGTGCTGTCTGAAAAGAGTTTATGAAAACTAACAATGTTAGGGCTTGGGAACTGGTGGTGCTGCCAGAACTAAAATCATTCCATCTCATTGAATTGATTATAGTGCCTGGAGTCACCTGCACTAAATAAGCCATTTTTATGCAGTTGTACACTGAATGAGGGCCCCTGGCTTCTCATAGTTCCACCCCCACTGGAGGTGTCACTAAAGCAGACACTACATATTTCCTTTTAGTGATTCTGATTCATACACTGTGATTTTCTGAAAGTGGTCGTCTGATGCTCTCAGCCAATAAAAGCCACCTATTCCTGCTCAAACTAACACTTCCTTATTAGCCCTAAAAGCACAGGGGGGCGAGCTGCTGGGATCTCTCGTATAGCATTAAAACATAAAAAATATTATTACATGCTGAATGGAATAGTGGTGTCAGGGGATGCCTGACATTATAACCCGTTCAGTGAGATGAAGCAGTTATAGTCCTTTCCCTCTTGAATGTAAACTTGTTTGAGCAGGGCCCTTTACACCCTCTGTTCCTGTGTGTCCAGGTTATCTTGTTGCAATTGCATGTATGCTAGTCCACCAATTGTACAGCCCTATGGAATTTGTTGGTGTTTCATAAAAAAATAATAATATTAATATAGTGTCCCTTTAAGGTTTTGAGCAGTTGCAGGTTACAACACCATATGGCTCTCAAGCTTTCAGCTGGCAGGCCATTTAGGCACAGTGATAAGGTTACATTAGTGAAATGGTGGTTAACTATATCTATGGCTATTTTCATACTTTACATTTCCAATGTTTATGTTATTTTTTGGGGTGTGGTAATAGGCCTTTATGTGGCCATGTGCTTTCAACAGCTATGTTTATTGCTGGTTCAAAAAAATAGATTATCCTATTAACCTATATGTTGTAGATTAGAATAGATATCCTTTTATGCGACAATACACGCATTTCCTCAGGTGTACATAACAATTATTTTTCCTGTGTATTGTTTATTACTGCATATGGTGAGTTTATTATTAAATCCTTAATTTCAACTAGTAATGAAAACTAAAACGACAACACAGGGTGGAAGAGATAAGCTATAGATAGATTAAATAGTTAAAAACTAAAATTGAATCTGCATGAATATATATAGAAAATATGTAAAGTGATAGTTAAGGTCTAGACTGAGTAATAGTAAAAGCAAAGTATCCCTCTTTAACATTTTATTATATTTCTTATTATTAAATTATTTATTATTATATTTCTTACCTGTTCTGTGCTAAATTTATATATGTGTTGTGTAGTACTACGAGTCAAGGCTACTTAAACATTACCCTAAGTCTCCAAAATACCCGACTTAGACACCTGTCAAATTATTAGACATTATCCCAGAAACTAAAGTTTTTGCATAACTTTAGTCACTCTCCAAACCTTAAACACACGCTATTATTTTACGATACGAGGGATTGTTTGAAACCTCATTACGGCCTGGTCGCGCCTGGTTGATACTTTAGCTCACCGAATCTAGGTATAATATCGACCTGACAACAAAGGCTTATTTACCTGGCAAGCTCTTTGCTAGTTGAGGCACTCTCCACACCAAATCATATGAATGGGATGAACCAGAGGTCTTATTTTATCAATGTTTAAACATGTGGAACACAATATGCTATTCTTCTTTTTCACTCTCTGTTGTGTATCGTATGTGAAAAAAACCATTCAATAAAAACGTTATTGTCAATTTTTTTTTTAAATATTATTTTGTATTTTTAATATTTCATTGAACTCTATCCTAACGATTCAGTGGCCCTGGACATACATGAAAATTAGAGAAATCTCAATGTATCCTTCCTGGTAAAATATTTTATAAACAAATAAAAATAACACCTTCCATTCCAAATATAAATCAGTTCCAGATGTCTGCCACCTGCTTCTCTCCCTTTTATATGCATACCAAGGCCTGACATATATCGCATTGAAAAAAAAGAAAAGAAAAGAAGAACTAAACATTATTCAAAAATAGAATAATTAAGTCTAGATCACATGGCACGGCTCACGGCGCCACCTTTTTCCCTCATACCCTTATAACATCCTCTTATGCCCTAACATAGAAAAACTCTTGTTTTTTTACATTTACATACACTTTAGACCTCCTCCTCACTTATATACATCCAGGGCCAGACTGGGGATACAAAGCAGCCCTGGAAAAAAATCTATGCTAGCCCCGCAGCACAGCGTGGGGAAAAAAAAAGGTGCGTAAAAACACTATTTTTAAACACACACAGACACACACATGCACCGTGACAGACACAGGCACACACATATACCACGACAGATGACAGACACACACACTCCATGACAGACACACACACACCATGACAGACACACACGTCTTGACAGACACACACATACCATGAAAGACACACACATACCTTGACAAACACACACATTTCTTGACAGACACACACGTCTTGACAGACACACACACCTTTACAGACACACACATACCATGACAGACACACACACATACCATGACAGACACACACACACCTTGGCAGACACACACACACATCTTGGCAGGCACACACACACCTTGACAGATACAAACCATGACACAGACAGACCATGACACAGACATATACACCTTGACACAGACAGACACACACCATGACAGGCAGACACACACACGGTGAGTAAAAACACTATTTTAAACACACACAGACACACACACACATACACCATGACAGACACAGACACACACATATACCACGACAGATGACAGACACACACTCCATGACAGACACACACACACACCTTGACAGACACACACACGTCTTGACTGACACACACATACCATGACAGACAGACACACACATATCCATTGACAGACACAGAAACACCTTGACAGACACACACACCTCGACAGACACACACATTTCTTGACAGACACACATATTTCTTGACAGACAGACACGTCTTGACAGACACACACACACACACCTTGACAGACAAACACATACCATGACAGACCATGACACGGACACAAACACCTTGACACAGACAGAGAGACACAAACACACACCATGACACAGACAGACAGACAGACACACACACATCATGCCACAGACACACACCATGACACACACACTGACACACAAATACCTTGACACACACACACACACCATGACAGACAGACACACACCATGATAGACAGACACACACCATGCAACAGACACATACACACACACACACTGACAGACGGACATAATAAAGCTACCTGTGGGAAACAGGGCAGGAGTCTTGCAGGGCAAAAAGCTGGGTCAGGTGTGCTGGCTGTTCCGGCGGCCGGAGGGGGAGCTGACTGTTCTGGCGGCCACAGGGGGGAGCTGGCTGGGCTGGCTCTGCGCAGCTTAATGAGACCGGATATTCTGACCCTGGTCTCATTAAGTAGCACGCGCACGTGGGAGCAGAGCCAGCCTACCCCCTGCGGCCGCTGGAACAGCCAGCCCCCCCTGCAGCCGCTGGAACAGTCAGGAGCCAGCTTCCCCTGTGGCTGCTGGAACAGTCAGGAACCAGCTTCCCTCTGCGGCCAACGGAACAGTCAGGAGCCAGCTCCCCCCTGCAGCCGCAGGTCAGCCAGCTCTTTGTCCGGCCCCAGGTGCCGACGGCCCACCAGGAAATTTGCCAGTGGGCCAGTCCAGCCCTGTATACATCATATCTATATGTTTCTTAATGTTTTATTACTTTTTAATATTGTTTTATGTTAATTAATTTTGGTCATGGGCTATGACGTCACATGACAGTTCATTTTTAAAGTTTACATCCCTATTTAAGCAGCACAGGTCCCCTCTCTTTTGTACTACATTTTTGAAAAAGCCAACTCCTGGTGAAACGCATCAAGAGTACTGATATATTGTTTTATCTATAATTATTAGGGTTAGATCTTTTTTTATTGTTTTTAGTAATAAAAGTACTTTTTTACCTGACCATCCTCATTGCTTGATTCCTGGACCTGGTGGGGATAAATACCACCAGCCCCTGTTGGATTGAGCAAACCATGCTTTATTCTACCTCATGTGAACAGGGTTTTAATTTGTTACTACACTCTTCATAGAGGCTGCAGAATATGTGAGGGTACATCTTTACACCTACTGACTTTTGAGCTTTTAACTTGGCATACTGCACTATATTATTTTCTCTGTTCTACTTTTACATATCCACAAAAATATCTATTACCATAAGGATTGTCTTATATCCCAGTCAGTGCCATGCTATATCCCAAGGTGGTGATCACTCCGCCCAAGCATCTAAGTTTGAGCAGAATTTAACTCCTTAAATGTGTAAGTGCACATTTTGCTTACCTCTTTTTAAGTTGGACATTTTAACTTGCAACACTATCAGTTCCTGTTATCTCTCCTCTTGTCATTACACATACCTCCAAAGGACATTACAGGCACCAACTTTTCTGTTTTATCTTAAAACAAAATCACCCTATATATACCCACACCCTCCCACCATATCCAGATATCAAACCTGTCGTACTCAGTGGAAACGATGTTTAGAAATTGCTGCAACTATAAACCACTCCCTTCAAAGTGACCTGTGGCCCAACTGATTTGTGGCAATCTGAATATAGCCCTTAAAGGGATACTATAGTCACCAGAACAACTTTAGCTTAATGAAGCAGTTTTGGTGTATAGAACATGCCCCTGCAGCCTCACTGCTCAATCCTCTGCCATTTAGGAGTTAAATCCCTTTGTTTATGAACCCTAGTCACACCTCCCTGCATGTGACTTGCACAGCCTTCCATAAACACTTCCTGTAAAGAGAGCCCTATTTAGGCTTTCTTTATTGCAAGTTCTGTTTAATTAAGGTTTTCTTATCCCCTGCCATGTTAATAGCTTGCTAGACACTGCAAGAGTCTCCTGTATGTGATTAAAGTTCAATTTAGAGATTGAGATACAATTATTTAAGGTAAATTACATCTGTTTGAAAGTCATGGCAGCATCACTTATGGGTAGCTCCTCCCTTAGCAGTCACAGGACAGGAATTAATTAGATTAATTAATCAGACTGATAGGTATAAGGAGTCCCTCCTCCCCCTACACCTCAGTCTTTTTTCCTGTCCTTAGCAAGTTCTACAGGACTTTTTACATTTTATTTTATGGCCACCTTCCTGCGTTTGTCGTGGGTTCGTTCCAAATGAAGTTCAGCCTCTCTTCATTTGAAGGACCCAGTAAACAGCCTGCATGAGCAGGACTAACTGGGTCAGGTTCAGTGTAAGTACTGAACTGCAGCGTGGGAAGTAAGTGTTTGAGGGAGACACTGTTTTCTGTTTAATTGTGGGGTTGGTTAGCCTTAAAAATTCCCCTTGTTTTCAGCCTGCCCCTACTAATTGGGGTTATATATCCCCCCCATACCTTGTTGGCAGTATTTGAATCCATACTTAGGGGTCTTGTACTCTAGGATGTGTTTTCTTACCTCTTGATTGGTACCTCTCTGTTTCCAGCTGCTGATGGGAAATATGTGGGGCTGTGCAGGCTTCCCTGCTCCCTGGGGCTCCCTGTGCGCCCGGGCATTGGGGGCTGGAACGCATTATGCGTTCCAGCCGACTGTATGCTGCTCGCGGTCGGTTTCGGTGAAACCGGAAGTGAATTACACGCCGGCCGCGAGCGTTTGGAACGCATGGTGTGCGTTCCAGCGCTCTGCGCGTACCGGGCAATCAGCTGTTTCAGTGCCCGGTCCTATTTAAAGGCTCAGATACAGCTCTCTTGTGCTGTATCTGCAGTCCTGATGTTCTGTTCCCCAGGGGATTGTTTTTTCACCACTGCTTCTCCTGTTACCTGGCTGCTTGGTGGAACACTAATTGTTTAAGGTAGGATTTCTATTTTTTGCTGATTAGAAGTTTTTCTTTCATCAGCTTGCCTCTGATCCATTTGTGATTTTAGGTCTTGAATTTCATTTGTTTGTTTTTTTATAGTATGGATTCTCCCTCTGCCTCTGCAAGGTCCCTCTCTAGAAAACATAGGTGAGCCATTTATTACATTTATGGGGGGTTGTTAAAAGAGTGCCATACTAAGCCTGTAATATATGTCATATATGGCTTTATTCCAGCCCCAGCATTCATTTGGATTCTTCAGCAAGAAAATCACGGGAAAAGTCAAATAAATGCATTAATTGTTCATCGTCTGCTCCGAATGGAAGGAACCTTTGCAGGGATTGCTTGTTGGAAGTCGCAGACGCCCCCGGTAGGGGTTCTCCACATGACAACCTTAAACTCTGGATTTCCCAGGCTATTGCTGAGGGCTTTAACGCTACCACGGGATCTAGTGGTCAGAGTAAGAGACGTAGAGCGGAACCTCAGTCTTCCAGCTCTGATGAGGACCCTGATGTGTGGGAGGTCTCGGATGAAGGTGAGGAGGAAACTGAATATACCTCCAGGTCTCTTGACTCTAGGTCTGTTGATAGACTTATTACCCTTCTCAGAGACACTCTTAGTCTCACTGAAGAGAGATCTGAATTAAAAGAGGCTGACAGGTTCTTTGAGGACCTAAAACCTAACAGACCGACTTTCCCGGTGCATACATCAATCAGAGATATGATCCTTCAGGAATGGAATAAGCCGGAAAAGAAGTCCACCTTAAAAAATAAGTTCACGAGGTTTTATCCGTACTCTTCAGTGGACTGCTGCCTGTGGAACTCAGTTCCTAAAATTGACGCTGCAGTGATCCATATGGCTAAGAAAACGACACTGCCTATTGACTCCATGGCATATCTAAGAGAGCCTATGGAGAAGCGTATGGATCGAGACCTGATTAAAGCCTATTTGACCCTAGGGTCTGCCCTTCATCCGGCAGTGGCACTAACTACTCTCTCCAGAGCCTTGAAAGTGTGACTCACTAATCTGAGGGAGGACATTGATCAGGGTGTCCGTAGGGAACATCTGTTGGAGAGCCTCAAGGACTTTAGTCTGGCCACGGAATTCTGTTCAGAGGCCTCTCTGGACATCACTCGTATGATTGCCAAAAGCATGGCCCTATCTGTGGCTTCTAGAAGGGCTCTGTGGCTTCATTCGTGGGGTGCTGATTATGCTTCTAAGGCTTCCCTGTGTGCACTTCCGTTCCAAGGGGATCTCCTTTTTGGGAAAATTCTGGAAGATGCTATTCAAAAAGCTGCTGATGGGAAAAATGCATTTTTACCTCAAGCCGGCAGGAAGAGTTTTCCTCCCTCCTGGAAGACCAAGCGCTACAAAGATAGGTCCTTTCGGGACAGCAGGAGCTATAAACCTGGAAGGGAATTTTCCAGGAATTTTTCATTCTCGCATTCTTCTTCCTATAAGCCCTCCAGAGGAAGGGGTGCTAGGATCCCAAGGAAGAACTTCTGAAGGTCTCCAGGCCCATTCGGGGACGGTGGGAGGAAGACTGAAGTTCTTCTACCCTGTATGGGCCAGCAATATTTCGGACCTATGGGTCACTTCCATCGTAAAGGAAGGTTACAAAATAGAATTCACCTCTTACCCGAAAACTGCATTCTTCCGAAAATCAAGGGTGCCGGTAGGCATCAAACGGAGGGCCATGAGGTCTTGCATTTCAGTACTCCTGGAACAAAAAGTGGTGGAAGAAGTTCCAAAACGGGAATGGTTCCAGGGAATTTACTCCACGGTCTTCTTGGCCCCAAAACCACAGGGAAAGTGGCGTCTCATCTTGAATTTGAAAAGCGTGAACTCCTTGCTCGATGTAAGGACGTTCAAAATGGAATCCTTGAGGACCATCTTGAAGTGTGTCAAAAAAGGAGACTGGATGACCTCAATAGACTTAAGGGACGCCTACTATCATATCCCGATACATCAAGATCATGTACGGTTTCTCAGGTTTTGGCCGCTAGGAAGGCACTTCCAGTTCCGGGGACTACCGTTTGGCCTCAGCCTGGCTCCAAGAACGTTCTCAAAAGTTCTGGTCACCTTAACAGCCTTTATAAGGGAAAAGGGTATCGAGATATTCCATTACTTGGACGACATTCTTATCTTGGGCCCATCTCAAGGAATTGTAGCTCAACATACGTCAGTGGCAATGTCCATTCTTCAAGACCATGGTTGGCTCCTGAACGTGGAAAAGAGCTCCCTCGTTCCTGCACAAACGATCATTTTCCTGGGTGCGGTGGTGAATACCGTGTCTGCACATGTGTTCCTGTCTCCAGAAAGGGTCACGAAGATCAGAGACAAAGTAAGGAAGCTGCAAGATCTCGAAACTGCACCTGCAAGAGAAGTCATGAGTCTCCTGGGTTCCTTGACTTCAACAATAGGCTTGGTGAAGTGGGCCCAGTGGAAGTTCCGTCCGGCCCAGAACTGCTTCCTTCTCCAGTTCAACAGAGTGGAAGCGGATTGGGAACAGATGATATCTCTTCCCCTTCCCGTAAGGAAAGGCTTAAACTGGTGGAAGAGCGAGAGGAATTTGACAACAGGCTTCCCGTTGGAAGACCCCCCTTGGAAGGTTATTACAACAGATGCCAGTTCTTTTGGATGGGGTGCCCACTTCAGTTCTGTATGGACTCAAGGGAAGTGGACCTGAGAAGAGAGTCACCTACACTCAAACTTAAGGGAACTGAGAGCGGTTTACAAAGCAATTTTGAGATTCCTGCCAAGGCTAAGGAATTCTTGGGTTCTAATCAAAACAGACAACCGAGCGGTGGCCTCATATGTGAACAACCAAGCTGGCTCCCTTAATGGCTATAGCCATGACCTATCTTCAAGGCCTGAAGGGGATTTATCTCCCAGGTTCGGAGAACGTAACGGCAGACTTCCTCAGCAGAAAGGAAATTCTTCCGGGAGAATGGCAACTTCACCCGGCGATCTTTGCAGAAATTGCTCATCGGTGGGGCATGCCCCAGATCGACCTGATGGCATCATCTCAGAATCACCAGGTGGAGAATTACTTCTCTCTCCATCCGGACTGTCAGACACTGGGCCAGGATGCTCTCTCTCTGCCTTGGTCGTTCGATCTGGGGTATGCTTTCCCTCCCCTACCCATGATACCCAGGTTCCTGCGGAAGGTTTGGTCGGAAGGCAAGAAAGTCATTGCTGTAATTCCAATTTGGCCTCGGAGGCCGTGGTTTCCCCTATTGGCCATGATGAGCCAGGAACAACCTTGGCCTCTTCCAGTGATGGAGGATCTGCTAACGCAGGGCCCTGTATTCCATCCTCATCCGGAACGCCTCAAACTGGGGGTATGGGTCTTGAGAAAGAAAGACTCCAATTACTAGGTCTCTCGGAGGCAGTGATCAATACCCTTCTGCTCTCCAGGAAGGCTTCCACTTCTTCATGCTACCATAGGATCTGGGATGTGTTCCAAACTTGGGCATCGTCTCATAATGTGGACTTTCTGCATCCTAGCAATACTGAAGTTTTGGAGTTTCTGCAAGAGGGCCTGGACAAGGGCCTTAGCCTCAGCACCTTGAAGGTTCAGTCTTCGGCACTTTCAGCTTTGTGCAACATCTCATGGGCTTTGGATCCTTTGATTTCCAGGTTCTTCAAAGCGGCCTTCAGGTTGAGGCCTCCTTCGAGATCTACTACCCCTCCTTGGGACCTTCCTATGGTGCTCAATTATCTCACTGAGGATCTGTTTGTTCCTCTTGAAAGTTTGGATGCTACTCTCCTGACGTATAAAACTTTGTTTTTGGTGGCAATTACTTCCGCAAGTAGGATTTCAGAAATTAAGGCATTTTCTACATCTTCTTCAGGTTTACGATTCTACCAAGATAGGGTGTGTCTGAAACCAAAACCAGAGTTTCTTCCTAAGGTAGTTTCTCAGTTTCACCTCTCTCAAGAAGTGGTTCTTTCATCATTTTACCCCAACCCCTCTTCTCAGGAGGAGGTTAGATGGCAACGTTTGGATGTCATGAACTGCTTGTCTGCATATCTTAAACGTTCTGAGTCTTTCCGTAAAACGGACCAACTCTTCGTTTTGCCGTTGGGAGCAAGGAGAGGTGAAGCGGCTTCTTTATCTACGTTGAAACGTTGGATTTCTCTGATAATTAAGAAGGCGTATATCTCTAAAGGTATATCACCACCTCAGGAGATAAGAACTCATTCTACTAGAGCATTATCAACTTCATGGGCTAGCTGGGCAGAGGTTCCATACGATGATATTTGCAGAGCAGCCACCTGGTCTTCTCCGATGACATTCATGAAGCACTACAAACTTGATGTGGAGTCTCCTTCCACCTCCTTTGGAAAGAGTGTCCTGTCTACGGTCTCTTTATCCCGTTGATATTAAACTTTTCTTTGCTGCATGTGTTTCAGTTTTGTGTAATTTCTTGGATTATTATTCCCACCCTATTTTTCTGTGAAGCTTGGGTATTACCCATAAGTGATGCTGCCATGATTAGCCAGGAATAGAGAAAATTTATGACAAACTTACCGTAATTTTCTTTTCCTGGCTATTTCTCATGGCAGCATCAGGGTTCCCGCCCATTCTTTATTTCAGCTTTATAATTGGACTGAGGTGTAGGGGAGGAGGGACTCCTTATACCTATCAGTCTGATTAATTAATCTAATTAATTCCTGTCCTGTGACTGCTAAGGGAGGAGCTACCCATAAGTGATGCTGCCATGAGAAATAGCCAGGAAAAGAAAATTACGGTAAGTTTGTCATAAATTTTCTCTATTTTTTTTCATGCAGGCTCTGTCAGTCATAGCCAGGGGAGGTGTGGCTAGGGCTGCATAAACAGAAACAAAGTGATTTAACTCCTAAATGGCAGTGAATTGAGCAATGAAATTGCAGGCGAATGATCTATACACTAAAACTGCTTTATTTAGCTAAAGTAATTTAGGTGACTATAGTGTTCCTTTTAGTATATGGTTTTTCATTAGGGTTTACATTAAAATTGGTATTCCCATCTGGTACACAATTAGAACTAATACAGCAGGTTTTCTAGGAGTATGCAAATCAGTCAGGAGATGCTGCAACAAAATGCTTAGAAGATGATGGAGATTCAGTTTGCTTCATGTGCATAGAGTGCACCTTATTTTTCAATTTAGAAAAGTGCAGATTTAAAAAAATATCAGTAGTACAGAACCAATAAGGCAGCTGGGGATGGTTTATTCCTTTTTTTTTTTTTGTGGTTACGTTTGCACACTTTGATATATTTTATTTTATTTGTGGTTTATCTTGGCCTGATTGTTCCGGCCTTTGGCTCCTTCTGGCACTCTGAGGTTGTGTGTGTGTCTTTGTGTGTAAGCACACACACTCAGCCACTTTCTACAGTTGCTGCACAAATGGCAGTCTTATGTGCAAATACACGTGCACTGGCACCTGCTACAACATCTCACTACAACTCATTGAGAAGTCGGTAAATTAACTTCTTTCTGGCTCCACCACAAAGGCTTCAAGGTTGTTCTTCTCCTTTGCACTTTGATTCTGCAGTAACATGATCCACATCACTTTCCAAACAAGAGGTTTTTGTAAAGAAATTTGTCTTTTGCAGTTGCTCTGCATCTTCTGGCGTCAAAGCTTTTGCTGAACTTTTAATTTTTTTTAAATTCTACAAAAAAAATCAAAATGTTTGCATTCTAGTACACACATTATTACTTAGATAATGGCATGGTCTCTAATAATGGCATGACTAGTAGGGATCAGTTCTGATTAACCAAAGAAAGGCAAGATGAAAAACTCGGGCTATGAGTAGCCGATTAGGTTTACAATTTGGTTACAATTATGTTTAATAATCTTTAGACCTTGCTTTCAAGGAAGCACCATAGATTGTTTTTAATTTCTTTCTGGGTCTCGGTTGTGTAACAGCTAATATCTTTAGACGTAGGTACTTTTTAGACATTTTGTCAAGTTTTCTACCCTACTTAGTCCGTGCCGTCAGAGGCACAGTAGGGTGTTACATTTCATTTTGGCAGTACACTTGTTATACATATCCTTCCCTTTTCCCTACAATATTATTAGGTGAGAGATGGCAACAATTGTTGCCTTTTTCAGCTATAGTCTCAGAGTGGTAATATAATATAATTTAATTGGTTCACATCCAGCATGCTCCTGGCTAATACGTTGCTTTCTATTTTGTTCTTATTATCATTTTGAAGCAATACTGTGACCGTTTGAGCAATATTTTACTGACAAAATTTGAGCATGCTAGATAAGTGGGTGTTGTAAATGTCTTTCAAGTAATATGTGTGCCTGCTGCTCTCGGGATATTACTTACTAATAGTCTGTTAGGAACAGAATTTTTGTGTTTTTGTCCATGGACAGCAATTTTTATAAGTTGATGCTTGCTGCTGAGGAGTATAATTTAACATTAATTTTTCAGGAACAAACGTTTTATGTTTCTGTCCATTGGCAGCAATATTAGAATACTGACTTCTTAGCACTATTTAGGTGATATTCCACTTTGGGTTAGGATTTGCTTTTAATAGCATTAATAGTATTCTTTTTATATATATTCTTATTAATAAAAGTTAAGTTTTAAGTGGCATTAGTAATGTTTTCCACTCTACCTTCTCACGAGTAATTAGAGACACTCTATGTGTGTCACTGTGATGTTTTCAAAGAGAATGTTGTAATATAGGGGAAAAACACAAAGCTCTTATATCTGTTGTGTTAGTGCACAAAAGGAACAAGTCTGTCAAGTCCGTCAGCTCTAATATCCACACAGAAGATTCACCATTATGTACAGGTGAATTTTACCACTTGTTAACCCGTTGCTCCCTCTCCAATGCACAGTCGGAAGAATAGAATTGTAAAGCAATATCACTTTTTCTCCTGGTAGCTTTTTCTATAGAAAGGATAATATTTTATGAATGGAAACTGATAACCTTCTGCACCAATGTTATGGTTTATATGCACAAACCATTTTGTATCATATGTCTCACCTTCTGTTTCTAGTCGTGTCCCTCTAGTAGAATACTTCCTCATGTTCCTTGTGTTCCTTGATCCAAGTTCCTCAGCTGACAGCAGGAAAGGAGGGGTGACATGAGGTTGTTCAATGTGGTGCTTCACTGGTGACTAGAGGTTACATTACATGATTCTATGTTGGCCTAAGTTTCCGATAGCTTGTTCTCCTGGAGATCATCGTCAGACACCGGTGCAAGCAGTGTTGAATGGACTGACAAACACCCAGGCACCAGGATAAAATTCCTAGTCTCCATGGCGACATGGAATTTGTCGAGCCAGGGTTTAAGGTATACTGTTTTGACCCTCAGCATTCTGAATATATGTGTATGTGTGTGCGTGTATATATATATATATATATATATATATATATATGTATATATATATATATATACATATATAAATATACCGTATCTCACAAAATTGAGTACACCCCTCACATTTTTGTAAATATTATATTACATATTTGTAAATATTATATCGTTTCATGTGACAACACTAAAGAAATGACACTCTGCTACAATGTAAAGTAGTAAGCATGCAGCCTGTATAACAGTATAAGTTTGCTGTCTCCTCAAATTAACTCAACACACAGCCATTAATGTCCAAATCATTGGCAACAAAAGTGGAAATATCCAGATTGGGCGAAATTAGCTACTTTCCCTCCCCGGTGTCATGTGACTCATTAGTGTTACAAGGTCTCAGGTGTGAATGGGGAGGTGTGTGAAATTTAATGTTATCGCTCTCACACTCTCTCATACTAGTCACTGGAAGTTCAACATGGCAGCTCATGGCAAAGAACTCTCTGAGGATCTTAAAAAGGAATTGTTGCTCTACATAAAGATGGCCTATGCTATAATATGATTTCCAAGAACCTGAAACTGAGCTGCTGCACGATGGGCAACACCATACATTGGTATCACAGGACAGATTCCACTCAGAACAGGCCTCACCAAGGTCGACCAAAGAAGTTGAGTGCATGTGTTCAGCGTCATATCCAGAGGTTGTCTTTGGGAAATAGATGTATGAGTGATGCCAGCATTGCTGCAGAGGTTGAAGGGGTGTGGGGTCAGCCTGTCAGTGCTCAGACCATGCGCTGCACACTGTGTCAAATTGATCTGCATGGCTGAAGTCTTAGATGGAAGCCTCTTCTAAAGATGATGCACAAGAAAGCCCGCAAACAGTTTGCTGAAGACAAGTAGACTAAAGATATGGATTACTGGAACCATGTTGTGTGGTCGTCAGATGAGACCAATATAAACTTATTTGTTTCAGATGGTGTCAAGCAAGTGTGGCAGCAACCAGGTGAGGAGTAGAAAGACAAGTGTGTTAGTCAAGCATGGTGGTGGGTATGTCATGGTCTGGGCCTGCATGAGTGCTGCTGGCACTGGGGAGCTACAGTTCATAGAGGGAATCATGAATGCCAACATGTACTGTGACATACTGAAGCAGGGCATGATCCCCTCCCTTCAGAGACTGTGCCGCAGGGCAGTATTCCAACATGATAACGAACCCAAACACACATCCAAGACGAGCACGGCCTTGCTAAAGAAGCCCAAGGTATTGGTGATGGACTGGCCAGGCATGTCTCCAGACCTAAACCCTATTGAGCATCTGTGGGGCATCCTCAAACAGAAGGTGGGGGGGAGCGCAAGGTCCCTGACATCCACCAGCTCCGTGATGTCATCATGGAGGTGTGGAAGATGACTCCAGTGGCAACCTGTGAAGCTCTGGTGAATGCCATGCCCATGAAGGTTAAGACAGTGCTGGAAAATAATGCTGGCCACACAAAATATTGACATACTGTTACAGAGGCTGTACACTTACTACTTTACATTGTAGCAGAGTGTCATTTCTTCAATGTTGTCACATGAAGATATATAATAGAATATTTACAAAAATGTGAGGGGTGTACTCACTTTTGTGAGATACTGTATATATATAGGGCACAAATAAATATCTCTGTATTATTATTAAGGCTTTTTTGAATATGACACTTCTGATTGTCAATTTGCATATCAAAAAGGAACAAATGGGGGAAAATAGACATGAATATCCTAGACACAGCTGGGTGTTTAGCTTAAGAGGAAGGAACCTAATTTGCAAATCTTTAAATCTTTCCCTTTGATATGACAAATGTTACATTGCACGTTCATCTAGCAGCCAAATTATCCCCACCCAGTACTGTAATTAGTCATACCACCTCTATTATTCAACCACTCCATCAATACTCTACACATATCATATGTATTAACATAACAATGAATCATGCTTGCTGGTCATTACAGTGTGTTCTTCTCTAATTTGTGAATTTCTGGTTTTGACTCAGTTTGTCCTAGTGTTCACAGTCCTATGGTTTTCTTTAACTTGCTTGGCTGAATCTATATATGATTCCCTTAGTATTAGAATTTTTCTCTGACCATATTTTCTTGCACCTCCACCTCCTTGGGTAGGAGAGATGGTGAGTGAGCCGAGACTTACCCGGTACCTATATGGGGAACACCCCTGGAGGAGACACCCTCAATGCAACCAGAGAAGGCATCAACTGCACCTCCTGGGCTAGCTTCACCTGCACCACCTCCGGGAATTCCGCCACCTCGACCCCGCTGCACCAGCGCCTTCCGTCCCGATTCCAGCCTGTCCTGGCCACCTCGTAGGCACTGGATCGATGCCCACGTCACCTGCTCCAGACCCGGGACCATACCTCCGACCGTGGTGGCCCTGCCACCGAGCGCTGCCCCCATCCAGCACAGGGGCCACGCTGCAAGCCACATGGGCAATGCATCCACTGTTCCCCGATCCCAGGCCGGAGCTCAGGCAACGCGGAGGCCTCCTAGACCTCTCCGAATGTCTCTGGCCACCGCCATCTTGATCCGCCATTGCTGCAAGCACAGAAGTGATCCGGGCCTGCCTCCACTCAGCCCCTTGCTCCCTTGCCGCTGTCTTGATCCTCTCCACCACCTCCAACCTGCAGCAAAGACAAAAGAGACACCTACCAGGCCAAAGAAGGGAAAAAAAAAAAGGTTCCCACAAACTCAGCCAGGGAGGGAGGCAACCTGCTGCAGAGCCAACCTGCAACTGAATGAAAGAACAATTTGATTAAAATAACAATGTAGTGGATCACCTGGCACCCCAACTGGGTACCTCCATTGATGGATGCTCCTAGTGCTTCCCGAGGGCTCCTATCACTCTACTTGACGCCATAAGCACTGCAGACCTGACGAACTGTCGCAGCTTGGTTGGGGTCTTGCTGTCTCCTACCCACCCTGGACCTATGACAAGGCTCCATGTTCCAGTGGGTGAACCTCTCTTTCTCCACAGAGTGAAGCAGGAACAGGCTCTTACAAGAGCTTAGTGATTATTCAAGGTAGTATGCAGAGCATAGCAATCCCTTGAAGCAGATTCCCCCAATAAGAGACAGGACTCTAAATTGAGAGTGAAGTAGAATTGGTTTAATGAGCACAAAGGCATTTCTTATATACAGTTTTCCCCACAAGGTTACGACCCACGTGGACCTGGTGGAGTACAGGAAACAAAGTCACAACAGCCAATCAACATAGTATTGTATAGTTAGACACTCACAGCTAACGTACACAAACCCTTCCCTCTGCCTGTGATACATTTACCAAATACAATGGACTAACTCAATTACCACAGGCAGAAAATATCCAGTTTTACCCAAAGTCCAGAAACACCCCAAAACAACAACATACCCCCCCCTCCCACCACCCCCAAATAGCCATGATCTGGGATTCAAAAGTTTTATGGAAGTCACATTTGACCGACCGCAAGCATGGCTTTCATGCCCAACATAGTTCCACAGATTTTGGCTGTGCGGCCGGTTTATTTTCAATGTTAAAAGTGCACTATAGTAGGGCTGATGCGAGATTGAGGAGGGACAAAGCAGCCAGTTTAAACTGGTCTGGCAGTGTCCCTGGGACAACGCCCTGCTGGAGAAACAATAGGACAGGAAAAAGGGGGAGGGGAAGAGGCACATTTTTCCATGGATTTAAAGGGGCAGAAAAGGTGTTTTAAAATCCAATAAGCCCAAATAGACTTTTTAAAGGGCAATACACCCCAGGGGCCATAGTCACAGTGCAGGAGGCTGGCAAGCAGGCCCCTCGAAACACTCATGGTAAACTCCCTTAAAAAGGGGAGTTTGTCATAAACACTGATCAGCAACAACATTAAAACCACTGACAGGTGAAGTGAATAACATTGATTATATTGTCACAATTATGGTATGGGTTCATGGGCACCAAAGGCTCATTGATGCACATAGGAAACAGGCTAGCCCTATGTGCATAGGAGATCCAGTGTTTGTGAGGTGTGCAGTGCATGTGAATGTGTTGGGCGTCCTCCGAAGAGAAGAGTGGAGAAATTTAATAACTAAATAAATATTTTATATATATGCCAGTTGTCCCAATGGCCAGTGTGGGAATGCTTATAACCTAATGATTAAGTGTTATATTGAAATATTGTATATATGTTTTTAATGATTTAGATTTGACAAAAGCAAACATATAGAAACGTGTATGAATTGAAATGGATTCACAAAATATACTGAAATAATATACATAGGAATCCAAGTACACAGCAGCTTCTTAAATGCAAGCAGCTTTATTAGTTCAAGTGAAAAACCAGTGACAATGTTTCGGTCTCACTGAGACCTGGAATTGTAGTCCAGTATGCTGCATGCTTACCATTTATAATGCAAGTTTGAGAGTTAACCCGTTTTTACAACTACTTTACGAATTTCAAGTCTCAATTCCAGGTTAGGTGAATAGATTACAATATTTTTGAAAACATAAACGTTGCCTCTTTAATGTGTATCGCTACAATGGTTTGTGGCCCTTATTCTAGTTTGTCTAGTGGTTAATCTTTTTCTTTCTTTTATTCACTAGTCATAATAATGTTATCCTTGGATTCTTCATTCTTGGAGCACTCATTGTTTTTCATGTCTACTTGTGCATGAAAATAAAGTGTCTTTGTAACCTATACTCCACATGAGTCCAATAATACTGAAAATACAATTAAATAGTGTGTTTAGCATGTCTTTCATTTCCCTCACTTCTTTAATTCTACTGCGATACTGGGATACTTGTGTGATTCTTGTACTAAGTTGGAAATATTTTCTGTGTGAGGAAGTATTCCTGAAGGTATGAAGGCAGTAAAAAAATAAACATTTTACAAAGTGGAGAAAAGTTGCAAAGTTTGCTTGTGAAAAAAAAATGGTAAACCAATGCTACGTTTCGTTTTACGCACTGAGTACTGATCCTGGAAAAAAACTGACAATGCTTGTTAACACATCATAATAGATATTTTTACTGTCTAAACAAATCAGTTTGCATAAGCTTTAAAAAAACTGAGAATAGATTACCAACATATAATTGTTATTCCTCTATATAAAGATAGGAAAAATAAATCTGTCGGTTTATAGACAGCTTCCTCAGCCAAGCCAGAACATGTGTTTACTTTCATTTGTATGGCTCCAGCCACATTGTGTTGCAGTAGATTTCCCTGTTTAAATTGTATTCCGTGAGAATGGAGAAGCTAAGAATATTTATTGAAATGAGACTGTCACTAAAATTTAAAGGGATACTATAATCACCAAAACAACTTTAGCTTAATGAAGCAGTTGTGGTGTATATATCATGCCCCTGGAGTGTCGCTGCTCAATTCTCTACCATTTAGGAGTTAAATAATTTTTTTTTATGCAGCTCTAGTCACATCTCCCTGCATGTGACTTACACATCCTTTCTAAACACTTTCTGTAAACTTAAGATTCATCTAATGTCTATACGTCTAATACTGTTCAACTCTGTTAATAGTGTGTTTAACTCTGTTAATGAAACTTAAGATTCATCTAATGTCTATACTTCTAATTCTGTTTAACTCTGTTAATAGCGTGTGAGACCTTGCAGGAGCCTTTTGTATGTAATTAAAGTTTAATTTACAGATCAGGAGATAAAAATGTTTAAAGTAAGTTACCTCTGATTGAAAATGAAATCATTTTTTCATGCAGACTGTGTCAGTCACAGCGAGGGGAGATGTGGCCAGGGCTGCATAAACAGGAATAAAAGTGATTTAAATTCTAAATGGCAGAGAATTGAGCAGTTAGATTGCATAGGCGTGATCTATACACCAAAACAGTTTTGTTTAGCTAACATTGTTTTGGTGATTATAGTGTCCCTTTAACCCCTTCTGACCGGAGGACGTACAATTACGCCCTATTTTAGGCGGCTCTAAACGCCGCCGGGCGTAATTGTACGCCCTCCGGTTTTTGTTCACTTACCCGGTCGCCGGCGGTCCCACGCCGGCAATCGCGGTGGGGGGGACTCCCAGGGAGCCCCCCCGTGGCAGATCCTTCTCCTCCGGTGCTCCCCGGCCATGTGAGAGTGGGGTCCTAGCGAGGACCCCACAATCACATGGCCGGGTAGGCTGCCTCCTGCATTGCCAGCAGGGGGGCTGCCTGTAATGACAGGTGGTCCCCCTGCTGGCTGAAAATAAAATGAAAATAAAATGTATTAGTGTAAAAAAATATATATATATACTTAGATCATATATATATATTATATATATATGATCTAAGTATATATATATACACATATACATACACACACGTACACCGTCTAGGTATATTTTACTATTAATATGTACATAATTATATATATATATTAATATCAAATTACACGTAGACTGATACTGATTAAATATATATATAATTATTGTTATATATATATTTATATATAATATAAAAAAATTTAATATGTAAATACGTTAAAAAATAAAATAAAAAAAATAATTAAAAAGAAATAATTAAAAAATATATAGATGTGTGTTATTTCATTCTAACTGTATTGTGAAATGAATATATATATATATATATATATATATATATATCAAAATACACATAGAACGAAATAATATATATATCTATATACATAAATATATACGCAGGGGTCAAGTCCTGGGGAAAAAAGTGTGGGAACTCACCCAAGATTCCCGCCGCCCCCCCCATTAAAAAAAAAAAAATTACACTCCTATGCATATAGTGCAGTGCAGGGTGTGTATAATGAATGTAGTGTGTTTGTAGTGAATGCAGAGTGTGTATAATGAATGCAG
>OW240916.1:98238304-98387792 GCA_933207985.1 Pelobates cultripes | reverse complement strand
CTTTATGTGGTTTAGGTATTGGTAATATATTTGCCTGTATTAATTTTAGAGGCATGTCAGTATTTTTGATCATATCATTAAACAGTCTTGTCATTTCTGGTACTATTTTATTTTTTAGAATTTAAAAAAAGTACTTGTGAATACGTCTGGGCCGGCTGTTTTATTTCTTTTCAATCCGTCTATGGCTTTGTTAATTTCTGAATCTTGAATTGAGTCATTTAATAAGTTCTGCTTTTCCTCTGGGACTTGTCTTATATTTAGGTTTTGTGAATATTTTCTCATTTGTTCCTGCCCTTCCAAAATCGGTAAATTATATAAAGAGCTATAATATTTATTAAATGCCTGGCCTATCTGATTAACTATCTTTTTTATTCTGTTTATCTCTTGTTTTTTCTTTATGTTATTAATTAGGAATTTATTACCTTAATTGTTTTTAACATACCATGTTAGTTTTAATTATACTAGATTTCTATTTATTCTGTCAATTTTAAGTCTGTTTATTTTCTTTATGAGTTCATGTATTTCTTTAGCTCTTTCTTTACTGCTGGTGACTGCTGGTTTCATTTATCTATTTTGTAGAGCCTAATTAATAATGTTGACATATAACTATCTCTTTCTTTTTCTATTTTCCAGTTTAGCCAGTTTAATCAGGTGTCCTCTTATGACCGCTTTATATGCACACCACTTATTACAACTAGCCGAGTCTTGATTTTCATGAAAGAAATAGCTTGTCATGGTTTTAAAACTATCTTTTAATTTCCATTCATTTGGTCTTTTTGTTCTATTTTCATCTATTTCCCAAACTAATACATTATGGTCTGACCAACTTACTGTTTGTATATATATCTTTTTTATTTTTTCTAACATTAAATAGTTAGTAATTGCCAAATCAATACGAGCGTAGGAACAGTGTCTAAAAGAAAAATGAGTATACTCCTTCTCGATAGGGTGGGAAACTCTCCAAGCATCATTTAGCATTGATTTATTTTAGACTGAAGAAAAGCCCTAGCTTTACTACATAAAGAGTTATCTAAATTTACTTATCTATATACACTTCTTTTCTGACCTTCTCATCCTTCTTATCCAATATTACATCTGGTATGCAATTATAACCAACCACTATAATAACATTGCCAACTGCCAGTTTTTCAACGTTATTCACTATATTTTGGGGGGGGAAATTGTCCCATATTCGGTCCATAGACATTCACCAGCGTGTACAAAATCTTGTCTAATTTACAAATGAGTATAATATATCTTGCCTGGGAATCAATTTCTTGATGAATAGGTTAAAATTCTATTTCTCTACTAATCTAAATGCCACCCCTCTTCTTTTACCTGCTTGTGATGGAGAATTAATTAAGTGGGCTAAGTGTTTCCCCATGAAAGATTGCCTCTCCGATTTTATCCAGTGGGTTTCTTGAATGAAGCATAGTTGAACTTTTTCTTTTTCAATAAGTTCAATGAATGCTACTCGTTTTTGTGGCTTATTCAGGCCTTGAGCATTTAAGGAAAGCATTCTAACCATCTTTTATTGACCTTAATGCAATTTCAGGGAACTCGCACCATCCATCCAGATAACAACATTATGGTTCTTTTACAGAACCTAATTTTCCCTTTAACCCTAGTGTCCTGCTTCCACGGACCAGATATCTGCATGCATACCCCTATATTATATGCACAGTAGAAATTAAGCCATCGAAGAATAGAAATTATATGGCTACCCTCGTTACGTGGCTAACAACCAAAAAAAGGAGGATGCGGACATACACATAAGAATACATTAGCTTATTAAAAGTTATTCTAAGCTGCAAACAAGATATTCTATCTTGTGTTTTTTAAATTGAAAAAAGATAGGGAGAAAAAAAAAGGAATTCTTATCTTAATCTACAATGAAGTGTACTTTAGATTAAACACCATATCCTTAATTATATGCATAATGCATAATTGTGCATATAACGCACAACTAATGCATAACTGTGGGTTAGATCCTCTAATTAGAATATCCTCTAATTCCTAATATATCTATTCAGCCTATCAATCTTGTTCATTCAATATTTTACTTTTATGCTGTGATCCATTACTCCATATTCCTTTTTAGTTAATGTTAATATTACTCTCATTAGTGTGAATATTTACATTAGTATTGTGAAATTGTATATGTGATTAAATCAAAATTTAAAATGTTGTACATTCTTATATGTTGCACTAACTTATGCTTCTAATAGCCTAAAAATAGGCATCCAACATTTGCAATAAACTTAATTTTGTACATTTATATGTGATTCATTATTAATCATCCATCATGACCCTGTTTTTGTCAATAAATCACAACTATTTGATTGTGTACTACTCACTTGTTACACTATCTAACTATATAAATTATGTTAAATAATACATATATTATTTCACTGTTATATTATCTCATATTATGATTTAACTTCTATTGACTTAAAGGTAGACAAACAATCACCTTTACTTTAGTGATCTTATAACAAAGTGTACACACTTCAAGAAAAAAAAAAAAGGAAGAAAGAATAAAAATGAAAAAACACACCTTTTCTTTGCAAAAAAATGTTTAAACCTTAATATTTATCCCCTCTCCCCATCCACTATATATCCACTGAAATCTATTTTATATCTTCAGCTTTTAACCAATTTAGCACTTTCTCGGCGTCATTGAAACCTTCAATTCTATTTTTATGCATTATAATCAATTTAGTGCGATAGTCCTATTTATATTTGATCATATCTTTTCCCAGTGACCTCAGCAAAATATTTTCTCTTTTTCCTGGTGTTCCAAGATTGATCGGGGAAAATGTTTAACTCTTTAAATTTCATTTTTGTCTATTGTTTTCCTCTGTTTCTTTGTACTACTTGCTCTTTAACCCCTTAAAGACACATGACATGTGTGACATGTCATGATTCCCTTTTATTCCAGAAGTTTGGTCCTTAAGGGGTTAAAAATATATTGATAAAAACAAACAATTATGTCTCTTGGGGGACTATCAGGGACCCCTCTTGGTTTTGCTAGACAAGAAATCTGTTCATCGTTTTGCCTTCTTGGTCAGTTTTTAACTCCAGAACTTAAAAAAACATGTGCAGAAAAATCTCCAATTTATCAGCTGAGTATATTTCCGGTATGCTTCGGATCCATATGTTGTTCCTACTGTGTCTATTGTTTTCCAATATCTCATATTTTCAAATTAAATTTACATATTGATCTTTAAGCTCTGTTTGTTGGAATAGTCCACCTATTTGATCTTCAATATTTTGTACTTTTTGTGTTAATTGTGATATTTCTTTTTTTAATTTCATTAGTAATTCTCTGGATTTCAGTTGTAATTTTCTCCGTAGATTGTTATAAGCTTCTTACCCATATTTCAGAGAGAAGCCCAAATGATTCTCTGCTTAAGTATTCAGCACCCTCTTCCTGGTTACTTGGCTCCATAGTTAGGAGCTCTCTTTGTGCTCCACCCCCTGGTGATTGAGGAATGAAAAAGTTAGAGATTCTTTTCTCAGCTTCATTCTCCTTTTTTCCTTTTTCTTTATCTGGACATATTGTTTATATTCATAGAGGAGAGGTAGCAGTATTATTATTATTATTATTTATTATTATTTTCTTATTTATATACCGCCATCAAATTCCGTAGCTCTGTACAATGGGTGGACTAACATACATGTAATTGTAACCAGACAACTGGACGTACAGGAACAAAGGGGTGGAGGGCCCTGCTCCATGAGCTTACATTCTAGAGGGAGTGGGGTATAGTGACACAGAGGGTAAAATTAGGGGTGCAAAGTAGGTTGTTAGAAAAGCATTAATTGAGGGCTTAGTAGGTGATTTTTGACAGTTGCAGGAGAGGAGTCATGGAGGGTGGGGAATGAAAACCTGCTAACAGTTTAATTGATATGCTTTCTTGAAGAAGTGAGTTTTCAATGATTTTTTGAATGAGTGGAGACTGGGTGAAATTCTTACAGAGAAGGGAAGGGAGTTCCACAGAAGAGGTGCAGCCCTGGAAAAGTCTTGGAGGCGAGCGTTAGAGGTGGGAGTACGGACAGAGGATATACGTAGGCCTTTGACAGAGCATAGGGGCCTCGACGGGACATACGTGTGTATTAGGAAGGATAGATAGGCTGGAGCAGCATTATTTAGGGACTTGTAAGAAAGCATCAGAATTTTAAATTGAGCCCTATATCTAACTGGAAGCCAATGCAGGGACTAACAGAGCGGGGAGGCGTGAGAGGTGTGGGCGGACAGGAAAATGAGCCTCACCACCGCATTCATTATAGATTGCAGCGGTGCAATCTGGGAACATGTAAGACCACTGAGAAGTGTATTGCAGTAGTCCAGGCGAGAGAACAATAGCATGGACCAGCACCTTAGCCGCATCTGGGGTTAAATAGGGGCAGATGTGCACTATGTTTTTGAGATGGAAGCGACAGGATTTGATGATTTATTGGACATGAGGGGTGAAGGAGAGGGTGAAGTAAAAAAAAACACCCAGGCAGTGATGGTAGCGCCGTTGACTTGGAGGGAGAGAGACACGGGAGTAGTAACACTTGAGGGAGGAAAGACCAGAAGTTCTGTTTTGGACAGGTTGAGTTTAAGGAAGTGAGCAGCCATCCATTTGGAAATCAAAGAGAGGCAGTCAGAGACACGAGTCAAGATGGGTGGAAAGAGATCAGGAGAGGACAGGTAGATTTGCATGTCATCCGCATAGAAATGATAATGGAAGCCAAAGGAGCTGATGAGTTTACCAAGGGAGGCAGTGTAGATAGAGAACAGTAGGGGACCAAGGACAGAACCTTGGAGGATGCCGACAGAGAGTGGTTGGGTGGAAGATGCAGAGTCAGAGAAAGAAACACTGAAAGAGCGCTGGGAGAGGTAGGAGGAGCACCAGGAGAGAGCAGTATCCCGTAGACCAAAATTACGGAGAATGTGAAGAAGATGTTGATGATCAACAGTATCAAAGGCAGCAGAAAGATCAAGAAAAATTAGGATAGAGTAATGGCCGCGAGATTTATTAACAATTAAATCGTTGGATACTTTGGTCACAGCCGTTTCGACAGAATGACCAGTGCGGAATCCAGACTGAAGGGGGTCAAGCAGAGAGTTGGTTTCGAGAAAGTCAGTCAGTCTGGTGTACACAACTCTCTCGAGGATCTTGGAGGCAAATGGCAGTAGCGAGATTGGGCGGTAGTTGGATGGGGAGTTGGGGTCAAGTCTGGGCTTTTTCAGAATTGGGGTTACAGTTGCATGTTTGAAGGGTGAGGGAAATGTGCCAGAGGAAAGGGAGAGATTGAAAATTTTAGTGAGGGGAAGAGCAAGAGAGGGAGACATAGTGCGGATGAGATTTAAAGGAATAGGATCGAGGGAACAGGTGGTGGGGCGGGAGGACCGGAGCAGAGCAGAGCAGAAACCTCTTCTGCTGTAGCTGGTGCTAATGAGTGTAGAATGGTGGAGGAAGTGGGTTTGGGTGATGAAATGGTAAGGAAATGCAGAGACTATGCTGCTTAATATATTTTTCTCTTCCTTTAACTTCTCTCCCTCTTCTCCCCTTTTTCTTTTCCTTTGCCCTTATTTCTTCCTGGACACCTCTTTTGGAGGGATATTTCTCAGGATTAAGGGACAGGCAAATCACTTTTTTTCCTTTTCCTCTTATATTTTCCCTCTCTTTACTCCCTTTCCTTCTCTTTACATAATTATTGATTAGCTGCACACTGTAATAGTAACACAATTTAAGGTAAATACTCAGCTTAAATCTTGTTTGTCAGCTTCTCCGGCTGCATGAATCACTGTGCTCTGTGGGGCCACCAGCCTTTCCCACTGAAATCATCACTGGATTCATGGAAAGCTGCCCGCTTTATCCGGTCAGTTTCCCCTTTCCTATTCCTCTCCCACTCATCGTTTCTCAATGTTTCTTCAATATTCTGCTCTGTTTCAACGGTTGCCGTGTCTCTCCGTTATCATTTGCCTTCCACAAAAAGCAGCACCCCTGTCTCTTTCTCTGCTTGAAGCAGCCACCTCGTCTAACTCTCAATGCGTATCTGGGTTGTTCATCTCGCACCACGCCATGTGATGTGTGTGCGTGCGTCTACGTCATCACGTCCTGACATGAAAATATTTCCTTTCCAGGTTGATTTCTTGGTTGTGGCTTTTCTTCAGCATATAACAGAAAACCACCCACACTTGAAACAGAGCAGTTTGCCCGCTTTCTTAAATTTCAGACTTTATACTTATATTTTTCATCTTTATACCGATACGGAGAGCATTATTTGTTTTATTTTCTGGTCCTATGTGGCCCACCTTATCATTATTCTGCCATAAATACTTGCCTGCGGTATATCCTACAAGTGGGCATCTATACTACTGTATGCTGTTTTATACAGAGCTGATTTTTAGCTCCATCCCATGTGAATTGGCATTTGGATTTTGTATTGTGTGTCCTGCATTATGGATTAATTAAGTGGTCTTTTACTGTATTTTACCCTTCTTCTGTTTTTTTTTATACTGCTATGAAGTAAAGCCACAACCAAGAACACAACATGGACACTTAAGATAAGAAAGGCATATCATTATATATATATATACATTTAAAAAAAATATTTTGTTTTATTTACATAGTGTAGTATTATTCATAGTCCATTTTTGATATCTTTGTGTGGTTTTAATAGTTTTCGAATTTTTGGCGTTACCTATACTCCATTGTTTATTTGCCTCCATTTGTCCTTAAGGCGTCTCTGAAGGGAACCCATTACCCCAGGTGAGCTGCCATCTTTTGTTTATGTTTTTTGTTCATTCATTAAGCGCTGCTCCACATAGTTCCATTTTGTTCTTTTGTCTTCCATACACATTTTAGTAATAGCTTGACACACAGGCAAATATTGACCCTCCCTGAGTTTAAGTGTTATTCATTCCATCCCTTTACCATTGTTCTAATTCTATTGGAGGTATGTAATGTCTTTTGATGTGACTTGGGTTTGTTTCTTCTGTCTAGAGATGCTTTATATTTCATTCATTAATTGAATTTTTGTAGTTTGAATTTTATTGTGCAATATGGGTTTGCATTTATATTGGTCAATAGGGATAGATCAGTCTTTACCATTAAGAAATTTTATTGTGTTTGACGTTTGCTGTAATATAGCTGTGGGTTTTCTCCACATTTGAATCTCGATTTTACTACATGTTTTTTGTTATTTCAGCTTGAAATCCTTCTTCTGCATCAGTGAACCCGATTACAGTTGAGGATTTTTTTTTTAGGCTTATATTGTACTAATTTTCTTCATTGTTATATGATTTAATTTAGATAGTATTACTTCAAGATGAGTAGCTTAGGGTCACATGTGTGGATATTGGAAGTGTGATGATGTTATTGGTTACTGTGTTCTACCCTTAACCCTTTCTGGGTTTGTTTGTTTTTTCACTTAATTGTACATAATCTTTCTTTGCCACTGAGGGAATAAAAGAGATGAGATAAGCAGAATATTTGACTCTGTATCTTTAATTGAATCATGAGTTTTTGTCATGTTATCAGTACAATCTGGTAATATTCATAGATCAATCATTTGGAAAGTTTCTTACAGTATTGAATCATTTGAAGGGCGTATTAAATCAAGTCCATATGCATTGAAGATTGTTTTTGAACAATCTTTGTTGGATAAGGTTTCCAAAAGATTTAATTAATATTTTTGGATAAGCATTTAGAATTTAATATTATGTAAAGTATATTAATTTGGTAATATGTTAATATTTATTGATTTATTATATGATATATTTTGGATATTTAATATATTTTAAAAAACCAACTTGAAAAGTTTAATCAAAAATATTAAATCATTTGAAAAGCTTATCCTAAATATTAAATTAAGGCTAGATTGTGAGAATTAGAAAAGCTTATCCTAAATATTAAATTAAGGCTAGATTGTGAGAATTAGAAAAGCTTATCCAAAATAATTGAGGCTTTAGAGCAGGGGTTCTCAACGTTAGTCCTCAGGACCCCCTACCAGTCCAGGGTTTAGGGATTACCTGGGTGTGTCTAAGGTGTTTAGAGAAAAAAAAAAAAAAAACACACAACACACACCTTAGAGTCTAAGGTGTTTTTCCCCCCACTTTTTCTAAACACCTGAGACACACCCAGGTAATACCCAAATCCTGGACTGGTAGGGGGTCCTGAGGACTGGGTTGAGAACCCCTGCTTTAGAGACTAGAGTCTCTCAAGTCAAGGCTAACTATCACTTGACTTGGGTCAACAAAGAAAGGAACATTACCCTTAGCAGCAAACACTGCACGTCATTATAGAGATAGATAGCCCACATGCATAGAAGTGATATGGTACAAGGGATTGTAGCACTCCTTTCACGAAAGTTGTCAAACTAACTCCACCAGATCCCACAAGGATGAGGCCAAGTCAATGGGGATAGCAACACACTATTTTACAAAAGATGGCTTATCCAAAATGGTTAAATTGAGGAGCATCTACCCTTAGCATCATATGCTGGAAGTCAATACAAAGACAGATAGAAAAAAGTGAAATTGGAGGCACACTCGGAACATGCATTTCTAAGTAGTGATGCTGCTGTAAAGACCAAAATCTATACAGAATACAGTTTAAGGAACAAAAGTACATACCAAAAAAAAAACAACCAGTTTTAAAGGGACACTGTAGGCACCCCGACCACTTCAGCTTATTGAAGTGGTCTGGGTGCTATGTCCCTTTTGCACCTAGTGCCGCAATTTAACCCCTTAAGGACACAGCTTCAGAAGCTACAGGTCACAAAGCACAAGGAGTAAAATAAACTTTTAACTTGGAGCGATTTTAGAATTTGGTATGTTTGTCTTGTAAGCTTAATAGCCATAAAAGAAAACAAAAGTATATATTTATATAAAGTAGACATCACAGGCTATTGTCCCAAGGTTGTTTTGACACTTTCTACGTAGCCATTTCACCGCCAATCTCTGCTAAATATTGGAGTCAAATTTAGTTTTTTGGGGGGGGCTTTTTGCATACAAACTTATAACAAAGAACTTCTCGTATGTATTTTGTAAAGTTGGTGTGCGCTATTCCTGTACAAAGTTTTATTTTGTGTTCAGTTACTTCTGCTGAGTAAAACGATATCCCCATTGTATGTCTTTGGCACTATTTTGTGAAGCTACAGTGCCATATAGGAGACCTGTCCGTTTCAACATTTACAGTAGAATTTTGAGAGGTGGATTTAAAGGGCCCATGCTTCAATTTGGGGTATTATAGCAGTTTGACTGTTCAAAAAAAACCTACCATTTGTAAAATTAGACACTCCAGGGTATCTCATATGGTGCCTTAACATGCCCCCATTTTTTCACCAAAATATGCCGAAGTATGTGGTAAAAAGTAATTTTGGGCCTTTTTTACATACAGATTACATTTTTGCTGAGCATTTTGTATATTTCATATGTGCCACTAAGTTCAAACCCCCCAAATTATGCTCAGCTAAGTCTTCTGAGTAAAACAATATGCCCAATGTATGACCTAGACACTATTTTGTGAAGTTACACTGCTGTAAAAGACGTGACAAGTTAAGGTTTTTAAGTGTGAATTTTCATGGAGGGTTTTGATGCATCCGTGTCCCACTTTGGAGCACTTGAGCAGGCTACATATTACAACTGCACCATAAAGGCATACCATTTCTTAAATAACACATCCCAGGGTATTTCAAAGGCATATTTTGAACTTTAGCGTGGGATAATTTTTCTGCTAGCTTGTACCAAGTGTAGTGGTAATAAGCTTTTTTTTTTGCCTTTAACACAAAGTGAGTTTGCACAGTATATTTTGCAAATCGTATGTGTGCTACGACTGTACAATACTTCATATGTTGCTCAGCTATGTCGGCTGAGTACAGCAATAACCCCGTATGTACCTTTGCCAGGTATATGTGGACAATGAAGGGGCACATTTGAGACAGCCATTCCAGTTCTTTTTAAACTTTGAATTTTTACGCTGTGTCCCTGTCCCATTTTAGAGTATTTTACAAGGCTATATAATCCAATTACACCATAAAGGCATACCATTTCCTAAAGACATCCCAGGGTAATTCAAAAGGCATATTTTGAACCCTAGCGTAGGATCATTTTTCCGCTAGCGTGTACCAAGTGTAATGGTAATGAGCATTTTTAGTGTTAAACCCATTTTTAAACTGTTTTACACTTTAACATTTTTTTCTTACCGTTAACCCCTAACTAGCAGTAAGCAGCACTAACTATATTCCCCCTTTCCCATAAATAAATGTTAATCCTCAGGGGTTTAAAGAAATTAGATTACAGTATAATACTGTGATCTCTATTTTGATCACTGTAGGTGTAATGACATAAAGGGGTGTTGCGCTGTGACAGCACTGTCCCTTTAAATGAGGGAACCAACTTAGCAGAGTAATAATGAAAGGATACGATGAATGGAGCAATAAAGATAATATGTATTAAAGAACACCAAAAGATCTAGTATACAAAAACAAAATACGTACAATGCCACATACAATATATATACACACAAAATTAATATAAATACAATAAGAGCAGGCAGAGTACACGTGATATTCCTTTAGTCAAAAGTAAAGGCTTTAGGCAGGATCGTACAGCCACCACAGAATATAAGTGGGGCACGGATCCTAAGCCACCAAGCACTAAATAAACACCAAGGAGCAAAGCCAAAAGCAGGTCACAGGTAAATAGGCAGCAAGGTCAGAATCACTGGAATTGAAGTTAAGCAGAAATACTGCAAGCGAACACTGGAACATGAGGCACTGACGAGAACGCTGGGCCAAAAGTATGTCGGAACATGAACACAGGATCAGGATACACACGATACAAGAACCAGGCAACCGCAGGTACAGGATCAAGGATGAAGGATAATGATCTGAGTGAGGGGAGAAACCAGAATATATAGGTGCTAAACAAGGGCCAGGTGTAGTGCTTAACGAAAAGAAATGAGAAACAGTGCCAAACAGAAACAGTGGTGAGTGTGAGTACTGCACAAGGGCATATCAACTAAGGAGTGTCGTGACAGTAGGCAGTGATCAGCTGGCAGGGAAAGGGTTAATTTTTATTTAGACTGGGTAAAGGGGGGTGATATTTTTTACTTAAATGTTACTAAAACATTTTTTTAAAACTTTTTTTACCTTTTTAAAGCTTATTTTAAAACTTTTTTTAACGTTAACACCTAGTTAGCCTAACACCAAATTCCCCTATTCCCCACTAATGTCCACCCATCCCAGCTATCTAAATATATAATTTTTAAATATTTAATTTAATTAATAAAATAAATTTAACTCCTGAGGGTGAAAAAAATAATAATTAACCCTCAGGGGTTAAAAAATAAATAAATCAGATGACATTAAAATGTATACCCTGCCAATTGATCACTATATTCAGTGATCAATTGGCAGGGAAGGGGTTAATTTTATTAAAGCAGGGGAAAAGGGGGGGGGGGATTTAATTTTTCTTTTTTTTTACACAGGGAGAAGAGAATCAGCTCTGATCCATCTGCACCTGTGAAGTGTAGGGAGGCGGAAGGTAAGAACACTGAGCACATGTGCTCGCTCTGACAGCCTGTCAGAGCGAGCACCGGTGCTGGGGCAGCCCGATCGGGTTCTCCTGGTCTGCCTCTAATACAGAGGCAGACCAAAGCACCGTTAACCCTGCGATTGCCGCTATTGCGGCGATCTTGGGTTAACTTTAGTAAATGACGGAAATTTGCTATCAACGGTCCTTAACTGAAGGACAAGGTTGACGGAAAATTTCTGTCTGCGGTCGGGAAGGGGTTAAAACATTGCAGTTCCAGAGAACTGCAGTGTTTACATTGCAGCACTAAGTCTGCCCTACTGGCTGTCGGCCAGATAGCCACTGGGGGCTCTTTCGGAATTCTAACGGACTTTTGGTCCGTTATCTGACGCTGGACCTCCAGCATTAGATTTTCCCCATAAGAAAGCATTGAATTTGTGTCTTGCCAAGTTTATTAACTTGGTGCTGAATGCCTGTTCCTGTGCTGCTTGGCCTCTGATTCTCTGGTGTATCTGTTTAGTCTGTTTGCCACTGTTTTCAGTCTTTGCTTAGCTGTTTCTAGTGCCTCTGGTGTGGGCATATCCTTGCATTTCCTCAGTAGCCAGGATTTATCATTGATCTTTCCACCTCTGTGAAGTTGATCCAGCTTACCAACTTCCTTCTATGTTGCCATTATCTTGGCTTCCAGCTGTAGTCAACATGGTGGGCATTGTCTCTCTTTGAGTCTTATTTTGTAGTCAAACATTTGGAGAACCACTAATGCTGTGGTATATATGAGCCTGTTGGTTCCTGTGATGGTGCTCGTTGGGATTGTGGACAGTGTCTCATTAACTGCAGCTAGTGGTCTGATGGCAGTTTACCAGTGAACGTTGGTAGCCTTATCCTCTGGTCAAAGACTGCTAGCTTTTCTAGGATCATCTTTATTATATCTGTTGTTATGGCATCTTGTGGCAAGGATTCAGATTGGCAGCCCTTTGCAAGTACAAATGTGAATATATGAATTTCTTCCTGCTCATGGTTGATGTTTTGTGTTGTCAATCTAATTCCAGTTATGACACTAGCTTCCTTATTCAGAGTTCCAACATACATTTCATGTAGCTGCTCTCATTGGGTCTGCTGTTGTAGTAGCAATCAGGCAGGTCTAGGTTCTCACTTTGTGTCAAGGAATGGTTTGTTCTGGTAGACCATTTGTCTTCAGATTACCCTGGTTCCCTAGCATCTGACATGGGCCTAATCTGGGTGACATCTGAGCCAGCATGACTCTCTTGGTTCATATTACTCTCATATTATTGAGGTGGGTTTTTATTATTAATATTATTTTATTATTTATATAGCGCCATCACATTCCATAGCGCTGTACAATGGGATAGGTATATATCGTTAGGTGTCTTGCCCAGGGACACTTACTGATGAGGTAGTTGGACCGGGATTCAACCATGGCCTTCCTGGTTCTTTACAGGGTGGCTTATTGGCGAAGTGGGAAATGGACATAGTTACATGTCTTGGTTTTGGCTGCTTGATACAAGGGCTCTGTACAGAATTTGCTCTACTAGACAACGTGCCACCAAGTGTTTCCAAGGGACAAAATAGGGGTTTGTGGAGCCTGGAAGGCATGGTTCTTCTGAAAGGAAAAGTCTCACAGCATGGAGTCCAGTTTGAAAACATTTCGCCTCCCCTACCACCGTCTCTTTCACACAGATTACAAAATACAGGATACATTATATTAGCAAATGTCTTATGTTAAAAAAAAATTAATATTATATATACCTAATAACAACCAGGAAGAGTATAGGCCCCAGGCATAATCTTTTGTGTTTAGGCTAGAATCTTCACTACCTTGATAACAACTCCATACTTTAACAAGGGCCTCAATTTAATATGTTTGGACTAGCTGTTTTGTAATTTTTTTTAAATATAAAAATATTAAAAATGATATAATATATAAAAATATATCACTATATCAAAATAATATGAAAATATTAAAATTTAGCATAGTATTAACTCTTTAAAAGTGTATCTAAAAATATTAAATCATTTGGAAAACGTATCGAACAATATTAAATCGAGGCCTTATTTTGTGCGTAAATATGTAGCACACTTGGGTTTCTTCATAAATCATGTTAATAATTTCCTCATGTTGATGTGTCAGCTCCAGGCTGCTACTGCTTTTTCCGAAAATGCATATTAGAATATACAATTACTATTAATGAACTATTAATACTTCTACTATTGGATTTCAAATGAAGCACGATGACTCTCTGACACATACAATTTTATATAACAGGTACTTGCCATGTTATCCTTATATGAAGTGGTGAAAGTAAAAAAAAGGCCAGTGTCAAGGTCTAGTTTAAAAAATATGTATTTTGTTATTGTAATTGTTGCTTTTTCTCTTATTATTTACTTAATGTGAGCACTGACTGTGATTGTGGAGATTCATTTTATATCTATATTTTCTTTTTACTTATAACAGATTGTGAATTCTATATAACGTTGTACCTAGAACAAAAGCTTCCAAAAACTGATGAATTATGGGCAACTTCAGTTCCAGTGGTCAAGATGAGGACACTACAGACTGGTCAGGATTATTTGTTTATGATGCATAAGCAGGGAACATGGGCATGTATTCATATTATATTCAGATTTTTACCTTTTAATGAGCTAATGTTTGGGGAGATTGTCAGTTATGCTATGGACCTGCTGTTATATACCATTATTTAATGTGTAAGGTTTCTGACCAATTTATTGCAAACTTGGCATAATGTTTAATATGTTAATCATTAATTTGTTTAGTTTTGTAAATATGACTGATATAATTATGTTTCTTTGCAGGGATGTACCAGAAAATGCAACGTGTGAAAATAAAGTAGACGTGGGTCTGATTATACATTATTCACTTATCCCCTCGGTAAGTAGGTGATAAGTCATCTAGAAAAATTATAGTTACCGGGCACACCCTACATCCTAGATTAAAGAGGATCTGTTGAGGATAAAAACGTTCTTATTTTATATCCCTTCCACCCCCAAGGCCTTCTAAAATGAAAGTTCTTTGCATTATACTTCATCATACCCAGCACGATGATACTGAACACCGATAATTCTTTTCACAGAGAAGTACGTATTGAGGTAATTCTAAAAATCTTCCAATCCAATACTTTTCACAGAGATGCCTAGAGACCTGTTAAGCATGAGTGTCAATCATTTTGCTCCTCCGATCAAATGCACCTCTATGTGAGCACTCACTTGTACTTTGAAGGGTAGTTCAAAGCAAGTGAGGCAAAAAAACTACTGTCTGTCTGCGTGACAGATGGGGTAATTTCTCAAAGCGCCATTTTCTTTTTAACATAAGCTTGAGGGAACATGCAGTTAACCCCTAAAACACTTCAGTAAGCTGAAGTGCTTTAAGGGACTGCAAAGTAGTTTTAACCCCAACTGTTATTCCTGTGGCGCAATTTTGTGAAGTGCCTAATATCTCATTATAAACATATAGTAATCTGCCAATCTATTTGCATTTGCACATTTTAAAGCAGCTCTGTCTCTCCTTAGTATTTCATAAAGATACACTGATCAGGCACAACATTAAAACCACCTGCCTAAAATCGAGTAGGCTCCTTTGGTGCTGCCAAAATAGCTCTGATGCACTGAGGCATGGACTCCCCAAAACCTCTAAATGTGTCCTGCGGTATCTGGCACCAGACTTTAGTAGCAGATCCTTTAAGTCCTGCAATTTGCGAGGTGGGGCCTCCATGGATTTGATTTGTTGTTCCAGCACATCCCAAAAATGCTCAATCGGATTGAGATCTGGAGAATTTGGAGGCCAAGACAACATCTTGAACTTTTTATCATGTTCCTCACTCCATTCCTGAACAGACTTTGCAGTGTGGCAGGGTCATGTGTCCTCAAGGGGTTAAACAGTTGAGCTACATTAGCTCTTCTGTGTGATAGGTTAGCTTTTGCTCCCTATGTGCATCAATGAGCATTGTTGCCAAATACAATACAGTCCCAAGGCATTCAATAAAAAACAAAGAAAAATGTTAATTGCATACTATCCAAAATCCCTATGCTAGATTATAGATTTTAGTATCTATAAATGGTCATTTAAGTGTAAGATCACCTGCCACGTCAAGGCAAACCTCTATTGTGAGTCCTATACTAACATTTCACCTAGCTGTCCTCAGTTATAAGGTAAAAATCTCTGAGACAAAGAGCAGTATTTTTCTAAATCCCTGCACACTTATTAACCATTATTAGAAAACAAAGGTAAGTAAGCCTACCTTTGACTGAATCCTACAACCAGTGGAACCTAAACAAAGATGTCCCCTCGTATGGTCTTTGCAAAATATGCACAGACCTTGGAAAGTGACAGATCTTCTTTAGTTAACAATTGCTCTTCTTAATTTGATGTTTAAATAATTTTTGCTTAGCATACTGTGTTTGATATTAACCATAGCATAATACTAGTGGACAGAATAAGCCCCGCTCCAAGCACGCACCTCAAGGAGGGAACGCTTCTAATCGTGGCATACTAAGTCAGCGCTGCTGGAGGAAGTCTCGCACCTCATCAGACTTTCCACAGTATAAATTTGTCTTGCGTTCCTACAGCACAGCCCTCACCCTTGCAAAACAGTCCTACTTTTCTTCTCTCATTAGTTTATGCTCCTGCAATCATCCTAGTCATCTCTTTCTTACTTTTAAGTCTCTTCTTTGCCCTGCTTTGGCCACCCCACAAACTGATCTTTCAGCTAATAGATTTGCACGTTACTTTACTGACAAGATTAAACAGTTAAGGAATGAATTCTCTTCCCTTCTCTGGTCTCTATCTCAATCTTACTTGGACAATACCATCCCTACCCTCCAAGACTTCTCTCCATCTACTGAACAGGAGGGGGCTGTGCTTCTCCTTTCCTCTCATCCCACCACGTGTCCACTTGATCCCATTCCATCCCACCTCATCCGATCTCTCGCCCCTTGTCTGGTGCAGTCATTAACGCACATATTCAACTGCTCTCTTTCTTCTGATGTTGTCCCAGCTCCCCTTAAACATGCTACTGTTGTAACTGTCCTCAAAAAGCCATCTCTTGACCCTACCTCACCTTCCAACTATTGTACCATATCCCTGTTCCCTTTCTCCTCAAAGCTTTTGTAAAGACTTGTCTTTACCCAGCTGACTTGCTTCCTCAATTCCAACTCTCCCCTTGACCCTCTTCAGTCTGGATTCTGCCCCCTCCACTCCACAGAGACTGCTCTGACTAAAGTTACAAATAATCTAATTGCAGCTAAATCCAAAGGCTACTACTCCATACTAATTCTTACTGACCTTTCTGTTGCCTTTGACAGTGTTGATCATGGCCTCCTTCTCCTAACTCTTTCATCTCTGTGACACAGCCCTCTCATGGTTCTCCTCCTATCTCTCCCAATGCTCCTTCAGTGCCTCTTTTTAAAATAACACCTCTTCTCCTTGTTCTTTCTCAGTCTGAGTCCCTCAAGGTTTAGTTATTGGTCCCCTTTTGTTCTCTCTCTATACTGCCCCTCATGGCAAACTCAGTAATCCATTTGGATTCCACTACCACCTGTCGCTCCTCTCACACCTCGACCCTCTGTCGATCATTACACTGGCTTCCTGTACCCTACAGGTATCAATTTAAAATACTAAACCTTACCTATAAAGCTCAAACCAACTCTAGCCCCTCTTACATTCCTTCACTGATTCATATGTATGCCCCCTTTCAGTCTCTCTGCTCTACTGGTGACCTTCTCCTGTCTGCTGCTCACACCCTTACTGCAAATTCACACCTGCAAGACTTCTCACGGGCAGCTGCTTTCCTTTGGAACAGCCTGCCTACCCCTGTCAGACTCTCCCCTACTCTTCAATCCTTTAAGAAGTCCCTCGAAACCCATCTTTTCAGGATTTCTTATGGCCTCCAAGAGTAATTACTATCTTTCAAACCTTCCTCTTGCTCTCACCTAAAGGGCCACACTCCACTCTCACCTCCAGCTCTGCTTCTTTCCCACCATGTCTATTTGCTGTCTCCCTCAATACCCTTCCTATTGTGTTTTTATACCACACCTCCTCTAGACTGTAAGCTCGTTTGAGCAGGGTCCTCAACTACCAATTGTTCATATTACATTTTGTTACTGTCTCATTTGGTAAATTCCCCTCTTATTGTAAAGCGCTGTGGAATAGACTGGCGCTATATAAATACCAATAATAATAATAATAGTAATAATTATTGCTATATGTACTGTTAACATTGATTCTTGCAGAATTACAAAGAGTGTTTCTATTTTTACAATTGCATATTAACAAAATTATTATGGATTATGTCATGTCAATCAAAATAAAATGCCATTCAAACTAACTGCAACTATCATTTTTTGTTTCCTTTTAGGTTATTTTCATTTTGATATTGTCCTTCTTTGAAAAACACAAACACAGAAATAAAATAGATGACAAATTAAAATGTCTTCATCAACGATTTGGATTTGTTGCGTACGTATAGCTGTATAATATTTTTCATTGTGCTGGAACATACTGAAAATACTCACCCCAGCTAATTAGAATTCAACTTATTCAGTATAATTCAGCCTCAATTTAATACAATTTAATACATTTTCCAAATGGTTCAATAATGTTGGAAACATTTCCAAATTATTTATCTACAGAAGTCATTAATATAACAACATTGAATCATTCAGAAAGAGTAGGTTTCATAATAATTTTTTAATACTTTTGGAAAAGCTCATCAAAGGATTTCTTATATTTTATTTGAGTAATAATAATAACTACCCTTTTCCAGGGCAAAAAGGTGTGTAAAATAGGTGCTAGCTAGAAAATAACAGAAAATAAAGTAATGTATTTTCTTAAATGATATGCTACACACCACGTGTTTAAATGGTCAGAAAAGCAATCCAAAGCCCAATGGCTATATTTCTATTTACTCAGATAAATAGATTATATATAAAAAAAAGGCAATATAGATCCCTTCAATTGTCCTAAATTCCGACTTTAATGTGTCGTGTCTATATCAGGAGCTGAATTGTATTACATCAAACTGAGTACTAGTCTATTATCAAGGACTCTGCAGATTAAAGGGACACTATAGTCACCCAGACCACTTCAGCTCAATGAAGTGGTCTGGGTGCCAGGTCCCCCAGGTTTTAACCCTTCAGATGTAAACATAGCAGTTTCTGAGAAACTGCTATGTTTACATAGCAGGGTTAATCCAACCTCTAGTGGCTGTCTTCCTGCGAAAATTGCATCCAGCGTGCAGAACGTCCATAGGAAAGCATTGAGATATGCTTTCCTATGGACTGTTTAAATGCGCGTGTGTGGCTCTTGCTGCGCATGCGCATTCGGCTCCACTCGGGAGCTGAGAGGTGAGATCACCAGCGCCGAGGGTGCCCGGTGCTGGTTTAAGGTAAGTGGCTGAAGGGAGGGGAACACTGAGGGTGGGGGGACCCTTAAGCTTGTATAGTGTCAGGAAAACTGTTTTTTTTTTCCTGACACTATAGTGATCCTTTAATAATGAAGGGCTAGTATAGGGTTTTTTAAATACAGGTTACTGCACTCTTATTTCTCCTAATTATAGTTGATTGAATTCAGTGTACTAAACACTTATTAAATGGGGGGAATGAGCCATATAGCTGTTAGAATACAGTTTCTGTATTGACACAGTGTTGCAATATTGTTTCAGCAAGGAAAGGATACTAATTTGCAATAGTTGCTTTAACCCTCAATCGTCTGTGGTTAATAGCCTTATACAGCACCTATCCACTGCCCACACTTCTTGCATCTCTTAGATAAAAAGTAGAGAAAATGAATGATAAATAGAGGTCTGTCTGTGAATCTGTCCAGAGAAGATTGCATAGTTGTTAACTCAGACAGAAATTAGAGGGTATGCCCACCTGCCATGGCAAGGCAAACCTCTCAGGCAGGTGGGTCCTACACTGACTATTCACCTTGCTTCCTTGAGCTTCTGGCAAATATATCTCTAATGAGACAGAGATGGGTATTTTTATAAACCCCTACATGCTTATCAACCCTTAATAGCAAAAACATGGGTTAGGCGGTGGCATTGTAACATAGCTCTGTGACACAAAAGTGAATACAAATTTTAAAAAAAACAAGTCCTGCGCTCAAACTCCCACTACTCTTGGGCAGCAGCAATGACCACATTACACACCAGCCCAAATACATACAGTAATAAAAAAAATAAAATAAAAAAAAGTTACCTGTGCTCTTCTCAAATCCCTATGCATATTTAAACAAATAGAGGTTATATAGTTACTCCTAGATGAATCCAAAGCTGGGATCAATTACTGGAAGAAATGTCAACCACCTCAGATACACGGATGATACTACTCTGATGGATGAAAGTGAGGAAGAACCAAAGGATCTGTTGATGAGGGTAAAAGAAGATAGTGCAAAAGCTGGCTTGCTGCTATACGTTAAAAAGACTAAGATCATGGCAAACAGCAATCTTAGTTCCTGGCAAATAGATGGGGAAGAAGTGGAGGCAGTGACAGATTTTATTTTCCTGGGAACCAAGTGTTACGGTTGCCTCCAGGCTGGCTGGAAGTTGGACCGTAGAAAAAGATGCTCCTAGCGCTCACCAAAGGACCATCAGCACCGTAGACACCATAACTACTGCGTAGCCACCAGAAGTACTGCAGACTCCACGAACCACCGCTGCTAGGCTGGTATCTCGCAGTCTGCTCTATGCCCTGGACCCACGACCAGGCTCCAGGTTGCAGTAGGTGAACCTCTTCCTTCTGCAGAGCGAAGCAGGATCAGGAACAAGAGCTCAGTAGCTAAGGGAGTATGAAGAGCATAGCAATCCCTGTAGTGATTATAGCTGTCCCCTACAAACATGAGTCAAGGCTGCAAGTTAGAGGGTCAAGAAGATCTGATGTTTAATGGCACACACTCTGCTTTTATGAGATTCTGCCCATGCAAGGGAGACACCCACATAATTAGCAGTATAACCAATCGGAACAATATACATTCGGGGAAATTCCCATCCCTCAGATAATCACATAACATAATTAAAACAGAACAGTAAAAATACAGTTTTTATACATGTACTATAACTTCCAAACTACACATCCAATCTTCATAAAAATACATATTTAGAATCAATCCATTCAGGGGAGCAACATATTAAAAACTGGCACAAATCAGACAAGGGGTTCAAAAGTTAGCAAAAGTATCTTTTGGGGCCTAGCTGGCAGCATGGTTTTCTGGCCCAAACCGAATTTACAGAGCCCTCTATCCTGGACAATGGGGAAAGTAATCCAATTAAGACACAAAAAGACACAAAAATGCATAACTCCTATCATACTGAACAGAACCCCCACATTCAACCTATACCCAGATGGCTTGGATCTGAGCGCTCAATATATCCAAACAGCGCTCAGATCCCACAAATACAGTCAAATCGCCATACACACTAGGTCCATAGTCATGGGGCAGAAGGCTGGCAATTAGGCTTCTCCATAACACAGGGAAGCAGGGCAATTTGTCAAATAAAATAACAGTTACAAATGGCAGTTTGTAACATATCTCCCCTTTTGGAGGGAGACTAACCAGGCACCTGACCTCCTGTCGGTCAGTGCCTAAGTTAGTCTCGCAGCCCACCCACAAATAACAAGTAGCAAAGTAGCCCCCCCGCAATAAAAAGTACTGGCCTGTAGGTTCCAGGTTGTAGGATGAAAATGTAGCATCCTCTGCCTTCCTGGTATAGCTGGGCAAATAGCTGGTGGTACTTGGGGGGCAGAGGCCAGCGGCGCTCTGCCCTGACGCCAGCGCTTCTGCTGGGGTGAGGGGGTTGCAGGCCAGTCCTGCAACAAGGGGGTCGGTAGGGCAGAGGCCAGCGGCGCTCTGTCCTGATGCCAGCTCTTCCGCTGGGATAGCTGGCATAATGTAATGCTCTGTACAAGGGTCAAAGAGAGGGCAGAGGCCAACTGCACTCTGCCCAGCTGCCAGCTCTTCTGCTGGGGGAATTGGGGCATAGTCCTGCCCGGTGGCAAACGGAACGTGGGGGTTGGTGGGGGTCGCCATCTCCCCTGTTAACCCTGGGCCCAAGTTAGGAGTTGGCTGGGGAGGGGAGAATTGGCTTACCTCCTCCTCCTGATACTCCTGCGGCCGCTGGGGAGGGAGGTCGATGCTCTCCACTTCCTGTGGAACATGCTGGGGCTGGGGAGAGAGACCGGTTGTCTCCTCTCCCTGGAAGGCACACTCCGGCTGGGGAGAGAGGTCGATGCTCTCCTCTCCCTGTAGCTGGGTCTGCCGCTGGGGATCTGGGCCGCCTGCCCAGCATCCCTGTAGGGCCGGTAGAGAGACTACGGTCCCATCTTCACCTGCCTGTTGGGGGTCCTCCCAGGACCAGTCTATGAGGTCTGCTGCCTCGGGTACCTCTGGTTGGGGTTGGGGAAGAAGACCGGTTGTCTCTTCCCTCTGCACGGTGCACTGCCGCTGGGGAGAGAGGTCGCTGCTCTCCTCTCCCTGTAACTCAGGCTGCCGCTGGGGAGGGAGGTCGATGCTCTCCGCTCCCTGTAACTCACCCAGGGGTTGGGGATCTGGGCCGACTGCCCAGCATCCCTGTAGGGCCTGTAGAGAGACCTCGGTCCCATCTCTACCTGCCATCAGAGGTTCCTCCCAGTATACCTCTACGATATCCTTCCAGCTGAAGGACTCTCGATCTGGCTCTGCTGCTGTGCTCTCTAGGGGGACCTCTGGATGCTGTTGAGGAAGGGGACGGGTTGTCTCTTCCCGGGACCCCTGGATGATATGCTGGTACTTCCACTCCAGGTCACATTCCTGGGTGACTAGATACCGCAGGTCTGCTTCCAGGCCAATAGCTCTAGGGAGTCCCAGCTTGTCTTCCCGGTCATCATACAGGTCCCAGAAGCGTGAGTCTGTAGCCCTTCCAAAGTCATCATCGTCCATATTCTCCCAGAATAGATCAGGGCCATTGTAATCCCCACACTCAGGGAATTCATACTCAGCTATCTCTGGAACAAGCTGAGTCGCGTACCACTGTAGCGCCTGGTATGCGTTGTCGAGCCACAGTTCACTGTATACTAGATCCTCTAGTTTAGTCACCCACACTGGAAGGGGTTGTTTGCCCAGGAGGGGCATCCGCTCTGCCATTCGAGCCTGGATTTGCTGCCCTCTGCTGATTCTACGATCACCTCGCCAACACTGAACTTCCTGTAGGGCTTCTTCCCACAGCTCGGCTCTGGCCTCACTTCTGTACCCACACATCTCCTCTTCTGAGACTGCCCCATCTTTCCAGGATAGGAAGCCATGAAATCTGTCGAGGAACCTCTCCTCCATTTCGGCTGCTGTGCACGGACTTGCTGGCTCCATGCTGCTCTAGGTAGGGACGCTGCGCAGTGGCTAGCGTTGCCCTCAATACTCTCTCATACGATACCAGTGCTGTTGGGGTGCTGCTCCTTGCGCTAGGACGCCATCCCACCGCTTGCCACCAAATGTTACGGTTGCCTCCAGGCTGGCTGGAAGTTGGACCGTAGAAAAGGATGCTCCTAGCGCTCACCAAAGGACCATCAGCACCGTAGACACCATAACTACTGCGTAGCCACCAGAAGTACTGCAGACTCCACGAACCACCGCTGCTGGGCTGGTATCTCGCAGTCTGCTCTATGCCCTGGACCCACGACCAGGCTCCAGGTTGCAGTAGGTGAACCTCTTCCTTCTGCAGAGCGAAGCAGGATCAGGAACAAGAACAAGAGCTCAGTAGCTAAGGGAGTATGAAGAGCATAGCAATCCCTGTAGTGATTATAGCTGTCCCCTACAAACATGAGTCAAGGCTGCAAGTTAGAGGGTCAAGAAGATCTGATGTTTAATGGCACACACTCTGCTTTTATGAGATTCTGCCCATGCAAGGGAGACACCCACATAATTAGCAGTATAACCAATCGGAACAATATACATTCGGGGAAATTCCCATCCCTCAGATAATCACATAACATAATTAAAACAGAACAGTAAAAATACAGTTTTTATACATGTACTATAACTTCCAAACTACACATCCAATCTTCATAAAAATACATATTTAGAATCAATCCATTCAGGGGAGCAACATATTAAAAACTGGCACAAATCAGACAAGGGGTTCAAAAGTTAGCAAAAGTATCTTTTGGGGCCTAGCTGGCAGCATGGTTTTCTGGCCCAAACCGGATTTACAGAGCCCTCTATCCTGGACAATGGGGAAAGTAATCCAATTATCCAGGGATAGAGGCAGACTCCATTAACCACATGTTAGCAAAAGACACAAAAAGACACAAAAATGCATAACTCCTATCATACTGAACAGAACCCCCACATTCAACCTATCCCCAGATGGCTTGGATCTGAGCGCTCAATATATCCAAACAGCGCTCAGATCCCACAAATACAGTCAAATCGCCATACACACTAGGTCCATAGTCATGGGGCAGAAGGCTGGCAATTAGGCTTCTCCATAACACAGGGAAGCAGGGCAATTTGTCAAATAAAATAACAGTTACAAATGGCAGTTTGTAACACCAAGATCTCTTCAGATGGTAACTGTAGTCATGAAATTAAAAGATGTTTGCTTCTGAGGAGGAAAACTATGTCAAGCTTGGACAAGCTGGTAAAAACTAAAGATATTACACTATCAACAAAGGTCCACATGGTCAGAACTATGGTATTCCCAGTAGTAACATTTGGATGTGAGAGTTGGATTATAAAGAAGCGTCGTAGAATTGATGCCTTTGAACTGTGGTGTTGGCGAAAACTGCTTAGAATCCCTTAGATTGCAAGAAGATCCAATATATCCATGCTACAGGAAATCAAGACAAACTGTTCACTGGAAGCTATGATCATGAGGCTGATGCTCAAATATTTTGGTCATATAATGAGAAGGCAGGATTCTCTAGAGAAGACTCTGATGCTGGGAAAGATTGAAGGCACACGAAGAAGGGGAAAACAGAGACGCAGATGGATAGATGAGGTCACTGAAGCCACGAACATGAAGTTGTTGGAGCTCAGAGGGGCAGTGACTGACAGGTATACATGGCGTGCTATGGTCCATATGGTCCATATGGTCACGGAGAGTCGGACATGACTGAACGACTAAACAATAACAAGCATGTAGGGGTTTATAAAAATACCCCTCTCTGTCTCATTAGAGATATCTTCGCCAGAAGCTCAAGAAAGCAAGGTGAATAGTCAGTGTAGGACCCACCTAAGCACTTCCTTGCTTCAAATAAAGACTGCCTTTTAGAGGAAACTCAGGTGTGCCTTAATATTTCTTTTTTTGCCAGCTAAATATTTGATGTGAAATGAAAGCCCTGTTTCTCTTGTATAAAATGATATATAATAAGTGTGGGTGCACTTTACATGAAAGAGGTGAATTACGGTTGAACAGACATATAGTCAAATGCCAGGTTTTGTTTACATTTTGTTTTGATCACTTGTACAATTGGCTCAGTAAATGTAGTATTTTTTTTTACCTAATTGCTGATGTTGATTTTCCAATACAACACAATTGGGGCATTGTTTTTTCTATACAATATTTGGTACTGTGGCCGGTGTGAGTGATATAAAATCAGTTTCTGTTGTACGTCACAGCCATGTCCCACCTCTATTGTGTTTGTTGAAATCTGTTTATTTACATTTAATACAGCAATGGCACAAAATACCCCGACCTAGGGAAACAGTATATAAAACACAGTAAATGTAAATTTGTGCAATACTGTATACAAAAAAAATTTATATTTATTGCAACTGACACATGCACAAACATCATGAAAATCTGAATTGTAAGTGTGTTTTGTCTAAAATACTGCCTGTTTTGTTAGTCCTTTAGATCTTATTGGGGCATTCAATGATCGATGGACCTACGGCTTTGCAATTGGAGCTATTGCTAATACAATTATTGTATTGTTTAAAAAGGAATTTTTGCCGACGGGGGTCCCTACCTGGGCAAAAGGTATGTTTTTTTCTTTTTTTTATATATGTCATTTCTTTCATCCCATTTAATTTCTTCTTCTATTAGTTCTTCTATTTCCTATCTCTTTCTTCTTCCGTCATATAATTAAAGACTTTTTCTTTGTAAAAAAACAAAACAAAACAGGGATGGTTTTGCATCCCTGCTTGTCACAAGTGCCTGATTGCAAGCCCTATTTCAACCTTGAACCTCAGAGAACCCCATGAGAATGGATATGCCAGGTAAGTGAATATTTCTCATAAGAGCAGTTGCTAGGTAGAACATAACAAAAAAGGGGTAATTTCTTTGTTTTTACTGCTTAACGTAGCATATAACCCAATATAGAACTTAAAGTTATCAATGTGTTGGTTTTTTAAACACTAAGTCTTGGGCAGGCTGAGCTAAAACAGACAGGGCATATAATACAATTTAATCAAAGCTTGTACAATAAGCAGGGGTGTGGAAATTAAAAAAAATAAATCTAGACAACACCGGAGACAACACAGAAAGGAAAAACACACATAGGAGACACGGAACCAAGAGTTGGCCACGCCACGGACACACACCCAACCGAAGCCCTTAAAACCAGACATAAAGGGGACGACCCATTAGAACACGAACGGAGACAAACGCAGGGCACACCTAGACACACACGACCGGGAAACACCAAACTGCATAAAGCAACAGATACCCAGACGCACAGGGAGCAAACAAGCACAGGCACCAGAACAAATAGAATAAGATTAGGCAGAAACACTCACAACAATGTACACAGGCGCAGCGGTAATATAGCAACACTGCAAGCCATACAGATGTAAAATGCGAGTAACAAATTGTGAATATTTCTGCGGTATGGTACACGCAAGGACCATCCAGCCTCAATGTAAGGCGACGGAATGCCATCAAATGTATGAAATGCAACCTGACACCCCTGCGTGGGCAACCTCTGCCCCACCACTCACGAAGATGCTACCCACACGGGTGCTATGACAGCACTACAAATACTCAAAATAATCCCACAAACACATAGAAACTACACGAACCAGTCAACGCAAGATAATTACACGAACATACCCCTCCACTTCCTTCAGTGTATCAATACACCAAGATGCATGTTAGCAGGCCATGAGCCACTAATCGACACTAACACAGCTATACACATATGCCAATAACACTAACACACGGCAACACCAAACCTGTTAAACGAAAATGAAAAATCTAATCCTGCAGAACATAAGTACTCCCACATTCTGTCAGGACATGGCTACTTTGAATTATTCATGCACCGAAAACAACGCCTCTGCGTAGGCGGTTAACCACTTAACCACATATACGTTTGCAATGGAATTTATGTTATGAACCAATCAACATATTCAAAACAAAGGCAATACCAAAACCGCCTCTGCGTAGGCGACACAATGCTTACATTATTATATGTTGACGCTTAAGCCCCTGCGCGGGCATATACCTGCTTTATCACAAATCAGTTTGATATATGCGATTATATTGTGAAAACAATAAAAATATTCAAAACAAAAAAAATAAATCTATTTGTCCAAGGAATCCCAATACTTGTCTGTCATGACAATCTACTTGTCCTCACACAAAATAATTTCAAATTAAAAAAGTGTAAAGACTTTGCTTATTCCTAGACATTGGCAGGGTTATTCACTGAACTCTGCATTTTATCAAATTAAATCTGAATTTGTAACTGCTAAGACCCCTATTTCCCACTATAGTCTTAAAGCATAGAATTTAGCACTCCTGACCACACAGATATTAAGCAAAATATCTCTATTTAAAATATTTAAAAATACAATAATACAAATACAATAAAATAAGGAATGAAAATAAGGAATTTGTCTCTTTTTAAAATATTCTTTTGGATATAAATGAATATATAAAAATAATATAGACATATACAAATCTAATAATCCATTATTATATTATAAGGCAGAGTATATAGAATTGAATGAATATATGCTTGCAGTATAAAAGTATTAGTATAGCATACCCTTCCTGACTGTACAGGTAATCTCTCAGTATATGTCTTTTCCAGACAAAGCTCAGTAAGTCTTGCCCAGCATCAAATGTGTGCTGGGTGTAAGTACTGTGTGCTGGCTATTTGTAGTGTGTGGACTGGCCCTATGTAATGTGTATGTGGTGTGTGCTGGCTGTGTGCACTGTGTGTATGTCTGTTGTGTGTGCTGGTTATATAATGCATATTGTTATGTAGCTGTGACCTTCAACTCATGGATGGAGTTTAGCGAGGTTCTTGGACCCTTGGTTATCCTTGATCCCTGGGGCTCCAGTGGTGGGTTCTGGATCCCAGATGGTCTATATCATCCTTGTATATTGGTGGTCTACCGTGGGAGCACTAGGTTTGCATTTTCAGAGTTGCCCTATTGTGGTCTGTTGCTCATTGAGGCAGAGTTCATGCTGGGACTTACTAAAGAGTGCTGAATCACGAGGGAGATATTTTTTAGGTGTGCACCTGCCAGAGGTGTAAACATGATGCTGGGAAGATCTGTTCTTCCCAGGCAGCCCAGTCACTTGCCCTCACAAGGACTAAAAGTTAAAAAGAAAAAGCTTCCAACCTTTAACCTGGAACTGCATGTCGCAGGAATCAGGCGATATGAATTCCACATGTCTGGCAATAAGGGGCAATTTGCACTTTTGGTACTAAAGTGGGAATGTCTAGATGTACATATGTTGTATGTCACAATCCCAGCAGAAACCAGAGTGTGCATGAGTATTATGGAACACTGATGTCACCTCAGACATGAAAGTTCTGTAGCGGTAAGTGCGTTTTATACTTACCTCCTTCTGCACTGCTCATCCCTTTTTGTGCTTCATTACCTTTTACTGGGGTGAGGGAATGAGGATTTGTCCCTTTTAGAAAAGTGACTGTTTTTCTTAAACATGTATTATATATTATGTATAAAATATTATTCACAGGTAGTTTTTTTATTTTATTTTTTTATAGGACTTGCCCTTTTAGCTGGAGCACTAGAAGTTGGACTATCCTATTTCCCTATTTTTGCCTGTCTTAACACAGATAATAAAATATTTGGACCTCTCATAGGATTTTTCTATACGTCCTTTTGGTAAGTGAATGTATACTCTTAAGGAAAACTGGGCAGTGTATTGGCATATTGGAACACCAACGGCGAGTTCAATTGATGCTTTACAGATATATAAACCTTCAGTTAGAAAACATTGCCCTGTTATGGTTCATTATTGATTCCCAATAGTACGTTATAGCTATCTGTGTATTTCTGGTTTATTTTTGTCTTTCTCTACTCCTTTGTCTCGGCTAATATACCTCACTTCCCTGATTTCTGATTTTCCTGACTCTGGCTTGTTCTTGACCAATCTCTGTTGCCCTAACTTAAAGCTCTAAGGTCCGGTTTACATTTATTTTTAATTGTCATTTAAACAATGCGTGTTGGGTCTCGCAGTATTCTTGACATTCCAACAGGGCCATATGGATCCTGTAGGTGTAGGTTCCCAAAGGGCATTGTATGATACCCGATTTGAAGTTATGGACCATCATATGGACTAGATTGACCTTGCATGGCAGATTTTGAAGACACATGCAGCAACTCTGCAGTCAGAAAGACAATTACCTCCAGTCAATCTTATCTTGACTTTGTTAAAGGTTTCCTCTTATGAATCCACTTCACATGTAACTTCACCTTTTTGCTACGGTGCCTGATACTTGTCGTGATTTGTAAAAACCAGATGAGTATACATTTTGTAAAAACCAAAGAAAAGAGTTACTTGCACACTATCCCAAATCTCTTTGCATATTTGAATAACTAGGTTTTTGGTATCACTCCAATGGCCATTAGATATAAGCCCACCTACCACATCAAGGCAAACCTCTTAGATGCTGCTGCCCAGGAGTAGTGGAAGTCTGAGTTTATTTTTGTGTATAAGTACACTTTTTGAGTTACAGCCCAGCCTATCCCACTGATAACCTTTATAACTTCATTGATTGACAAGGTGTTGAATTGGGCTAATCTCTTATGGGAGTCTGATAACCTTCTGGTCTGCAATTATACAGCTTTTATTGATGCTTTTAGGAGGACGTTTGATCCTCCTGGTAGAGAAGCAAATGCTGCCAGATCTCTTCTTCACCTTCGTTGAATATGCCTTAGAATGCAGGTCTTTAGCAGCATATGATGGAATAATCAGGCATTTGTGGATGTCTTCTGATAGTGAGGAATTTTCTGTCAGGAATTTCCCCTTTCCATGGTCTTTTGTATCAATTTGCAACTCTCTGTATTTCTCCTTGTCCCCAAACCAGCTGGCGAGGAGCCCCAATGAACGAGATAAGACAAAGTGACTTCTAACATTTAATGGACTGTGTAACAGGTTATGTTCAAGAGGAAACAGGGATGGTCTTACAAGCATTATCCAATCCTAACAAAATCATCTATCATATCTTAACATCTTAACCTATAGCAAACTTGCAGGTGTATCTTCATGTTCGGGACATGCTCAAAGCTAAGTTTCACTATAACTATGCAGTTAAAATTAATATGCATACGCACTAAGAATTAAAGATATTTACTACGCAGTTCTAAATTACACATTACTATGCAGCTATAATCAAAGGGAGAACAACAAGAAATAAGACCAACAGCAGAAACATACAGGATAAAACACCTGTTTCTTGTTACACAATGTTCTACAGCTCTTGTCTACGGTTATATTCACTAAGCATTGGATATAGATAACGTATATTATTTCAAATAGCTGACATGCTCCAAGTTAGCCAATTTTAAAACAGACTGGCCATCCGGTCATCTGTATCTTAAGCCTTGGGTAAATATAGGCAAAGTGTATTATTCCCAACATCTGCTTAAATGGCCTTTCTGACAATATTCTAAATAAAGTTGCCATGAGAGATCTACCTGAAAACCTGGAAGATCTGGTTTTTTATATGTCTTGCATAGACGAATGTCTTAGATGTAGACATTTCAGAGCTTCCATCAGATAAGCTCCATCATTCAACACTGCAGCCTCTATGGCCTTTGCTCTGCCAGAACCTATGCAATTAGGAGTAACCAGGTTAATCAAAGCAGAGAAACAATACAGAAAAGGATAGGGGTTGTCAGGGGTGGACGTACTGGTCGGGCACTTCGGACATGGTCCGAGGGCCCGGCCGGGAGGGGGGCCCGCCGCCAGGGCCCCCATTAGGGGCCCGGTGGCAGGGCCGGATTGACTCACTGGGGCCGCGGCATCTGGGGGCTAAGCAAGTAGGTGCCACCGGGTGGTCGGTCCAGTGGCACACTTTGAGGGGGCTGGCCGCGCTCCATGCTGGAGCCGCCGGGCCAGGTGGCAGCCTCGCCGTTCCAGCAGCACTCCTGTCCTGTCACTAGCGCTGAGGACTGAAGGAGGGAGGAGCATGTCTCTCTTTCATGCTCCTTTGCGGTTTCCACAATTCCCAGCACAGGATATGCTCCTCCCTCCTTCAGTCCTCAGCGCTAATGACAGAACAGGTGTGCCGCCGGACAGACGAGGCTGCCACCCGGCCTGGTGGCTCCAGCGTGGAGCGCGGCCAGCCCCCTCTTACTTCTGTCTGTAAATGGGAGGGGGGGAATAAAACAGAGATGGGGAATAGATAGAGGCATGGGAAGAAAGAGACAGTTGGAGAATAGAGAGACACAGGGGAGGAGGGAGAAAGAGGGGGAATAGAGAGATGGTGGAGGGGGGAGAAAGAGACAGAGAGGAAGAGAGATGTGGGGGAGAGAGAGACACAGGGAGAAAGGAGAAGGGAGAAAGGAGGGGGGGGGAATAAAACAGAGACAGGGAATAGATAGAGGCATGGGAAGAAAGAGACAGTGGGAGAATAGAGAGACACAGGGGGAGAAAGAGGCAGAGGGGTAAGGAGACTTGGAAGGAGAGGGGAGACATGGACACAGGAGCAGTGAGGGGGAGAAAGAAACATACAGAGGGATTGGGGGGAGACAAAAAGGCACACAGAGGGGCTGTATATATCACTGGTGGATCCAGGGGGCAACAGGGCATTTGCCCCCCCTCCTCTGCCAGTCGATCTCTCTGCCCCCAAAAAACTGGCCGTCACTTCCTCCCAGCAGCGCTTGCGGTGTAGCCGCAATTTTTTTAAAGGGGCCCGGTCGCGCAATTACCCGGCCACAGCGCTGACCGGGCCCCTGAAGATATAGGGCCCATCGGGTGACCCTAAATGCTTGGGCCACCTGATGGGCCCTGGTGCAGATGCATCTGCGGGAGTTTTGCCGCTCCACGTGGGGCCCGCACGGCCCATGACAACCATCACGATTTTCACCCACTGATGGCGGCCCTGCCTGCATTACTTCCATGTACATGAAGCGATCTTAGCAGTCCAGACGAAGGCAGCCATAATGCCGCAGGCCTACTCTCAAGTCTCGCTGTGTGCCGATCTCTCACCTCTCAGAGTGCCAAAGCCAAGGAATCTGACTTTGGATGTCCCAAGGGACATAAATACATGCCTGCATTACTTCCATGTACATGAAGCTATCTTAGCAGTCCAGACGAAGGCAGCCACAATGCCAGAGGCCTACTCTCAAGTCTCGCTGTGCGCCGATCTCTCACCTACCACTATGGTACGGTGCAGAGACTTCATCAATGTAACAAAGAGCTTAAGGAATCACAAAATTGCCTACAAATGGGGATTCCTCCCGAAGCTGCTTATATGAAGAAATGTATCCTTTATCAAGGTGGAAGACCAGGACAAATGCCTTAAACTGCTGGCAACGTGGGGCCTACACAAAGACATCCTGGAGACACTGCTTTCACATCCCCAAAGAGAATGAACGCAGAGTGGTCAAAGGTTCACAATAACAAGTAGACAATCTGATTAAACGCAAGAAGAACTAAGGTGGAGGCAAATATAGGACTGAGTTACTGCCTACTAATGGCATGGCTGTGATTGGCCAGGGCAGCATGTGACCCAGCCTCTATATATAAGCTGGAGTTGTGTAGCGCCGCACATACACATGAGGTGTTATTAGTGTAGGGAGAGGATGCTGCCGCTGATAGGGACAGCTTAGGAAAGAATTCTGCAATCTAGTACATTAGTTGGGTGGGGTGCACCTCATATCTGAGAGTCAAATAGAAGCGTCAAATATTGCGGTTACATCAGAGTTTTAAAAAGTCAATTTTTTTGGGTGATGATAGTACATTAGTGGGGTGCACTTCATATCTGAGAGTCGAATAGAAGCGTCAAATAGTGCGCTTACTGAGCAGTTGTAAACATTCTAATTGTTTTGGTGCTAAACTGCTAAATAGTACATTTTGGGGGTGCACTTTATATCTGAGAGTCAAATAGAAGCGTCAAATAGTGCGCTTACAGCGCAGTTGTTAAAATTCTTATTTTCTGGGTGCTAATCTGCTAAATAGTACATTTTGGGGCATGCTCTTCCTATCTGAGAGTCAAATAGAAGCGTCTAATAGTTTGCTTACAGCGCAGTTGTAAACATTCTTATTGTTTTGGTGCTAAACTGCTAAATAGTACAGTTTGGGGGTGCACTTCATATCTGAGAGTCAAATAGAAGCGTCAAATAGTGCTCTTACTGCACAGTTGTAAAAATTCTAATTATTTTGGTGCTAAACAGTACATTTGCGGCCTGTTCTTCATATCTGAGAGTCAAATAGAAGCGTCAAATAGTGCGCTTACAGCGCAGTTGTAAAAATTCTAATTATTTTGGTGCTAAACAGTACATTTGCGGCCTGTTCTTCATATCTGAGAGTCAAATAAATGTGTCAAATACTGCGGTTACAGCGCAATTGTAAACATTCTAATTGTTTTGCTGCTAAACTGCTAAATAGTACATTTTGGGTGTGCACTTCATATCTGAGAGTCAAATAGAAGCGTCAAATAGTGTGCTTACTGCGCAGTTGTAAACATTCTTATTGTTTTGCTCGTAAACTGCTAAATAGTACATTTTAGTGCCTGCTCTTCATATCTGAGAGTCAAATAGAAGCGTCAAATAGTGCGCTTACTGTGCAGTTTTAAACATTCTTTTTTTCTGGGTGCTAATCTGCTATATAGTAAATTTTGGGGTGCACTTCCTATCTGAGAGTCAAATAGAGGCGTCTAATAGTGCGCTTACTGCGCAGTTGTAAACATTCTAATTGTTTTGGTGCTAAACTGCTAAATAGTACAATTTGGGGCCTGCTCTTCATATCTGAGAGTCAAATAAAAGCGTCTAATAGTGCGCTTACAACTCAGTTGTAAAAATTCTTATTTTCTGGGTGCTAATCTGCTAAATAGTACATTTTGGGGGTGCACTTCATATGTGAGAGTCAAATAGAAGCGTCTAATACTACGCTTACAGCGCAGTTGTAAACTTTCTTTTTGTTTTGGTGCTAAAATGCTAAACTGTACATTTTGGGGGTGCACTTCATATCCGAGAGTCAAATAGAAGTGTCAATTAGTGCTCTTACTGCGCAGTTGTAAACAGTCTAATTGTTTTGCTGCTAAACTGCTAAATAGTAAATTTTAGGGCCTGCTCTTCAAATCTGAGAGTCAAATAGAAGCGTCAAATACTGTGTTACAGCACAATTGTAAACATTTGAATTGTTGTGCTGCTAAATTGCTAAATAGTACATTTTGGGAGTGCTCTTCATATCTGAGAGTCAAATAGAAGCGTCTAATAGTGCGCTTACTGTGCACTTGTAAAAATTCTTATTTTCAGGGTTCTAATCTGCTAAATAGTAAATTTTGGGGCCTGCTCTTCATATTTGAGAGTCAAATAGAAGCGTCTAATAGTGCACTTACTGCACAGTTGTAAACATTCTAATTGTTTTGCTGCTAATCTGCTAAATAGTACATTTTGGGGCCTGCTCTTCATATCTGAGAGTCAAATAGAAGCGTCTAATATTGCACTTACTGCGCAGTTGTAAATAATTCTTATTTTCTGGGTGCTAAACTGCTAAATAGTACATTTGTGGCCTGCACTTCATATTTGAGAGTCAAATAGAAGCATCAAATAGTGCACTTACTGCGCAGTTGTAAACATTCTAATTGTTTTGCTGCTAAACTGCTAAATAGTACATTTTGGGTGTGCACTTCATATTTGAGAGTCAAATAGATGCGCCTAATAGTGCGCTTACAGCGCAGTTGTAAACATTCTTATTTTCTGGGTGCTAAACTGCTCAATAGTAAATTTTGGGGGTGCACTTCATATCTGAGAGTCAAATAGAAGCGTCTAATAGTGCGCTTACAGCGCAGTTGTAAAAATTCTAATTGTTTTGGTGCTAAACTGCTAAATCGTACATTTGCGGCCTGCACTTCATACCTGAAAGTCAAATAGAAGCGTCAAATAGTGTGCTTACTGTGCAGTTGTAAAAATCCTTATTTTCAGGGTGCTAATCTGCTAAATAGTACATTTTGGGGCCTGCTCTTCATATCTGAGAGTCAAATAGAAGCGTCTAATGGTGCGCTTACAGCGCAGTTGTACACATTCTTATTGTTTTGGTGCTAAACAGTTGATTTTGGGGGTGCACTTCATATCTGAGAGTCAAATAGAAGCGTCAAATAGTGCATTTACTGCGCAGTTGTAAAAATTCTAATTGTTTTGGTGCTAAACTGCTAAATAGTACATTTTGGGGGTGCACTTCATATCTGAGAGTCAAATAGAAGCGTCTAATAGTGCGCTTACAGTGCAATTGTAAACATTCTTATTTTCTGGGTGCTAAACTGCTACATAGTACATTTGCGGCCTGCAGTGCATTTCTTGCAGTCCAATAAACAAAGAAAAATATTTTTTTTTTTTTTACTATTGGCGGTTACATTGTTGCCTGATATAAACCATCTGTTAGTTTGTTCGGTGAACGCAAAGAATGAGGAGAGCGTCAAATAAGGGACATGGCCCTGGTCGTGGTGCTGCTGGTGTTGTTAGAGCTCCTGTTGCAAGGAGAGTACGTGGTCGATCTGTGCCAGCTACATGCAGCTACAGTGCCAGCTACAGTCCTTGGCTTTTTCTTGTTTACGCTGTCTCTCCATTCCCTTAACCTCAGCTCGTTCTTGACTCTGTCTTTTCCTGTCCACGTCGAGTCCGGCCATTCTAAGGCCCGGTAAGACGTATCTTGTTATCTTGTCTCTCGTTGGACTATTCTTGCGTGTTGGGGTATACTACTGTGACAGGGGTCAAGTTCGGGGTCATGTTCGAGCTGGCTTTTTTTCGAAGTTCGGACGAACCCGCCGGACCCAAACAACCAGGTGTCTGCTCAACTCTACTCTTAACCCAACCTCACAGGCAACTGCCACCATTAAATGACCTTCTGAAAGAATATGGAGAGATCTCTTACTAGCTCAAAAATGCAAGTACTACCAATACATTTGCCCAGAGACACGTAAACACACTTACAGACACAATTCTCATTTGAATGGAGGAAAGATACCCTCACGTATTTAGGCATACAATTATCCTCATCAAAACAAAAATTGCTGAAAGCAAACTACTGTAGGCTACTTTTCGAACTGCAGCAGACCACAGATCGCTGGGAGTGGGAACAACTTCATGGCTGAGGAGCATAAACTTAGTCAAAATGATGCTCTTGCCCCAAATTCTGTTTTTATTTAGAAATATACCAATAACACTACCCAGGTCTATCCTAACCTCCTTTCAAAGAGTGATAAATGCCCACATCTGGAAGAGAAAGCCCCCAAGGTTATTCTTGAATACCATAAGCTTCAAATGGCAAGAGGGTTGGATGGGAGTGCCCAACATCCACAAATACTACATTGCCTTGATATTAGCACAAACAGTGGCACTTCTGCAGCAGAAGGAACTGCCCCTGTGACATAAACTAAAACAATCTGTGATAGATCCACATAGGATCTTAGATTTGATTTGGGTTGCCACACAGCTGTAACCCTGAAGTTTAGGCCCCCTGTCCTCAATATGCCTTTCCATGCAGGTGTGGAATACATGGGCCCCGAGGTTGGCTGCTTACCTGGCCTATGCGGACTTGGGTAGTCTGACATATCTCTCAAACGACCTGACCCTCACATACTGGAAAAACCAGGGGATCAACAAAGTGCAGCAACTGATTGATGAGGCAGGAGTCCGCCATTTTGCAGATCTAAGCACAGACTATGGACTCAAGCCGAGTGACGGTTATTAAGGCAACATGAACTGGATGAGTTCTGGAAGCTCTGTATGGGAAGGCTGAGAAGAGCGAGACCATTATCAGTTTGTTACAAAAACTTATTGCAATTGGTTTGTCACGGGTGGCGGTACGGAAACCGGGACCCCTGAGTGCCTGATGAGAAGTGGGAGTCTTCAGCAGAGAAGTGGATTACAGGGTCCGGTGCAGGGTAACCGCACGCCCCCTGGTGTTGAGCACCAGCGTTTGTGCGGCCACAAACCAAGGCCCTGTTGCAGCCTATGCGGATCCCAGGAACTAGGAAATAAACAGACCTCACAGGAGCTGAATAGGGAGGCTCTGCAGCAAGAATGTATCCAGTACAGAAACAAGGCAAGGCTAGGATAGTCACCAAACATTAAAACAAGACAGAACTAATAGAACCCAGAACCAGAGCAGGACAGAAAACAGAACCCAGAACATGTACACAAGACATGAGGAAAACAATAACAGGGCAGGACAGGACTGTACATGAACTGGGATTGCAAAATAAAACAAGACAAGATATAATAGGCAAAACAAGCGGAGACATAACTAAGCACTATATATGAAAAGTATGGGGATTTAGTTACATTATATGTTCATACATTGCATAAGCCTGCCACAACGCCAATGTACCCCAAATTCGGCACTTCCTACACTGCCTAATGTTCGATAAAAGAACCATACTAAACCACAATAGCACTTACCTGCAAAAAAGGGCAGAGACTTGAAACACTGCTGCAGGTCCAGACTGAAACAAAAGGAAAATGGAAAACAAACAGGTGTGGCAACATAAAACAAACATTTAAAGGAAACCTGGACACTGGGAATTCCAGGGACGGATTACAGGAACGAAACCAGGAAAACCCAACATAAAGAAAACCAGACATAGAATAGAAAACCAAAAAAACAAGAAAAACTAAACAAGAATTGTAAAAAGAGTACTGGATACCAGAAGCCATCACCAGATTGATCCACAGAACAAGGCATGATGTGACATGGTTAAACCCACAAAATTGCCCTATATGCAGCAATGGGAGCGTGAATTAAAATGCACAATAGAACCAAAGCAGTGGCATAGGGCACTACAGATGACCATGGCGGCTACACACTGTTTGGACCATATGGAAGCCACTAATAAAATTTGGATGAGGTGGTATTTAACACCTCAAAGACTGGCCCATGTTTATGAAGAAATGTCACCACTATGTTAGAGTTGTGAAGGGGAAGTGGGCTCTATAGGTCACATATTCTGGCATTGCCAACGGCTCATTTTTTTATCTCCTGCATGTACTACCCAAGGACATATCTACAACCATGTCCATTGTAATAATTCATACACTAATAGCAGCCAAAGTAAGCATAGCTAGCCTGTGGAAAAGTAAAAACACTCCAGACACAGCGCATGTGGTAGAAAGAGTATCCTGAATTTGAGAGTACGAAGCTATGTCACACAGGCTGGCCAGCTCGACGGAGAAATTTACACAAAGATGGGATAACTGGCAGGAAGGGGGACAAATATAAACAAATATAAAACCTGTGCCACACTTGTATTCAGGTCGCAATGCTGAACCTTGGTGTTCCGGGGTCCGGATGCCACTGCATACTCCACGCACACTTACGATATGTTGTGTTATATATTATGTTATAGTTTGGTTATGTTGGTTCAAACAAAAGGGGTAAAATGCTGGTAAAGATGTTCAACAGGAAAAATCACAGCTCACTCCACACTAGCACCAACTGACCATGGAAAAAGGGAATATAGAACCCAACCACAGAAAGCAATAGAACAATAAATGTCTGCTATTATGAGAACCCGACATGTTTACTAAAAGACTATATAAGATTCAAGATGTGGGCGGCAGTGAAATTGTATGATACACTAATGTTTATAATTATGTGAGTTATGCAATGGGTTATGTGAAACAAGAAAAATGTGTCAATGTTATCCATGGAGCAAGCATCTTTAATCAACCAACTTTGCTCCTATTTAACGAAGCTGAAAAAGCGTTTGACAGAGTGGGCTGGTCCTATCTATTCTAAGTGTTAGAGGCATTAGGGCTTGGGATACGATATCAGAGCTGTATTCAAGCACTCTATAGAGGACCATCCCAATCATTTGCGATAAGCAACTGGACTCAGCAAGGATGCCCCTTGTCTCCATTGCTTTTATTTTGGTTATTAAACACTTTCTTAATGCAATCAGAATTAATGCATCAATAAAAGGGTTCCCCACCATTGGAGGTAAGACGAAGATTTCTGCTTTTGCAGAAGATGTTCTTCTCACTGTCACTGACCCGAGTAGATTATTAACCCAGGCCACTAAAGAAATAGAAATATTCAGTTCACTCTCTAATTTTAAAATTAACGTGGACAAATGTGTGATACTGGTTATTTCTATTATGCCAGAGCTGAAACTAATGTTACAACAAGACTTTGGGTATAGATAGGTGGAAGGGAAGATAAAATACTGTGGAAATTAGCAATCTATATAAATGCAATTACTCTCCGTTATAGGAGGAAATTAAGGTCAGACTTATAAATTGGAATTTGTCATACTTTTCCCTTTTCGGCAAAATCAACATCTTGAAAATGATGATACTTCCAAAATTATTGTACTTGTTTCAGAACCTTCCTATATCAATCCCAAGTTTATTTGTGATACAATTAAACATCTTTTCCTCTCCTTTATTTGGAGTAATAGAGAAAGCACATATAGCATATGATATATTGACAAATAGTAGGGACAGAGGTGGCATGGGTATGCCCCATATTTGGCAATATTATTTAGCTGTTTTGTTTAAAGAAGTATGGGAGTGGACTGACAAAAAAAAGGAAACCATTAGTTGGATTGGAACAAAGATCTGTTTCTGTCCCCTTGCACACTGTACCATGGCAAACATGTATTATTGGAAGGTTATTGGACCACCCTCATCTCTTGATTAGTAACACATTAAAAAAGATGGTGACAATATAAAAACATATGACAACTATCAATAGGAATATCTCATTTATTTCCTTTGGCAGACAATCAGACCTTCAAGGGGGGCAGGGAGCAAATATAATTAAAAATTTTTTAGGCGATTCAAATCCTATCCTTTCCTCAATTATGATAGGCGAAAATGTATAAACTACCACAAGATTAATTGAGGTTAAACAGCATCACTCATTATTAGACACTATTAGATGTGCACAACTGATTGGTTTTTTTTTAAGAAAAATGTGGCATCTCAATGGAGGCTTTTTCTCCAGGACATATAATATGATTAAAAATTTGACAAATGGAGGGGAAATTTCCAGAGAACGTGGATGAGCACTTTACATATACAAATATCTGAGAGCGACTGGTTGTACAGGAAGTATTACTTTACTGAGAGGGTAGTGGATGCATGGAATAGCCTTCTAGCAGAACTGGTAGAGTTTAAGACAGTAAAGGAGTTTAAGCATGCATGGGATAGGCATAAGGCTATCCTAACTATAGGATAAGGCCAGGGACTAATGAAAGTATTTAGAAAATTGGGCAGACTACATGGGTCGAATGGTTCTTATCTGCCGTCACATTCTATGTTTCTATAAGACATTGGAGGCCTCAGTAAGCACAGCAAAAATAAAGCAAATGCATAGCACAGTGGTATTGAACCCCTGTGAATATTCATGCTTTTAAACCACTCTATAGTGATCAGTGAGATGTGTGGCGGGAACAGGCAACATTGAACAAATCTAGTGGTTTTGTAAATATATACAGACTATTGGGTGCAAGTTATTCATTTGATCAGAGAGGAGCTTCTTTCAATGTCTCGCTTACACCATCACATGTGCTTCTTGGTTGGCCATGTACCTTCTTGGATACCCACAAACAAAAATCGCTATAGCTACTATTGGGGGAGACAAATGCGCTTCTCCCAGTCTATTGGAGGCAAACTAAGGTGGCTACAATGGATCAGTGGATAGCCAAGGTTGAAATGACTTGTGAAACGGAGCACATGCACTGCTCTGCTGTTCTGGGTAAAAATGAGAATGATTTGGATATGTGGCATCCTTGGCTTAGATACTGGGGGATATGATAAACTTACAGTATAAGATCTTTAATATATATATATTTTAAATTAATATATAGTTTTATACAGGCACTGATGCCTTCTTTTTTTGATCAGTTTCCCCTTCATTATCTGATTAAAAAGAATATTCAATGATTTAAAAACATAGATTTCATCTGGTAGTAGAATCCTCTTTAATAAATTAATAAAATGGATTGGTAGTGAGATCAATGTGTTAATGTTAAAGAAATGTCTTCCACATGATAGTTATTCTTCAATTTTTTTTGGTAACATAATTAATAATTTCACTAGTGGTGATTTAGTGATCATGAGTGACATACATGGTTATTCTTATATTGCTGTTTTATTTATTTCTTTTTCAATTTCTTTTGTTTTACTTTTTTTACGATATTGCATAGCAAATATATTGGCTATGTATGCTGCAGTTTTATTATCTAATGAATGTGTTGTGCAAATGTCTTATTATGTAATTTTGAAAATGTTAAACAAAAATGTAATTTACCCCTTAAGGACGGCAGGCGTTCTATGCGTCCTTTTTCGGGCGGTCCTAAATGCCGGCGAGCAGCATAGAATGTCCCTGCTGTTCCCATGCCGGCGGTTACGATCCTGGGGTCTGCCTGGGAGCTCAGGCTGACCTGCTCTGCCTGATCCGCCCCACCCGGCCATGTCATCGCGGGGTCCTCACGATCACATGGCCAATTGCAGGCTTATGCAGTGCCTGCAGGGGGCCTGCCTGAACTATCAGGCAGTCCTCCTCATGCCTGTAAAAAAGTTTTAAAGCGTTATTAAAAGTTATTAAACAGTTTATAAATGAAATAAAAAGTACTTAGATCATATATATATATATATATATAGATATATATATATACACATATATATATATATATGATCTAAGTACTTTATATACACATACACACATCAATATATATATTAATATTAAAATACACTTAGAATGACGTTAATTTTATATATATATATATATATATATATATATATATATAATTTATATATATATATGGATATATATATATAATTTATATATATATATGGATATATATATATATATATATATATATAGATAGATATATAAAATAAAAATTGACTAAATAAATTAAAAATAAATAAATAAATAAATTGGAAAAAATTATATACCAGTTTTAATTTGTTCTAACTGTATTTTGATATTATATATACATGTATATTAAATACATTTAGAATGACATTATAAATACATATATGTACATATATATATATATATATATATATATATATATATATATATATATATATATATATATATGCATATATATATATATATATATATATATATATACTTAGAAACTTACGATGCTACAAATATATTTATATAATATATTTACATAGTTAAGTCATTTTATTAATTACAATCTGAGGGACCTGCCCGACAATCCAGACAGAAAGTCCAGATAATTTTGCTCGCAAGCCCTATATTTAACCCTGTAACTTTCCAGGACACCATAAAACCTGTTCATGGGGGGATACAGTTTTACTCGTGAGACTTCACTCAACACAAATATTAGTGTTTAAAAACAGTAAAATATATCACAACGATGATATTGTCAGTAAAAATGAATTTTTTTGCATTTTTCACACACAAACTGTACTTTCACTGACAATATAATTGTTGTGATACATTTTACTATTTTTAAACACTAATATAATACTAATAGAAGTCTCCCGAGTTTAACAGTACCCCCATGTACAAGTTTTATGCTGTTTTCAAAAGTTACTGAATCAAATATAAGTCTTGAATTTCCTTTTTTTCACATTGAAATTTGCCAGATTGGTTATGTTGCCTTTGAGACTGTGTGGTAGCCTAAGAAGGAGAATTACCCCCATGATGGCATACCATTTGCAAAAGCAGACAACCCATATTAGCGTTCAATTTAGTTTTTTGCAATTTTCACACACAACAAATAAGAATGCTAACCTTGGCCAGTGTTTGTGACTAAGTGGCTACTAAAAATGACTGGACATACCCCATTTGTAATACCTTGGGTTATCTACTTTTGCAAATGGTACGCCATCATGGGGGTAATTTTCCTTCCTGGGCTACCATACACTATCAAATGCAACATAACCAGTCTGGCAAATTTCAATGTATATAAACTAAAAAATGTAATGTGCTATATTTGATCCTGTAACTTTATCAAAACATCATAAAACCTGAACCATTGGGGGTAATGTTTTTTTCGTCATATTTTATTTGGGAGTAGCGTAGTCCTAGCCCTGAAGTCTCATACTTTGCATTCAGTTGGGAGCCCCTTAGGTAGGTGTTGTGATGTAGTGGTTGTTGTGATAGTGTTAGGGTTGTGGTTTGATGGGTGTCCTTTTTTTGAGGTTAGTTGAATCATGGTGTCATGCGGTGTGCACCTATAAGCATTCTTGTGTTAGGCTTATAGGGGGGGGCCCTTGTGTTTTCAGGGCGGTTTCTCCTTTTATCTATGTTAGTAGTTGTGTTGAGCTTTATGGGTTGTCATGTTGTTCTAGTGAGTTGTGTGTGGTATGGGGGTACAGTTTTACTCGTGAGACATCACTGAATACAAATATGTGTACTTTATTGCAGTAACAGCTAACAGTATTGTGGCATTCACAGTTAAAATGCCATGCAGAACTAAAAAAAAACAACATTTCTTAATTTCTTATTTTTTTAAATATTTGATTCATATTAAATTATGTTTAATATACAACTATTTCATGTGACATGAAAGCCTATTTTCTCCTGAACAAATTGATATATGGTAAGTGTGGGTGCACATAATCTGAAAGATGTGAATTACGCCTGAACAGACATTTGGCGCAAATTCAAGGTTTTGTTTACGTTTTGTTTTGATCACAACTTGTACAACTGCCTCAGTCTGTAAGGGGTTAAACAAGAGAAAACCTGCTTTGTTCACAATTATTCATGGGTCAAGTTTTAAGGACAGAGATCTAAATTTAATCACATGAATAAAAAGTCAATACTTTATTCCCGTCCAACTTATGTATAAAAACGAGGCACCGGAAGTAACTACCGTTTGCATCTCTCTCCCTCTGCACTGTTTCTTTCTTTTTTTTTTTTTTTATACATCAGTTGGATTAAATAAAGTAATGCCTTTTCATTCATACGATTGAGTTTGGCTCTTTGTCCTTAAAGGACCACTCTAGGCACCCAGACCACTTCAGCTTAATGAAGTGGTCTGGGTGCCAGGTCCAGCTAGGGTTAACCCATTTTTTCATACACATAGCAGTTTCAGAGAAACTGCTATGTTTATGAATGGGTTAAGCCTTCCCCTATTTCCTCTAGTGGCTGTCTCATTGACAGCCGCTAGAGGCGCTTGCGTGCTTCTCACCGTGATTTTCACAGTGAGAGCACGCAAGCGTCCATAGGAAAGCATTACGAATGCTTTCCTATGTGACCGGCTGAATGCGTGCGCAGCTCTTGCCGCGCGTGCGCATTCAGCCGACGGGAAGGAGAGAAGGAGGATCGGAGGAGGAGAGCTCCCTGCCCAGCGCTGGAAAAAGGTAAGTTTTTCCCCCTTTCCCCCTTCCAGAGTCGGGCGGGAGGGGGACCCTGAGGGTGGGGGCACCCTCAGGGCACTATAGTGCCACTCGTTTTCCTGGCACTATAGTGGTTCTTTAAGTCTGGACTCTGCATCATTGAATATCATAAAATACTAATACTAATGTTACTTGTCTTAAACCTTTATTAAAACTTTAAACTCTCATTATGTTTACACATTAAATTAACTGAAAGCGCTACCATAGATTAACTATATGGTTAAAAAAAAAAGTGAAGCAAAAAGATCTGATTTTAATGCCAATTTGTACAGATGTTGCTGAATAACCATCATATTTGGTTTTAAAATTCCCGTTGCGCTGGTTATTTGGCCATTTTCACCGGATTTTGTCCATCAGGTGTTGACAAAATTTAGTGATGAATGCTTTCCTATGGGGAGGGCCTAATGCGTTCATGAGGCATGCGCATTAGGCCCACCCCGTCAGAGGGCATTGGAGGAGGTGGATTGCTGACCCAGCACTGAGGCATATTGGCGCTGGAATTGGTTAAGTGTTAAAAGGGTTTTTAAATCTTTCAATGCCAAGTTGGCCACAAGGGAGGGGAGGGCTAAAGGGAACTATAGTGTAAGGAATAGAACTATCCTTACACTATAGAATCCCTTAAGCATGTTTTGTAAGCAAGAAAGGCTCTGTCTAATTCCCAGTCATTCACCAATTAATTTCAGTGTGCCTGTAGATCACATGACAATCACTTATATCACTGCACAATTTATTGATTATAAGAATCTTTTTTTGCAGGTTAGCAGTCCAACTGGCAGACGTTATCATTTGCCCTCATAGCACTGTAAGTATTGTAATACTTCAGTAATATTTTTTAGAGTGGATGTGAGTTTACTTTGTTTATTTTCCTTTCTGAACCATTACATGGTTGTGCTATAGTGTGTTATGCAGTTCTCTGCTTTGCCTCTATATATTCAAACTATGCAATCCCATCTTCTTGTATAAAGTATTCCACAGTGCGGTCCACTGGGCATCACCCCTGCCTAAAGAGCCAAGAGCAGATGTGGAATACATGTAAGAGAAAACAGAATATACTTCGGGGCCTAATTACAGATTAGATAACATGGTATAAATATTGATGCCAGTGAAATGGTAATGTACTCTGCCAAACATTATGCCTGACATCAGCCAAACATCAGCTGTCCAGAATACCACAAAGAAGGAATATGTGACAAAGACAAAAGAACTAAACTCATAATAACAATTATTTATATAGCGTTAACATGTGCGCTATACAATAGGAAAACATGACAAACCTTTAATTCTAACAAACACATTTAACATACGGGAAAACTAGGTAAAGAGGGCCCTGCCAAAATGAGATTCCAATCTAATTCCAACATAAACTATAAGATACTCAAAATAACTAGTACATGAGTATCCACTGGAATAATGAATAATAATGATCATATACAAAGTGAGATATAGAGATATATACAATGAGAAAATGCAATAATAGAAAAATGGGTCAGGTAAAAGTAGAAAATAACTGCCTAATGGCAAAAAACTCCCTTCCTAATGTCTCTAAAAGTAAATACTGCAGTACACAGGTTTAGACTTTAATATATAATGCTTCATAGGTCAATATCTGTGACTGCAGGCTGGTATCAATACATCAAAAGAGTATATAAGAGACATTAAGGACTTGCTTTTACCTAGTAAGTCTCAAGCTGTGGCATTATATAAGATATAATACTAAATTGCTAGCATATTGGAACATTAGAGGCTGAGTAAGCAGAAAAGTATAAATAGATACTATATGTGGGATCTATTGAAAATAATTCAATCAGTAAATTGTATCAAAAAAAGTATCTATAATGTTAACTGCCATGTACTCAATTGCTAGCATATTGGGACATAAGTAACTGAATAAGCAGAAGAGTATAAATAGATACTATATATTGGATATAAAATAATCCAAAAAATAAAGTGTATTAAGAGTAGTATCTATCATAATAACTGCCACATATAAACTAAGTCCAAAGATATTGAATAGACAAAATATATCCACAAATGGATCTGTTATATAATATGCCACATATTAGAAGGTATAAAGCATAAGAGAGAAATTCCAACATATACTCTTTTGGGTAAAACATTTTTGACATATTTACATGTATATTGTCTTAATTTGCATTAAAGCTGTATAATTCTAGAAGTAAATATGAGGATTTCAATTACGCATTTGCCAGTTTGCTTTTGCTCCTACAAACCTCATCTGCAGAAGTAAATGAACAACGAACAGAGATAACTTTTCACAGCAAAAAATTTAAAAAATAAACATACAAAGTTAAGCAAAACACTTTATTCCCATTGTTATTCTGTAAATTTACATGTGCACAATTAACTCCTTACCTTAAAAGGTTACTCCAATCACAATAACCATTTCAGTGATGTGAAGAGGTCATGGTGCTTGGAGTCTGTCTCGGTTATTCACTAAAGGGAGAATTCAAGTTGAATTTAAAGTGAATTTCAAATTAATATCAAAAGAGACAAACTGGAAAATCCTCTGTCAGCTACGTTTTCATTTCAGCTACTCTGGCTTTAACTTTGATATTTCATTTTGAATTCTCACTTAAGTGAACAGCCCTATATATGTGCAGTGTGCAATATGAAGTACTGCACATAATGAGATATTTTATATTGCTGTCAGAGATGTATCACCATCAAGCTGACTGATGTTAATTCTCTGCTGCTCTGCAGAAGCCATACGTGCATCAGAGAAGGCTTAGCATCCAGCGAGGACCCAGGCAAGAAGGCCAACCAATGCAGTTTAAATTTTGAAATATATTTTGTTTAACCACTTCAGTTGATAAATTATTGCCCCATAACCGTCCCAAGGGGAGTGCCCTTGGCCTGGAATACTTAACTTGCCTGGCAACCACGATCGGGGGGGACTGTATGTCAAATTCCAGGTTTTATTTTGATCAGAAATTGTACATTTGCCTCCATCCTTAAGGAGTTAAGGAAAGTCAAGAATATGTATGCAATATAACTTTGTTGTTTTAGTTTAATAAATAGTTGTTCTCCAAATATGAGTAAATAGACATTAACCTATTAAATAAGAGATTGTTTACCTTTCAATAATTTAATCAATATCTATGTATTTCAAATGGTATAGAACAAAATCAGCTCTTGTTAACTGTTAAACTAATCTGAAATGTTTTATTTTAAACATGAAATCGTCATCTAGTTGCAAAAGTAAAAATTATGAAAACCAGAAGTCTTTACGTTTAAAAAATGTATGATTTAAATCTTGAGTCTAAATAACTGATTTAAAGGGACACTATAGTCACCAGAAAAACTACAGCTTAATGTAGTTGTTCTGATGAGTATAATCATTGCCTTCAGACATTTTCATGCAAACACTGCCTCTTCAAAGAAAAGGCAGTGCTTACATTGTCCCTAGGGACACCTCCAAGTGGCCACTCCTCAGATGACCAATGGAGGTGCTTCCTGGCTCAATGCTCAGTGCCATTCAGCGTCTCCACGCTCTGCATGGGGATGCTGAATTTTCCTCATAGAGATTCATTGATTCAATGCATCTCTATGAGGCAGTTCTGATTGGCCAAAACAGTGTTTGACCCCACCCCTTGGGAAAGCACTGGATTGCCAAAAAATCTGCAATTCTGATGTTACCAAGGGGGCAGGGCCAGTGCCAGCAGACCCGCGTGGCACTGGAAATAAGGTGAGTTTTATTCATTTTTAAGGTGGCTAAGGGGGGGGGGGCAAGCCACCTAAATGGTGGGTTTTGCACTATAGGGTCAGGAATATGTTTGTGTTACTGACCCTATAGTGTTCCTTTAAATCGTGATTTAAATTGACTTGACTTAAATCAAGCCCACCTTGTTTCTGACTTTAAGACTTTAGTATTGCTAGATACCCGTATATACTCGATTATAAGACGAGTTTTTTGGCACAATTTTTGTGCTGAAAAACCCCCACTCGTCTTATACTCGAGTCTCTGTCTGTATTATGGCAACTTACATTGCCATTGTAACGGACCGTTTAGCATAAAAGGGGTAAAAACCGCTTAGACGATAATCCCCCTTTCAGAGACAGGCACAGCTACTGTAGAATCACCAAAACTCACGAACCGCCAATAAGTGAATGCTCCAAACTCCCGAACGGCATACAAGGGAATAAGGTAGCACTTCAAATAAACGAACAGGAACCATACGAATAGCTGCTAGCAGGCGAACAGGAAAAGCTTCCAAGCGGCTTACACTCCTGGCAATCAGTCCTTAGCAGCATACAGTAAATCCCCCCAAAGACGAGACAAGGCTCCGTGTTGAGGGTCAAGCAGTGGTCTGAGGTGCTGGCACACCCAGCCTGGTTTTTATTACAGTGTTTCAAATACAGGACCACCCACAGGGAGGGATAAAACAACCAATCATATCACAGTTACATCCCACATATTCCCTCCCCTTATCCTGAGAGGAAACTCAATTATACAAACAGTTAAAACATACTTTCTACCCAACTTTCATAACTCCAAAACCATACATCACATTCACATAAAATTACATATTCTCAATCAATCCATTCAGGGGAACAACATATTCAAAAATGGCACAAATCAGACAAGGGGTTCAAAAGTTAGTAAAAAGTCCTTTGTGACTAAATGAAGCATGGCTTTCTGGCCCAAACCAGTTTCAGAGTCTTCTATCCTGGAGATAAGTAATTCAATTATCTCCCAGGACAGACACAAGACTCCATTAAGCACATGGTTGCAAAGAGACACAAAACACTTTAAAATACATAAAGTCACATTTATTACATAAAACACAGACATGTAACATATCCCCAGATAGCTCAGGTCTGAGTGCACATTATTAGGTGAATGGCACTCAGACTACACGAATACAGTTCAATCGCCATGGAGCCAAAGTCTTTACAGTCAGTTTCATACGAATGGGCTCCATGGGATTCCTATCTGGGGTATAAGATATTCACACAAAAATACCGAACACCGGGTCATTCGTGTGCTTTCACCGAACGAGAAGGGAGGTCGGCGGCTTCAGCGGTGTTCGCGCAAAACTGTGTCCGATTTTAGTTCCATAAAAATAGAGGCGAACACCGCTGTTCATTCGTATGGTTTAAAATGGCCGCGACCTCGTGTTCGGGATACGAACGGCGGCCACCCAGCGTTCATCAATTAAGCTGCGGTTAACCGCAGCTTCAGGGAGGTTAATTGCCGGCACACTCCAGCTCCCAGGTGGTCCAGTCATTCGTACGGTTGTTCGGTAGATTGAAACTACCGAACAACCGGCAGAAAAGCACGAATACAGCTTTTCTGCATGCAAAAATAAAGTCTTTTAAAAGGGGGCCATAGTCCAAAGGCAGCAGGCGAGCAACCAGGCTTCTCCAATGCAATGTGGCGAGATTGGTCTCGTCACATCTCTCCCCTTTTCCAAACAGACTAACAGGGTATCTGACCTCCTGCCGGTCAGTGCCCTTGTTAGTCCAGCAGCCCACCCACAACAAATAATAAACAGCACAGCCCACCCACAATAAATGGTTACTACACCTGGGTAAAGGGGAAGCTTGTCCATGTCCAGGTGCCTCACCACGGCTGTGCTGGGTACGGGTACGCTGACTTGGTGGGTTGCTGCGTGGGCAGAGACCAGCGGCACTCTGCCCTGTTGCCAGCGCTACTGGGAGGGTAGCCTGGTGGAAGCCTGGTTGTTGGAGGGGGAGACCGACTGTCTCCCCTTTAAATACACCGCTCTGCTGCTGCTGCTGGAGACTGACTGTCTCCCCTTTAAATACACCGCTCTGCTGCTGCTGCTGGAGACTGACTGCCTCCCCTTTAGATGCACAGTCCTGCTGCTGGAGACCGACCGTCTCCCCTTTGGTTACCCATCTCTGCTGCTGGAGGGGGAGACCGACTGTCTCCCCTTTGGCTAAACAGCCCTGTCGCTGGGGGGCAGGACCGACCGTCCCTACCCCCTGTGCTGGCAGTGTAGAGACTACGGTCCCATCTGCACGGTTGTGGGGCTTACTGTCTCCCCTTTGTACATTAAGCTGCCGCTGGGGAGAGGGGGTAACAAGCTCCTCTCCCATACATACTTCCAGCTGTGGGGAAGGGAGACCGACTGTCTCTGCTCCCAATACAGAGTCCTGCTGCTGGGGAAAGGAGACTGGGCTCTCTATTCCCGGTAGGACACTCTGCCGCTGGGGAATGGAGACGGGGCTCCCAATTCCCAATTCTGTGCTGCCGCTAGAATGGGCATCATACTGCCGCTGGGGAATGGAGACTGGGCTCCCAATTCCCAAAAAATCACGCTGCCGCTGGGGAGGGAGGACACTGCTCTCCTCTCCCTGGACTTCACACTGCCTTCCCGGCATATCACTTGGCTGCTGGGGGGCAGGAACAACTACCTCTGCCCCCTGTATCTCAGCCTGCCGCTGGGGAGGGAGGACGCTGTTCTCCTCTCCCTGCACTTTACACTGCCTTCCCGGCATATCACTCTGCTGCTGGGGGGCAGGAACAACTACCTCTGCCCCCTGTAACTCAGCCTGCCGCTGGGGAATGGAGCTCAGGCTCCCAATTCCCTGCAATATCTCCCGCTGGGGAATGGAGCTCGGGCTCCCAATTCCCTGCAATTTCTCCCGCTGGGGAATGGAGCTCGGGCTCCCAATTCCCTGCAATTCATTCTGCTGCTGGGGGACAGGAGCGACTATCTCTGTCCCCTGTAACTCAGCCTGCCGCTGGGGAATGGAGCTCAGGCTCCCAATTCCCTGCAATATCTCCCGCTGGGGAATGGAGACTGGGCTCCCAATTCCCTGCAGGACCGGTGGAGAGACCTCGGTCCCATCTCTACCGGCCACCTGGGGTTCTTCCCAGAAAATATCCACAATGTCTTCCCAGCTGAATGGGTCTGGCTCTGGGTCTGTTATGCTGCTCTCCTGCTGAGCCTTCTCGCTGTATTGAAACAGCTGCTGGTAGCCCTGTTCTAGCTCCATCTCCCGGGTTACCAGGTGGACCAGGTCTTGCTCAATTTTGTGAGCGTCGTCCCAGTCATACCTGCTCTCCCTCCACTCCCAGAGATCACTGAACCGGGCTTGTGTAGGGCTCCCAAATTCGAGCTCTGAAAACGACTCCCATAACAAGCCAGGACCATCAAACTCCTCTCCCTCTGGCTTGTCATGCTCGGCTGTCCAGGGTAGGTACTGTGCCCCATACCACCAGAGCGCCTGGTAGGCATCTTCTAGCCACAACTCCTGCCATACTAGGTGTTCCAATTTCCTCACCCATTCCTCCAGGGGCTGCTCTCCCAGGAAGGGCATCCGCAGGGCTACTCGCTTCTGCAACCGCTGGTCTTCCTTGGGGAGTCTCTTGCCCCGCTGGTACTCCACAATACCCAGTGCCTGGTACCAGATGCCTTTACGGATTGCATCTCGGTCATCCATGGCACCCTCGTCATACTCCACTGCTGGTTCCATGCTGGTGCTGTCAGGGTCGCTGTACTGGGACATGCGTTGCCCTCAAATTGTAAAATCCAAAGAAATGGTGTCTCCTGTAGCTGTCCTTCTGGTTGTAGGAACGATCCCGCCGCTTGCCACCAATTGTAACGGACCGTTTAGCATAAAAGGGGAAAAAAGCACTTAGACGATAATCCCCCTTTCAGAGACAGGCACAGCTACTGTAGAATCACCAAACCTCACGAACCGCCAATAAGTGAATGCTCCAAACTCCCGAACGGCATACAAGGGAATAAGGTAGCACTTCAAATAAACGAACAGGAACCATACGAATAGCTGCTAGCAGGCTAACAGGAAAAGCTTCCAAGCGGCTTACACTCCTGGCAATCAGTCCTTAGCAGCATACAGTAAATCCCCCCAAAGACGAGACAAGGCTCCGTGTTGAGGGTCAAGCAGTGGTCTGAGGTGCTGGCACACCCAGCCTGGTTTTATTACAGTGTTTCAAATACAGGACCACCCACAGGGAGGGATAAAACAACCAATCATATCACAGTTACATCCCACATATTCCCTCCCCTTATCCTGAGAGGAAACTCAATTATACAAACAGTTAAAACATACTTTCTACCCAACTTTCATAACTCCAAAACCATACATCACATTCACATAAAATTACATATTCTCAATCAATCCATTCAGGGGAACAACATATTAAAAAATGGCACAAATCAGACAAGGGGTTCAAAAGTTAGTAAAAAGTCCTTTGTGACTAAATGAAGCATGGCTTTCTGGCCCAAACCAGTTTCAGAGTCTTCTATCCTGGAGATAAGTAATTCAATTATCTCCCAGGACAGACACAAGACTCCATTAAGCACATGGTTGCAAAAAGACACAAAACACTTTAAAATACATAAAGTCACATTTATTACATAAAACACAGACATGTAACATATCCCCAGATAGCTCAGGTCTGAGTGCACATTATTAGGTGAATGGCACTCAGACTACACGAATACAGTTCAATCGCCATGGAGCCAAAGTCTTTACAGTCAGTTTCATACGAATGGGCTCCATGGGATTCCTATCTGGGGTATAAGATATTCACACAAAAATACCGAACACCGGGTCATTCGTGTGCTTTCACCGAACAAGAAGGGAGGTCGGCGGCTTCAGCGGTGTTCGCGCAAAACTGTGTCCGATTTTAGTTCCATAAAAATAGAGGCGAACACCGCTGTTCATTCGTATGGTTTAAAATGGCCGCGACCTCGTGTTCGGGATACGAACGGCGGCCACCCAGCGTTCATCAATTAAGCTGTGGTTAACCGCAGCTTCAGGGAGGTTAATTGCCGGCACACTCCAGCTCCCAGGTGGTCCAGTCATTCGTACGGTTGTTCGGTAGATTGAAACTACCGAACAACCGGCAGAAAAGCACGAATACAGCTTTTCTGCATGCAAAAATAAAGTCTTTTAAAAGGGGGCCATAGTCCAAAGGCAGCAGGCGAGCAACCAGGCTTCTCCAATGCAATGTGGCGAGATTGGTCTCGTCACAGCCATAATACAGACCAGGACCGCCGGGCTAATTACAAGCCCGGCGGTCCTGTTGGGGGCTGGCAGAGAGCTGTTACTTACCTTTCCTGCAGCTCCCTATCAGCTCCCTTCTCTCTCCTCCGGTCCGGTCAGCTCCCCTGTCAGCTTCACTGCAAGTCTTGCGAGAGCCGTGGGGTAACCATGGCAACCACACCACGAGACTTACAGTGGAGGAGAAGCGAGCTGACCGGACCGGAGGAGAGAGAGAGAAGGGAGCTGACAGGAGCTGCAGTAATGGTAAGTAACAGCTCTCTGCCAGGCCCCCTCCTACACAGCCAATGCCACTGGACCACCAGGGAATGAGAGCCCACCTCCCTGGCCAGCTAACAAGCAGGGAGAGGGGACGAAAATAAATAAATAGAAAATTTAAATAATAATATAATAAAAATATTAATAATATTAAAATAAAAAAAATAAAAACTATTAAAAAAACAAAATGTAATATTAAAATAATAATAATTTTAAAAAAAATAATAAAAATGCCCACCCCCACCAAGGTTACACACTCTGCATCACATACACACACTGCATTCATACACACACACACACACACTGCATTATATATACACACACTGCATTTATACATACACACACACTGCATTCATACACACACACTCTGCATTATACACACACACACTGCATTCATTATATACACAAAATAAATATTCAATTAATGTAATTTTTTGGGGATCTAATTTTATTTAGAAATTTACCAGTAGCTGCTGCATTTCCCACCCTGGTCTTATACTCAAGTCAATACGTTTTCCCAGTTTTTTGGGGTAAAATTAGGGGTCTCGACTTATATTGGGGTCAACTTATACTCGAGCATATACGTTAATTTTTCAAAATAATATTATAACCACTTTTAAAATTATATTATATTAGGAAACATATAAACATTTTAATATTTTCATATCGTTTACATAAAATAATTGTAAAAGTTTATCCAAAAATATTAATTTGAAAAGCTTATCCAACATTATTAAATCAAGGCCTTTGTTAGCATCCGTCAAATTCATACCATGCTATATGCAACATGAACAGTAATCTGCTATTTATAAATATAATTGTATTTCTCTTTGTAGGATCTAAAGCAATACGAAAGAGTAATTTCCAATTGGCCATCCATGCTTTGTATGCTATTCTTGATGTGCCGATTTGTTCACATATTTATTTGCAGAAAAAAGATAGAAGGTGACTACAAGGTACAGTATATATGTCATGTTTATAGTTTGTTTTAGATATTTGAAGTGTTAATACAAATGCCCCCTACAGGACATTTACCTACCGTGCCTAATGGCAAATTTCCTTGTAGTAGAGATATCACCTAAGAACCAGTAAACATTGACCACATAACCATGTATATATAAAATATATAAAATGAGTAAAATCTCAATATCTTAATATTCTCCAAAAAAAGAAGGAAACAACCCAAATTCCATCAGTCAAATATAAGGTATCCTGTATTTAACAAAATAGTTTAAAATTGTTTGTAAAACAAGGAAGCATGAATAATATAGTAATAATAATAAAGAAATAAAATATTTAAAATATAATGTAACATTTTTTTTTCCCCAAGACAAGAGAAGGATAATAAAATATTAAATACAGAGTGAAGATATAAGGACAGATCTATACATAAGTTAAATTGAATGTTTATAGCACTTCTTATCACATTTGTACGACTCACATCACTAAAAAAGATTAAAAGTTCATATTCATACAAATCATGCACATTATTGAGAGATGAAATGAAAAAGGTAAAAAGAAAGAGAGGAGGTGAGAAAATAAGAATACAAAATAATTTAAAGCACAAATAGAAAAGGGAAAGGAAGGAAATAGCAAAGGGGAAAAAAGAATTAAAAGGCAAGGGGCACAACAAAACAGGAAAGAGTGAAAGGAACGATACACTTTAATACGTAATAAAGACACAATAATTAAATAATTATATACACAAAGATTAATTCTAGTATTTAAAGACATGGAGTGATTCACGACAAAGGGAAAAAAGGATAGGAAAGGACAGGAAAGGAAAAGGGGAAATTCTCCCCCTCCTTCAGAAGGTTAAAAAAAAAAAAACATATCTCCCGTATCACACGTACGATAGCTAAAGAAAAAAAAATAATAGGAGGAGAATGAATCTCTCTATACAGGGAGATTTGGGTTTTTTAGTGGAGTGCCACTTTTATGTGTTTAATGTTTTGTATTTTTATCTTTGTAAATGTTATGGAATAACTCTTGTTTGGCATGGAGACCTAAAATATAAAAACTTCCTTAAGGATTTTACATGATTGGAGATGACTTGAAATTTATGACACTTAATATTCAGAGCATTCATTTTCCACAAAAAAGATTAGCACTGACAGATTGGTTAAGGAAAAATCATATTGATATTTGTTGTTTGCAAGAAACACACTGTAAAGATACGGATGCTACAAGACTAAAAAATAAATATTATCCCATTCTTGAACATTCATCTCTACAAAACACACAAAAAAAGAGGGGTAGCTATCCTGGTGTCAAACACAGTGAAATATGAAGAAATATATAAACTGTAGATACCTTTTTCTTATATGTATGTTAAATGATAAAAAGTACTCCTTGCTGAACATCTATTCCCCAAATAAGAGACAGTTCTTGAATGGGATTTTGGCTAAAATAAATGACTTGATTCAAGGGGCCTTTGTATGCATGGGGGACTTTAATTGCGTTGCAGATCCCGCCTTAGACAGAAAATTACAAAAAGGCAAGAAACCAGACCCCGCATCCAAAGGCTTAGCAAAATAATTTCAAGAGACGTTATTAAAATTTAAGTTATATGATGTATGGCGTACCCTGAATCCATTGAATTTAGACTTTACATATTTTTCAAAACAATACCAATCTTATTCAATTTTGATATGTTTTTAACCACTGCAGACTTAATAAAGACCTGTCATAATAACAATATAAGCACTTTCGCCTGTTCTGATCACGATCCGCTTACATTGAATATTAAGACCTCATATATGAGAGATGGAAATCAATGAAGATTTAAAGATTTTCTTTTAGAACCTCTTAACAATCAAAAAAAAAATTAGGAGATAGAACAGATAATTATTTTAAAGAAAACTGGAATAATGAAATAAATAAACCAATGGCCTGGTGTGCCTATAAATGTGTCATCCGTGTGTCACTTAATATAAAAAGAAAGGGCAAAAAAACTATCAGATCTCTACATAGAATTACATAAATTGAATATAAAAAATTAAATTAATCCAGAACCAGAAATAACAAATCAAATAAGCAAGATCAAAGAGGTAATTAAAGAACAGAACAGAAAAAGAACAAGTTACTGCGTGTCTGTGCGATGTGGAGAGGGGCCACCAGACTAAATCTTGGTGCCCCACACCGCCGCACAGGTGCAGATCTTACCCAAAAGATTGTATATAGCTCAAAAGGACGACAAATACTAGAAAATAAATAAAATAATAAATCAAATAAACGTAACCTTTATTGCATGATGTGACATAAAAAATAATAATACTAAGAAAAAAGTGTGAAAAGAGATCGTGCAAATTGGGTTTGTGGTTAAAAAGGGAAATCTAATGGAGATTTGGTGGCCAAATGGCAATATATCAAATGTGGTTCAAAAGTCCAATAAGTAAAGTTATAACATATATCCCAGATGGCAAAATATCAACACAGTACCCACAAATCAGCACTTAAGTATGTACTTATAAAGTAAAGCGCTCTTGATAAAGGGGCAAGAAAGCGCCGAAATGCGCTGAGCTGTGTTATGCCGCTCTTTAGCTGGTAATTCAATAATCGACGCAATAATGGCCATTTATTCTTCTCCAACTGCAATAATTTCAGGTCAAGGATTTCTAACATGTTCCTTTAAGATAAAAAACAGCACCCGACAGGGTTGCCCTCTTGCACCTATGCTTTATATTTTGACTCTAGAGCCGCTACTTCAAAAGATAAGACAAGAAGGTTTATAAAGGGAGTGGAAATAGGTAAGCTGGAATGTAAACGATCTGCATATGCAGATGATATTATTTTAACAATTACATCTCCTAAAACATTTGTGAAGGCTTTGATAAACACCATAAATATATACGGGAAAATGTCTAATTACAAACTAAATATGGGAAAAACCCAAGCCATATCATACAATATAAACTTAACCCAAGAGGCCCTAAAACAAGCCTACACTTTTCAATGGTCAGATGATGGATTAAAATATTTAGGAATCAATATCCCTAAACAAATAAGAAATATAGCGGAAACCAATTTTTCACGCTTAATTGAAGAATTAACCTTGAAATTAAAATTTTGGAATGATTCTTTTGTTTCCTGGATGGGTAGAGTAAATGTGATTAAATCATACATATTAACAACATGGTCTTATAATTTTAGAATGAATCCCCTGAAAGTGCCGATTAAATATATATAAAACAATTCCAAACATTGGTGGACATGTTTTTATGGCATAATAAAAGACCGCGAATATCGAGATATCATTTATACCAAAAGAAAATCCAGGGAGGCATGAACTACCCGGATATATTTAGATATCAACTTGCAAACAGTTTGAACCATGTTCATCAAATAGAAACATAGAAGCATAGAATGTGACGGCATATAAGAACCATTTGGCCCATCTAGCCTGCACAGTTTTCTAAATACTTCAATTAGTCCCTGGCCTTATCTTATAGTTAGGATAGTCTTATGCCTATCCCACACATTCTTAAACTCCTTTACTGTGTTAACCTCTACCACTTCAGCTGGAAGGCTATTCCATGCATCCACTACCCTCTCAGTAAAGTAATACTTCCTGATATTATTTTTAAACATTTGTCCCTCTAATTTAAGACTATGTCCTCTTGTTGTGTTTTTCCTCTTTTAAATATAGTATCCTCCTTTACTGTGTTGATTCACTTTATGTATTTAAATGTTTCTATCATATCTGTCTTGTCTTTCCTCCAAGCTATACATGTTAAGATCCTTTAACCTTTCCTGGTAAGTTTTATCCTGCAATCCATGAACCAGTTTAGTAGCCCTTCTCTGAACTCTCTCTAAGGTCAATATCCTTCTGAAGATACGGTCTCCAGTACTGCGTACAATACTCCAAGTGAGGTCTCACCAGTGTTCTGTACAATGGCATGAGCATTTCCCTCTTTCTACTGCTAATACCTCTCCCTATACAACCAAGCATTCTGCTAGCATTTCCTGCTGCTCTATTACATTGTTTGCCTACTTTTAAGTCATCAGAAATAATCACCCCTAAATCCCTTTCCTCAGATGTTGAGGTTAGGACTCTATCAAATATTCTGTACTCTGCCTTGGGTTTTTACATCCAAGATGCATTATCTTGCACTTATCCACATTAAATGTCAGTTGCCACAACTCTGACCATTTTTCTAGTTTAACTAATCATTTGCCATTTGGCTTATCCCTCCTGGAACATCAACCCTGTTACATATCTTAGTATCATCAGCAAAAAGACATACCTTACCATCAAGACCTTCTGCAATATCACTAATAAAAATATTAAAGAGAATGGGTCCAAGTACAGATCCCTGAGGTACCCCACTGGTGACAAGTCCAAGCTTCGAATATATTCCATTAACTACAACCCTCTGTTGCCTGTCACTCAGCCACTGCCTTACCCATTCAACAATATTGGAATCCAAACTTAAAGATTGCAGTTTATTGATAAGCCTTCTATGTGCAACAGTGTCAAAAGCCTTACTGAAATCTAGGTAAGCAATGTCTACTGCACCACCCTGATCTATAATTTTAGTTACCCAATCAAAAAAATCAATAAGATTAGTTTGGCATGATCTCCCTGAAGTAAACCCATGTTGTCTCTGATCTTGAAATCCATGTGTTTTAGATGTTCAACAATCCTATCCTTTAACATGGTTTCCATCACTTTCCCCACTACTGAAGTAAGGCTTACTGGCCTATAGTTGCCCGACTCCTCCCTATTACCTTTCTTGTGAATGGGTACAACATTCGCTAACTTCCAATCTTCTGGGAATACTCTTGTTAACAATGATTGGTTAAATAAATCTGTTAATGGTTTTGCTAGTACACCACTAAGCTCTTTTAACAGCTTTGGGTGTATTCCATCAGGTGCCATTGACTTATTTGTCTTTACTTTTGACAGTTGAAATAGAACCTCTTCCTCTGTAAACTCACATGTAATAAATGACTAATTTATCCTTTTTCTTAACTGAGGTCCCTTTCCTTCATTTTCATCTGTAAATACTGAACAAAAATATTCATTGAGGCAGTCAGCTAGACCTTTATCCTCTTCTACATATCTTCCTTCTTTTGTTTTTAATCTAACTAATCCTTGTTCCACTTTTCTTTTCTCATTTATGTATCTAAAAAAAGGTTTGTCCCCCTTTTTTACCGACTGTGCTATTTTCTCTTCTGTGTGTGACTTGGAAGCTCTTATAACTTGCTTAGCCTCTTTCTGCCTAATCTTATAGATAATTTTGTCTTCCTCACTCTGGGTTTTTTATAATTACTAAATGCTAACTTTTTGTTTTTTAACTATTTTGGCCACATCTGCGGAGTACCACAGTGGTTTCTTGATTTTTTTGCTTTTACTGATAAGCCTTATGCTTTTTTCTGTTGCCTTCAGTAGTGCAACTTTTAAATAATCCCATTTCTCTTGGAAAAATGTCAATTCAAATAGATAAGAAACAATGGTGGGATAGTTGGACTCAAATAGGAAAGATTACTCACTGTCTTTCACTACAGGAACTACATTTTAAAATTATATGTAGGTGGCACTTATATCCAGTGAAAGTACAGAAATTCAATGCTACTGCAAACCCAATGTGCTGGAAATGTAATAACAAACCAGGGAATCTAGTTCATATGCGGTGGTCTTGTAATAACATTAAGAGTACTTGGCAGAAAATATTTGCTTGAATTTCAGAACTGATGGAAATAACAATTCAAATTTCACCAGAAACTATTCCATTTAGGTTTGGACAATCTTGATTTTTTTAACAAAGCCTTGAGAATACAAATATTACTGGCAACAAAGATTGTAATAGCAAGGCAGTGGAAAAGTCAAGATGTAATACAATAGCCTAGGATTATAAGTCAGATCTCTCACCAATGCTTAATGGAAAAGGGGTATTACTTAGCTAGACAGAAACAATTCCTATATAACAGAATTTGGAATCAATGGCTAACTAAACAAAACCAGGGTAATATTTAAAGATTTAAAGATTTCAGAAGTCAGGAAATTGGTTAAAAAAGAGAAAAAAAAGAGAAGGGAAAGGGAGAAAAGGGAAAGAGGAGAGAGAGAAAAAGAAAAAAAAAGAAAAAGGAATTACGATGCCCCGATCTGTATGCCACTTAGAGATGATCTCCATGCCAAAAAACATCATTTTCACTTTAAATGTTTGTGCCTTTGAGTACGGCTGTAGTACTAACAAGGATATTGTCAATGGTAACAGTCATTCGCCAACAGCTGTACTTAATGTTTGTCATTTTTACTTTATATATGCGCACTATTTGATACTTCTACCCCAGGAGGAAACCTTAATGCATATATTGTCTGTTTTTTTTGTCTGTAAATAAAAAAAAATATATATATATATAATGTAACATTGAAAGGCTATAGATAAAATCTACATTAAAGAAAAAATAAAACTCATAGAGTAGTACAGTTAATTACACCAATATACTAGTGTTCAAGGTTACACTCACAAAATAATATTGATTGTAGGCGTATCAAATGATTTAGAGATGGTATAAGGTCCACAACACGGAAAATGGGCATGTAGGAGAGAATAAGAAAAACACAATAAGTGTAGACTGTTAAAGTGACAATATAGTCACCAGTGCAACTACATGTATTCCTGACCCTATAGTGTTAACACGACCATCTAGCCCCCCGGGCCCCTCATGCCTCCATAAATATAGTAAACAGCTTACTGTATTCAAGCCAAAGGCTGTAAATCTGCATGCTGTTAGACTCAGGAAAAACAAGCAGTCTGCTGACATGTGATAGCCTGATTCAATCACAGTGCTTCCCCATAGGATTGGCTGAGATTGGCTGAGAGATTGGCATCTCCTCATAGAGACGAATTGAATCAATAAATCTCTATGAGGAAAGTTCAGTGTCTGCATGCAGTAGGAGGAGATACTGAATCACAGGATTCTCGTGCACAGAAGATCTGAGTTGATGGAGGCATATTATGCCTCCATCAACTCAGAGGTCCCTCTGGTTCACTCTGAGTGACTGCAACTGGAGGTGTTCCTAGCTTTCAATGTAAACACTATATTTTCTCAGAAAATACAGTGTTTAGATGAGAAAGGCTGCAGGGAGCTATAGTTCTCACCTGAACAACTAAATTAAGCTGAAGTTGTTCAGGTGACTATAGTGTCCCTTTAAGGACTTAATTATGCGCTTAAATAAATCACACTTACAAGTTTGAAGTGATATATAGACATATCATATCCATAAAGTACGATCCCCAGCCATCATCCACAGATTTTCGTTGTGAAGGATAAGGAGTACTGCTTCTTAATTAACAAGGCAATTTATTGGATACATATAAAATCAAAATAAAGCAAATACAAATGTAAAAACAAAATACAAAAAGTAAATAAACCAAACACAAGCTTCCTACAGTGGCCTGACCCTAAGCGTTTTGTCCACTCAAAATCATACTTCCTCAGGGGTAATAATTGAAATCTAATCTCCTGTATAGTGTAATTCATCTTGTATCGTCCGGCGTTGTTTTAAATGTAAGGGAGCCATTCCCACGATTACCGTGAGCCTATCAGCTGCGAATGGTCCCTGCTGTAACTGATGTTCGCAAAATGCATTCCAGACCTTGTTCTTGTGTGTTGTCTGTTCCTGTGCGTATGTGCACGTATGGCGTTGCATTCCATCAGTCGGGAGATCAGAGAATACGCTTGTGTTCTACTTCAAGCACTGTGTTGATTCCTTATACCATCTTATATAAAGTCGCATAAATAATATGTGAAGAAATAAAAAATGCATATGTACCATGATCTTAAAAAGTGAACAAAGCTTAGAAATTCCCAAACAGAAAAGTTATTAGCAACAGATCTTTTAAGTCCTGCAAGTTGCTGGGTCCTAAATGGATCAAATTTGTTGTTCTAGTTATCAGGAAAGGTTAAAGGATCGTAACATGTATAGCTTGGAGAAAACACAAGACGGGGGGATATGATAGAAACATTTAAATACATAAAGGGAATCCACACACTAAAGGAGTAGAGTATATTTATAAGAAGAAAAACTGCCACAACAAGAGGACATAGTCTTAAATCAAAGTTTTAAAAATAATATCAGAAAGTATTACTTTACTGAGAGGGCAGTTGATGCATTGAATAGCCTTCCAGCTGAAGTGGTAGAGGTTAACACAGTGAGGGAGCTTCAGCATGTGTGAGATAAGCATAGGGTTATCCTTGATATAAGTTAAGGCCACGCACTAATGAAAGTATTTAGAAAATTGGGCAGACTTGATGGGTCGAATGATTCTTATCTGTCGTCACATTCTGTGCTTCTATGTTTCTGTTTCTATCCCACACATGCTCAATCGGTTGATATCTAGGGAATTTGGTGACCAAGGAAACACCATGAACTCTTTGTCATGTTCCTCAAACCATTCCTGAACAATTTTTGCAGTGTGGCAGGGTGCATAATTCTGCTGAACAGAGAACACCATTGCCATGAAGGGGTATATGTGGTCTGCAACCAGGGCTGGCCTTAGGGGTGTGCGAGGCGTGCGGCCACACAGGGCGCCATGAAGCAGGGGGCACCCTGCGGCCAACACAGCTCACACATGGCCGGGATTAAAAAAAAAGTTGTGGCGGGGCGGAGCTTACCGTGCGACGGGGCGGGGCTTACCTATGGTGGGGGCGGAGCTAAATGCTGTGTAACTGCTGCCGGGAAAGCAGGAAGGAGTCCCTGCTTCCCCCAACAACCAGAATCCAGGAGCTGCACTGCCTGTCTGCCTCCACAAGGAACAGAGGTAACTATGTGTGATTGTATGCCTGTGTGTTTGACTGTCTGCCTGTGTGTGTGTCACTGCCTTTTATTGTGTGTGTGGGTGTGTGACTGTCTGTGTGTTTGACTGTCTGTCTGTGTGTATGATTGTCTGTCTGTGTGTGTGTGACTGTCTGCCTGTGTGTGTGTGACTGTCTGTCTGTGTGTGTGTGTGACTGTCTGTGTGTGTGACTGTCTGTGTGTTAGGCTGTCTGCCTGTGTGTGTGTGGCTGTCTGCCTGTCCGTGTGTCACTGTCTGTGTGTTTGACTGTGTGTGTGTCTGTGACTGTCTGTGTGTTTGACTGTCTGCCTGTGTGTGTGTGTGTGTGTCTGTCTGCCTGTGTGTGTGTGTGTGTGTGTGTGTGTGTGTGTGTATGTGGTGTGTGTGTGTGTGTGTGTGTGTGTGTGTGTGTGACTGTCTGCCTGTGTGTGGGTGGCTGTCTGCCTGTGTGTGTGTCACTGTCTTTGTGTGTGTGTGACTGTCTGTGTGTGTGACTGCCTGTGTGTGTGTGTGTGTGTGTGTGTGTCTGTCTGTCTGCCTCTGTATGTGTGGCTGTCTGCCTGTGTGTTTGTGTGTGGCTGTCTGTGTGTAACTACCTGCCTGTGTGTGTGGCTGTCTGCCTGTGTGTGATGAATACATGAATACCAGGACCCAAGCTTTCCCAGCATAACATTGCCCAGAGTATAACACAGCCTGTGCTGGCCTGTCTTCCCATAGTGCATTCTATTGCCATGTCTTCCCCAGGTAAATGACACACTTGCACCTGACCATCTCCCAGAGCTTAACAAAAATATGATTTAATCAGATCAAGCAATCTTTTTCCATTGCTTCATGGTCCAATTCTATATTGTCCTTACTGCTTTTTTTCAGTGAATCATGGGCTCTCTAACCAGCCTGCAGCTGCACAGCCCCATACGCAGCAAACTGCGATGCACTGTGTGTTCGGACATATTTTTATCATGGTAAGCATTATGTTTCTAGGAATATTGACCTACAGTAGCTTTTATGTATAATCGGACCAGACAGGCTAGACTTTACTCCCTACGTGCATTAATGAGCCTTGGGTACCCATGACTCTGATTCACTGGTTGTCCTTCCTTGCACCACTTTGGTAGGTACTAACCACTGCATACCAGAAACATCCAACAAGACTTGCCATTTGTCAGATGCTCTGACCCATTTGTTTAGCCATCACTGGCCCTTGTCAAAGTTACTCCCAACATATGAAATTCAAGAACTTGCTGCCTAATATATTCCATCCCATGACAGGTGCCAATATAACAATATAATTAATGTTATTCGCTTCACCTGTCAGTGGGTTATTTGTTGTGACAGATCAGTGTATTCTAAAGGAGAGCGCATACAGAATTAAGCAAAAAAACGAGTATGCAAGCTCGCAGTACTTGGAATTTTTATAAGGCACCTGTCTATCTTCAGTAGGGCATTAGTATCCTCAAAGATGCATATACCAGGAGGAATCGGTGGAATTTCTTCAGTTAAGCCCTATATTACTCACTTAATGGTGGTAATATCAATCCATTAGGTCTCTCTTTTCCTTTCAGCAACCAACAGATTGTGTGCATTCACAATTAAGATGCACACATGACAGGATTGAGAACCCGGCAAGAATTAGGCAGAATTCCAAGGCTAATCCCTCAGTAACATTTGTAGTATTAACCGTGTAAGGTTCCTTTTTAATCAAAAAAGATAAATGAAAGAAAAAAGCCTCTCTCCATAAATGATCTGATATGTTATCAACCTTTACATCATACAGTATACATACTGTTTAGGAGATAGATGCCTTCAATACTATTTTTTATCATGGAACATAAATATGTTGTTAAATATTGCATTTCAGTTACTGTGGCTATGTAGACATTTGTGAAAGTACATATATATTACTGTTTAATAAATGACGTATTTTTCCATCTTAAAGGACAAAAATCTCATACTACATGTACATCAGGCTGACCATGTTAAGAGACTTTTGAGGAAGCCTATAGAGTAAGTATTGTGATTTTTATCGTGCTCCCTATAAACTGTTCATTCCTCTTTTCTGATATGAAATATAATGAGAAGATATAAACCCATTACTCCTTGTTAGCAAAATATGGAAAAAGAGATACTACTCCAGAAGGGAATTGTTTTTATATTTCATTTAAAAGACACGGCCGATCTTGGTTATTAGGTGGTGCGTAGTTTAAAATCGAAATAAGTTATTTAACAGTGCAAAAATCTAGAGATTGGTAGTAAATTAAAATTTAAGAAATTTGACTAACAAATGACTGTTATTAGTTATTAACATGTGACAAACAGAATAACTTAATTAGAATAATTTAAAAATTATTGAGATCACTTTAATGATGTGCTTGTGCGTTTCACATCTGTGGTTTTGAAATCAAAGTATTCTTAAAGGACAGTATTAAAGGACTACTATAGGCACCCAAACCACTTCAGCTCAATGAAGTGGTCTGGGTGCCAGGTCCCCCAAGTTTTAACCCTGAAGCTGTAAACATAGCAGTTTTACAGAAACTGTTATGTTTACATTGAGGGTTAATCCAGTGAAAATTGCATTGAGGACACGTTGGACGCCCATAGGAAAGCATTGAGTAATGCTTTCTTATGGGCGGTTTGAATGCGCATTCGGAGCTGACGTTGGCAGGTGGAGGAGAGGTCACCAGCACCAAGGGAGCCTGGCGCTGGATCAAGGTAAGTGGCTGAAGGGGTTTTAACCTTTTAAGCACAGCGAGAAGAGGGCCCTGAGGGAGTGGGGGACCTAATAAGCCTATAGTGCCAGGAAAATGAGTTTGTTTTCCTGGCACTATAGTTAGTAAGGTATTTAAGGTTAGTAACTATAGTTAAGTAAGGTATTTTGGGCTTAATTTAATAAAGTTTGATACACTTTTTAAATTATTTACTATTTTGGATTAACCTTAAATATTATTTTACCATTATGAAAAATATTTTGAATTAATAATATTTTGATTTTTTAAATATATTTTTATATTTTTACATATGATATCGTTTTTGATACCTTTAAATGCTAACTTTAAATATTTATCCAAAAATCTTAAATAATTTGAAAAGCTTATCCAACACAATTAAATTGAGGCCACTGTTAGTAGAAGTAAATAAGATTTCATGAAGGTTAGACAACGTCAAATTAGTTTAGCAGTGTTCTTCTGTGCGTTGATAAATAAAAGAATAGAGAAAAAAGGGTTTGATTTAATAGCAGCCAAAAGGTGACGATGATGGCTTTTAAGCTCCCAATAAGCCTTTTAACATTTTGTAGTGATTTCATATTAGCAATTTTAGACTTAGTGTGAGAAAATTAATTTGGGTTCGAGTGGCTTCAACTTTCAGGTAATTTTTAAACATACAAACCAATTTGTATATTTTCCAATAAAAATATCTAAATTTAAGTGCAATATTATTTAGAAAGCATTTATATAGAATGCAACCCTAAAATGTACAATTGATTCAACAGCAAAAACATGTTGATAAATGGGTTTTCATGCATAAAAACATGAAAGACTACACTGAACAGTGTAGGCCAGGGCTGACCGAAAAAGGTAGATGTTGTAGAACTACAACTCACATGATGCATTGTCTAAAGGTATTTTAAATGCGTGCAAAGAATCATGGGAGTTGTAGTTCTTCAACATCTGGGTATCTACCTATTTGGAAGCCCTGGGGTAGGCAAATCACCTAAACAGTGAGCTCATATTGAACAGTGAAAGCATGTCTATGAAACAGTGGGGCATGCCTACTAAACAGTGACCAACCAGCAACTGTTCAGTGTAATCTAAAACTAGCGAATGGGCAGCTATTGCTATACAGATCCCCGCTCTCCTGCTACAGACCTCATTCTCTTTAATATTTTTATTAGTGATATTGCAGAAGGTCTTGATGGTAAGGTATGTTACCAAGATATGTAACAGGGTTGATGTTCCAGGAGGGATAAGCTAAATTGCTAATTATTTAGGTAAACTAGAAAAATAGTCAGAGCTGTGGCAGCTGAAATTTAATGTGGATAAGTGCAGGATAATGCATCTTAGATGTAAAAACCAAGGGCAGAGTACAGAATATTTGATAGAGTCCTAATCGCAACATCTGAGGAAAGGGATTTAGGGTTAATTATTTCAGATGACTTAAAGGTAGGCAGACAATGTAATAGAGCAGCAGGAAATGCTAACAGACTGCTTGGTTGTAAAGGGAGAGGTTTTAGCAGTAGAAAGAGGGAAGTGCTTATGCCATTGTACAGAACACTGATGAGACCTTACTTGGCGTATTGTACGCAGTACTGGAGACCGTATCTCTAGAAGGATATTAATACTTTGGAGAGAGTTCAGAAAAGGGCTACTAAACTGGTTTATGGATTGCAGGATAAAACTTACAAGGAAAGGTTAAAGGATCTTAACATGTGTAGTTGGAGGAAAGATGAGACAGGGGGATTTGAGAAACATTTAAATATATAAAGGGAATCAACACAGTAAAGAAGGAGAATATATTTAAAAGCAGAAAACCACCACAACAAGAGGCCATAGTCTTACATTAGAGGGGCAAAGGTTTAAAAATAATATCAGGAAGTATTACTGAGAGGGCAGTGGATGCATTGAATAGCCTTCCAGCTGAAGTGGTAGAGGTTAACACAGTGAAGGAGTTTAAGCATGTATGGGATAGGCATAGGGCTATCCTAGCTATAAGATAAGGCCAGGGACTAATTAAAGTATTTAGAAAATTGTGCATACTAGATGGGCCGAATGGTTCTTATCTGCCGTCACATTCTATGTTTCAATGCTCAGTAATCAAAATCTATATTGCAGACCATGGTAGGAGTAATGTGTGTTATGTGTGTTAATGGTTGTATGTTAGCCAGTTTCATAGCTATAATTAATGCAGCATTACCAATTAAGTGCAAAGGTATTATCTACATATCTGTGATAATTATCCTAGATATAGATCCAACATTCCAGAGCACCTTACAGGTATACATTATTATCCTGTCTGACTTGAAAAATCTAAGGCAATGGCATAAACACTGCCCTAAGCAACCAATATTGATTGCAATAATAAATACTAATTCATACAATCACTGCACATGCACACAACCAGGGGCTAAAACAGGACAATACAATTGAAGACCAACTATAAATATAATTATATTAACCAAATCAGTAAGAATTAGTGGCAAAAAATATAAAACAATGATAGAGCGAATATAAACCAAAAATAAAATAAGAAAAAGTATGTGTCAAACATATATAAAATTTAAATAGGAAATTCCTAATTTCCAAATGTCCATATGATAAAAGGGTATACTAAATTTCATCAGTGCTGTAAATACTGTCCAATATCCAAGAAACTTAATTGCTGCCCTTAGGACTCACTTTCAGATGTTAATTTCCTTCCCCTCAACCATTGAAGGTTGGTATACAAAGAAGACAGTTTTCTACAGAAGGAAGGATTACCCAATGTCCTGGGAACCATAGATTGCACCCATTGGGCTTTCAGGCCACCCCAAAATCTAGAGGCGTTGTATAGGAACCACAAGCATGTCCATCTTTTCAATGTGCAACTTGAGATAATTTTCAATATATTTTGACCATGTATGAATTATTTTGCATAAATCTGATAAAATTAAAAGTTCAGCCTGCCAAAATGTGGACGAGAAATGATGATGTGAGGGCATGTCCAGTATAGGAGCGTGAACATGTAAGAGGGGCTGCGAAGATAGCAGTGAGGAGATGCCGTAGAGAGCCTAGAGCTGGTAGAGCGGTATCGATCTATTAAAGGGATGACGCAGACGTTGACGGTACACTTCTGAATGAAGTGACAGCCGGTGGCAGAGGAAATACTCTTGAGGGAGCAATACTGTATAAAGAGCAGATAAGCCAAAAACCTAGCCCTAAATTTACCTAACTTAATCCCTACTCCTGTATACATTTGCATCTAAAGATACTCCCTCCCTACCATACCTGTTACTGTGACTATATACAATCAACTTATAGGGGCAAGAGGGACAAAAAGATAAGAAAAAATGATATAAAAGCATATCATAATTTAAAAGTGAAAAAGAAAGAAAGAGAAAAAGAGGGGAAAAATCCATATAAAAAAGAATAAAAAAGAGGATTTGGAGGGGACAATTAAAAAGGAATAAGAAAATAAAGGAATAAGAGAAAGAGGAACAAGGGTAGTGAAAGCATGTATTAATACTGTGTTTAGGGTGAGGTCTGGTGAGTTGGAATAATTGATTGGTTTTGGTTTTATATATATATATTATTTTTGTGTTATATTCTTTGTTTCTTTTCTCAGTGGTTCCTATACTGCAAATCTGATTATACACTCAGAGACGTGATATAGATACTTGGGCAGTTATAAGTTTACTTAGTGAATAGGAAGATAAAAAGGCACATTTTTGCGAGGATCTTTAATGGATAGTACTCTCTTGGGAAACAGATACAGAGACAGGGAAGCTTTGTGTCTTTATCTAAATAAAGAGAGAAATGAGAAGAAGAGTGAAGAAGGAAAGAAGACTTAGGAAAGGGGAGAAGAGTGAGGAGAAGAAAAGGGAAAGGGAAGGAAAAGCAGAAAGATGGCCTCAAAAAAAGGGGAATGATCTGAAAAATAGCAAAAGAAATAAGGAAGATAAGGATAAGACACAAAACAAATCCCTACTATCCCATTATGCATCTCCTGACACAGATGAAAGACCTGTACCAAAAAGATTAAGTTCACCACCAAAGCAAGTTAAAAATAGCCTTAAAGATGGCAATGACATCACATTACAACAAATGGAAAGAACAGAGATAATATCTCCAGACTCACTTTTGGATCAAGAGTCATTTACCAAGGAATTTCTAACTAAGTTACTGGAAGAACACAGAGATTTAATAAAAAAATATTTATTGGTTACCATTACAAAAAACTCTCAATCAAAAGATTCAGGAATGTAAACGCCTTAACATTTTACAAATCTCAACAGCAAGACTCATATGAAACCTTGAATAATAAATTCACGGATCTTCAAATGGCAGAGTTAGAAGATTGCTCAAGGAAAAATAACTTAAGAATAGGAGGAGTATCAGAAGAGGATTATCTGTATGATATCTTTCATAAGTAGCTGGTGACAATGGTGAAAAAGAAATTCTACTGGTCAGAGCCCACAGAACCTTCAAACCTCTAGAGATACCAGAACATGTCCCAAGAGACATAATTGTTTGTTCCAATAACTATATATATAAGGAAAAATATGGAAGCAAAGAATCATCGGGAAAAAAACAACAAAAAGTTCAAAAATGTAAGAATAATGAATGATCTCTCTAACTATACTCAACAACAACAACTCAAGTTAAGACCTGTCACCAAAATATTAACACAAGAAAATTTGAGATACACCGGGATTAACCAGTTAAAGTTCTGTTGACATATAATAAAGAAAAACATGCAATAAGTATGAAAGAGCAGGGTTTCAGCTGCTAAAACAATGACATTTTTCCACAGTCCCCATAAGTAAGGTTAGTATGGTTAACAAAGATGAAGGGAAGAATGAATAGACGAAATGGGAGAGGGGATCAACACTCTTCCATTGCTCTCTGGATAGTGATTATATTTTATTTTGGTCTAGTTTGTATAATGTATTTTAGTATACCTCCAATTATTTACCACATCTTTAATTCACTATCTTACATTTTGGAGCTTTGGTGACTGGTGAAGTTTTTTGGATTATTATGTGGACCTCTATAGATAGGGTTGAGTTCATGAATTATCCAAGTATGAATGAATTGTATGTATGGGATTCACAATAAAAGATATCCGGACCAATTTGTATCCTGTTAAAAAAGTAGAGGCACTTTAATTCTAATCAGAGAGTCTGTTTAACTAGAAATAATACACAAAGAAACAGATAAAGAAGGGAGGTATATTATTTTAATTTGCACAATTAATAATTCACTTTTGACAATTGTAAATATTTATGCCCCGAATGAAAATACTATAGTATTTTTAGAATCACTAATTACACTAATTCATAAGGTTTCACAAGGTAAACTTATAATTGGAGGGATTTTTTTTATTATTCTTTATTTTTGGTGTGCGATCTTGCACTGCCATGACAGCAAGGGCAAGTACTGTGATATCAAACATGAGGTAACATATACATGGAATAAGGGGAATGCCACAGATCTCCTACCTGTCAGGTCCGCTCACACCCAGCGGGCATGTCTCGGTACGGCGGCATTCCCACGTGGTTGTGGGAATGCCGCCCATCACTCACCCCTTGTGGTGGCTCCTCCTCCTCTCACAGCAGTCGGCTCTCTAAACATTAGAGACGCCGGCCGCTGCAACTTTGAAGTATATAAGGGTTTCCCTGTTTAACCCTTAAAGGTCCAGTTCTGTAATTATCATGATAGTGTTTCACATACACGCCAATGATCACATTCTTCCCTGCAGCCAATCAGTTAGCACTTTAGACTATATAAGCCTGTTTTGTCCTTGTCTCTGTGCCCTGTCGTGGTTTCCATATTGGTTATCCAAGAACACGTTCCTTGTATTGATTCTTGTGTATTTGACCTTGGCTTCCCTTTTTGACTATATGATCTCTGTATTCCTTGACCTTTGGCTTGGCTCCTGACTATTCTGATTTCTCCACTCCTTGACCCGTGGCTTGTTCATCATTTACGTTATTTCTACGTCTTGTCTTTACCCTGTCTTGTGGTTTTTTGCCTTTATACGTTAAATCCGACAATTCTAAGGCCCGGTAATACGTCTTAGGTATTTTCTTATTATCTACTTAAGTTTGGCATTTTGGGCATCTACAGTAATCTTGACACTTAGTTTGGCTTTAGAATCTTAGTGTGCCTATAGATTACCATTAGAGCTCCTGCTATTCAGGGATCACTGCACATGGTTAGATTAAACAGAGTGGAAATGACAAATTGATGAATAAAAACAATATTAACAGCACTTGTGTCTGCTATGCAATCTGCTGGGTGGTCGCCTACATTATCAAGAGGGCAACAGCTCATCTTAAGTGATAGTCCCATGGCCCATATCAGCTGATCCCCATCTGTGGTATGACTGGCCTGGGGTGTACAGAGTACAGTCCAGAGTGTGTAAATACAAGTTTAAGCAATTAGCTGCATCATCATATAGGGAGAAGATAGACCCACAGCGGTGAGTTAACATCTGCAGAAGGTAACTTAGTTCACGGTGTCCAGATTGGGACTGTGGAACAATGCTCGTCAGTGGTCAGTCGATTTCCATTCTCAGACTCTGTACGTGTCTTGCTAGGCACTGCTTGGTGGGTGTAGGTAAGGCCATCAAAGATAGCCCATTTGCGGCTCATGTGTGAGGTGGTTCTCCGCTCTTGGTACTGTGTGAAGCCAGTTGCACTTGGAGCAGGAGAGAGTACAGAGGTGTCGGCATGTTGGGAGCGGGGTAAGTTCACCCTCCAGCCCCAAGCCGGTTGGAAGGGTCAGTGGTCTGCATACCCGGTATCCTCGACGGTCCGAGTCCGTCCCCGGACGGGAGTGACGGGAGGACCTGATATTTTGCTGCCATCTGTGGTGAAAGTTCCTCTGTCTGTACGGGCGATGTCTCTGAGTCCTTGGTGGCGCTCAACCCGGGTAGGCCAATACTAGAAGGTACAGGCTTGCACGGTATAGCTAAGCCCGAGGGAGTCTTCCGCGCTCTCTGGCTCTCACCACTCTGATTTTCCACCTGAGGTTGGGGAAGCAACAGTGATTGGCGGTTCTCCAGAGCCTCCCAGATTCCCTGAAAGTGCTAATCTAGCTGCTATAAAATTTGTTCCACGGAGCTAGGGGCTGGTGCATGCAACACGTGTGATTCCTCTTTAGGACCAGACACTGTCACCATCTTCGGTCAACTTTCCGATCTTGGCCACTCCCTGGTTCAGCTTTAGAGATGGGTGCCATGTCAGTTGGTCTAGGCAGTTGATTGGGGACCCGGATGACCCCCACTGGTCCAGAAGGGGGGATATGAGAGTGTTAGGACTGGTGAGTTACCAGTAAGCAGGAAAATCCACTGCCTCTCCCAAGGTCTGGTATCGCAGGCCACAGCAGTGGTTCCCCGGTGAGTAACCAACTTGGCAAGGTCTCAAGCTATGTCGCTGGGACCCACTGAAATCAATAACACCCATCAGTGGGTTAATTTGCCGGTTGGCAGGGGTTAAACGACCTATTTCTGGCTAGACTCCGCCCCCCATGATGGGAGGGATTTTAATTCAACAAGTGATGTTAACATGGATAAAAAAAATTAAAAAGGGGAAAAAAATTAAACAGTAAACTAAAAGCAGGAGCAAAAAAAATTGAGGATTTTTTAAAAAGCTGCTGATAACATCCTCAGAGTCCTCAATAGAGTCGAGCGAACAAAAGTTCGGGTTCATACTGAACATTACGTTTTTTGGACCCCGAACACGGACATATCACTGTATGTTCGGGTTGGAGTTCGGTGTTCGGCGATTTAATGGCCTACTAATGGCATGGCTGTGATGGGCCAGTGCAGCATGTGACCCAGCCTTTATATATAAGCTGGAGTAGCGTAGCGCCGCACACACATGAGATCTTATTAGTGTAGGGAGAGGATGCTGCCGCTGTGAGGGACAGCTTAGGAAAGAATTCTGCAAACTAGTACATTAGTGGGGTGCACTTCATATCTGAGAGTCAGAAAGAAGCATCAAATACCATGGTTACATCAGAGTTTTAAAAAGTCAATTTTTTTGGGAGCTAAATAGTACATTAGTGGGGTGCACTTAATATATGAGAGTCAAATAGAATCGTCAAATACTGCTGTCAGTTTTAAAACTTAAAAAGTTTTGGGTGCTAAACTGCTAAATAGTATTTTAGTGGGGTGTACTTCATATGTGAGAGTCAAATAGAAGCGTCAAATAGTGTGCTTACTGAGCAGTTGTAAAAATTCTAATTGTTTTGGTGCTGAACTGCTAAATAGTACATTTTGGGGGTACACTTCATATCTGAAAGTCAAATAGAAGCGTCTAATAGTGCGCTTACAGCGCACTTGTATAAATTCTTATTTTCTGGGTGCTAATCTGCTAAATAGTACATTTTGGGTGTGCTCTTCAAATCTGAGAGTCAAATAGAAGTGTCTAATAGTGTGCTTACTGCGCACTTGTAAAAATTCTTATTTTCTGGGTTGCTAATCTGCTAAATAGTAAATATTTGAGAGTCAAATAGAAGCATCTAATAGTGAGCTTACTGCACAGTTGTAAACATTCTAATTGTTTTGCTGCTAATTTGCTAAATAGTACATTTTGGGCCCTGTTCTTCATATCTGAGAGTCAAATAGAAGTGTCTAATATTGCGCTTACTGCGCAGTTGTAAACATTCTAATTGTTTTGGTGCTAAACTACTAAATAGTACATTTTGGGGGTGCACTTCATATCTGAGAGTAAAATAGAAGCATCTCATAGTGTGGTTACAGCGCAATTGTAAACATTCTAATTGTTTTGCTGCTACACTGCTAAATAGTAAATTTTGGGGGTGCACTTCATATCTGAGAGTCAAATAGAAGCGTCAAATAGTGCGCTTACTGCACAGTTGTAAACATTCTAATTGTTTTGGTGCTAAACTGCTAAATAGTATATTGGCATCGAAAGTTGATATGAATTGACATACGAATGCGTCGTCGCCTTCTCGTTGGGGAGCACATTGAAAAAGTGCTCTAGCATGATGAGCTGGGTGATCTCCTTCAGTAACTTGGCTTGATGGGAGTTGAGCCAGTTCTGGGTGGCCCTTGTAATGCCATGGTGTATACCCAGATATATCAGAGCTGCTGCAGAAAGTGCTGGCCATCTTTGCGCACTTTTGGCATTCTCACCCTGCTGCTGCTCGCCTGTCTGTACTGCAGCATAACTTCGGCCTTCCTGCTCACAGCCTCATGAGACTGTGCGAGCAGCAGCAGGCGATAGTGGAGTTTCAGATGCAGCATGCACGGGTCAGTCGCTCTGCGGAACAGTTTTTTTCTTTTTTTGTATGTACCAATATTTTGGGGGCTACCCCAATTCAAAAAATATATATATATATGTATAAAAAACTGTGTTGGCTACCTCCTCCTCCTCCTCCTCCACCACCGCTTCCACCTACACCGCCACGGTCACCACCTACTCAACCTATGGGTCACTTAGTATAAACTATGTACACAATAATAGAGGCTTCTGAAGACCTTTTCTCCACGCATCAGGAGTTGAGCATTTCTCCATGCATCAGGACTGCAAGAAATGCACCACAGGGTGCAAATGTTTATTTTTTTCTATGTCCCAATATTTGTAAAAATATATATATATATATAAACAGTGTTGGCTCTCCTCCTCCTCCACCGCCCCTTCCACCGTCACCGCCTCCTCAACCTATGTGTCACATAGTATAAACTATGTACACAATAGCAGAGGCTTGTGAAGGCCTTTTCTCCATGCATCAGGAGTTGAGCTCAGTTTGTACAATGAAAGAGAATACCCTGCACTCCAACCCTCTATCAAATGGATAATTCTGGTGATCCTCCTGACAGCTATGTTTTAGATTTTGATTTACGTTCTTCCAAAGCTAAAATCAAAGATTCCATCTAGTGCTATTTTATGGCTCAGCTGTATTTTTAATTTTTATGTTATTTTAAGTGATTTCCTTATCCACATTTGTTTGCAGGGCACATGTCCTACTCTTACCCCCATTTTACTTCCTTTTGCAGCCCTCTAGCCCTTTCCATGACTTTTTTAGAGGCATTTTTGTGGCCAAAAGTTCGGGTCCCCATTGACTTTAATGGGGTTTGTGTTTGGGGTCAAGTTCCGTGTCAAGTTCGATCACGAACCCGGACTTTTTTTTCAAAGTTCAGCCGAACCCGTTGGACCCGAACATCTAGGTGTCCGCTCAACTGTAGTTCTCAACCTAATCCATAGAATTAATTTAAAAAAAAATCAAAGCAGTCTTTTTGGCACTGGATGCCGAAGAGGTTTTTGACAGAACTGGCAATTTATGGATTTGGTTTTACAATTTGGATATATCAGCAACATTAGAGATAGTATTAAGATCCTATACACAGATCCAAAAGCAAAGATGATCGATTTTAATATAAAAAATGGCACAAGGCAAGGATGCCCTTTGGCTCCCTTGCCATATATTCTGGCTATGGAGCATTTAGCTGTTTTTATCTGACAAAAGGAAGAAGTGCAGGGCATCAGGGTCGGCCACGCTGAATATAAGATAATTTTATTTGTGGATGATGCCCTCTTGACCTTAACGAACACCCTTGAAACTATTCCGACTGTGATGAAAGTGATCTTTGAATACGGTGAATTTTCAGATCCTAAATTATATATTACTAAGACTCAGATCTTGACATTCGATTTATCTTCTTTAGAGAAGGCTCATCTTAAATCTATATACAAGTTTGGGATCGGAAAACTGTATATATATTTACATATATTAAGAGTGAAGATTCCATATTCTTTTGATAAATTGATTGAATGCAATTATTTAAGTCTTCTGGAAAACATCAGGACCTATCTTACAAAATGGAACAAAACTGAATTATCTTTGATACTGAAAACAGAATCAACTAGTTCTTAACTACTTCCAAAATTGTCTTATCTGTGCAGAACAATCCCAGTTGGATTAAGTTACAAAATTTTTAATTCCTTTCAATCCATTATTTTCCAAGGCAAATAAGAAACCTATAATCTCACAAAGAATTCGTAAGAAATCAATAAGAAATGGAGGTCTGGGTTTTCCAGACATCTTTGCATTACATGAAGCCTGTATGCTAGCCCACCTTTTAGCTTTGGACACATGTAACAATAGTGTTAACTTATGGAAGGAAATGGAAGCTCAAGAGTTTAAAATATAAATACTTTATGATTGTTTTTGGATAGATAGTAAATGTCCTTTAGATGAAATCACGGTAAACCCAACCACCAGAGCGACTCTAAATACGGTAAAACTTATAAGGAAACTGATCAAATTAATGGGATAGTACTATCCATCCCTATAGAACTATTAGAAATTAATATGAGAGATATGGATCTGTGAAACTGGAGGAACTGTGGGATCAACCAGGTATCGAACATTTATTTTAATGGTAAATTAATGTCATTCCAACAAATGCAATATAAATACTCTTTTGCATAAGTGAAGTATATATGTATCAGAGAGTTAAGAATTATTTAGCTATAAAACAAATAATAGAATATAATGAGACTACTGAATTCTTAGGAAATCATAATCCTTCAAAAAGAATATCACTTAAATCTTTGACTGCTTCTGAACCCTTTGTCAGAGAGCCCCAATAATAAAATGGGAACTCAATTTAATAAAATCCTTTGAAATATTATCTTGAAAACAGAGTATAAAGAGGCTCAAACAGAGCAGCCACTGTGTTAGTTTGGTACAAAATACACTAGATGCAGTGCACTCACTCGTCCACTAATCAGTAACTTCAAAGATCACAGATTTTTTTAGGGTTTTTTGGGGGGTTTTTTAACCCCTAATTGGCAAAAATAATAAGGGTTTAGTTAGATTGTATGATCTTCCCTTGCCTGCAACTGTGTGTATGAATGGAAAAAGGAATGAGTTAGTCATCAGATCTCATGATTATATAATAACAAATTTATTTTTCCCCTATCGAGCTTCTTATTATCCTGATTGTCCTCCAAGCATATTTTTAATATGTACACTTTCTATAATTGACTACATTTATATAGAAACAGATTGTTATATATGTTTTTAATATAATGGTGTAAGAAGATAGATGAGAGAGGGGAAGGAGATAGGGAAAGTCAAGGGGAAAGGGAGGAGGGGAGGAAGAGATAATGGAGGGAGAAGGGAATTAGGGAGGAAATGACGGGGGGAAACTAAGCAAGAGAAAAAAGAGAAATAAATTATGAAAAAAAGCATATCCTTAAATAAGAGAAAGCATCAGTGGATTAAAAGAGTAAAGGGCAGACTGCCGTTCCTCTAAAAATCCACCCAGTAATACCCACAACAATAAGGGTGACTCAAGGGGCACACAAAATAAAATGTGACATAAAATCAAACAATCTTTATTAAGTCCTATTTTAAAATGTCATTGGGCTTTTCAGCCTATGCCTGTTTCGGGCATCAATAGAAATACTTGCTGTGTCCATGCAAATCTTGCTGCTGTTGTTCCTCCCTGCTTTTCCTCCCGTCCCTTGTGTGTCCAGGTTTGGATTTGGCTGGTTTCTGTGCCCAAGAGCTGCCAGTGCCGTAGAAGCTCATCTTCCTGCTTGCAGGATTGAGGGGGAGCCCGTCTCTCTCTTCGATTGGTCTTTGTTCTCCTGCTGATTTAGCCGACCCACCTGTGGGTGAGGTGGATCGCCGGCCATTTTTAGCTCTTTTTGTGCTCTTTTCTCCATTGGTAGATCACTCTGCTGCGGGCGTGCAGGCTTCCCCAGCAGGGACCGGGATGATCCCTACCAGTCCAGAGGGGGGGGATGCGGGGTTTCACGAGTGTTGATGCTCAGAAAGGTCCCCGTGTCATGAAATCGGCCACCTTTCCCAGCCACAAGGCCGTCATCCACGCTAGGCCTCATGTGTGGAGTGTAGTGTATCTCAAAAGGGAGGCCCAGAACGTGTTTCTGTGGGTCCCCATTCAATTCCTCGTTCGTTCCTCTATGGGCTACAATCGTGTAGAGCTGTTAAGTTCACAATTGGGCCAATAATAGCCTCAATTGGGCTCAGTTTTGCCAGAGCACTCGGTTAGCACGTCTGCTCTGCTTAGATGTCAGGCCCCGCTCCCGGCTAATATAATTTTTAATTAGGTTTTTTGAATAATATAAAATTTTCCCCAAATTGTTACAGGAAATAAGATCTATAATATGTATGTATGTTATGAACTTTGAATTTTCTGTGTGAAGTATTAAGAATATTTTATTTTAACTTGCTGAAAAAGTTTAAAAAGATAGACATTAAATATACTAATTTTAAATCCCTCATGCCTCCTCCCCCCCTTTTTTTAAATAGGTTATAATGGACAAACATTATTGTGACTTATTATATAACTAAATACATCAACATGCATCGTGCATTTTACGTTATGATACACCATTTGTGAAAAGCCAAATTAATTTTTTAATAATAATAATTTAATAATTGAAAACTCCATAATACATTTGTATGTTGAAAATTACACATTTAGGAATTGTAGCTATGAATTGATATGTAATATATAATACATTCCCAACATTGCAAATTACACTAATAGATATATGTGAAGTAATTTCAGATATTAATAATACTAATTTGATGGTAACAAGGGGTTAATCTCATTTTTAATACTACTATGACTTGTTCTCCTATTATATCTGCTGACATTCGTTTATTTAGCACTATTGGTGAATGAAAATTCAGTCGCAAAATACCTAATGATATACGAATGAGTGGAGACAGTTATATTATACGAATGAATAATGTTATACGAATGAATAATGAGTTTGTATGATGAACGAGATACATTCGTGGGTTGAGTTGTTTTTTTTTTACTTTTTCTCTCGCTCTCTCTCCCTGTATTTTTTTTCTCTCTCTTATTTTAAAAAAAAATACCTTTAGTTTTAGGATAACATTATAAAATAGCTTAATAAATATAAATATATTAAAAATACATAAACCGCATGGTTTTATTTAATTGATACGTTTTACTTAAATTATTTAAATAATAAAATATTTAAATTTCATAGTTTTTAATTCTAATGAAGTAATGCAAATATTTTTATTTATAATTCCGATATCCACACCTTCCCACTTCATTATGAGCCTGTTTAATATAGAAAATAGGAAAATCTTTGTTTACTCTCTTAAGGCTCTTTTTTTGTATATATTCTATTTCCATTTTTATTTCATAATGATATAGCCCCTGATTTTATTTATTTATTTTTACAATTTTTAGCTTTTATCATTATTATTTACTTTATTATAATTATTGTTCAATACAATCATCCAATACACGTATGTCCTTGTTCAAAATATGTATCATCATGTTGCTGTTTTTTAATTAAATGGATCATATATATTATTATCAATATTGCTATTTTGTGTTTTGCTTCTTTTGTGTGGTTTGTGTGGGATCGCTCACTTAAATCTTTGTTTATTTCTAATATTTTTATGTTATGAAAAATTATATTAAAATGTATTTCATTTAATGTTAGGGGTCTTAACATGCCACACAAAAGACGATTATTGTATAAAGAAGTAAAAGCACAAAAACCTGACATTTTGTTTTTACAGGAGATGCATTTAAAAAAAAAAAAAATAATGATCCTGTAATTCTGGTAAGACACTATCCCATCCAATGTTACTTGACATTCAACACAAAAGTTAGAGGAGTTTCAATTTTTTTTCACAAGAACTTGGCTTGCAATACTGACTAAACAATTACTAATCCAAATGGACGATTTGCAATTTGTAAAGGGACAATTGGTGGTATTGGTAATACTCTGGTGAACGTATACTTCCCCAATTTTGGGCACTACCAGTTTCTGAAAAAAAATACTAATAAAGTTTCCAAGAATGTCCAGGGCATAATGATAATAGGAGGAGATACTAATTTCGTGTTGGACTATGAACAAGACATTATTAGAAGAAAAGAAAAACATTCAAAAGATTATAGTAACGAACAATTACCTTCCCAATGCTCCAAACGTCTTTTTTCTCATGGGTTCTTCGATATTTGGACGAAAGTGATAAAGACTACCCTTATCATTCCACTATCCATAATGTATTCATGAACAGACAGATTCTTGATAGATGAACAAAATATTCGCTATATAATTTATTAAATATTTTAGATATTAATTGGTCTGACCATGCCCCAATTACATTACATTTAGAGGATTCTTTCAAGCTAGAGCCAAATAAACAATGGAGACTAGGTGATCATTTAATCACTAACAAAGAAAATGGAGAGCTTGCCAAAAACACTACAATAAATTATTTTTATAAAAATCTAGAATCAAAAGTATCACAAGATTCAATATGGAATGCCCACAAAGTTGTATTAGGTTTGGCTTAGAAAGATGGTGTAGTTTAGAAATCTCATGGTTTGGAAGAATAAATTCGGTCAAAATGAATATACTACCAAAAAGTCTATACTTTATTAGAGCCATTCCTCTATCCATTCCCATATCTTTCTTTAGAAAAATTCACTCTGCTCTTTTGACATTCATTTGGAATAGGAAACTGTCAAGAATCAAGTTATTTGTACTGCAAAAACCGAGAATTGGAGGAGGTATGGGTTTACCAGATTTTACACAATAATACCGTGCCACTAATGCTGCAAATGCAATTACATTTTGTCACGTTTACCAAGGGAACCTAAACACGCAGACAGGTCACAGACACACAGAATTGCAATACCAGTCCTTAGAGTGGCTGTGCAAAAGAGAGAGAGAGTAGTCAGAGTACAAGCCGAGGTCAAGGACATAAGAGAGACGGTACACGAAAGGACAAACTCAGGTCCAGGATCAAAGAAGACAACGTAAACGAGAGACAAGCCAGAGTTCGGTAACCAGAATAATCAGACACAGAGTAATGCGCTATTGTGATAACAAAGACCACAACAGGGCACCAATGCAAGGGGGAGGTAAGTTTAAATAGGATTAGGGCAAATCTGATTGGGAAACTTTAAGTTAGAATTTATTACAACACATGGAAGGTATTTTGACCTTCCAATTAGTCCTGTGATGTCATCAAAGCATGCTTGTCGGCGGAACCAAGCACAGCGGCAAGGAAGCACTGGAGCCCCACGCTCGCAGTGGCCGACACAGTGAAGTTGCCGCAAGCGGGGTGTGGGTGCCAGAAGCCATCGCTCATGGAGAAAGGTGAGCTGAGGGTGCCACAAATGGGCACACTCAATGGCTTGACATGAAGGCGATTAAAATTCTCCCACATTTAATTAATAACATAATTTGGCTTCCTCCATCTCAAAGAGGATATTTCATTAATATGTTTCCGTCAGCCAAGATTACAATAAAAGCATGGGACATGTTGTCTAAAAAAATATACCCCAATAAAATTTGGTCTAAAGCAGTTCCTATTTCTAACTTGAAAAAAGGCATCCCACAATTAAACATTGACTATTGGACTTGAGTGGACATTCTACTTTCTGTATAACTGATTTTTTTATCTTACCCTATTCATGCAATTAAAAGGCCCATTTATTTTAATGTACTCTGACAGCCCCACACATGAAATAATAAGTGAAAAATTAAATGTGCCCTTTCAGAAAACAATTTATATCAATGTTCAACTGAATTATCAAATTTAGAAAAAATATACAATTCAGATCCTAGCAAACAGAGAACCATTTCAATTTGCTATTCATATTTAATAGAAAATAACAACCAAAAAATGTGATTCAATGTTTGCTTGGGAAAAAGATTTAAAAAAAGATTTGGATAATACAAACTGGTTTGCATGTGTGGCGGCACTGAGGGATATCACATTGTGTGTGGCGCATTTAGAGTCCCACTAAAAAATCATTCAGCATTGGTATCACACCCCCTCTAGATTACATACATTTTAATTAATTTGGATAAATATTGGAGGGGGTATGGACACGTGGGCTCATTGTATCACATACTGTGGACGTGTCCCAAGGTGGGCTCACATTGGAAATCAGTCCACAAATTAATATATACAATCACAGATTCAATCCCCCAGTTGACCCCCGAAATATGTCAATTTAAAAGAATTCCATATCCACTTCCAAAATACAAAAAAATGATGTTAGCTCCACTACAACCATAACCAGATATTGGAAAACTAGTGACTTGCTATATTTTAAAGAGATTTTATACTCCATTCTAGATAATAAACATCACGCATTAATCTATCGCGCATACCCGGAAAATAATATTATATTAATACAAGAATGGACTGCATGTTCGAAGCAAATACAATACTCATTTAACCGAACTATGTAAATATATACCATGGGTTGTCAACCTGTCAGGGCCACCCGATGGATGTGGATTGTAAGGGGGCCCGGTCAGCACTGGGCGCTTTAACAGCGCGACCGGGTCCCCTGTGATTACATCACACAGAGCTGGGAGGAAGTGGCCACACGTCACTCCTCCCAGCTAACACACAGATTACGCAGGAGGAAGCAGAGGGAATCAGAGTGGGAACTCTGACTCCCATCCACCTGAGCCACCACTGGACCCCAGGTAAAGTCACCCTCCTGCACCTAAAAGGTAGGAAACAGGAGGGTGACTAAAATATTTTGTGTGTGTTTGTATGTATGTCTTGTGTGTGTGTGTCTTTGTATGTATGTCTTGTCTTTGTATGTATGTGTTGTATGTGTATGTGTCTTTTTTTTGTATAAATGTATTTTTTATTTCATTATAAGTTATACACACATATATATTACAAACATATTATTCATATTAATAGACCTCATCCATCAAATTTACAAAATTTTCCATCAAAGTACATCGAAGCTCATAAGTAGGTCTAATATCTCTAAAAAAATATAAATATCTATATCACAAACATAACACACACTGACAAAACATTAAACCAGTCATCTTGGAATTCATCATTTAACCAAGAAAAAGGTCAATCAGTACCATAGAGGGAAAGCCCCAACTGCCAGTAACATATTCACTCAAGGTCAATCAAGTTATCTATCCATTCAGCTATCCAACTACTATTCTGCTTAGCCTTTTTATTAATCCACTTGAGACCCTGTTCCATTTTACACTGGAATACAATTTGTTTTTTTAACATTGGCCAGCTAACCAAATCCGCCGATTTCCAATATTTGGCCAATAATAATTTTGTGGCCGAAAAGAAGTGAGTTAACATTAAGGCCTGTCTAGGATGTAAAACCGGCCAGTCCAGATGTAATATTGCTATTTCAATTCTTTTATCTCTTTTAAATTTCCCTAGGGCCTGAAGTTTTTCATAAGTTATATTCCATAATTTAGCTGCTGCTTCACATTTCCACCACATGTGAATATAGTCTGCCTCATCTTTAAGACACCTCCAGCATTTGGTATCTTTATTACAGGAGAACTTAGAGATTTTTTTGGGGTCCAGATACCAAAAATGCATCACTTTATATTGGTTCTCCTTTATATTCAGACAGTGTATGTCTCAGCTAAATCTTTTTATTGCCCCCAGCCAATCTTTCTCATTTATATGAATCTGTAAAAGTTCAGACCATTTATTCATATACTTATTTTTATTTTCCACCCCCAATGTTAAGCATGATATTAAGGCATATGATTTGGCCATTATCTTGGGAGTTATATGTTCACAGAATATTTTATTTAGAATAATCGTTAATTGATCATCTCCTTTCATAACACAGTTTTGTAAAAAGCCTTTTACCCTAAAGTAAGAAAACACCTCTTTACTAGGGAGATCATATTCTAAATTCAAATTTGGGAAGGTTTTAATCCTCCCATCTTTATATAGATCTGAGACCTTCGCAATGCCACATCTCCTCCAGGTAATTAATGATAGGTCATGTAAGTTATTTTCCAAAGCTTTAATACTAAGACTATTAATAATTTTATTCTTTCCTCCCATCTTGCTCTTAATCATAGACCAAAATTTCCCAAGATGCCCAATAATGAAACAATTCTCACCTATTTCCCTCCAGTTTGGATAATGAATATTCCATAATAAGCAGGAGAGATCTTTTATCTGAATTTGTTGGCTCTCAATATGATACCAGCTTTCATCAACGGCCTCTGGAATTTGCATTAAATAAATGTGGCTGATCATATTTGCATAATAATAATTTTTCAAAATATACATGTGTATGTGTCTTTGTATGTATGTGTATCTTATGTATGTGTCTTTGTATGTATGTGTGTCTTGTGTCTGTCTGTATGTGTGTGTCTTTGTATGTATGTCTTATGTGTTTGTATGTGTGCATGTCTGTGTGTGTGTGTGTGTCTGTATGTGTGCCTGCCTGTTTGTATGTATGTATGTGTCTTTGTATGTGTATATGTGTGCATGTCTGTGTGGGTGTCTGTATGTGTGCCTGTCTGTTTGTATGTATGTATGTATGTATGTATGTGTCTTGTATGTGTGTGTGTGTGCCTGTCTGTGTGCATGTATGTATGTGTCTTTGTATGTGTGTATGTGTGTCTTGTGTGTGTATGTGTGTCTTGTGTGTGTGTCTGTATGTATGTGTGCCTGTCTGTTATAATGGGCTATAGTAAATAATAGTAAGTGGGCTACCTAGCTCAGCCTTCCTACTGGGCATTGCTATAAGTAAGTTTAAAAAATATAAAAAAAGGTGGGGATGGGAATTGAGGAGGGAGAGGAGGGGAGCTGACGCACAGATGAGAAATCATATCATGCGCAAGCAAAGAAGTCGTCTGAATATCACCGAAAGAGGAGACCTTCGTTTGTTCCTTAGGAAAATTGAACCAGATATCAAATATTTAGTCTCGCAGCATCAGCCTCAAGGATCTCATTAATCACTAGTAAATTTCAATTTACTTTATTTTTTTCTCATTAAACTTTATAAAGTTAAAAACATTATAAACATGCATTAAGTAGAAATAAAAAGATAAATGTACGTACATCTATTTTTTTTTTAAAAACACCCTCCTTTCTAAAAATATTTTGCACTTGCGTGAAAACTGGTGGGTGGTAAGGACATTTTTCCATCAAGAAAGATGCATTAGTGGGTGGTAGGTAGAAAAAGGTTGACTGCCACTGATATATACTGTTAATATTGCAACAACTTTCTGTTATTTTGTAAATAGGATATATTAAATATCTAAAAATTTACTTTTTAAGGATGATTTTACATATTTTTACAAAATTATTTGATTGTATAGTTTCTTTTTAATATTTTTTATTTTATTTAAAAAAAAAATTTAAGTTGTTTCATTTATTTTTTATTTTCATTATATTGTTGGTAACTTTGTAGACTCGTTGTTAAAACTCATGTATTATCAATGTGTATTGCCGATATGTTTATTGTTATTTCATTATATGTATATATATTTGAAAAACTCAATAAAAATATTTGAAACAAATAATATCTATATAGGGTAAAAACAGGGTAATTCACTTAACTCTGAATACAAAATCCACATAATATACATGCTATTTAAAAAAAAAAAATAAATAAACTATCCTGAATATAGTCCAGGTTTCAGCAATACTGCACATTGCTGGACAGCTGAAATCCGGACCCGGATTGTTAAAATCTTGGTTTGCATGATTGAAATCTGGGTATGAATTTAAATTTTTTTTAACTGTTTGTCTGCTGGGAAGTTATAGACCTCCCCCATGCCTCCTCTCATACTGCCGCATGTGGCTACTTGCTGTAATAAAAAACTAGAGACTTAGCAGCTATTGCTGCCCAGTTGTATTAACATAGAATGCAAATCTGCCACATGGCAGGAGGGTGCATAGCTATTAAACATTGCTCAGTCTCTAGAAAGCTCCCATCCCATGGGGCGTGTAAAATAGTGGGCCCCATCCCATGGGCATCGAGTGAGGGACTTTAAATTAAAAAATGGATTACAGACAGCACCCACCTATAGGCAGCTGATCGTGGATGCAAGTATATTGCCACACAGAATATTACATTGTTTAAAGTCTAAAATATGTTCAGTATGTTGTAGTTTCTAACACAAATTGCCATATGTGTTTGCAGAAAACATACAAACTGGCTTACAAGAAAAATCTACAACTGGGATCCGTGTTTTAAATTCCCAAACAGAATAATTGGCACAGCAGTGTTGACCATCTTCTGTATGTACATTGTAAGTACCATAGTTAAATGGAACTATATAATTTGTAGAGGATACTTAATGATCTTATATTTAAAGAGATAGTCTAAGCACCAAACTATTTAATCATCGTTATGGTGTACAGATCGTGCCTCTTTAGTCTTCCTTTTCAGTTCTCTGCCCTTTAGGAGTTAAATAATGTTGTATGCAGTCCTAGCCACACCTCCCCTGGCTATGACTCATACAGCCTCTTAAACACTTTTTTAAAAGAGAGCTAAATATTTTAGCTTTTCTTACTGCAGTGTTTTTTATATAAAATGTATTATTTCTTGCTCTGTTAATTGCTGGTACAGCTTACAGCAGCCTCCTGTGATTAAAGTCACATAACAGAGCAGGAGAAAACAACTCCCACACTGTGCTGTAAAACCTGTCCACATTTTGCAGGACAGCATAGTATACACAGTTAAGGGGTTAACACTACATGGTTCTATTGCAAAAATAGTATTATACAAAATCGACAATGGAAAATTACATTATTTGATTAATATCCAACATGGCTTAAACCTGTAATTAATTGTAATTTCTGGCTATAGGGACATTTGTACTATTTGTGCTATTTATGTCATATGTTCAATTTCTGAAATGAGTTTCTACATGCAGATATCGAATATCTAAAAGAAGCACTGTCTATGTCTTTTATGAGGAGGGTCATTTACTACCCAGAAGGATGGGGAGGTGCTGCATTTTAATAAATGTTTGAAAAGATATTTTCATACATACAAACACATTAACATAATAGAAACAAAGATATATAACAGAATATTGCAGACCTGTGATCGCTACAAACTTTTTCTGCAATTTTATTCTAACTGTATATTAATAATTACCGTATAATTATATATATAATTATATATAGAAATCCCAGTAAACGGAAAGCACTCCAGGGTCTTTGAGGTATGTTAAAATATATCAACGTTTCGTCTCACATCTGGAGCCTTCTTCAGGATGGCAAACATAACATTTACAGACAAAGCAAACCTGGCCAATTCCCATGCTGTATGCGTTCCCCCGTTGCATACAGCATGGGAATCGGCCAGGTTTTCGGCAGATCGGGCCGATCAGCTTTTTTTTCTATAATGATGGTAAGCATTTAATTATTTTGTTCATATATTACACTGCTTTGTCTGTAAATGTTATGTTTATCATCCTGAAGAAGGCTGCAGATGTGAGCCGAAACGTTGATGTTTGTTTTATTATTTTTTTATATGAATTAAAACTTGTATTTTACCATACCTCAAAGACCCTGCTTTCCCTTTACTGGGATTTCTACTAATTTTGCTGGATCAGCACTGGGCAATATCGTGATTATCACCAGGAGTGCAAGCATATTGGATTTTGTTTATATATATATATATATATATATATATATATATATATATATATATATATATATATACACACACACATATATATATATATATATATATATATATATATATATATAGTTAGAATAAAATTGCAAAATATATCGAAATAAAAAAATACACAAAAATATAGTGCCTGGGTTCAATACTACATAAGCTATCAGAAACTAAATTTGTAGCGATCACCGGTCTGCAATATTCTATTATATATCTTTGTTTCTATTATGGTAATGTGTCATATATGTATGAAAATATCATATATATATATATATATATATATATATATAATATTCATTTTTGTCCTTGCACACATACTTTTAAGTTCTTCCAAATGCCGGGTGCATTCTAGCCACAGCCAAAAATTATAATAGAGATAGTGAAAAGAGGCTTGCACTCACGGTCTTTCTCCTTTGTAAAATTTCTTTCTTTATTCCATTCCATTTAAGTGGTTTCCAAATTAATGCTATAATCACTAATATTACTATATCGTCCATAGAAATAGAATTAAATAATATTGTATGTATAAATCGTACTGTTTGTTGTTTTATGTAACTGATTACATCTACTTTTTCTTCCAGTTTGTTTTTGCAGAATACAACGGCTTTAAATTGTTTCTACAATTATTAAAATATTTAGATCAATTCTTAGTGGCAGATGCTATGGAAATATCTATCGAGGATATTATTAATAAAATTGAAGGTACATATCAAACTATTTATACTACTAAAATGAAAACCTTTGCAGAATATTGTGTGATTAAATTAGTTTCATGTGGTAATATTTATCAGTTTCAGTACACAGTATTCATTTTATCCACTTTAAACAGGAATCCATATTCTTAAATACAATAAATTATATATATATATATGGGAGCAGTTAGTTTAAAGTAAAATCTTATGGGGGCATGGCCGGAACCCAAGTCGCAGGTTGAAAGCGCTCCACCTAGAAAGGCTCCCTAAAGCAGCATGTACTGCATCCAAGAGCACAAACCGCTTTAGAAATCATACAAACGATGGCCCAACATTGCGCCAAAAAGGCAGCAGATATAAAGGAACTTGTCTCTCTAGGGCATCCATACACGAGGGGGGAACCAATAGCCTATTGGCATCTTTGCTTCCCATAGTTTCGCAACGATGCTCCTTAGGTTCATTGGATGAGACACTCACTGTTGACAGGGCGGGACACACAGCTGATTGAGATGCTGCTTAAGGGGTGAGTTAAGAGCTTTATTTGTCCTATATATTGCATCAGTGCAATACTTCACTTGTGATTTCCTGATGAAAGTTCCCTAGAGGGACTGAAATGTTGACTTGCTGGAATGCATCAAATAAAGAACCTACCTGAATGAATACCTTGCAGTGCCGGTAATTTTGTAGATATTTATGAATTTGTGACTGGGAAACACACACACGCACGCATATACTATATCTATATAAACCAAGGAGGCTGCACTCACATGGACATGCATAAATGGGGTGCTGCTGGGGCAAAGTTATACAATATACAAGATCCAGCACACTTATCCACTAAATAGCAACTTCAACGCTCACAGATTTTATTCGTTTTTTTTTTTTTTTTTAAACACCCAATCTAGGCAAAAATAATGGGGGTTTAGTTGCAGTATATGATCATACAATGCATAAAGCACCTTTTTAGATTTTATTCAAATATAAATATTGAATGTGAAATGAAAGCCCTGTTGCTCCTGATCAAATTATATATAATAAGTGTGGGTACACTTAATATAAAAAAGGTAAATTATGGTTGAACAGACATATAGTCAAATTCCAGGTGTTATTACTTTGTTTTGATCAGAACGTGTATTCTATTTTGTTTGTTTTTTGTTTATTCAGGTGTTTGGTATTCCACAACAGCCATTTCATGTTTGATATCTGCCACCTATATTTTTCATATATTAGCCTGCTACAGGTAAGTTACATTTGTATTTGTATTTTAGAAGTAATTGTATTAATGGCATGCAAGAGAAAATGGTATGCAACAGCAAAACTAATATTTCAAACAGAGGATAATAATAATAATAATAGTAATAATAAGAATAATAGTAATAATGAATTTATTTATGTCCACATATTTATATGAATAAATATCACCTATATAAGTAGGATCGGTATAGCTGCATTATAGAAAATATGAATATATATACAATATTGGACATTTTAAATTGTATGCACTTGTAATTGTAACATTGGACATTTTAATTTGAATACACTTTATTTCCACATTTATACTACATTGCACTTTATTCAATTTGCATTTGCTTTTTCTTTAGAAATAAAATCTGTATGCATTTTATCACACTTCCCCTCCCCAATGTGGTAAATAAAATAAACATAAACAAAAAATAGTGCTGCACTGTATAATAGTGTACGGTTGTAGAGTAACAATTATACTTGTATCAAAAAAAAGATTCCAATACAGATATACCTGTGATACAAAAAAAAACATAATCACAGTAACAATAGTTACAAACAACTAGTAATGTGCCAACAACTCATATTAATCTGAGCCACTTAACACCTAGCTCTGAGTAAGTCTGCTGCATTCATTGATATTTCAAAAATATATACAGACAACCAGACACTACTGGGAAATTATTTGATTAGGATTATTTTTAAACCTAAAAGGTCAACCTCTCAGTGATCAATTAGCCTTTATTAAACAATTAGCCTTTTATTAAACAATTTAAAATGTCCAATAATCTATATGTATTGTTATTAATGCTTGGATTTCCTTAAAGGAACACAATAGGGTCAAGAATGAAAATGTACCTTTATTGCAGCGCCACGCATCTCCACCGGTGCTGGCTCCGCCCATGTTCCACTCCCTTGGCTGAGAACTTCAAAACTGATAATCTCAACCAATCCAATGCTTTCCTATAGGAATGCATTGGGAGCTAGTGCTCATGGAGATGCATTGACTCAGTGATTCTCTATGGGGAAAGTTTAGTGTCTCCATGCAGAGGGTGGAGACACTGAATGTCAGTGCTGCATGTTGTGCAAGCACCTCTATTGGCCGTTTGAGTGGCAGCCACTGGAGATGTCCATAGGGAGCAATGTAAACACTGCCTTTTCTCTGAAAGGGCAGTGTTTACAGCAAAAAAAAAAACAGTGACATGCAATTCTCAACAGCACAACTACATTAAACTGTAGTTGTTCTGGTGACTATAATGTTCCTTTAATCAGAGACCAAAACTATATTGCTCATTTCTCATAATTAATTTATCAGGAGAGGGCCTGTTTAAAATATGTAACTTTACATAAAAATTAGTAAGCATTACATGAGAGGAACCATGTTCTGATCATGGTTCCCATGTCCCTGCCCTGTGGTGATAAGTGTTTTTAATTTACTTTTTATACAATTCCTTATTCGATATATTAATCCCTTCTCAATCTACATATGTAAAATATGGTGATAAAAGATCATACAAATGATCAAATAAGTCAGTGTAATAAACTATCTGCGTTAAACAGCCCACTAGAGATTAAGATGTATAGTTCTCTTCTTAACATTTCTCTCTTTTATATTAGGAAGCAACTAACGAGTCTTTGGGCAGGAAAAAAAAAGTTTCTCCCTGTGAAGTTTCATAAGCCTATATCTGCTCGATGTATTGTAAGTTCATCTGTTTTCTTCTGGTATATGTTTTCTATCGGTACTGTGCTGCAAGGTCTGCCTAAAAATATCGCCACCTAGAGTAATGTATGATAAGTTTGTATTCATAAAAAGAAGAAAAAGAGGAAAAAATGGAATGAAAAATTTAAGACAAATAGAGAGAGGAAGGACAATAATGCCATGAAATGTGTAGAAACAACAGTGTTGCTAACAATTAAGAGCAAATTCTAAAACATTAGCTTTTAGAGATGAAGGTAGGTATTTAATGGCAATGACATTCTTGCAAATACAGGCCAATTAAATATCTACACATACAACTTGTCTCTGTGACTAGGATAAGGCAACTATGCCTAAAGGAAGATTATTTTAGGTAAATCTCTCAGACATGCACATAGGCCATGATTTAATAAGCTTTCCAAATGGTTCAATACTGTTAGAAAACTTTACAATTATTTATCTCTAGAAGCCACCATTTAAGTATAAGGGAATTTTTGTAGATAAATAATATCAAATGTATTTCTAACAGTCTGAAAAATATCCTAATTTTGTAATATTTAGATGTTTTTTATATATGATATATTTTCTAAAATTTTAATATGCTCTGAAAATAATTTTAAAAGTTTATGCAAAAATTATTAAATAATCTGGAAAGCATTTCTAACAATATGAAATTGAGGCCATATTTTACTATATATGTTATATTTTTTATATTTTCATACGAAAATGATTTTTAAAGTGTATCCAAAAATCTGAAATCATTTGGGAAATATATTCAACAATATTAAATCAAGGTCAATATTAAATCAAGGCCTAAGGCATCAATTTGATATTGTTGGATATTCTTTTGAAATAAGTTAATTATTTTGAGTAAACTTTTAAAATATTTTTTTTTAATTTTAAAATATTTTTTTTTAATTTTAAAATATCAAAAAATATATTACATATAAATAATATATCAAAACTTTCAAGATTCTTTTGTTTCAGGTATTGTACCGGAGGATTGGAGGAAGGCAGAAGTTGTTCCTAAATTTAAGAAGGGTTTTAAATCCTTGCCTGGCATTTATAGACCTGTGAGCTTAACTTCTGTGACTACAAAAATATTTGAAGGGCTATTAAGGAATAATATTCAGGAATTAATTGGGAAGAACTTAGTTATTAACAATAATCAGCATGGTTTTATGAAACATAGGTCATGTCAAACTAACCTAATTGCATTCCACAAAGAAGTATGTAGAAGTATAGATCAGGATGTTGTAGTGAATGCAATCTACTTGCATATTGCCAAGGTATTTGATACAGTTCCTCACAATAGGTTAGTCTTCAAACTAAAAGAAATTGGTCTAGATGAATATTCTTGTTCTTGGGTAGAACATAGGCTTAAGGATAGAGTACAACGAGTTGTCATTAATGGTAAATATTCAAGCTGGACAAAAGTGATAAGTGGTGCCCCTAAGGGTTCTGTTTTGGGACCGCTTCTATTTAACATATTTATAAATGATCTTGAAATAGGCATTGAAAGCCACGTTTTAGTGTTTGCAGATGACACAAAACTTTGTAAAGTAATAAAATGTGAGCAGGGGGATTTGGGGGACTGGGCACTAAAATGGCAGATGAAATACAAAGTTATGCACTTCGGGGTCAAAAATGCACAAGCAACTTACACCCTAAATGATAGTGAATTAGGGATAACAAAACACGAGAAGGATTTCGGAATTGTAATAGACAACAAATTAGGCACAATATACAGGAGATCACACTTACTAAGAGGGCTTTGGGCCTCCATGCTGCCTCCCATGACAGCAAAATTGATAGTGACTGTCACAAACGCACCCTACTCCAAGAGTGTGCGTGACGTAATTGTGGTGGTGAAAGGGTTAAAGTTCACTATTTGTCTGCACATGACCGGAAATAACGACAAAATCCCTCTTAACACCAACCACACTTAAACATAATACTATAACTATTACTATTTTAACGCTGCCAACACCAAGACAATTTATAAATGGGGTGCCTTGGTCCCCCAGGTAAATCAATAATGCAACCCACCAAATATTACTTAGCACAATATTTAAGGAATTGGAAAAATAGTAATTAGTCTCTTCAGGTAATGTGATTCTTAACCAGACAAAGACAGAACTTAATAAATTAATGTTTATTATGAGCAAAAAAAGTCTTGACCAGGGGTGGAGTTAAGGCGTACCTACAGAAATAATAAATGACCACCTCCTATCCAAATGGAAACATTCGGCTCTATCTTCTCGTATGTACCCGCCACAGAAATAAAAATTGTCTCTATGAATTTGTTATTATTTTCCCATTCTATAAATATGTTGCATGCGGGCCTTGCGATCCAATAGGATGGACATCACAATGACTTCCCCTAGGGTAAAGTTAGGCCACTCATGTTTGGGCTTGTTTAGAAGATGGCACTTGTCACATTCCAAATATAACAAAACCGAGGCTTAATTATTATTTGGTGGGGTAAATATGGATGTTTTTTCCTTCCTTTGCATATGATCTTGGAACAAGGCTAATGGTCATTAGCATGTCACAGAGAAATCAACTCATCACTTAAAAGGTACAGACAAATTGCTGAAGCCAGCTAGACAATCAAAAGATGTAACCTCTTTTGACCGCCAGACAATCAGATTAACCCCTTTTGACATCGACATCACCATCTCTGCCAGGCCGGCAGGTCCTTAATGCACTACACAAATTACATTAAAGGACAATATTCCATAGTGCAATAATAAATTATGCATCCTTGCCATGACAGTGACTGACACACATTTTTGGGTGGCTAAATAACACAAGGCTCCTACTACTGTCCTGAGGGACATGATGGTGCAGATCCGCTCGGAAGCTGACAGTGCCGCAATTTTGGTGAAGGCATGGAGATCCCCACACTACAAATTTGATATTTTGCCCATTTCTCCTAACAGAGATTTACTACTCTCGTATAGCGATAATATTGAGGGTGGGTTTTAGGCAGGTAGATAATTAATTACCCCCTTAGTATATCACTTAATTAATTTGTCCCCCTAGAATGGCACGTCGCTACTCAGCCAAGGAGGTGTATGCCATTCTGGCAGGCAGTGATAGTGACACTCTGCAAGACAGTAACACTATCACTGCCTCTGACATTGAGCCTCTGAGTGAGACCTGAAGTGATGGTGCCCCACCACCACTCACAAGAGGACGCTCAGAATGCCCAATGCCAGACGGAGACTGGGTGCCTCCAAACATGATGGCCCCAGAAATTCCATGGTTACACCTGGCATCACTGTAACAGTGGACGACTGCGAGCCAATTCATTTTTCTGAGATCTTTATGTAGGATGATGTATTTGAGCTCATGGCTCAGCAAACAATTTTGTTTGCCATGCAGTATCTCTCTGCACATCTGAGGTCCCATCGTAGTCTCAGGAATATGTGGAGATGAAGCGTTTTGGGCTTTAACCCTAATAATGGGTATAGTTTAAAAGCACAGTATCAATGGGTATAGTTTAAAAGCACAGTGTTCCTACTGGAACAAGCAACGTATCCTGGCTACTCCTCTTTTCCCTGAGGTTATGCAGAGGGATCGCTACCTGCAACTGCTGCGATTCCTTCATTTTAATGATAACTCCCCCAAGAAACGACCCACTGTTTGAAAGGCTCTTTAAAATTCGGCCCTTTATCCAACTCCTGTCAGACAAATTTTCTGAAAATTTTGTCCCCAATAAAGATATTTCAATTGACGAGTCCCTTTTGAAATTTAAAGGTCGACTGCTATTTAAGCAATATATTCAATCTAAGCGGTCCCGATATGGCGTTAAATTTTATAAATTATGCGAATCCTGTACTGGTTACACATGGGTGTTTCACATTTACCAGGGGAAGGATAGCTATCTTGACCCACCAGGATGCCCTGGTTCTATGGGTACAAGTGGCAAGATGGTTTGGGATCTAATCCTTCCCCTGTTAAATAAGGGATATAGACAATAATTATACCAGTATACTATTATTTAAAAATTTATATTGCTTTGAAACCCTAGCCTGTGGCACAGTGAGGAAGAATTGCAGGGGTTTCCCCCAAGCCCTGGCAAGAGGCAGAAGAAGTAGAGGTTCCTCTTCAGCTCTCCACCAGGATGAGTTGCTTGCCTTTCGCTTCAGAGATAGGAAGGATGTATACATGCTGTCTACGATGCATGACGAAAGTACAGTGTCTGTGAGAGGTAGCACTAAGCATCTGGAAAAGCCACAGTGCATTGTAGACTACAGCAAGTTTATGGGGGGAGTAGACTTGGCTGCCCAATGCATACAGCCCTATCTTGTGAACTGAAAAACTAGGACCTGGTACAAGAAAACTGCAATCTACATGAGCCAGATTGCAATTTTCAATGCCTATGTCCTCTATAAAAAAAAGAGGTCATAGGTAAGCCCTGCCCTTTCCTAGAATTCACGCTAAGCCTTTTGTCCCGTATGTTATTTACCAAGTCCCTCAATCCCACTTGGAATCAGGATATCTCCAAAGACTTTGTGGCAAACACTTCATTTCCCATATCCCACCCACCTCCAGTAAAAAAGCTCCCTGAAGAAAGTGCCGTGTTTGCTACAAGAAAGGATTCCGAAAGGACTCAAGTTATTTTAGCCCAACCTGCCCATCTCTACCCGCCCTCTGCATAACAGACTGTTTCAAAGTCTACCATACAGAGCTGAACTTCTGAATCACTCTGCATGGGACTTTGGCAGTTTGCTTGATTTCCCTGGATTTCTGACCTCGGCTTGTCCGGACTACGCTTTGTTAGCTGCCTGTACCGACCCAATGGCTTGTTTTACTGACTACTCTGACTTCTGGATTCCCCTGACTTGGCCTGTCCCTGTTTATGCTAACCATTCTAAAGTGGCTACACCAAACAACTCAAAATACTAAATTTGTAGTACTTGAAATGTGACTTCCCAATAAAAAACACAGGGTTAATGCTATTGTTTTTATTTTTTATAACTTCTCAAACTTTTCACACAGTAACTCTCTATGTGAGATCAAATATATCTGTGCCTCTCTCTGCCTTCAGATCAAAGTGAATGCAGGGGTACTGTTTTATTTCTGTAATATTATAAAAACCTAGAAACATGGTACATGTGGGTACTGTTATATTCATAAGACAGTGTTAAATCAAAATACCAAGTCTCTATTGCACTAACTAATATCAGGATTATGACATTTCCAGTGAAAATGCAATTTATCTGAGTAAAAAGACAAAAATAAAAGTAGAAATTGCTACATGGGCCCTTGCATTTCTGTTAAAATAGCTAGACCAAACATCTCAAATTATGCCATTTGTTATACTCTGGGTTGCCTGCTTTTGAAAATGGTATGCCATAACGGTGGAAATGTTATTACCCAGGCTGTCATACTCTCTGAAAAGCCACATAGGCCCAGAAAATCACTTTGACAAATTTACAAGCTGAAAGGGCATCTAATATTTTTGACCCCGTGACTTCCCCCAAAAAACTGAAAATCTGGAGATCAGGAGATCAGGAGATCAGGAGACAATGTTAAATAAAAATACAGAGGCTTTATTGCAATAACTCATATCATGAATATGAAATGTCCTGTGAAAAGTGAGTTCATGTGTGTGGAAAAGCACAAATTTGGAATACTCTGGGTTGCCTACTTTTGAAAATGGTATTCCATAATAGTGGAAATGTTATTACACAGGCTGTCATGCTCTCTCAAAGGCAAGATAGGCCCAGAAAATCACTTTGCCAAATTTCAATGTAAAAAAGCATAAATGGATAAGCCCTACATATGACCTGTAACTTTCCATAACCCCATAAAACCTATACATGGGGGGTACTGTGGCGCTCGTGAGACATCACTGAACAGAACTAGAAGTGTTTCAGGGCAGTAAACCATATACTGACAATAATGTTATCAGTAAAAGTACAGTTTTTATGTGAAAAATGCAACAACAAATAAAACGATAACTAAGTTTGGCTAGGGTTTGTGCCCAAGTGGCTAATACAAAAGACTGGACATACCCCATTTTGAATACCCTGGGATGTCTATCTTTTCACATGGTATGCCATGATGTGGGTAATTTTAATTTCTGGGATTCCATACGGTCTCAAAGGCAGCCTAAACCAATCTGTGTTTTTCTATGTAGAAAAAAAAATGAATGGACAAGCCGTATATTTGACCCTGTAACTTTCCCAAACCCCATAAAACATATACATGGGGGTTACTGTTTTACTCATGAGACATTTCTGAATACAAATATGTATGTTTTATTGCTGGAAAACCTAACAGTAATTTGACATTAACAGTTAAATTGCCATGCAGAAATAGAAAAATAACAAAATGTCTTATGTTTTTGAAGTTTTTTTAGATTTTATACATATAAGATGGAGTTCCATATATGAATGTTTGATATAAAATTAAAGCTCTGTTTCCCCTGAACAAAATGATATATAATAAGTGTGGGTGGTAAAAGAGGTAAATTATTGTTTAACAGACATATAGTAAAATTCTGTGGTTTTTTTACATTTTGTTTTGCTCACAACTTGTACATTTGTCTCAGTCCTTAAGGGGTTAAGTTATTCACAGAATAATGCTGTCAGTTTATTTTGGTTTTTGTTTGTTTTTCATATAGTCTATGGTTGAACGCAAGAATATATTTATTTTATTTAACTAAACTAATACCAGTTGTTGTGCATCTGTCTATATATAACCCAGTGGTTCCCAAACTTTTTAGGTTCAAGGCACCCTTAATATTTTAATATTTTTCCAAGGTGCCCCCAAGTCAAAACAAATTTCTAGGTTGTATAGCTGCGGCATATACTGGTGCTATTGTGTAATTTATAGTGTTGGTGCTTGAAAAGGTGCTCGTATATAATTTTATTGTTTTAATACAGAGATGTATTTGTATGTAATGTTTGTGTTTGATTGCAGGGGTGTGTTTGAATGTAATGTTCATTTTTAAATGTGGATGTACATTTGTTTGAAGTATTTGTGTTTGAGTGAAGGGAAGAGTTTGTAAATCATTTTGGAATCTGAATACAGGGGTGTGTTTGTATGTAATATTTGTGTTAGATTGCAGGAGTGTATTTGTATGTTGTGCTGGTGTTTCACTGCATGGATGTATGCACATACACTACCACATACATACATACATACATACTTACACAGATATACATGCACATTAACACACAGACACATATAAATACACCAAAACATCCACACAAATTCATATAGGCACTGACACATACACACACACAGATATACACACTGACACATACACACTTTAACACATGCATACACTGACATATACACACACAAATGCACACTCTGACGTAATCTGATGTAAACACATACAAGTGATATATTTTATTTCTGCAGCCACACACCTTGTGTGTCAAGGAGGGTAGCTTGATTGGAGTCCTGATCATGCTGCTAGCTGGTGGGTGTGAGGGGTCTGGAGCAGTTTTTTGTGCTTCTCTCCTCTAATGCTGCCTCTGTAGCTGCCTCCTCCCCCTCCCGTGCTGTCTTCCTGCACAAAGCTGGGAGGAAGTGACAGCCTGCCACTTCCTCCCAGCCTGCCGACACTACAGGAGCCCAGTCGCATTCTTAACTAGGCTCCTGTTCAGCAGAAATGTTTTCATAGCACCATTTTGCGGCGCCCCATGTGCCTGTCGCAGCAGCACACAGTTTGGGAACCACTGATGTAACCTGACATCTTGTTGCAAGGTGATAACGCCGCATGTTACTTTTTGCTTTTCTTCATATGGTCGGGTAAATAAAGAGTTTAAAAATAAATTAATAAATAGTTTTCAAAATATTAAACTTAAAAGTTTATACAAAAATATTGAATCATTTGAAATGCTTATCTAAAAATAGTAAACCTAGGCTTCGGTTTTAAACTCAGTGGGTCCAATATGTCTTTCATCTTTCTGAAGTTGATGAATCGAATAACAAGTATAACTCAATTGTAGCATAATGTGATTTACTGCAAATCATTGTAATGTGTTAAGTTCACGGTTATATTTTTTATTATCAAATGATGAATTGGATTATTAGTCTATTAATTGTTTCTGGGATTACAGCATGAGCTCAAGTATAAAGAATTATAGTGTAGATTTAGAGATGCCAGTGATACTGAAACTGGCAATCCTAAGAATACAAAGTTGCAAAAGAGTAAATATAACCACTAAATCGGAACTTTAGTTAAGTATACTATTGTATCGGTATCCCTTGAAGGGAACTATTAGTTTCAAGATCAAATTATTCAATGCATGACTGTTTTCCCAAATAGTGCGAAAGGTAAGGCGAAATGCGCTTAGAGGCTCTGCTCTGCACTATACTCTATAACTTACTTTAAGATATTTTTTTTTTCATTTGCAGTTCGATTATAGACATTATGTCCTTTGCAAGAGATATAGGCAGGGCATATGTATGACTCAATTTTTCCTAAATCAGTGCTCACCTTAGACCAGCAGATAGTTTCCTATACAGAACAGGTGCCCTTGAAGGCACAGCTTAGCAATTCACGGGGCGATTGGAAAAAACACTATTTGGGAAAACCGTCATGTATTGAATAATTTGATCTTTGTATGTGGTACTAGAGACTGTCAGGCTTAGTTCCTTGCTCTATATAGTTTATGACGTAAGCACATTGATACTTATAGTTCCCTTCAAGGGATACTGATACAAAAGTATACTTAAAGGATCACTATAGTGTCAGGAAAACAAACCCCTTCAGTAACTTACCTTAATCCAACGCCGGGCTCCCTCGGCGCTAGTGACCTCTCCTCCCCCGCCGATGTCAGCTCCCGAGTGGAGCGGAATGTGCATGCGCGGCAAGAGCCGCGCACGCATTTAAACAGTCCATAGGAAAGCATTTCTTAATGCTTTCCTATGGACGTTCTGCACGCTGGATGTGGTTTTAGCATCCAGGGTCGCAGAAGCGCCTCTTGCAGCTGTCAGGAAGACAGCCACTAGAGGTTGGATTAACCCTGTAATGTAAACATAACAGTTTCATTGAAACTGCTATGTTTACATCTGAAGGGTTAAAACCTGAGGGACCTGGCACCCAGACCACTTAATTGAGCTGAAGTGGTCTGGGTGAATATAGTGTCCCTTTAACTAAAGTTTAGATTTAGTGGTTATATTTACTCTTTTGCAACTTTGTATTCTTAAGATTGCCAGTTTCATATAAATTTCTTATACTTGGGCTCATGCTGTAATCCCAGAAACAATTAAACTGGTTATAGTGTCTGGAGTCCCCTGGTACCATCATTTCTTTCAGCATTAAACAGTTTTTAATGTTGTAATGTTTTAATGCTAAATAAGAGTCCACGGCAGTCTATCCCCTCTGTGCTGCTTTCGCTAATAAGGAAGTATTACCCTGAGAGGCAATGGGCAGCTGTGATTGGCTGAGAGTGTCAGCTGACTGCTTTTAACCTGTCAGAGCTCCAACTGACGGTATGAATGGGTATGACAACAAGGAAGTGTGTAATCTCTGCCTTAGCTACACATACAGAAGGGGCCGGACTGTGGGTGGCCAGGGACTCTTATTTTGTGGCATACTGCACAAATATGGTGCAACACTGAATGGAGGGACAGTGCCAGGCCACTCCAGGCACTATAACCAATTCAAAGAGACAAAGTGGTTATAGTGACTACAGTGTCCCTTTAATAGACTAATAATCCAATTCATCATACACATATCTTACATTGGATAATTCGATATCAGTCCTTTTTCCTTTAATAATTATATATATTTTTTTGTTTTCTTTATACATTTGTTTTTTTTGTTTTTTGGTCTTTACTATTGATAGTTTTAGAATTTAGTAATTTTGGGTTTATATGTTGATTCTCAACAGCAAGTTTTTAAACAAATATATTAAATGTTATGTTTTAAATAACTGACACGAATAGGCAAGTACCTTTCTATTCAATTACCTCTCACCTAGGGTTACCCCCTTTTCTCTTGCCATGTTTTTTTTTTATACATTTAGTTCCTATCCCTTTCCCCATTAACATACTTGTAGGGAATATGTTTTAAATTGGTGTAGTAAATGTACTGTATGTGTTATGTTTTGTTTTGTTTGTTTTGTTTTTAATCTTGTCTCTTTTGCATACGCAGCTTGCAATAACAAGATATTCCAGCTGGCAAGTTGCTTATATTTTATGGGGTAAATCAAATTTTCATATAAAATTGATATTTATTATGATTATTGTTATTTAAGTAATTTATATTTCCCCTTTTCTTTTTTACAGGTTATGTGATGATTCATCTCATGCTAGTCCTTGTTGGAATCGGTTTTATAGTGCTTGTTTATATAATACAGCTTGGTCTTTTTTGGGATTTACTAAAGTACATTCTAATTACTTGGTAAATATATTAAGTTGTCTAAATTACATTGTGTACTTTTGTTTTTGTTTGCATTAACAATATAATATTTATTGTGTTTGGTAACAACATGTTGATCCATGGAAATATCTAATAGACATTTTTATATCAAGAAGGATTTTCCCTGTTTGTGACACAATTGAAAATCATTTCATTTTTATATATATAAGCTTTACTGAATTTTAATCAAATGTTTAGTTGCAATAGTACAACGCATGCATGGATTAGTACAGAAAATAAGGTTGAAGTTTCTTAAGTGCCCAAACTAGAGCAAAGCACTCTGTTTCCACAGTGGCAAAACTGACTACTCTGGGTAACAATTTTCTGCTCAGATATGTCACCAGGTTCTGCATGCCATCTTCACGACCTGGCTTAATATGACTTCCAGTTCAAACAGCGAGGCATCTGTATGAACGAGAAATCTTTTATTGTGATCAGGTGCTGGTAATACAGGAGCCTTGCCTAGTGCCACTTCTGGAAGAAGTCCGCACACTTTGGGGATCATAAAACTTGTCTGAGAAGGGATTTTTGGTGAGGTCAGCTTAGCTATTGCGCTATAGTCTTGTACAAACCTCCAGTAATAACCGGCTGTCCCTAAAAACGCCATTACTTGAGTTTTGGTATGGGGTTGGGGCCACTGGGTTACGGCCTCAATTTTGGCTGGCTCAGGTCGCTGCTTGCCAGAGCGCACTCGGTGTCCTAGGTATTGAACCTCTGCCATCCCTACATGGCATTTGTCATGGCATTTGTCAGGTTTCAATGTTAAACTGACGATTTGAATTCTTTTGAGCACTACAGATATGTGTTCCATGTGTTCCATGTGTGACTGTATATAGCAATATCATCCAGGTACGCACAGGCAAAGCCTTGGATTCCCTCTAAGAGCCGGTCACCCATGCTCTGAAAGGTAGCGAGGGCATTCTACATCCCAAATGGCATGACCTTGAACTGATACAGGCCAAATAGGGTGAAAATGCTGACTAAGGTATGGCTTCAGGCTCCAAGGGGATTTGCCAATACCCTTTGCACAGATTTATAGTGGTCAAATAATTCCCTCCTGCCATCCAGTCTAATAGTTCATCTATCCTGGGCATGGGGTAGGCATCAGTATGTGACTGGTCATTGAGCTTGTGGTAGTAAGCGCAAGGACTCTGGGAGGGTTCTATCACCCCTAATTCTAGCATGTCCTGCATTTCCTTGTGCATGTTCTCTCTAACGGCCTCCGGGATATGATATGGTTGCTGCCTGAGGGTTACCTGACCTGGGCTCTCCACTCTGTGGACTGCCAGCATTGTGTATCCTGGTAGGGCAGAAAACATATTGCAAAATTCCCCTAGCAATTGGGAGGCTTGCTGTCTTTCCTCTGCACTTAAGTCAGTTCCTAAACTAACCTGCTCTACTCCAACTGAGGTGGCAAGGGCAAGGGAATACCTTCACTGTCTTCGAAGGCGGGGGCTCAAACTGCTGATACTTCGTCAAGGTACGGCTGGAGCATATTTACATGAAACGACCTTCTGACCCTGCCAGGAGGCTTGCAATTTATCTTGCAATTTATCTATTTTAGTGGGCCGCAAAAAAACCTTTTTGTCCTGGCTCTAGGATAAGATCTCTAGCTCCCCGGTCATAACAACGTTTGGGATGCTTTTGGGACATTCATGAGTTTTCTTGAATCGACTCTGTTAGGGCTTGCAAATGGTCCCTCAGTTTCAGAACATACGGTTCCTTTGTCTCCCATATCTCACTCCCAGTGTTCCCGTACCAAGTCCATGGGTCCCCGCACTCTTCTCCCATACAATAATTTGAAGGGAGAGAAGCCTGTTGGCTCCTGGGGCACTTCCCGGTATGCAAACAATAGATGAGGGAGAAAGGTTTCCCAGTTGCGACATGACTCTGTGAAGGTCTTCAGCATATGTTTAAGAGTGACATTGAATCGTTCACAGCGCCCATTCATCTGATTCATCTGGGCCAAAAGAACGTCTGCGTTAGCTGATCCATCTTCTTTTTTTATACCTAAGTGTCCTGCTAGGGGAATATCATGACTAATTCGGAGTAACTCAGCATGGTACTTTCGGGATACTACCAATTGTCTCTTGGTCACTTGACTGGCCCCCTTCCTCCTGTCACCCTGTACAATAGTCCCTTCTCCCACTGGAACCGTTCCTGATCTAAGTCCCCCTGGGAGATGTCTGCCGCCCGTCTATACCCACCTAGTGTGGGATCCTCCCTCTGCTCCTTTCCAAAATCTTGTGGGCTGCCCAGGTAGGGAGTGGGATTTATTGCCAGGGTCGGGGTCTCCATTCCTACCTGAGGTTCCTGAAAGTGTGAGAAATCTATCGCTCGAATCTGCTGTCGGGTGATTACAGGGCTCCCTCCAGGGTTGGTGGGACAAACTGAAAGGTCAAACACCCTAAGTCATTTCCTAGGAGTACCTCCGCCAGTAAGTCTGGCATAATTCCCACATCCAGGGACTTAGCCCCGGTGCCCCAATCAATATGGACCTGGGCTGTAGGCAATTTGTGGATTGCTCCCCAGCTACCCTAACGGCAACGGTGCATCTGGTGTGTTGGGACGGCTTGACTCTGTGTGGCTGTACCAAGGTTAGGGTAGATCCGGTGTCTCTCAAGCCTTGGGCCTCTTATCCATTCAGCCGTACCACTTGGTGATGGTGAGCCCTGTTGTCGCCAGCTGCCTGTACTGGGTTCACCTCATGAAGCACAGACCAGTGTTCGGGGATGTTCTGATTAGGATAATACATATAACCCCCCTACTGTTCTTTTATATACTCCTCCTGGACGCAATGTGCCGCTGCTCTTGTCGGTGGTGCTGGTTGTCATTGGTTGTCACTGCGGGCAGTTAGGCTTGATGTGCCCTATCTGGTTGCACCCAAAGCACATAGGAGCTGCTTTCCGATATCCGGGTGCTGTTGGTGTAGCGTTAGGTGGGGAAGTTCTAGGCAGTAGCAGGTTGGGGTATACGCAGAAGGACGAGGCCCCAGCGGTGCTCGGTTGCCCTCAGTCTGTCTGCCCTCGTGGAACTAGTCGTGTAGCCTCTTCCACTGTCCGGGGCTTACGGTCACGGACCGAATCTCTGACCTCTGACTTCTGGTGGAGTGTGGTGATAAAATTTTTCCAGTAATAACAATTGCAGGGCATCCACCTAAGTAATCACCTGGCACCCCTGCATCCAGTTGTGGGCAGCATGGTGCATGTGGCATGCCCATTCGGCATAAGAGTCTCTACCCCCTTTCCTGATATCCCTGAATTTTCTCCGGTATGCCTCTGGCGTGACCGTATACCGGACTAACAATGTCTCGTTCACCTTATCTTAATTTTGGATGTCCTCATCTGGCATGGCTCTGTAGGCTTCGGCTGCTCTGCCTGATAGTTTGCTGCTCAGTATCGCAGCCCAGTTGGTTTTCTCCAGGTCCCCTAACGAACACTGCCATTCAAAGTCCTGTAAATAACTGTCAATTTTCATCTCACCATCTGTAAATGCTTTGAATGCAGCATAGCTGATTTTCCATGGTTGCCCGTTTGTGGATCCATGTAGCGATATCACATCCCCTTGTCGTGATGCTGTCATCTGGACCCAGGCGTTCTGTGTTTCTGCCAGGATCTGTACAATAATATCATGTGATGGATTGGGCCCCACAATGCTGAGTCTCCATCTTACATCCTTTTGGAACTCTGTTTCCTCTGTATTATCCGTTGGAACGTTTGCTGGTTTTATCGCTCTCTATTAATTTGGCTATTATCGTGGCTTTTGGTTTGTTGCTTGCCACTATGCCTCGAGCTTCCAGCAGTTCCTTCAGTGTTGTTCGTTTAAGCCATTCATATCTGTGAGCCATTCACTTTTTTCGGTTTGGGATATCCATTCGGGAGAAAGATCCCGCCGCTTGCCACCAGTGTAACAGATTCCCTATACTCCAGATGAGTATATCCATGCATAGAAGAAGTTGTAGTGATTATAACTCCCAATCCCCCAAACATGAGCCAAGATTTCATGAAGGGGTAAAGCATTGTGTTTAATGGAAGCCACAGCTGGGGCACTCCCCCCTGAACCTGAGTGGGGACAGTAACACAAAACAATCACCCAATGACATTGACACCCAGGTCCACGACACTCCCACATAAACAGTATAATCCTTCCTCTGTACATGGGAGATAATTGGGTTAAGTTGCTGTATTAGAGAGCAAATAAATGGGTCACAAGAGTATTCTGAGAACGACAGCAACTGAAATAGCCTGCCCTTCGGTGGGTCACCGCTAAGAACTCAAGCTGAATCTCTCTTCTCACTGAACTGAGAAGGGGTTCTTCTCACTAAACATTTCTGCCAGACATTTAAGGCCACCAGAGGTACTCCACTACTAGCACCTCAGACTTGACCATTTAAGTTTTAAGTTGGATACTTCACCATATTCCTGAAAAACTGCCAAAACTGGGGATGGTCACTGTAGCAGAGCTCCGGTACCACGACTAGGTATCTCCGCTATTCCTTCCTCAAAGCTGAAAGAAGCACTGTACTAATCCAAGACCAAGACCCCTTCCCCCAGCAACTAGATGACACATAGTTCTGGGAGTCAACTGATTTTATTTATGACACACACAGCTTTTATGCACTGACCCCTAGCATGGGGTTTCCATATCAAAGTTACACATGTTTTACTCCAAGGAGTCTTTGTTTCTGAGAGATAATTGAGAGATAATTGACAGTTTTCTCACTCAGTTACAGGAAATGAACATACAATATGTGAAGCATCCAGAATATACCTCTGTAGAGAAACAAAAGAAAACAAAAAATTGTGCAATATATTCTGAACAGTCATATATTCCTAGCATCAATAATAGTACTCACAAACGTGGAGCCAAATCCTAACACATGGCTCGCATGTGATCATATAAATAAAGAATACACTATTAGAGATCAACTTACATGCTTCTTGTGGCGGAACTAATCACCTATTCGTATGTTTTCCCCTTTATTTTGTATGTTTTATCCTTTTACCATTTGGGAGTACTTCATACAAAAATAATTATTTTGTCTCCCGAACGAGTACCCCATTAGAACATTCACACCAGCAACTTAAGTGTGAACCCACATGGGTAGTAATTAAAGAATGCTCCCCCATGTGGCAGATAAAAGGATAGCGACCATACCCATCACTGTGCACTTTATTATTGTATCGGTTACAAAAAAAAACCTACAATATTCCAAAACCCCCCAAAAATACATATTAATAAAACAGTAAACCCTATGAAAGTCATATCATTGAATTGCTTGTGTCTGAGCGCCTACTTTGTCGAAGTAACACTCAGAACCCTTCGGTGGTTCTGGAACGCCATTCAAATGAAGTTTTGATCAGTCAGCCATGAGGTTATGCCTCAAAATAGTTCCACATAAATTCCACACATTGTGGTTCTTAATAAAGTACCTGTCTTGAACCAAGGAGTGCCTGGACCTCTATTATTTTATTAATTTTTGGAAATCTGGTGTTTGATCCCGGTTCAGCAAACACCCTAGCTCAGATTTATGGGAGCAAGTGCAGCTCCACACACTACAAAAAATGTATTCACAGTTAGAATGTCACGTAGAACTAACATTTTTTAAAAAATTCTTCTTTTCTCCCATTTTTTTTATATTTTATTCATATTAAATTATGTTTTATACCTAAATATTTGATGTTAAATTAAAGCCCTGTTTCCTCTGAATAAAATGATATATAATAAGTGTGGGTGCACATAATATGAAAGAGGTGAATTACGCCTGAACAGACATATAGCGCAAATTCAAGTTTTTGTTTGCGTTTTGTTTTGATCACAACGTGTACATTTGGCTCAGTCCTTAAGGGGTTAAAGTAATATGTTTAGAAAGCTTCCAAAATGACGGATGGATAATGAGTCTCCCTACCTCCTTGCGTTTTGTTTTTGTGTATTTGACAGAGCTGTCTCTTTCTTTGAAACACACTTATCAATAGTTTCTCACATTTATTGGAGTACTCATAGAAATAGTGACTTGATTTATGCAGGGTGTGGAGCAGCTTCTGGGGGATATTTGGATATTAGTGCAATTAGATGTACTTTGGATATTAGTGCAATTTGTTTTCATATCGAAAAAGTACTTTAAGTGCTGGGTTAGAGGATTCCCTTTAAGGAGCTAATTAGTAGATAACAGCCGTTTAATATGGCACCTGATAATTCTGTGACGTCCCAACCACAGATTGGACGCATGACCTCACTTATGATTGGGCTTACACCCTATTTAAATGAAGAGACTTGAGAGTGCCCTGTTCATATCTTTTGAGAAAGGCATGAGTTGCGCCGAAACGCGCGTCGAGTTGACGGCACTCCAGAGCACTATTCACTGATGTGCACTTAGTTTGTTTAACGGTGTAGCTAGGTTGTTTGGCTATTTTAGCTTTCGGAAAGGGCTCCTTAGTGGGTACTGGGAACTGCCTTGAAGCAGTCCAACGGAGTTATTAATTTATCTAGCATTAAGATTTATTCATAATCTAATTTTATTAGGAGTCATAGGTAGAGTACATATTGACATTTTGTTCATCCAACTTAGCGCTGCCGTATCATTACTCCTCTTTCTAAGTATCCATCTAATTATGCCATTATGGCTCAAGCGGTTTATTTAACATGTATATCTTTTATATAACTGCATCTATACTTACTCCCTGCCTACTACCACATGAGTAAAATGATTACTTAATTTCAACCTCTTCGAAGCAAGAGCTCTTAAATAATACTTTGTAACAAAATATCTGATCTATTGCGACAATGTTGCCTAGACAAAGAGTGTCCAGTTTTCTGACACTCTCTTCTATGTGATCTAAATGTATTTGCTAGTTCTTTACTGACCATATTTCTAACAGTGGTTAATCCCCTTTTTTCTGTCAAAGAATATCTGTTGTTTCAGCCCACTAGCCACACTAGTTTGTTCACGTTTGTAGACATGTTTTTTCCTTTTTAATCTTAGCTAATAAAGTTCTGTGTTTTTATCCTAATGAAGTGGCTTCTACCATTTATAGTAATCTTGTAGTGAAACTTTCACTCTGCTGGGTTTCTCTAATTATACAGAGGGGAGTCAATGCCGGTGGAGACAGACAAGTTTTCAGTCCAGATAGTGCCCTGAATGTCAGAGGAAACCAGGAGCGAAAAATATTCTTGTGCTATAAAAATGTAATCTAAGCAACTGTGTTCTTTATGTACCATGGATAAATAGGTCAAATTTCATTTTCCATACAACAGTCAACCAAAGAGAGTGTACCATTCACTCTAATCTTAACTGCAGGTACCATATAAACTGAAGTCACTCACACTTAAATGTTGGAACCAAACCCCATATGTCTGAGTGTCAAAGCAAGGAGCTGCCAGTCCACCCGGTCGAAGGCCTTTTCCGCATTGGTAGAAAGGAGAAGGAGTTCCCTAACCTCCCTGAAGGCTGTGTGCTTTATGTTGAGGGCCCTTATAGTAGAAACATAGAAACATAGAATGTGACAGCAGATAATAACCATTTGGCCCATCTAGTCTGCACAATTTTCTAAATACTTTCATTAGTCCCTGGCCTTATCGTATAGTTAGGATAGCCTTATGCCTATCTCACGCATGCTTAAACTCCTTTACTGTGTTAACCTCTACCACTTCAGCTGGAAGGCTATTCTATGCATCCACTACCCTCTCAGTAAAGTAATACTTCCTGATATCATTTTTAAACCTTTGTCCCTCTAATTTAAGACTATGTCCTCTTTTTGTGGTAGTTTTTCTTCTTTTAAATATAGTCTCCTCCTTTACTGTGTTGATTCCCTTTATGTATTTAAATGTTTCTATCATATCCCTCCTGTCTCGTCTTTCCTCCAAGCTATACATGTTAAGATCATTTAACCTTTCCTGGTAAGTTTTATCCTTCAATCCATGAACCAGTTTAGTAGCCCTTCTCTTAACCCTCTCTAAGGTATCAATATCCTTCTGAAGATACGGTTCCTCACCACTCTACCTGGAACAAACCCAACTTGATCTAATTGGACCAGGTCCGATAGGACCCTGTGACGGACCGCCTGGCACCACGACTGGGTGCCTCCATCAGTCAAAACTCCTAGTGCTCACCGAGGGCTCCAAGCACTCCACCAGACACCAACAGCACTGTAGTCCCCACATTCAGCATTACAGCTTGGCTGGGAACTTGCTGTCCTCCATCCACCCTAGACCCAAGACCAGGATCCAGCTTCCAGTGGGTAAACCTCTCCTACTCCAGAGAGCATAGCAGGAACAGCTCTTAAAAGAGCTAGTGATTAGAATCCCAGGGGAGTATAGTGATATAACAATCCCCAGGGTAGATACAACCGTTTCCCCCACACATGAGATGAGACTCTATGTTGAGGGTAAGCAGGAACTTTTTAAATTTGACAATTTGTATTTGTTTTATGGCATTAAAAAAAAAAAGGGGGAAGGGGGTACTGAAGGAAAGGGGGGAGAGGAATTAAGTCTTATCTGGGTAGAGCTTGTGTAATACAGTAATACAGTAATACAGATCCCCTATTTGGGGTATGCCAATCTCCATGTGTCCCAAGTGTCCCACGCTGCTACCGTGATTTGGTTAGGTGGGCATATATTGATAAAGCAGCATTCATAAATCCTCTGGTTATCAAGCTCAGATTGTACCGTCCGTATCGAGGGGGTGCGTTGGGATTTCCAGGCTCATGCGATTAAGCGTTGAGCCGTTAGTGCTATGTGGCAGATTAATTTTTGTACATATTAATTTTAGTACATATATATGGGTATTTTCAGGGAAATATGTAGCAACAGGTATGTAAGTGGGTTATAGGGCAATTGAACGACATAACAAGATGGCCGCCACCACGTGTTTGACTATACGAACGTCGACCACCCAGCCGTTTCGTCAATTTGGCTGCAATTAACTACCAGACTGGGAGCTAAATACACTCACACTCCATTTCTGTGTGGTCCGGCTGTTCGGTGGTTCGAAGTGGCACTTCGAACCACTTCGAAAGTTTTGAACAACCACTGTCCAAAGTCCCAATAGGCACAAATAGGTTTTTTTAGCTATAATAAATTAAAGGAGCCATAGTCACAGGGTAAAAGGCTGGCAAGTAGTCCCCTCCAAGCCCCAGTGGCAAAGTGGCTTTCACCACAGACCCTATTCAAATGCGACCCTCTAACAGTCAACTAGTCCCGTTTCTGACAGTGAGCTGCTATGGTACTGGAAGTGTCCACCCTGGGATCTAATGAGAGGTTAATATCCCCGGCCACTAATAACAATCTCTCTTGGAATTTCTGCAGTAAGGAGAGAGTTTTCGCCAGGAAAACATGTTGCTTTTTTATTAGGGGCATAGATACTCGCAAAGGTGTTGGTTCTCTCTGCAATGTACCTTTGCTAAAGAGATACCAAACTATAGGGTCAACCAGTTCAGCGTTTCATTGAAACAGGATTATTTAGGCAAATATTTAGGCAGAATGCTTTCCCCTGAATATTTGTCATCTTTATGGTGAGCAAAGAACCCCATCGGTTATCGTGGTCTCTCAGTACTGGTGCTACCCCTTTTTTAAAGTGGGTCTCTTGCAAAAATGCTGCACAAAAGGTCCACAAAAAATGAGAGTGCCACTTGGGGACATTCAGACCCAGGACATAATTGGTCCAGACATGCAGTGGTGCAGTGGGAAAACTATCAGGCATTGTCATGAGCAGACAGGCAAAAAGAAATGGAAATAAAAGTGAGGGGGGTTTATACCAAAACTTATTTATAATATGTGACTATGAACTCTGGTCAGGCACTTCAGTGGAGATAAGTGAGGGACAGTCACTTGCCCTCACACCTGACCTGTATTTACAATAGAGTCTGCCACTGGGAGCACAAGTGGATGAGGAGTCCAGCTAGACAGATAAGAAGTTTTAAGAACAAGATTGGCTCCTGCAATATCCCGGTCCAGTATCAGAAAACAAAAGCCATTACTTGCAAGTGGCACTGGGGAGTCCAACCTACAAATGGTATCAGCCATGCTCGAAGTAGGGGGCCATTTGATCATGACCTTTGAATGTGCAGCTACCTATATTGCTGTTAACTGGGTCAATTTATGGACCAGTATTGTGGCTGACCTCTCTACCTTTGGATTATTATTTAAAACCTGATTCGTCTGTTTGTTCGGTTATTGCCGGTTGTTCGTATGTTTTCTGCTTGCATTCATCCAAATACGAACAAACTACCGAATGGCAGGCCACCCAGCAGAGAAGTGTGCTGCTCATTAACCTTTCTGCCCTCATTAATATTGTGGTTAACCGCAGACACTTCCAACTCCCGAACGGTCAGCTGGATGGTTGTTGTTCGTATGAACGAACACGTGGTGACGGCCATCTTGGACAGTCAAACGCCCAGCGGTGTTCATTGACAAACTCATGGAACTGATTTCAGACACTGCTTCCCATGAACACCGCTGAAATCACCAATCATCCATCACTCTGTACCAAATTCATACGAACGCTGTGCCATTCGGTAAATTGACAATGCACGAATGGAACTGTACCGCTCAACACAGCGATCACATGGTCACAATAGGTGTCCATGTGTCTCCCTGCTAGTGTAAAATAAAGAAAAAATAAAGGTTAATATTAATAAATAAAAATATTATTATATATGTGTATATATATATATATATATATGATATATGATATATAGACATATATTATATTTATAATATATGTCTATATATCATATATATAATGCCATACTAAGTGTATTTTTATATTAATATGTACTTATGTATATTTATAAAATATAAATAATAAGTAATTTAAATTAAATAAAAAATGTTTTAAATAATAAGACAAATTGAAAAAAATATATATATGAAATATATATATGAAATTTTATTCTAACTGTATTTTAAAATTAATATATATATATATTTATATCAAAATACACTTAGAATGAATTTGTATATATATCTATGTATATATAAATAAATAAAAATAATACAAAATATACATATGTCCATATACAAAATTACATAAATAATTATATAAATATACACGTAGACTTCAAATATATAAATATGCATATATATTTAAATTCTACATGCGTATTTATGTAATATTTTTACATAATTCAGTAATTTTATTGATTGCAATTTGAGGGACCTGCCTGCCAACCCAGGCCGAAAGTCCAGAGAATTTAATTTGCTAGCAATGTATTTTACCCTGTAACGTTCTACGACACCCTAAAACCTGTAGATGGGGGGTACTGTTTTGCTCGGGAGACTTCGCTTAACACAAATATTAGTGATTCAAAACAGTAAAACATATCACAGTGATGATATTGTCAGTGAAAGTGACTTTTTTTGCATTTTTCACACACAAACAGCACTTTTACTGATGATATAATTGTTGTGATACGTTTTCCAGTTTTTAAACACTAATATTTGTGTTCAGCGATGTCTCCCGAGTAAAACAGTACCCCCCATGTACAGGTTTTATAGCATTTTCGGAAGTTACAAGGTCAAATATATGGGTAAACATTGGGTATTTTTAAACTCAGGACAAAATTTTAAATCTATTTAACAGTTTTTTTCATTCGCTTTTGTAGATGAGTAAAAGATTTTTCAAGTAAAAGTCAAAAAACATGTATTTTTTCATCATATTTTTTTATTTCAAATGTACAACATCGCAAAAACAGTCCAGTCCTTAAGGGGTTAAAATTATAAGTAGGATGTCGTGTTTATACTAATATCTTTATACTGACATACCACACCATCAAGATCTTATTTTTGTGGGGGGTTTTATTCTCCATATATTGCAAAACTACTACATATAATCCAGTGTATCTTCATACAAATTGAGACGGAGATTAAACTATTAAAGCGCTAAACAACTGAGCTCTGAGTAGCTCAGCAAAGTGTGAATTAGTTCTCTCAAACACCTATTTAATACATCTAATACATACAATTGATGTGACATATTGCACTATTATCTATTTTTCTTTTTTCTGAATATTTTTTATTGAACATAGTTACTTAAGTTGTGAGAAAAAGAATAGATATGTATATAAAACAAACCATAAAGGTACCTTATAACAAAGTGTTAACCCTCACTATTGGGCGTATTTTATCACCTACTGTTTTGTTACATATAAAAATAAAGCCTGTTATCCCCAGCCAACTAGCAGAAAGGGTTAAAATCATGCTTGTAGATCACAACCCAAAGGACCCTTGTCAAGCAGAGCTGACATACATGAGGCCAGATTCACACCTATAACCCGGATCAATGACCTGCCAAGTCTCCCCTCCCAAATCAGCCATCCACCCATCCTGTGCCCTGTCAAGTATGCCCCTTGACTCTGTCAGAGAGAATTTTGAAGACCTGACCCCCACCAGGAGAGCCCCAACACATCACACAACAGATGCTGATCTTTGGCAACCCCACAAAGTTATCTTGCAGAGTGGTAAGAATGCTCACTCCTCCGGGCTGTCTGGTTTCCCTCTTTGCCTAGGTGTGGTGGTAGTAGCCTACTGCCTCAGAAACCAGGTGTCTCTGCAGATGGAACAGGGTCCCTCCACATGGGTGGGTAGTCAAGCACCCAGTTCATAACCTGATTCACTGGGAGGTACAAAGACCCCAGAAACTGTGGGACATCGTTCAGCCACCTCAAAATGTGAAAGTTGTTCTCTTCCTGTGCCTGCAAGCTAAACGAAAAATGTCATGTGTGAGGTCTGAGCCAGTTTGTAGTGACAGTGGAGAGAAGAAGAATATTTACATACCTCCAGCAAACAAAGCTACCACTTTTTAGTCTAAAAAGTGCTATTTAGAAAGTGGAAAGTGTATTTATATGCATGTTTAAATATAAATTGATAATTCGATTTTTATGCTTGTGTAAAGTAGGGATTATTGTTTTCACTTTTATTATCTCCCAAATGACCCTCTTTTAGTGGAACAGACCAAAATTCCTCTAAGATATCATTTTTATCTCTAATATCTATATCTAATCTAATCTCTAAATTGATAAATTGCTATGAGGTCCTTGGTGCTGGCTTACCTTCAGGGGTGTAACCTCAAAGTCTTTAATTCAACACCGGGTCAGCTCTGCCCCATACTTCTGTTGTAGTCTGAGGCAATCCAGAAGCCTAGGACAGGGGCACCACTAACAATTTACAAAGCGGAGTGAGAAATGTATATTTTGCTTTCACTCCATTTTGTAGATGTGACGCTACTGATAGGCTGAGAGTGTCAGCTGATACTACCAGCCTATCAACAGTCCAGGGCTTTCTGAAAAGCCGCAGACTAAAAAAGTTTGAGATTAGAGCTGATCGGCACCAGAATGAAGACTTTTGGTTAAACTGTTCATTAATGGACCTTCAGTGACCTACTGGCTTCATAAGTTTATTTCAATGAAGTTGTTATGGTGCCCGTAATGTTTCTTTAAGTACTTTTTAAATTGTTAAGTTAATAAATCTACTTTGATGATTTTAACACAGCTCTGTGCATTGTTCTTAGGTTGGTTCCGTTTGCAGTCATCTTCATATTGGTGTTTTTGCAAATTCAAATTGCTAGAATATTTTTCCTGCAGGATAAAATGCACCCTGATGATCAACAGAAACCATTAGCTCTGAACAACAGGTATTTGTTTTAATAAGTGCATCAAAATGTAAAATCACTTGCAAAACATTTAAAATTGGGTTCATACTGGTATCATAATGGCAATGCAGGAATTTCTTTTGTTTTCGAATGCAAGTCTGACAATCTGGCATATTCATTGAATTAAAAGGAATCCTGCCAAGCAGATAAAACATGATTTTGACAGTTTTCTCCAATGCCAGAAAGTCCACGAGAAATGTCAGAAATCTGACGAACCCATCCAAGATTCACAGATCTATTGTAGTGGTTTTTACTTTTTTTTCATGCACCTCATGTTAACGCTGCCATCCAAATTCAGATACCACAATCAGACTCCCCCTACTTTTAAAGAAAACAAGGTTTGTATTTATAGAAACATACAGCACAATATATACTGTTTTGTACCCTTTCGGTAGGTCGATGCCTGATTTCAGGGTCCTGGCAGTACAGTGCAGGTGCATCATTAAATTTGCTTGACCACGAAAGGAGTGCTCTAGAGTGCTTCCTGTATGTTCGTAAAGGCTATGGGCCAGCCAGGGAGCTTTTCACTGGACCACATCACTGGAGACTCCCAATCTGTCCTGATTCTCCCCTCACAATTGTTAGGAAGTATGACTAATTCTCCATGAAAGCATAGTTTAAAAAAAAAATATGGGTTCCATTAAAACAAGATATTCCTTTTTTTGTGCACATTGCAAAAACATTTTTCTTGAGTTACATACCACCCGCTGTGATCACTGATATAAAATTACTGGCTTTAGATGCTGGGCTTAGACCTAAGGTTACCTGCACTCTCTCTCTCTCTCTCTCTCTCCTAAATCCCTATGTATATTTAAACAAATGGAGGGCATTTAGTTGCTCCAATGGCCATTGGATGGAATGCCTGCCTGTCAACATCAAGGCAGACCCCCCTAGGTGGGTCCTACAAAAAGATAAGTCCTGCACTCACTCCCATCACTCCTGGGTGCCCAGGAGTGATGGGAGTGAACGCTGGACTTATCTTTTTGTATTCACTTTTTGTATCACACAGCTTTGTTACAATGCTGCCGCCCACCCCATGTGTTCCCTATTAAGAGTTAATGAGTATATAGGGGTGTATATAAAAAAATACCCCTATCTGTCTCATCAGAGATATCTTTGCCAGAAGCTCAAGGAAGCAAGGTGAATGGTCAGTGTAGGACCCACCTAGGGGGCTCTGCCTTGACGTTGGCAGACAGGCATTCCTTCCAATGGCCATTGGAGTAACAAAATGACCTCTATTTGTTTAAATATACATAAGGATTTAGGAGAGAGAGCAGGTAACTTTTTTGGGGGGTTTTTACTGTATATATTGGGGCTGATGTGTAATGTGGTCGTTGCTGCCACCTAGGAGTGATGGGAGTGAGCGCAGGACTTATCTTTTCGTATTAGACCTAAGGTTGTCAACATGCAATAACTGACAGAATAGAGGAGAGAAAAAAAAAATGGTGCCAAATTGCAACTATTACCTCAGAAGGGGGGGGGGGATGTAACCCCTGGGATAAAGTATACTAAAGGAGAGAAAATGGAGGTACTAGTTATAAAATATAAAGAGGGAGGGGGATATCCTAGGAAGGTGGTCTATTTTCCTTAAAACGTCACTTTTCATAGTTCATAATAAAAAGTCCCACATACGTACTAAATCTAACTGCAAACTAAACAAACAAACACAAAAAATAATAATAAAAGCAATAGTCAGTCATAGTATCCAATAGTTAATATAACTTCAGACTGACATTGTCTGTCGCTGGATAGGGCCCCAGATTGTCCACCAGTGACTTTGTTGGACAAATAAATATTGGATCTTAAAACTAATATTGGATAGCATAAAATCTAGCCTAATAAAAGTTAGTGAAGCAAACATAGAGTCTGCTTGGGCTACGTTAGAATTTGGTAATCACACAGTACCTCGTGTAGGTGTGATTTATAGGCCCCCAGGACAAATTGAAGAGTTAGATAATCTACTAGTTGAGGAAATAGCTAAAATGACAATGAAGGGGGAAGTTATCATCATGGGTGACTTTAATCTTCCTGATGTAAATTGGAAAACAAAATTAGCTACTTGTGCCAGGAGCACACATATTCTAAACTCCCTACTGGGATTGTCTCTAAAACAAGTTGTTGAGGAGCCAACTCGTAAAGAGGCCATACTAGATTTAGTGTTAACAAATGGAGATTTGGTATCAGATATTACTGTAGGTGAAAGTTTAGGATCCAGTGATCATCAGTCAGTGTGGTTTAATATAAGAACAGTGACTGAGTCACACCACACAAAAACAAAAGTTTTAGACTTTAGAAAAACAGACTTTTCTAAAATTAGAATATGTGTAGAGGAGTCATTATCAGACTGGAGCAATTTAAATGGAGTCCAAGAGAAATGGGATTATTTAAAAGTTGCACTATTGAAGGCAACAGAAAATTGCATTAGGCTTGTCAATAAAAGCAAAAAATTCAAGAAACCACTGTGGTACTCCGCAGATGTGGCCAAAATAGTTAAAAACAAAAAGTTAGCATTTAGGAATTATAAAAAAACCCAGAGTGAGGAAGACAAAATGATCTATAAGATTAGGCAGAAAGAGGCTAAGCAAGTTATAAGAGCTTCCAAATCACACACAGAAGAGAAAATAGCACAGTCAGTAAAAAAGGGGGATAAAACATTTTTTAGATACATAAATGAGAAAAGAAAAGTAAAACAAGTATTAGATAGATTAAAAACAAAAGAAGGAAGGTATGTAGAAGAGGATAAAGGTCTAGCTGACTGCCTCAATGAATATTTTTGTTCTGTATTTACAAGAAGGAAAGGGACCTCAGTTGAGAAAAAGGATAAATGAGTCATTTATTACACGAGTTTACAGAGGAAGAGGTTCTATTTCAACTGTCAAAAGTAAAGACAAATAAGTCAATGGGACCTGATGGAATACACCCAAAGCTATTAAAAGAAGCTTAGTGGTGTACTAGCAAAACCATTAACAGATTTATTTAACCAATCATTGTTAACAGAGTAGTCCCAGAAGATTGGTAATAGGAGGAGTCGGGCAACTATAGGCCAGTAAGCCTTACTTCAGTAGTGGGGAAAGTGATGGAAACCATGTTAAAGGATAGGATTGATGAACATCTAAAAACACATGGATTTCAAGATCAGAGACAACATGGGTTTACTTCAGGGAGATCATGCCAAACTAATCTTATTGATTTTTTTGATTGGGTAACTAAAATTATAGATCAGGGTGGTGCAGTAGACATTGCTTACCTAGATTTCAGTAAGGCTTTTGACACTGTTGCACATAGAAGGCTTATCAATAAACTGCAATCTTTAAGTTTGGATTCAAATATTGTTGAATGGGTAAGGCAGTGGCTGAGTGACAGGCAACAGAGGGTTGTAGTTAATGGAATATATTCGAAGCTTGGACTTGTCACCAGTGGGGTACCTCAGGGATCTGTACTTGGACCCATTCTCTTTAATATTTTTATTAGTGATATTGCAGAAGGTCTTGATGGTAAGGTATGTCTTTTTGCTGATGATACTAAGATATGTAACAGGGTTGATGTTCCAGGAGGGATAAGCCAAATGGCAAATGATTTAGGTAAACTAGAAAAATGGTCAGAATTGTGGCAACTGACATTTAATGTGGATAAGTGCAAGATAATGCATCTTGGACGTAAAAACCCAAGGGCAGAGTACAGAATATTTGATAGAGTCCTAACCTCAACATATGAGGAAAGGGATTTAGGGGTGATTATTTCTGATGACTTAAAGGTAGGCAGACAATGTAATAGAGCAGCAGGAAATGCTAGCAGAATGCTTGGTTGTATAGGGAGAGGTATTAGCAGTAGAAGAGGGAAGTGCTCATGCCATTGTACAGAACACTGGTGAGACCTCACTTGGAGTATTGTACACAGTACTGGAGACCGTATCTTCAGAAGGATATTGATACCTTAGAGAGGGTTCAGAGAAGGGCTACTAAACTGGTTCATGGATTGCGGGATAAAACTTACCAGGAAAGGTTAAAGGATCTTAACATGTATAGCTTGGAGGAAAGACGAGACGGGGGGATATGATAGAAACATTTAAATATATAAAGGGAATCAACACAGTAAAGGAGGAGACTATATTTAAAAGAAGAAAAACTACCACAACAAGAGGACATAGTCTTAAATTAGAGGGACAAAGGTTTAAAAATAATATCAGGAAGTATTACTTTACTGAGAGGGTAGTGGATGCATGGAATAGCCTTCCAGCTGAAGTGGTAGAGGTTAACACAGTAAAGGAGTTTAAGCATGCGTGGGATAGGCATAAGGCTATCCTAACTATAAGATAAGGCTAGGGACTAATGAAAGTATTTAGAAAATTGGGCAGACTAGATGGGCCGAATGGTTCTTATCTGCCGTCACATTTTATGTTTCTATGTTTCTAAAACTGAAATATACACTCCTCTGAGTCTTTGTGAAGGCTTAATTTCCTAGAGGTCACAGGGTGTTTTGAGTCTTTATGAAGGCTCAATTCCTATAGTGCACAAGGAGTATCTATGATTATAATAACCCACAGGGATGATGTTAAGGCTATATTATGTTCAATAGGGCAATTCAACACAAAACACACTCCAGAAATTGGTAATGTGTTTTGTACACTCGTAACCAAATGCAGTGTAAAGTTGCTAAAATGGTATCAATAGAGTAAAGTAGCAAACGTTTAATATGTAATGCAGAAAGCTTGATGTTGTGTTGTATAAACTATCATACGCTTTCCTTGAAAAGATTTGTGTTATGGACGTTATGTTATGTTTGGTTTACATGCAACTAACTCTATGGTTTATTCTCTATTGCACGTGTTTCCTGTTGGGGTGTGTACTTCCTTCCTGTATCTCCTGAAACATGGCTGCTATACACTAATACCTGGCAGTGTCTTTATTTATATCTCCTGAAACAATTTGCTGTCTAAACACCCCAGGCTGTATCTTTAGGGTTTGATGTAAATATTGCAATTAATTCACTATTAGTAATCACCTATATAGTTGTATTAGTATGTGGTATTGTAGAAATTCAATGGCTTATGGGTAATTTGGACAGCAAATTATCCTTTTGTGTGGCATGAACTTGTCACTTGGGAAATAAATAATCTATCGAAAATGACAACTTAGAGAGCCAATTTGTAATAGCTCTCTGGCTGCATTCTCTATTTCAATAGTAAGTTGCCCGTTTTTGGAATCAATGAATGCCCCGGCAATATTGATATATTCAAATGTAGCAGACTGCGTGAGAAATACCAGTGTAGTAGAGAAATATGGTTTTACTGCTTGTAGACTAGAGGGTTAATGCCTCTCCCACCCTGATGAGCTGATAAGCGAAACGCACGTCAGGGCTACTGGGCGCATTTTTTTATCACCACAGACACATCTCAGTTTTTCCAGTTACAGCTACTACCTATATAGGAAAATAACGCCTATATCCGCTCTATTCACCGTTCATATTGCAAGCTGCCATACCTTTGGTAAATCTTTATCTTCATTTTTTTGCCAACTGGGGGAGGAGGTCTTCACAGGAATTAGCAATGGCAAGCAGGGATAGATACATCATCCTATATCCTCTCAATACCGAATATCCGGTTGCCAATATCCCTCCTCCGATATTAATTACACAATGCTGCTTGATACACACAGATCTGCACTACCTAAGATACTAAGTGATCCTTTGTAAAACTAATAGCAATATTTTGGGATCATGTTTCCCTTCATCTGCTATACAAACATTAACCCTTAAAGGTCTAAGGAGCAATCTTCATATTCCTCCTCGATACCTACACTTGTAACGCTGTTAGTTACATTTTAACATAGGATCGATACTACCTGGAATATTAACTAATTCAAACTAATGTATTAAAAACTCTCTCAACAGAGAGTGCAGTGAGTAAACTGTTAACCTTCGTCATTTTGAGCTGTTATTCTGGCCAGATTATTCCTTTCCCACACCTATGTATGTAACGTTGTTTTAGAGTACAGCATTGAAACTGCCCAGGAGACACCTTGATTCTAAGTAACGGATAATTTTAGCTGACTTGTAAATACCATAATTATCTTCTAAATAACAACCTTCTCTTTATTAGTTGAAGAGGCATTAACCCTTTAGTCTACAAGCAGTAAAAACATATTTCTCTACTACACTGGTATTTCTCATGCAGTCTGCTACATTTGAATATATCAATATTGCCAATGCATTAATTGATTCCAAAAACGGGCAACTTACTATCGAAATAGAGAATGCAGCCAGAGAGCTATTATAAATTGGCTCTCTAAACTGTCATTTAAAATAGATTATTTATTTCCTGAGTGACAAGTTCATGTCACACAAATGGATAATTTGCTGTCCAAATTACCAATAAGCTGTTGAATTTCCACAGTACCACCTACTCATACAACTATATAGGTGATTACTTTTTTTTTTTTTTAATGTATAATTTTTTATTGTTAATATTTTATGCATATACATATAATATTGAGATACAGAAGAAAGAAGTGGGAAAAAGGGAACAGTACATAGTTTAGTCTATAATTACACACTATTAAAAACAATATTATTCACATAACAGTATGCATTAATTCATGTAAGACAATTGATTACAACAATCTTTTTCAAATTCTTTTCCTTTCTCTATTTTTTTAATCAATATTAATTTGCTTAAAGTTAAGAGAAACCACTGAAAACTATCACTTCCTCTCGATCTAAATCAAAAGATTAATTTCCGTTCTTATAAAGGATTGTATCAGGGAGGGGTGGGGAATGGGGGATAGAACAACAGCCTATTGAGCTAAATCCCTTATCTGTATGAGTCCAGCTCTCATTATAGTCTTTAAACGTTGGGGAAAGCATAAGGTTAGAAAACTATAATAACACCTTTAACATATCTATCTCTTATTTCTAACCATTTATTCCAACCTTTTTTAGTATAAAGTTTCCTGTCCTTTCAAACGACCAGCCATCATTTCATAACTACATGAGGAGTCTAATTTTATCATTATCTCTGACAATAAAGGAGTCTGTATTTCTTTCCAGCTGTATGCAATAGCCGTTTTAGTTGCTATCAAACTGTGAATAATAATATAAATAACCTCTTCTGGGAGCAGTATAGAAAACATATGTAATAAAAAACATTCCGGTTGGGTAGGTATCACTGCTTTCAAATCATTTTGAAAAAACCTTCCCAATTCTTTCCAAAGCTTAACAATACCTGGACATAACCAAAATATATGATATAGAGTGCCCTCCTGTTTAAGGCAGCGCCAACATAAATTTGATGCCCCTGTGTATATATGAGCTATCCTAGTTGGCACCAGGTACCAACGCATATACAATTTACAGTATGATTCCCAGTGTTGTAAATTACATGATGCCTTTTTGGTTAGCTTTATTGCCTGATGCCATTTGGATAAAGAAAATTGATAACCTAAATCTAAATCTAACTCCCATTTCTGCATATATATAGGTGTTGCTTCATTCCCTATATTCATAATGTTATTATAAGATAATGATAAAGTTTTAATAATCGGTAATTTACATTTGTATATCAAAGGCGGAAGTGTTTTCATATTCCTAATGCGTAGGTAGGAAAACAACTCTCTCGGAGGTATGGAATAATCTTTAAGTATTTCAGGGAATTGCTTAATGCCTATAGTATTATAAAAACGAACCTGTGTGACACCATGATTTAACCAGCTGTCCACTCGTAAGTCTGATGTGAAGGCAATAATAATCTGTAGCGGGGCTGCATATAGCAAAACCTTATCATCTACAATTTTGGGGATAATTTGTTTCCAAATTTGAAGTAGTGTTTTGGTAACTGGTAGCATATAATTTTTCTTCCCTATTTTTATTTTAACTGTCCACAAGGCTTGTGATAATGTGCCTTGATGCATGCAAGCGTTTTCTAATGCTAACCACAAAGGGGAAGATATTCGTTCTAATACTGATATGCCTTGTGCTAATATTGAGGCTTTATAATACATTTTAACATTCGGAATACCAAGGCCACCTTTCTCATATGGAAGCCACAGTAAGTTCTGCTTTACTTGGGGAGGTTTCTTTTTCCAAAATTTACTTAATATTGTGTTCGGTATAGCAATTGGGAGAGTATGGAAGATGTACAAAATATGTGGTAAAACCATAATTTTTATAGTGTGTATTCGGCCCAGCCAAGATATGCTTTTGGCTTCCCATTTTCTCAATTGTTGCTCTAGTTTAATTATAAGTGGTATGTGATTCTCTTTTATAATTAAATTATGTGTGGAAGGAAGTTTAATTCCTAAGTATGTTATTGACTTTTTCTGCCAGTCAAAAGGATGTGTATTTTGTAATGCGTGTACCACAGATGTAAGAAGACCAATAGACAATGCTTGAGATTTTTGGGGGTTATTTTTATAGTATGATATCTCTCCAAATCTCTGCAGTGTCTTTAATAAAATTGGAATTGATAAATCTGGATTAGTTAAAAAAAGCAAAACATCATCCGCATAAAGAACTATTTTTGAGACACCCGTAGGGGTCTTCAGTCCCTGTATCCTTTTATGGTTTTTAACATGTCTTATTAAGGGCTCCATACACAAAATAAAGATTAATGGTGAAAGAGGGCATCCCTGTCTAGAGCCATTAGTAATATAAAACAGACGGAAAAAAAAACAGAATTAGTTATTTTCGCTGCTGGTCGTGAGTAACGAACTAAAATACTTTGAAGAAATGCTAAAGGGAAACCCATGCTCAAAAATACTTCTTCCATGTATTGCCAATTCAAGCGGTCAAACGCTTTTTCAGCGTCGAGTGCCAGCAATAAAACCTGTTAGTTACTAAGATGTGCCCAAGTAATTAAATTTAGGCAGTGGCGTGTGTTGTCTCCTGGTGGTCTATTAGGGACGAATCCCGCTTGTTCTGGTGAAACCAGATCCACTATTAACGGTTTTAGGCGCGCTGCCAGAAATTTAGCATATAATTTTGTATCTGAGTTTAATAATGAAATGGGTCTTAAATTTGCACATAGTGTTGGTGATTTGCCTGGTTTTGGTATCGTAATTATATGGGCTACTAACATCTCTTCGGGTACTGTACCTGAATTTTTAAAATTTGGTAAGGTGCTGGACCAGTTGGGCCTCAAAAACTATATGATACTTATTTGGAAACCCATCTGGGCCCGGTGCCTTATGGTTAGGAAGTTTTCAAATTGCTTCTCTATCCTCCTCTTCTGAGAATTGTGCATTCAGGGATAAACCTTGCTGTGGCGTAATGCACGGATGATTTACTTCTTTCAGATCCCTTCTATTTAACATGTTTATAAATGATCTTGAAGTCATGTTTCAGTGTTTGCAGATGACACCAAACTTTGTAAAACAATACAATGTGAGCAAGATATTACTTTGCTGCAGAGGGATTTAGATAGACTGGGGACTGGGCACTCAAATGGCAGATGAAATTTAATGTTGAAAAATGCAAAGTTATGCACTTCGGCGTAAAGAATACACAAGCAACGTATACCCTTAATGGAAGCGAATTAGGGATAACAACACATGAAAAGGACTTGGGAATTGTTATAGACAACAAACTATGCAACAATGTGCAATGTCAATCAGCAGTGGCCAAGGCCAGTAAGGTATTGTCATGCATGAAAAAGGGCATTCATTCTCGGGACAAGAATATAATTTTGCCTCTTTATAAATCACTGGTAAGACCCCATATTGAATATGCTGTGCAATTTTGGGCACCTGTTCTAAAGAAGGATATAATGGCACTAGAAAAAGTGCAGAGGCGGGCTACAAAATTAATAAAAGGAATGGAACATATCAGCTATGAAGAAAGGTTAACAAATTTAAACCTATTTAGTTTAGAAAAACGTCGCCTGAGAGGGGATATGATAACATTATACAAATATATTCGGGGCCAATACAAACCATTGTGTGGAAATCTATTCACAAACCGGACTTTACATAGGACACGAGGCCATGCGTTTAGACTGGAAGAAAGAAGATTTCGTCTAAGGCAAAGGAAAGGTTTTTTTACTGTAAGAACAATCAGGATGTGGAATTCTCTGCCTGAAGAAGTGATTTTATCAGAGTCCATACAGATGTTCAAACGGCTACTAGATGCATACTTGCAAGAACAGAATATTCAAGGATATAATCTTTCAATGTAGGGTAATAACTGCTTGATCCAAGGATAAATCTGACTGCCATTCTGGGGTCAAGAAGGAATTTTTTTCCTAGCTTGTTGCAAAATTGTGCTTCAAACTGGGTTTTTTTTGCCTTCTTTTGGATCAACAGCAAAAAACAAATGTGAGGTAGGCTGAACTTGATGGACGCAAGTCTCTTTTCAGCTATGTAACTATGTATTTCTACTCTAGAGGGTTGATATGGATTAATATCAGACTGTAGGTTATATAGCTTAGAGTAAAAAAACGCTAACTCCTCGACTTTATCCCGAGGGTTATATAATTTGACATTGTTATTATCTGACATTGACATATAGGGTAATTTTGACTGTAAATACTTAGTTTTTAATTGATTTGCTAACATTCTTCCTGCTCTATTCCCTTGCATATAATAAGATATATTATAGTTGCCATTCCATTTTCGATGTTGAGAGTGCCTGTTTTTCAATCTTAATTTTAATTATTTTTTTAGCTACATGTTTTGTGGGGTTAATTTTATTGCTTGCTTCTGCTCTACAGAGATCAGCTATGAGTCGTTCTCTGTTCACATCTGTCTTTTTCTTAAATATTGATCCGGCTTTAATGAAAAGTCCCCTTATAACAGCTTTTAATGCTAGCCATTGTATATCTATACACGATGTATCATTGACATGGTCAATGTAAAATACTTGTATTGCTTTACGTATTGTCTCCACCAGATATGAATCGCACATAAGAGATTTATTAAGACACCATGTACTTCTTCCTCTAGCTGGGTATAAAGCTTTAAAGGTAGTGACAACCGGTGCATGATCTGACCATGACCCCAATCTTCACATCTATTACATTGGTTATGGTGCTTTTATCTACCAGACACATATCTATACGAGAGTATGAGCAATGGGCTGATGAAAAGTATGTATAATCCTCAGCTGCTGGATATAAACAGCGCCAAGTATCATACAGATCATGTGAATGTAAGAGTGTTGAAAATTTGTGGCTAAGAAGAATAGCCTGGTACATCGGGGGTTTCCCTTTACGCCTTCTAGTATCCATGACCGGATTTAACGTACATTTAAAATCCCCACATACTATAATATTTCCCTTATGTAAATGGATTATCTTATTAAACGCCTTGGACAAAAACGAAACTTGAGAATTATTTGGAGCATATAATGAAGCAACTGTAATCTGCATTCCATTTAGAATACCCGCCACAATCAATAACCTGCCCATCTCATCGTTAAAGATTGTATCTTGATGAAATACCCAGTCCTCATGAAATAGTATTGCTAGTCCTTTTGATTTTTGCGGGGAGAGGGCATGGAAGATTTGGGGATATTTAGCTGATTTGAAAATGGGAGTATTATGCTTACAAAGATGCGTTTCTTGTAGACAGGCTATAGCGGCCCTTGACTGGTGGATTTTCCTGAATCACTGAGCGTCTCTTAAAAGGATTATTAAGCCCATTTACTTTCAATGATGAATGTAAAGGATCCTTCTATTCGTGCAGCGATGATCCTTGCAGCTTCTCCCGAAATCCAGCTGAAACGAAGTGATTATAACTCCCAATCCCCCAAACATGAGTCGAGACTTCATGAAGGGGTAAAACGATCTGATTTACTGTGGGCTACCCGCCCGGTATTTATGCAGGTCTCCCACCTGGTGGACACTCCCCTAGGGGACCAGATGGAAGACTGGGACAAAAGTATCACAGTAGCCAATCACAGTTGCTATAGCATAAGCACTCCCCTTTCCATAAATCACTCCCTCTTTTCCATCCTGGAGATAATTAACTTAAGGTAGCAAAGAGAGCCTTAATTATCTCCAGGAAGAAAGAAACATGGCTTTTCTTATTTCAGCAAAACAGAATAAAAATCTATAACTTTCTTTTTACACAACATAAACTTTAAGTCCCACATATCCCCAGATCGCTTGGATCTGAGTGCATATTCTAGGCGAATAGCACTCAGATCCCACGAACACAGTTCTCAGAATCGTCGACTGAAGTTTGACTTTCACCGGCCGTTCGTGTGTTTGTAGCCGACTGCAAGTTCCATACTATAGCTATCTGGCGTCGGTTACTTTCAGCACACAAATGAAGTAGTATCCCCTTCATTCGTGTGTTTTTCCACCGTACGAACGAGGATGTGAAGAGGTAGCAGCGGTGTTCGACAAAATAAGTAGCCAAAATCAGTTCCAGGGAATCCTCGCCATTTACCGCTGAGCGTTCGACAATACAAAATGGCGATTGCCACGTGTTCGGTAAACGAACGCGGACCACCAGCTATTCCCCAATTAGTCTGTGGTTAACGCAACAGTCAGAGTGGTCAATAGGCACCACACGACCTCAGTGGGAGGTCGGTGGTTCGGTAGTTTATTCGCTTTTATTGCTATTTTCATGAAATCCCGCTGTAATCCTCCAAATAACCGAACAGGCTTGTTCGTATGGTCTGTAAATAAGGGATTTCGTTACACAGCTCCCCCTTAGTCCCATGGAATGGCATACCTGCTTAGATCCTAACGGGTCGGCTAAGGGATGTCCGGTAACACAGGAGAAACAAACAAAATAACTATTTTTCCAGTTCAGTTTGCCATGACAGGCCATCTGCATTGGCATTCTGCTTCCTGGGGCGATACTGCATTGTAAAATTATAGGGTTGCAGTGCCAAGCTCCATCTGAGTAATCTGGGGTTATCGCCAGCTACTCTGTTAAGGCAAATCAAAGGGTTGTGGTCAGTCAGCACTGTGAAAGAACGTCCATACAAGTAGGGTTGTAGTTTTTTAAGTGCCCAAACTAATGCCAGACACTCTTTCTCCATGGTGGCATAGCTGACTTCGCGTGGTAACAGTTTTCTGCTCAGATACGCCACCGGGTGATCCATGTCATCGTCTCCCACCTGGCTCAATACTGCTCCCAGTCCAAACATTGAGGCATCTGTGTGAACGAGAAACCTTTTAGTATGATCAGGTACCGCCAACACAGGAGATGCACTTAACGCAGCCTTGAGTTTCTGGAAAGCCTCCTCACTCTCAGTGGACCAGACGAATTGTCGGGGTAGGGACTTTTTGGTGAGGTCTGTCAAGGGCTTGGCGAGGGCACTGTATTCCGCTACAAATTTCCTGTAATAACCTGCGGTGCCCAATAACGCCATGACCTGTGTTTTCGTCCGGGGTTGGGGCCACTGGGTGATGGCCTCAATCTTAGCGGGCTCTGGTCTCTGTTTTCCTGACCCTACTCTGTGGCCTAAATATTGGACTTCAGCCATGCCCACGTGGCATTTCTCAGGCTTCAAGCCCTGCGTTCTGAATTCGGTTGAGCACTACTGAGATGTGCTCCAGGTGGGCTTCCCAAGTGCCACTGAAGATAGCTATATCCTCCAGGTAAGCACAAGCGAAGCCCTGAAATCCCTCTAGGAGCCGGTCTGCCATCCTTTGAAATGTAGCTGGGGCATTCTTCATCCCAAATGGCATAACCTTAAAGTGGTATAGGCCAAATGGGATGACAAATGCTGATTTTGGAATGGCCTCTGGCTCCAAAGGGATTTGCCAATATCCCTGGCACAAATCAATAGTGGTCAAATAATTCCCCCCAGCCATACGGTCTAGTAGCTCGTCTACTCTGGGCATGGGGTATGCGTCGGTAACGGTCCAATCGTTTAGCTTACGGTAGTCCACGCAGAACCTGGTGGTACTGTGTTTCTTAGGAACCAGGACTGGGGAAGCCCATGGGCTTTGGGACGGTTCTATGACCCCCAGTTCTAACATGTCCTGGATTTCCTTTAACATGCTTTCCCGCACTGCCTCGGGCATTCGGTAGGGCTGCTGCCGCAGGGGTAACTGGCCTGGGGTCTCCACTCTGTGGACTGCCAGGGTCGTATACCCAGGGGCTGCTGAAAACATGCCCCCAAACTCCTTTAACAGTTGGGAAGCCTGAGCTTGCTCCTCGGAACCTAATTCTGGACCCAACTGTACCTGGTCTACTCCTGTGGGTTCTTGGGGAAGCATATCCGGTAAATACCCTCACTATCTTCATATGCTGGAGCGCATACCGCGGAGACCTCCTCTGGTCTCTCGAGATATGGCTTGAGCATATTTACATGGAAGGACCGCTGGATCCTTTCATCGGAACAGTCTGCCACAATGTATGTGGTATCACTGATCCGCTCTATTACAGTGTAGGGGCCCTGCCAGGATGCTTGTAACTTATCCGTTTTGATAGGTTTAAGCACTAGGACCTTTTGTCCCACTTCTAATATACGGTCTCTAGCTCCCTTGTCGTACCAGTACTTCTGCCGTTGTTGGGCGGCTCGCAGGTTCTCCCGAACTGTTTCGGTCAGAGCCTGTAGCCGGTCCCTCAACTCTAGTACAAAGGAGACTATAGGGGTACCTGCTTGTTCCATATCACCTTCCCAATGTTCCCGTACTAGATCCAGGGGTCCCTGGACCCGTCTCCCGTATAATAGCTCGATCAGGGAGAATCCGGTGGACTCCTGGGGAACTTCCCTATAGGCAAAGAGCAAATGGGGAAGGAATCTTTCCCAATTCCTACAGGTCTCTGTGAACGTGATGAGCATTTGCTTAAGGGTGCCGTTAAAACGTTGACAAAGGCCATTGGTTTGGGGGTGATAGGGAGAACTTAATATGGGTTTTACCCCACAGCTCTGCCAGAGCTGTTGGGTAACCACCGCTGTGAATTGGGTTCCCTGATCTGACATTATCTCCCTAGGGAATCCCACCCTAGTGAATACCTGAACCAGTGCTTCCGCTACCGTCTCTGCATGTATATTTGACAGAGCTATAGCTTCGGGGTAGCGGTTAGCGTAGTCCACCACAGTAAGAATGTATTTCTTACCGGATGGACTGGGTTTACTGAGTGGCCCAACTAAATCAACTGCCACTCGGAAAAATGGTTCCTCAATGATGGGTAGGGGACGTAGTTTTGCCCTGGGGTGATCCCCTCTCTTCCCTACCCCAATCAATGTGTACCCGGGCTGTTGGTAGTTTATGAATTGCCCCTCCGGCCACCCTTACAGCAATGGTACATCCTGTGTGCTGGGTCGGGGTGACCCGGTGTGGCTGGACCAAGGTTATAGTGGCCCCGCTGTCTCTTGTCCATTTAGCTTTACCGACTGGCGGTGGTGCGCTCTGTTATCCCCAGTCACCTGTACAGGGTTCACCTCATGTAAGGTGGCCCAATTCTCACTGTGATTACTGGGTGTCTCTTGAGTCAGAGAGTTGTAATCCTCTTGCACACAGTGTGCGGCTGCTTTGGTCGGTGGTACCGGTGCCCGCCCCCAGCGGTCTGTAGTACGTTGTGGGCAATTAGGTTTGATGTGCCCCACTTGCTTGCACCCATAACACATTGGAGCGGTCTTTTGGTACCCCGGGGTTGTGGTATTGCCCCCCGGTGGTGGTACCCTCTGTGGCATAGTTGGCGGGCCAGATGCAGGCCGATGGCCCTGGAACCCTCGGTTTCCATCCATCCGCCTGCTCTCATGAAAGTCGTCTGCCAGCCTTGCTGCCTCCTCCACCATTTTTGGCTTTCTGTCTCTGACCCAGTCTCTCACCTCCGCTGGAGTATAATCAAAAAATTGCTCCAGTAATAACAATTGTACAGCATCCTCTAGGGTAGTTGCCTGATTCCCCTTACTGATTCCCCTTACTTCATCCAATTACTGGCAGCGCGTTGCATACGAAATGCCCACTTCATATATGAATCCTTGCCTTGCCTCCTGAGGGCCCAGAATTTCCTTCTATGGGCTTCAGGAGTTACAACGTACCAAGCTAACAAAATCTCTTTTATCTTTTCGTAGTTTTGTTTATCCCCATCTGGCAAAGCTCTCAACGCTTCGGCTGCTCTACCTGATAGTTTACTACTTAAAACTGCAGCCCAGTTAGCTCTTTCCAAATCTTCTAATACACATTGTCTCTCAAAATCTTGCAAGTAATTATCAATATCCATCTCACCATCCACGAAGCTTTTAAATGCAGCGTAGTTGATTTTCCGCTGCCGCTCCATTGTAGATCCAGATAGCGACAATATATCCACAGGAGGTGATCTGTCTCTGGCTTCTCATGCTTCCCTGGCATTCTGGGTCTCTGTAGCTTGATCTCTGGTGCAGGGTTAGGTCCTACCAGGCTGAGTCTCCATCTCACATCCCTCTGGAACTCTGTTTCCTCTGCATTCGCCATTTGTGGTTCGCCGGTTTGATCGCTCTCCAGTAGTTCGGCTATTAACGTGGCTTTCCGTTTGTTGCTTGCCACTATGCCTCGAGCTTCCAGCAGTTCCTTCAATGTATTTTGTTTCAAGCATTTGTATCTATGCGCCATTCACCACTTGTTTCAATTCGGTACGTCCGTTCGGGAGGAAATCCGCCGCTTGCCACCAGTGTAAAGGATCCTTCTATTCGTGCAGCGATGATCCTTTCAGCTTCTCCCGAAATCCAGCTGAAACGAAGTGATTATAACTTCCAATCCCCCAAACATGAGTCGAGACTTCATGAAGGGGTAAAACGATCTGATTTACTGTGGGCTACCCGCCCGGTATTTATGCAGGTCTCCCACCTGGTGGACACTCCCCTAGGGGACCAGATGGAAGACTGGGACAAAAGTATCACAGTAGCCAATCACAGTTGCTATAGCATAAGCACTCCCCTTTCCATAAATCACTCCCTCTTTTCCATCCTGGAGATAATTAACTTAAGGTAGCAAAGAGAGCCTTAATTATCTCCAGGAAGAAAGAAACATGGCTTTTCTTATTTCAGCAAAACAGAATAAAAATCTATAACTTTCTTTTTACACAACATAAACTTTAAGTCCCACATATCCCCAGATCGCTTGGATCTTAGTGCATATTCTAGGCGAATAGCGCTCAGATCCCACGAACACAGTTCTCAGAATCGTCGACTGAAGTTTGACTTTCACCGGCCGTTCGTGTGTTTGTAGCCGACTGCAAGTTCCATACTATAGCTATCTGGGGTCGGTCACTTTCGCATACTTTCAGCACACAAATGAAGTAGTATCCCCTTCATTCGTGTGTTTTTCCACCGTACGAATGAGGATGTGAAGAGGTAGCAGCGGTGTTCGACAAAATAAGTAGCCGAAATCAGGTCCAGGGAATCCTCACCATTTACCGCTGAGCGTTCGACAATACAAAATGGCGATTGCCACGTGTTCGGTAAACGAACGCGGACCACCAGCTATTAGTCTGTGGTTAACCACAACAGTCAGTGTGGTCAATAGACGCCACACGACCTCAGTGGGAGGTCGGTGGTTCGGTAGTTTATTCGCTTTTATTGCTATTTTCACAAAATCCTGCTGTAATCCTCCAAATAACCGAACAGGCTTGTTCGTATGGTCTGTAAATAAGGGATTTCGTTACAATAAACATTTAAATTGATGAGACATAATGAGAGGGAAAAAAAATGAACACCATTGCTCTATGAATTATTGCAATGTCAACAAACATGGCTAAAATTCGCCCTTTATCAAAACTAGTTTCTTTCACTCATTTCCTTCGTTTAGAAGTCATGAATTTACAGAGAGCTGTCTGCTGCTGTTGTCTAGGGGTGAGGGATATGACTGAGGATAATTTGTGAAAACGTAATAAACATAAAATAAAATATATACATGTACTCTCATATGGGAGAGTATAACGTGGAATGTAGTGGAAAGCCAATATATTAGCCTCCATTAAACATCCCCTAAGGAGGGTCGTGTGGAGTGAGCCATGCTGCTAGGCCATTATCCAAAACTCTACTGCTTAGCAATGTTGTTAGCCGACTTATTGTAATCATTATCAGCATTTCATCGCTTAGGATCATATACCTCTCTAAACCTCTAAAACCTTAATTTAACTTAATTTAACATGGAAAAAAACAAACAAACAAACAAACACAAAAAACCACAAACCATAGCTTCTCGACTTAACATTAGTTCTTGTCATATTAGCTTTGTATCACCATTGCTTAAATACACCCTATTGTAGCCCTATTCACCAGTATGAAAAGTTTTCAATCTTTCTATTACTACGCAATTTTACAAAGAATAATTACATTTCACTGTTATAAATATCGACATTACAGCTGTTAACTTAAATACTGTATTATACTAAGGGTACTGAAATATAAATGCTTCTATGATTTACCATTATAAAATGTTAACTCGAATATCATGGAATGAATATTTAAATGTTGAAAAATTGGAATAGAGATATATAGAATATAAGTGCTACCCCACTCATAAACATTATATATATATATAATACACATTACCTATCTTGCTGATTATAGCTTTTCTTCCTATATCTATGGTGCCCAGCTTTTTCCACAGAAGGAGTAAATTAATATCTGTAAATACACAGCTGTATAAGGCACAAGTTTTGTTCTTTTCTCATATTTTTCCATCTTTACCATGAGTAAGAAAATTTGTGCTAATATCAAAATTGTGATGTTGGATTCTTTCCCACCGTAGTCCAATTGGGCCAGAGCTCTTTTGATGAAGATTTCGGAACTTCTGAGACTGCCTGGGCAGAGCTAGGATCAAATTCTTGAGAGTTCCATAGACCCCACTCTTTAAGACTAATAACTCCTCTAGCAGGATCGTCTATGGTGTTTAGATTTCCATTGCGCCAGATTGATCATTTTGTGGAGAAACCCCAGCGCTATGGCACTTTATTATTACAAAGATTTTTAGTAATATTGGAGAATTCCCTCCTTTTGTGCAGAGTTAAAGCCGAAAGATCTGCATATATTGTTATTCCAGAGTATGGGGCAGGTATAGTCATGGAAGTTCTGGTAGCTTTAAGGAGTAAATCCTTAGATTTAAAATAATGAAAGCGTGCTATCACATCACGTGGAGTTTCTTCCGAGAGGCGAGAAGGACGTGGAATACGATTAACTCTGTCCAGCTCCCATGCCGCCTCCGTGAGAGAGGGTACTAAAATTACACACATTGATTTGATATATGTTTGCAGCTGATATGGTTTTATACCTCTAAATCTCACATTATTGTCGTGCGCTCTATCCTCAATGTCCGCCGTCTTTCTCCACAATTTTTGATTTTCTTCCTCCAATTTACAAAGTCTATCTGTTACCTCTTTATGAGCAATACAAAGAACATCCGTTTTCATTCTAGATGGTCTGTGCGGTTCCCAAGCTCTGCAAGCTCTTGATGGATATTAGATGTGATAGTTGTAAAATCTTCCCTTATTGTAACCCTTAGGTTTAGGAGCGCTTGCATGAGGTAATCTTTTGTTATTTGGCCTCCCTCCAGCTCATGTTGCAATATATCTGCTCCCTGGTGAGGCAGGTGGGATTCTAGCTCAGGCGATCCCTTGTTTCCACACCATCTTTGCCATCTTGCGCCTGTTTTTGGCGCTCTTTTCTATTTTTGCCTGATCTGATCTGTCATTTTGGATTGCTTTGTTGGTGGCATTACAAATGTTTTTTCCTTCTTTTTTTATCTCTATTTTTTTTTTTTTTGCTTTATGCTCACTTTATATCCACTTTATAGCCTTCTTGATATCCTTCCTTGTATTCCGCTTGGTTAATCTGCTTATCTGCTTATATGCTTAAATTCTTAGCCACTCCACTCCACTTCAAGTCCTCCTTGATTTATTTACTCTTTACTCGTTAACCTTTGCCCCTGCACACTATTCCTCGCGCTGGTCTAGTACAGTCATTTTTAAGATTTACCTTCGGCTATCGTTGCTGCTTGCTCCATTCACTTCAGTCCATAAGTGCTTTAAATGCTGGCTCCTGCTGGCTTTTATCTTATATGCTAACTCCTTATCACCGTTCCTTCTGCATTTCAAATCTTTTTCTAATCGGCTTAGCTGGCTTGCTGGCTCTCTGCAGCACGGAGCTCCTACTCCATGCAACCGATCAGGCCGGAAGTCAGACACACCCCCCTATAGGTGATAACTAATAGTGAATTAATGGCAATATTTACATCAAACCTTAAAGATACAGCCTGGGGTGTTTAGACAGCAAATTGTTTCAAGGAAAGCGTATGATGGTTTTTACAACACAACATCAAACTTTCTGCATTACATATTATATGGTAAACGTTTGCTACTTTACTCTATTGATACCATTTTAGCAACTTTACACTACATTTGGTTACGAGTGTACAAAACACATTACCAATTTCTGGAGTGTGTTTTGTGTTGAATTGCCCTATTGTACATAATATAGCCTTAACATCATCTCTGTGGGTTATTATAATCATAGATACTCCTTGTGCACTATAGGAATTGAGCCTTCACAAAGACTCAAAACACCCTGTGCACTCTAGGAAATTACGGTAAGCCTTCACAAAGACTCAGAGGAGTGTATATTTCAGTTTTAATATCCAATATTTATTTGTCCAACAAAGACACTGGTGGACAATCTGGGTTCCTATCAAGTGACAGACAATTTCAGTCTAAAGTTATATTAACTATTGGATACTATGACTGGCTATTGCTTTTATTATTATATTTGTGTGTGTTTGTTTATTATATTTGTGTGTGTTTGATTTAGTACGTATGTTGGACTTTTTATTATGAACTAATAAAAGTGAAGTTTTAAGGAAAATAGACCACCTTGCTAGGATATCCCACTCTCTCTATATATATTATAACTACTACCTCCACTTTCTCTCCTTTAGTATAAGGTTGTCAACATACTCAAAGATCTCAGCAAAAAAGGTTTTGTACAATCATTAATAGTTTAATTAATTACCTAAATAGCTATCTAAATAATTCTCGATACATCATTATTTTTACTGTTACATTGTGATTCTGATACTGACACTTTTTTTTTCTTCTTCTAGGAAAGCTTTCCAAAACTTTAATTATTTCCTCTTCTTTTACAATGTGATTGTTGGTCTGGGTGCTTGTTTATCTCGACTGTTACGTAGTATGCTTTTTGGAACCTTGTTAATTTCAAGAATAGATAGGACAATACTGCCACCAGGATTTGAACAAATGGATGCAGGTAAGTGACTACTGGCTTAAAAAAAAAGGGCTCAAGAAAGGTGCTAAAAAATAACATGTGCTAAAAAAGGAAATCACTAAATATTAGAAAAATGTTGAAGATTAGTTTTGGACCAAACTGCAATTCGGATTACTTTGAGACTAACAGGTAATCAGATGATTTCCGAACAGCCACATGCCACAAACCTAGAGGAAAAAGCTAATCATACAAATATGCTATTACTGGCACCAGAAAAAGGGGGATGAAGTGGAAAAGAAGCTGTTTTGTTTGGGTTCTTTTTTTGGTTTGTGGAAAATAAGCAGCTTAATTTCTGATGATGTAAGTACTTATGATTTTAAAATAGAAAACCACAATTCTAAGTCAATTAATGACCTCTTGGATAGATAATAAAAAAACAGTGTAGAATTATGTCAAAATTGTTACCAGTTAATTATATAGTAATGCTTGAGACATCTACAGAAGATCTAAATTTGTTAGTATGGAAACAAAGAAATATCTCTAATATATCACAATTGATAAAAAAAAAAAGATTCTATAAAATAATTTTCAGAATTGATGGTCAAATTTAATCTCTCTAACTCTCAAAATTTCAATTATTTTAGAGTGAAGAATATCAAACAAATGTCTTGTTTTCGAAGCTTCTTTTATAATTTCAAATATCTCAAAAATATTCAACCATTTGAAAATTGATAGGATACTGTTGAAAACGAGATATTTGATTACAAACTTTAATAATATACAAAAAATACCTGCTTAAACCAAATGGGAAAAAGATTTGGGATTAAATATTGAGACTGAACAATGGAATAAAACATTAATTAGATTCACACCATAAGTTCAATGATTGATTGTATTGGAAATGCACTATAAAATTGCAAATAGATGGTACTGGGTTCCCAACAGACAAGTAAAAATCTCGCCATCTGAGTCTGAAATATGTTGGAGGTGTAATAGAGAAAAAGGAACATATTTACATATCTGGTGGAAATGTGATAGTATTAAATATACCGTATATACCCGAGTATAAGTCGACCCGAATATAAGCCAAGGCCCCTAATTTTAGCACAAAAAACTGGAAAAACTGATTGACTCAAGTATAAACCTAGAGTGGGAAATGCAGCAGCTACTGGTAAATTTCTAAATAAAATTAGATCCCAATAAAATTACATTAATTGAACATTTATTTACAGTGTGTGTATATAATGAATGCAGTGTGTGTGTGTTTGTGTAGTGTGTATGTAATGAATGCAGTGTGTGTTTGTGTGTGTGTGTGTGTGTGTTTGTGTAGTGTGTATATAATGAATGAAGTGTGTGTTTGTGTAGTGTGTGTATATAATGAATGCAGTGTGTGTTTGTGTGTAGTGTGTGTATATAATGAATGCAGAGTGTGTGTGTGTTTGTGTGTAGTGTGTGTATATAATGAATGCAGAATGTGTGTGTTTGTGTGAATGCAGTGTGTGTGTGTGTGTATATAATGAATGCAGTGTGTGTTTGCATGAGTGTGTGTATATAATGCAGAGTGTGTGTGTATGTAATGTATATACACACACTCTGCATTATATACACACACACACTCTGTGTGTATATAATGCAGAGTGTGTGGTTGTATGAGTGTGTGTGTATATAATGCAGAGTGTGTGTATATAATTAAAAAAAATAATAATTAAACAAATATTAAAAAAAAATATTATTTTAATATTATTATTTAAATTATTTTAATGTTTGTTTAATTATTTTTTTAGCCCCCCCCCCTCCCTGCTTGTTGCCTGGCCAGGGAGGGGGGCTGTAACATTCCCTGGTGGTCCAGTGGAGGGGCTGTGCAGTTGGGGGGCTGGAGCGAGCTGTTACTTACCTTTCCTGCAGCTCCGTGCAGCTCCCCTGTCAGCTCCGTGCAGCTCCCCCGTTCAGCTCACATTGTAAGTCTCGCGGTCTGCGTGCCTCGCGGAGCGATCGCCGGGCTTGTAATGAACCCGGCGGTCCTGGTCTGTATTATGGCAATGTAAATTGCCATAATACAGACCGTGACTCGAGTATAAGCCGAGGGGGGCTTTTTCAGCACCAAAAATGTGCTGAAAAACTCAGTTTATACTCAAGTATATACGGTATCTGGATTAAAATTTGCCATTGGTTTACTAAAGTAACAAAGGTTAAGATTAACTAGTCTCCACTGGAAGTTTTGTTACAGCTTAATTGGCCAAATATGTCACTAAGTTATAAAATGTTACTCACTCATATTTTGTTAGCAACAAAATTATTAATTGCTCAAAATTGGAAATCCTCTAGTAGCCCAACGTGGGAAAAAATATATACCCAACTAATAAATCAAATCCAGATGGAAAAATAGATTGTTAACCTTTTAAACTAAAAAAAAAATTATATATGTGATCAATGGCTATTTATATTAAATGAACATATACTTCTGGAATAACTATTCTACCCAAAACGTTCACTAGGTATAAGGTGTGCATAATGGTTTATGATTACCCTCTTTCTTGGCAGTACCAATTCTATGTTGTCAACTTTTGTTGTCTGATAATGTTAAGTGTTTTATGTTATTTGGTGAAAAATACTTCTAAAAAAAAAAAAAAGAAGAATTTAAAAATAATAATAATAATAATAATAATAATTTCCGATGATGGACAAGAGGTCTGCCCAACCATGTGGACTGAATCTCCTGTCTTCTCAAAAGATAGCAAAAATGTAAATTACTGGTTAGGGGACAGCCAGTAAATGTTAATTCTGCAAAGTGAGGGGGAAAAAAGGAGGAGAAATAAAAAAATAAGATTTCCAACCAGGATTCTAGATATATACTTCCAAGCAGGATTGTTCTGGATACTTTGACTTCAGCTATTGAGGGTGACTATCAACAGTGATCCTGTGTAGTTACCTTGGTGTGCCTATGTTGGAGTGAGAAGATGATGGGCTATTAATTCTAGTGTGAGACTAGCTTAAGCTTTATGCTTTATCTCTCCATGCTGACACTGGAAGCATGCAGAGGCAGGACAGCACGGTAAGAGATGTGATTTGCTGTCTGAACTCCTTTGGCCTGAAGGAAAAGTTCATGAAGGCTGATAGGGTGCTGGCCTTCGTTACATACATAGATGCTCATGTGTCTTTATATCAAATCTTCTTCATACTGACCATAGAAGCAAGGGGCACTAGAGAAAACTTTAAATGGGAGATAAGAAATTGGGGCTTCTTTTCCTTCTTTTGGGAACTGTGGTGTCAGAAAAAAAATTGTGTGGTTAATGCTGCTGCAGTCTGCCTTGGAATCCGAGGCAGATGAACAGCAGGCAACTGCGAGGTCCTTGCACATGTGATCACTCTGAAAGCCACTCAGAGCAAGAACATGTTCAGCAGAGACTGCTGATCAGCCTCCCTGTACATCCATGTTTAGTGTGGAGCGTAGGGAGACAGATCGGTTCTGATCTGCTTTTGCCTGCAAAAAAAATAAATAAATGTTAACTTAAAATCTCACCCTACTTTACCCTGCTCTAGTAAAAACTAACCCATTTCTTGCCATTGGTAACTCCTTGCAGTGATTAACCCCTTAAGGACGGAGCCAAATGTACACGTTGTGAACAAAACAAAATGTAAACAAAACCTGGCATTTGCGCTACATGTCTGTCCAACCGTAATTCACCTCTTTCATAGTAAATGCACCCACCCTTATTATATATCATTTTATTCAGGGCTTTCATTTAATATCAAATATTTAGCTATGAAACATAATTTAATATGAAACAAATGGGAGAAAATACGATTTTTTTTTTATATTTTTAGTTCTACGTGACATTTTAACGGTCAATGTCATAATACTGTTTGCTTTTACTGCAATAAAATACACATATTTGTATTCAGTAAAGTCTCACGAGTAAGACAGTACCCCCTATGTACAGGTTTTATGGCGTTTTGGGAAGTTACAGGGTCAAATATAGCACATTACATTTGAAATTGAAATTCGCCAGATTGGTTACGTTGCCTTTGAGACTGTATAGTAGCCCGGGAATGAAATTTACACCCATAATGGCATACCATTTGCAATAGTAGACCACCCAAGGTATTGCAAATGGGGTATGTCCATTCTTTTTTAGTAGCCATTTGGTCACAAACACTGGCCAAAGTTAGCGTTAGTATTGGTTTGTGTGAAAAATGAAAAAAACGCCAATTTTGGCCAGTTTTTGTGACTAAGTGGCTACTAAAAAAGACTGGACATACCCTGTTTGCAATACCTTGGGTTGTCTACTATTGCAAATGGTATGCCATCATAGGGGTAATTTTCATTCTTGGGCTACCATAGGGTCTCAAAGGCAATGTAACCAATCTGGCGAATTTTAATGTGAAAAAAATGAAACGCAAGCCTTATATTTGACACTGTAACTTTTGAAAACATCATAAAACCTGTACATGAGGGGTACTGTTGTACTCGGGAGACTTCACTGAACACAAATATTTGTGTTTCAAAACAGTAAAAATTATCACAGCAATAATATTGTCCGTGTAATGCTGTTTGTGCGTGAAAAATGCAAAAAGCGTCACTTTTACTGGCGATATCATCGTTGTAATACATTTTACTGTTTTGAAACAAATTAAATTCCCTTTACTTTCGGCATGGGTTTTCAGGCAGGTCCTGCTAATTGTAATTAATTAAGATACCTAATTATGTAAAAATATTACATAAATATATATGTAGAATTAATATATGTATATATATATACACACGTATGTGTATATATATGTATATATCTATATAATTTTTAATATTTTTATTTATATATAGGTATATATATATACGTATATATTTATGTATATAGATATATATTATTTTGTTCTACGTGTATTTTGAGATATATATATATATATATATATATATATATTAATTTCACAATACAGTTAGAACGAAATAACACACATCTATATATTTTTTAATTATTTATTTTTAATTATTTTTTGAATTTTATTTTTTAACGTATTTACATTTTTTTTTATATTATATATAAATATATATATAACAATAATTATATATATATTTAATCAGTATCAGTCTACGTGTAATTTGATATTAATATATATATATATAATTATATATATATATTAATAGTAAAATACACCTAGACGGTGTACGTGTGTGTATGTATATGTGTGTGTATATATAAGTATATATTATTTTATTTTTTTTACACTATTTGTTTTAATTTTATTTTCAGCCAGCAGGGGGACCACCTGTCATTACAGGCAGCCCCCCTGCTGGCAATGCAGGAGGCAGCTACCTCCTGCCATGTGATTGTGGGGTCCTCGCAAGGACCCCACTCTCACATGGCCGGGGGGCTTCGACGAGGACGGACGGGCCGCGGGGGGCTCCCTGGGAGTCCCCCCCACCGCGATCGCCGGCGTGGGACCACCGGCGACCGGGTAAGTACCGAAAGACCGGAGGGCGTACTATTACGCCCGGTGGCGTTTAGAGCCACTTAGAATAGGGCGTAATAGTACACCCTCCGGTCTTAAGGGGTTAAACCAGTATTTTACTGTGATCGATTTTTTTTAACTCCTAAGGTTTAACTTTATCTTTTATCCCTTTTATCCTAGTTATTACATACAGTAAAAAACGTTTAAAGAATTAAATAAATTTTAAAAAGTAAAAAGTTTTTAAAGTTTGAAATTAGTTAAAGTTTGAAGTTAAAAAAAACGTTTTTTAAAAGTTATAAAAAAATGCAAATTACCTCTACACTTGGTACAAGCTAGTGGAAAAACTATCTCACGCTAAGGTTTCAAATATGTCATTTGAAATACATGTTCTTTAAGAAATTGTATGCCTTTGTGTGGTATTTGGAATAAGCAACCTGCTAACATACTCCAAATTGGGACATTGACACAGTGCAAAAATTCATGACACAGTGCAAATATTCAAAGTTGTAAAAAAACTGGAATGGCTGTGTCTAAAATGTCCACATATACCTGTCAAGGGTTCATACAGGGGTATTGCTGTACTCAGACAACCTAGCTGAGCAACATATTATACGTATTATATTGCACACATACAGTTTGGAAAATATACAGTACAAGCTCAGTGCGTGTGTCAAAAAGTCAGAAAAAATGCTTATTCCTACTACACTTGGTACAAGCTAGGGAAACAAATTATCCCACTCTAAGGTTGAAAATATGCCATTTGAAATACCCTGGCGTGTCTTATTTAAGAAATGGTATGCCTTTGTGGGGTATCTGGAATAGGTAGCCTGCTAACATACTCCAAAATGGAACATAGACCCATCAAAACCATCTATGAAAATTCAGGGTAAAAAAACTGAAATTGTCACGTCTCTTTTATAGCACTGTAACTTCACAAAATAGTGTCTATGCCATACATTGGGCATATTGTTTTACTCAGGAAATGTAACTGGGAATACGTTGGGGAATTGTATGACAGTGGCACATATCAAATTTGCAAAATACCCAGCAAAAATGCATCATGTGTGTAAAAAAAATGCGTTTTTTTTCCTTTTTCAGCGCAAACTTTGACATAAATTGGTGAAAAAATGGCAGCTAGTTAAGGCACAATATCTGCCATATAAGATACCCTGAAGTGTCTGCTTTCTCAAATGAAAGACCTTTGTGGGATTATTTGCACAGTCAAACTGCTATAATGCCACAAAATAAGACATAAGCCCATCAAATCCATCTATGAAAATATGGCTCTTATATGGCATTGTAGCTTCACAGAATAGCGGCAAAGGCATACAATGGGGGTATCGTTATACTCAGCAGATGTAGATGAATATGGGGTTTTGCAGGAATAGCACACAGCAGATTTCCAAAATACACGTTAAGAAAACATTGTTTTATGTGTGTATGTAAAAAAAACTGAAAAAACACAATTTTACTACATTTAGCAGATATTGGTAGTAAAATGGCTGCATAGAAAAATAAGGTAAACAGCCTGTGATGTCTAATTTATATAAATATATACTTTTGTGTGATAATATTGTTTTCTGTGATGACTATTAAACTTACAAGACAAACTTGTTTCACATTGAAATTTTATTTTAGTCCTTGTAGTTTGTGACTTTCAAAATAAACTGAAATCCTACACATATTATACCCTCTATAAATCAAGACACATAAATTAATTTATTTTGTATTACCTTTCCTAAATTGGACATTTTAAGCATACACTATTATTGCCAAAATTGTGAGAAAAAAAAAATGTATTTTTTCCATTGTTTTGCATTTGTTTAAATAATAAATGAGAACTTATATGTATATGTCACATCAAATTAAAGCCCTTTACATCCTCTAAAAATAGTATATAATATGTGTTGAAACAATAAATGAGAGAGATGCAAATTGGGGTTGAACACAAACAGCAACAATTTAAAAATTGCTTGTGTCCTTAATATGTGCTGGGGTTAGAAATCAACCAAAGTGTTCTAACTGAAATTGTATAGTATAGCTCTTGGTAATCAACCACCTGATTATTACAGAGAATTCAAAGTACATTGCAAACGTAAATCTAAAGAAGCCGAACTGGAAACATAGCTGACTTAGAGAATGTTCCAGATCTGCTATTTTTATTTTGAACTAGACATGTGCAATTCGTTTCGAATATGAATTCGGACGAATTTCGGACAATTCAGACATTCGGGTACTTCCGAATGTCCGAATTGCCGAGGTCCCGAAGTTCCGAAATTACTGAATTTCCGAAGTTTCGAAATGCTGAAGTGCTGAAGTTCCAAAGTTGCTGAAGTTCCGAAGCACAGTATTGCCTAAGTACTAATATACTTACCCAGTGAAAGAAGGAGAATGTTACATTGTATATAATTTTAAATAAAAAGTATACAAACATAGCCAGGATTCAGCTGTAAGCATTTGTAACACTTACAACAATCAAGTAACATACATTCATATAAAATGTAAGTTACTTAGCCAGTCAATGTAATGACAGGAATGAATAAGTAGATAGCTCCCTAATACTGTGGGAATTAGGGAGTTATCTACTAAAAGGCAGAAAGACCTAAATTGGTCTTTCAGCCAAATTTACTAATACTAAGTAAAGATTACTTAGTATTAGTAAATTATGCCCCTACTCACTATACAGCGGCTGCTCACTGTTTAAAAAATAAAATAAAAAATAGGGTACCCCCTCCCGAGGCCCCACCCGTGACGCGCGTGTGGGGGCTTTTAAACTAAAGGGGGGACCTATTGTCCTCCCCCCTGGCCCCCAACCCTGAGCTGTGGGTGGGGGCCCTAAATTGGAATGAGGGAGGGACCTATTGTCCTCCCCCCGGCCCCCACCCCTGAGCGGCGGGTAGGGGCCCTAAAAAAAAAATGCCTCCCCAGGTGACTAGGGGTCCCCAAACCCCTAGTCACCCCTCCCAAAAAAAAAATTATCCCCCTACCTACCCCCTCACTCTAAAATGAGGGGGGCCTTTAACTAAGTACCTATAAAAAAAAAAAAAAAAAAACTTACCATTCGATATTTTCTTTCTTCTAAAATCTTTTTTCAGCCCCAAAAAAGGCCAAATAATAATACAAAAAAAGGAGCGCAAAACAAAATAATCCATCTTCACCCATGGAGGGCTCCGCACAGACTGAGCTCTGCAGGGCGGGGGAAGGCTTATAAAGCCTTGCCCCTGCCCTGCAATTAGGCTCAGAGCGCTCTGATTGGTGGGTTTAAGCTATCCAATCAGAGTGCTCTGACAGGTAAATGAAGAGACTGACAGGTAAATCTCTACATTTACCTGTCACAGCACTCTGATTGGTTGGTTTGAAATCCACCAATCAGAGTGCTCTGTGTCATTTTACACAGCGTGGGAAAGTTCTTTGGAATTTCCCCACACTGTGTAATTTGACTCATAACTCTCTGATTGGTGGATTAAGTATTTTAAAAAAATTTTTAACAGTGAGCAGCCACAGGCTGCTCAGTGTTTAATAGACATGCCCCTACTCGCGGTATAGCGAGTAGGGGCATAATTTACTAATACTAAGTAATCTTTACTTAGTATTAGTAAAGTTGGCTGAAAGACCAACTTAGGTCTTTCAGCCTTTTAGTAGATAGCTCCCTAATACCGTGGGAATTAGGGAGTTATCAACTAAGCGGCTGCAATAGAAGTCCCGAGGTACCGAAGTCCCGAAATTCAGAAGGTCCGAAGTGTCGAAGTTCTGAAGTGCTGATGTTCCGAAGTCTTGAAGTGCCGAATTGCCGAAGTCCCGAATTACGAAAATCCCGAATTTCGGAATGCCGAACCGAACCGAAAATTTTCCCCATGCACATGCCTATTTTGAACTTGAAATTCACTTGATCTTCACTTTGGATTCTCAGTTTAGTGAATAATACTATTATAGATGTTCACACACACCTCAGTGCCCTCTTGAAATATGTTGTATTTGATTTGTCATTAGGACATATAAGTTATGTTTATTTATTTTTTCTCAAAAGGATACATTACATGGATTGGAATGCTATACGTGGATCACTTTCACAGTAACCCCGTTCTCTTAGGTTTTTGTCATGTCCTTTTTAGAACAAGGGTTAAGAAAGAACCCTCCGAATTTGTTACTATTAGCAACTTAAAAGGTAAGTTTTTGTCATATATGAAATATTTATATATTACATGTGCCTGTTGGATATCAAAGGATTGGAAACTTTTTGTTCTAAATATGACAGTATCACAGTACAGATTACAGTCTACTCAATAAAGAGAGATTTACAGGGACTTGAGATGGTAATTTTAAACTTAAGGCCAAAGTAGTCGAGTTAGAAACATTCTCCCATTCAGCTGCACTATTTCAACCATAATATTATACACACAGCCCTGTATTATACAGAGAGCAGCACTATACAGGGAGCACTCACTGTCCCAGGATATTATACACACAGACCTGTAATATACAGAGAGCAGCAATATACAGGGGGCACTGTGTGGCGAAACCAACCTCGCCACTGTGAACTGGAGAAGCCTGGTTGCTCGCCTGCTCCCTTTGGACTATGGCCCTGCAGGTTAAACCGTTTATTTCCCCTGCAGAAAGGCTTATTTGTTTGATCTGAGTGCCATTCATCTAATAATGTGCACTCAGATCCCAGCTATCTGGGGATATGTGAAATGTCTGTGTGTTATGTGTAAATGTGACTTTATGTATTTTAAAGTGTTTTGTGTCTTTTTGCAACCATGTGCTTAATGGAGTCTTGTGTCTATCCTGGGAGATAATTGAATTACTCTCAGGATAGAAGACTCTGAAACTGGTTTGGGCCAGAAAGCCATGCTTCATTTAGTCACAAAGGACTTTCCTTTAACTTTTGAACCCCTGGTCTGATTCGTGCCATTTTTTTAATATGTTGTTCCCCTGAATGGATTGATTATGAAAATGTATGTTTTATGTTTGTGACATGTATATTTTAGAAGTTAGAAATATTGTGTAAAAACTGTATTCCTCTGCCGGTGATAATGAGATTACCCATTGTGTTCAGTAATCATATCACCTGCAGAGGAGAGGATTTTGTGTGGGAGTGTCTGGGTGTATTGTACGGATTGATTGGTTGTTTTGTAATGCCCTGTGGGCTGTACTATGTTTGTGGAATGGGAATAAAAGAGACTGTATGTGACAGTACAGGGAGTTCCTGTTTTAACCCTCAAAGTGAAGTGTCGTCTCATTATTGGGGGAAGGATTTATTGTATGCTGTTCCAGTTTGACTGCTTGGAGAGTAAACCTATTCGTATGGTTCCTATTCAACTGTCTACAGCATTCATATGCTTTAGAGAAGGTATACGCTTCTCTGGTTCGGTGATTGTGGTGTCGGCTGCAGTGCTTGGAGTCCTCAGGAAGCGCTAGGAGCATCTTTCAACGGAGGTACCCAGTTGGGGTGCCAGGCGATCCGTTACATTGGTGGCAAGCGGTGGGATGGCGTCCTAGTGCGAGGTAAAGCAGCTCAGAGACACAGTTCGTTTGGATTTACAAATTGAGGGCAACGCTAGCACATGTGCAGCGACCCTGGGAGCAGAGGTATCCAGCGACTTGGAGCAGACAAGTATGGAAGGCTCTGGCAATGATTGGATGGCCGAGGTGAGGCAGCGAGTGGCCCAGTATGGGGATGATTTACCCATGGAGGTACGACGGGTGATCTGGAACCAGGTCACGGCCGAGCGAAACACAAGGCTGGCCCGAGAATTCCGGCTGGCGAAAGAGAGAGAGTATGCTCAGCGGAAGGAGTGTTACAGCAGCCGAGTAGAGGCTGCATCCGAGGAGGCTAGCCGTCTCCCCTGAGGCGGCCGCAGGAACCCGAAGTAGGGGTCCTCATAGACTGGTCCTGTGAGGAACCACAACAGGCAGGTGGAGATGGGACCAGCCCAGATCCCCAGCAGCAGCCGGAGTTGCCAGGTGCGGAAGCAGGTGGTCCTTACTCGCAAATGTTGAGGGACCTCACAGACTGGTCCTGGGAAGACCCACAGATGGCAGGTGGAGATGGGACGGCGGTCTCTCTACCGGCCCTACAGGGATGCTGGGCGGTCGGCCCAAATCTCCAGCGGCAGTATGTATCCCAGGGAGCTGAAGGTGCAGTCCTTCCTCCCCAGCGGCAGTGTGTACCCCAGGGAGCTGAAGGTGCAGTCCTTCCTCCCCAGCGGCAGTGTGTACCCCAGGGAGCTGAAGGTGCAATCCTTCCTCCCCAGCGGCAGTGTGTATCCCAGGGAGCTGAAGGTGCAATCCTTCCTCCCCAGCGGCAGTGTGTAACCCAGGGAGCTGAAGGTGCCGTCCTTCCTCCCCAGCGGCAGTGTGTACCCCAGGGAGCTGAAGGTGCAGTCCTTCCTCCCCAGCGGCAGTGTGTAACCCAGGGAGCTGACGGTGCCGTCCTTCCTCCCCAGCGGCAGTGTGCATCCCAGGAAGCTGAAGGTGCCGTCCTTCCTCCCCAGCAGCAGTGTGTACCCCAGGGAGCTGAAGGTGCCGTCCTTCCTCCCCAGCGGCAGTGCATATCCCAGGGAGCTGAAGGTGCAGTCCTTCCTCCCCAGCAGCAGTGTGTACCCCAGGGAGCTGAAGGTGCCGTCCTTCCTCCCCAGCGGCAGAGTGTCCTGCAGGGAGCAGAGACCGTCAGTCTCGCACCCCAACCACAGGACAAAATAATGAAAGGGGAGACAGCTGGTCCCCCTCTTCACCAGCA
>OW240916.1:98198304-98233304 GCA_933207985.1 Pelobates cultripes | reverse complement strand
CCCTGTCGCTGGGGGCCAGAACTGACCTACCCCCTGTGCTGTAAGTGCAGAGACCACGGTCCCATCTGCACGGTTGTGGGGCTTCTCATCTCCCCTTGGTGGACTAGGCCGCCGCTGGGAAGTATTCTCCCCTCCTGGCAGAATACTTTGCCGCTGGGGGGCCGGACCGGCTGTCCATACTCCCTGTAGCTTGGGCGCAGAGACCACGGTCCCATCTGCACTGGTGGGAAGCTTAATGTCTCTCCTTGGTGGGCTACGCTGCCGCTGTGGAGAGGGGGTAACAAGTTCATCTCCCTTACCCACTTTTTGTTGCTGGGGAGAGGGAATGACAAGCTCCTCTCCCATACATACTTTCAGACGCTGGGGAGAGGGGGTAACAAGCTCCTCTCCCTGACACTCTTTCTGCTGTTGGAGGGGGAGACCAACTGTCTCCCCTTTTAATATATTGTCCTGCTGCTGGGGTGCGAGACCAACTGTCTCCGCTTCCTGCAGGACACACTGCCGCTGGGGTGAAAGGACGGCACCTTTAGCTCCCTGGGACACACACTGCTGCTGGGGAGGAAGGACAGCACCTTCATCTCCCTGTAACTCACTCTGCTGCTGGGGAGGAAGAACGACACCTTCATCTCCCTGTAACTCACTTTACTGCTGGGGAGGGGGACACACACTGCCACTGGGGAGGAAGGACGGCACCTTCAGCTCCCTGGGATACATACTGCCGCTTGGGAGGAAGGACGGCACCTTCATCAGCTCCCTGTGACACACACTGCTGCTGGGGAGGAAGAACGACACCTTCATCTCCCTGTAACTCGCTGAACTGCTGGGGAGAGGGACCAACTGTCTCCTCTCCTAAGGACACACACTGCCGCTGGGGAGGAAGGACGGCACCTTCATCAGCTCCCTGTGACACACACTGCCGCTGGGGAGGAAGGACGGCACCTTCATCAGCTCCCTGTGACACACACTGCCGCTGGGGAGGAAGGACGACACCTTCAGCTCCCTGGGACACACACTGCCGCTGGGGAGTAAGGACGACACCTTCAGCTCCCTGGGACACACACTGCCACTGGGGACTCTCCCAACCTGCCAACTTACGTGCCCGCCCTGCTCTGACCTGCTGGTACTCTTCTACATGTCTCCTCACAAGCTGCACGCATCTCTCCGGGGGGTTGGGTCCAAAGAAAGCCATCCGCGAGGTAAATTCTCTGTCATACTGCTCCTGAGTGTAGCTGGGTGCCATGCTTGCCCTGCTGCCCTCCATTTGTAAGTCCAGGGGATGGTGTTACCTTGTAGCTGTCCTTCTGGGCTGTGGGAATGATCCCGTCGCTTGCCACCAATTGTAACGGACCGTTTTGCACACAAGAGGTTAAAAACTGTTTAGGCGATATTCCCCTTTTTCAGCTGCACAGACAGCTACTGCAAGCACCAATCTCCCAAACTGCATACACACGAATAGCTGCTAGCAGACGAACAGGAAAAGCCCCCAAGCGGCTTACACTCCTGGAAATCAGTCTCTAACAGCATACAGTAAATCCTCCCCCAATAATGAGACGACACTTCACTTTGAGGGTTAAGCAGGAACTCTCTGTAATGGCCACACACTGGCTTTTATGCAAGTCCCCATGCAAGGGGACATCCCACAGTACAACCAATCGTTACAGGGGAACCGTAAAACACACCCACAATTACATCACAATCCCTCCTCTCTGTCCTGGGGATAATTGTGAAGTAATCAAATTATCTCCAAGGACAGAGGCAAAACTCCATTAACCACATGGCAGACAAATGACAATAAAAGACATAAAATTACATACAGTTACATTTATTCCATAAAACATAGACATTCTACATATCCCCAGATAGCTTAGATCTGAGTGCACATTACTACCGAATGGCGCTCAGATCACATACATATAGTTCAATTGCCATGGAGCCAAAGTCTTTCATACAGTCTTTCAGTATACGGCTGGGCTCCATGGCATAGCTATCTGGGTAGCATGGCTTTAACAGTCCGCAGAAAGGGACGAATAAACCTTTCTGCCGCTAAAATAAAAGTTTAAAATGCAGGACCATAGTCTAAAGGGAGCAGGCGAGCAACCAGGCTTCTCCATTGTACAGTGGCGAGGTTGGTTTCGCCACACAAACCTTCTTGCCACAGCTCGCATTGATGTGCCATCCTGGATGAGCTGCACAACCTGAACCACTTGTGTGGGTTGTAGACTCCGTCTCATGCTACCACTAGAGTGAAAGCACCGCCAGCATTCAAAAGTGACCAAAACATCAGCCAGGAAGCATAGAAACTGAGAAGTGGTCTGTGGTCACCACCTGCAGAACCACTCCTTTATTAGGGGTGTCTTGCTAATTGCCCATAATTTCCACCTGTTGTCTATCCCATTTGCACAACAGCATGTGAAATTGATTGTCACTCAGTGTTGCTTCCTAAGTGGGCAGTTTGATTTCACAGAAGTGTGATTGACTTGGAGTTACATTGTGTTGTTTAAGTGTTCCCTTTATTTTTTTGAGCAGTGTATATATGATGTACAGTAAGTACACAAGCTCACTGACATGTGCAAGCAGGCTCACTGACAGACAAAACTCTCTGACTCACACACAAGCTTACTGTGGCGAAACCAACCTCGCCACTGTACACTGGAGAAGCCTGGTTGCTCGCCTGCTGCCTTTGGACTATGGCCCCATGTTAAAAGACATCTTTTTCACTGCAGAAAAGACTTATTCATGCTTTTCTGCCGGGTGTTCGGTAGATTTGTTTGAGTGTGTTGTACCCCAGATAGGAATCCCATGGAGCCCATTTGCATGAAACTGACTGTGTAAAGACTTTGGCTCCATGGCGTTTAAACTGTATTCGTGTGGTCTGAGCGCCATTCGCTTAATAATGTGTGCTCAGACCTGAGCTATCTGGGGATATGTAGAACGTATATGTTTTGTGTACTGAATGTAACTGTAGGTAATTTTATGTCTTTTACTGTTTGTTTTCTGCTATGTGGTTAATGGAGTTTTGCCTCTGTCTTTGGAGATAATTGAATTACTTCTCAATTATCTCCAGAGCAGAGATGAGGGATTGTGATGCATTGTGGGATGGTTGAAATGTGTAAGTCTGTGATTGGTCCTTTTACCCTTTGTGTCCCAGTCTCCCATTTGGTCCCCTAGGGGAGTGTCCACCAGGTGGGAGACCTGCATAAAAGCCCCAGTAAAGTTAGCCCCAGTAAATCAGTTCCTGCTTAACCCTCAAAGTGAAGTGTCGTCTCATTATTGGGGGAGGATTTATTGTATGCTGTTCCAGTTTGATTGCCAGGAGTGTAAGCTGATTGTATGCTTTTCCTGTTCAGCTGTTTCCAGTATTCGTGAGTTTCCTGTTCAGGAGTTGGAGAATTCGTGTAGTTTGCAGTTCGGGAGATTGGTGCTTGCAGTAGCTGTCTGTGCATCTGAAAGCGGAATATCGCCTAAACGGGTTTTAACTTCTTGTGTGCAAAACGGTCCGTTACACTTACTACAGACAAACTCACTTGTACAAACACAAGGCTCACTACAAAGAAGTTCAGGGACACACACATGCTCACTAAATAGAAAAAATAGTGTGGAACCAAAGGTCCCTAAGTGGAAGAGTTATAAATAAAAGGGGAAGTCCCTACCTTTAATAATCCTAAGGGTGTAGGCAATTAAAATAGACAGGGAGGAAAGATAGGGCAAGGGAATAGATGTGTAAAAACACATACAGGTCCAAAACAACTACTTGCAGAGAAATAGCCCAATTCTAATAAAGTTGGGTCAAAAATGCTCCAAACTGTAAGGTTGTCAAAAGATAGGTAAATAGAGGAATAACAGAGGAAGGAAAAAGGGAAAAAGGAAGGGGGAGGAACACTTCCTAACTGAATACCTCGGCACAGTGAGAATCACAAGTGCCTACCTATTACCCTTCTGCCTACCTGACTAAAGTAGCTAAAAATCGAATTAAATAAACTAATCCATAAGTGCTGCCCAAGTGAACAAACTGTAAAGAAAATAAATAAATAAATAAAAACTCGACGCGCGTTTCAGCGTTCTAACACGCCGTCGTCAGGAGTAGTAAGCCTCTACATAACTTTGTGCTCGTTTATATGGGGATTGTAGCAATCAACTTGAAACAGTTCACCTGTTGTGTGTCCACGCCCCGCCGTCTTGTCGGCCCATTGATTGGTCAAGAAAATGCCGTATTTGGATTGGGCCATGTGACTGGGGGGTGTTGCGGTTGATTGGGTGATACCCACGTGGGTGCAACCGGCTGCATATGGGGGGAGTGGCTTAGTCGTGTCAACTGGTGACACGGCTGTCAATCATAGTGTGACCTCCCATGTACCGTGCGGTCTAATTTAAGCATTCACAATCCCATAACGGGAGAATAATGCCGCATAGACAGGGAGTCACAAAGTGACACAGCCTCCCAAACTTAATGCGTCGAAACTGATAACCGATCTCACAGCATCATGGCAATACCATAATTAGGATGTCGTTAAAAAGATATTAAACAATGCACCCATTATTAAAGGAATATTACACAGGCCATGATCAAATGACAGGTATTTGGTTGCACCCAAACACAAATGAAGAAAATATAGAGGGAAAACTTGGTGGTGGGAATGCAATAGAGCCTACTGTAAATATAAAGAAACACAGCTTTATTGGTCTCTCCACCCTACAGTGTAATAGGTAACAACCTTATAACTATCTGACAAGGTGGATACAAGAGACTATCAGATTTATGATTCCCTATATAGCATCCCACTGAACAAAGTCCTCATGTAAGAGGACAATGGGTATTATATATAATCAGATGTTCAGCCTACTTATTATATACTCAGGACTTGATAGGGATATCCCTAGCTATAGATTACATCTAAAAAAGAGAGTAATCATAAAAAAGCAGTAAATGAAAAGCCCTCATTCAGTCCAGCGGGTGAGAGGGTCTTCAATCTATAGATCCAATAGGACTCACGTTGTCTCAGTTTCATATCCCAATCTCCTTTCCTTTGAGTCTGTGGAATATGCTCGATTCCCATGAACCTCAATTTTTTAGAGGAGTTTGAATGGTATATTTTTAAATGACGGGATATGGGAGTTTCAAGAGGTCTCCTAACTGAAAAACATCATAAATTTGTAAGAGATACCTCAGATTTTGAGACAGGTAAAGTCTATCGCCAAACGAAAAGGAGAATTAGAATTGACTCTGACCATTTTAGTACATCAGAATATGAGTCAACAGACAATGAAGGGGAAAGTGTAACTAGTAGCTCTGTACCAGTAATACCCAAAAGTATACTAAGGAAAGGGGTTGATTTTTTAGGATTGAGACAGGCGGACGAACTACAACGCCCCAGAACGAGACAATCACAGAGAGGCAGGGGTCAGAGACAATATCGACGTTAGTAGCTGGTGATTTAAGGGTTATAAATTTATCCTCACTTACTCTAACAGATATACAAACTAAAACACTCTCCAAAGGTTTATCTTTTGTACCTACCCCCCTTTTTAATAAATTCATGTGGACGAAAGATCTGCATTTGTTTGCCCGAAAGTTAGCTCTACATAAGTACCATACACATAAAAAAGAAATGAAAGCATTAAGCCTAGGACTTACAGTTACAGACATGGATTGCTTAGATACTTTGATCGAACTACTTGACTCTAATGACCCTATAGACAACATCCCGACCACGCACCTTCCACCTAAGAGCCGATTTACCCCCCATTTGAAAGACTACAAAAATATTGAAGTCTTTTTGGAGATGGTCTGTAGAGATATTGAAAAGGCAAATTTGGGAGATCAGAACATTAAAATCTGTGGTAATCTTACTAGAATGGAAAAATTGGCATTAAAACAACTGAACGAGAATGATGATCTGGTAATTAAACCATCCGACAAGGGTGGGAATATAGTGCTTATGGATCGGTCTAACTACATCCAAATGGCACAGCGCCTACTGGATGATAGGGAAACCTATCAGATTCTCAGTCACGATCCCACCCCACAATATTTTGTTGAAATTAAAACTTTGCTGAACCAAGCTTTAATAGACAAACTCATTACTAAAAATGAGTTTGATTTTATGCTGGTTAAACAACCAGTACTTTCAACATTTTATAGTCTACCTAAAGTGCATAAATCTTTTGATAATCCTTCAGGTAGACCAATTGTGTCGGGATGCGGCAACTTGACTCAGAATTTGAGTATATACTTAGACAAAATCTTGTCCCCTATTGTGTCAAAATTACCCTCTCATATAAGGGACACTAAGCAGATGTTAAACTTTTTGAAGGACTTATCCATACCAGAGCAAGCCTTGCTATGCAGCCTGGATGTGGAATCTTTGTATAGCTCTATACCACATATGAAGGGTATTGATAATGTCAAAACCATCTTAGAACAAGAGCTTCAGTCCCCATATCTCTACATTGATTTCGTCTCAGATGTACTCAGAACGGTATTGACTAAAAATATTTTCCTATTTAATGGTAACATTTACCAACAAATAAAAGGGACAGCTATGGGGACTCCCTGTGCCCCCTCTTATGCGAACCTTTATTTAGGAACTTGGGAAAATCAAATCCTAAAGGCACCACACTTACGGAAATATTCAGAGTCAATAGCATGCTGGAAAAGGTACATCGATGACGTACTAATTGTATGGACGGGGTCTATTAAGGATTTTGAGGAATTTGTCAAAATCCTGAACAAAAATGATTTTGACTTGAGATTTACTAGTGAGCTAGGTGGTAACCAAATTAACTTCCTAGACATTACCATTACAATAAAGGAAGGGGGACTGGTACAAACAACCCTGTTCAAGAAACATACGGCTACGAATAGTCTCTTGAACTGGACTAGTTATCACCCACAGCCACTCAAGGCTGGTATTCCAATCGGCCAGTACCTCCGACTAAGACGCAATTGCTCGTCCACACAGGACTTTAAGACCAAAGCCTGGGAATTAAGGAAAGCCTTCAAGGATAAGGGATATCCGAATAGGGTTCTACGGAGGGGATACGCTAGAGCCATCAAAACCGACCGAGACACACTCCTCACTGATGAGAATGCACAATCAGAAGATAAAAAACTGATTAGATGCATTGCCACATATGATGCGGGGTGGGACTATATGATGGATACACTCAGGCGTTACTGGCCGATCCTTAAGTCCGACCCACATTTGAAACATGTAATTACTTCTCTCCCCTCAGTTACGGCAAGGAGGGGGAGTAATTTTCGAGATACCCTGGTACAGAGTCACTTGGCACCCCGGAAAAGGGGCCTTAATAATTATCTACCGAAAGGTTCATACAAATGTGGACATTGCAGTGCATGTGAATTTATGGAAAGGAACTCCAAAGAATTCACTGACAGTAATAATACAGATGTCTTCCCTGTACGATCATTTTTTAATTGCAGAACAGAGGGTGTGATTTATTTACTCATCTGCTCATGCGGTATAAAATATGTGGGGAAAACATTTAGACCTTTTAAACTACGGATCCGGGAACACGTTAATTCAGTTAGGAGACCTCTTGAAACTCCCATATCCTGTCATTTAAAAATATACCATTCAAACTCCTCTAAAAAATTGAGGTTCATGGGAATCGAGCATATTCCACAGACTCAAAGGAAAGGAGATTGGGATATGAAACTGAGACAACGTGAGTCCTATTGGATCTATAGATTGAAGACCCTCTCACCCGCTGGACTGAATGAGGGCTTTTCATTTACTGCTTTTTTATGATTACTCTCTTTTTTAGATGTAATCTATAGCTAGGGATATCCCTATCAAGTCCTGAGTATATAATAAGTAGGCTGAACATCTGATTATATATAATACCCATTGTCCTCTTACATGAGGACTTTGTTCAGTGGGATGCTATATAGGGAATCATAAATCTGATAGTCTCTTGTATCCACCTTGTCAGATAGTTATAAGGTTGTAACCTATTACACTGTAGGGTGGAGAGACCAATAAAGCTGTGTTTCTTTATATTTACAGTAGGCTCTATTGCATTCCCACCACCAAGTTTTCCCTCTATATTTTCTTCATTTGTGTTTGGGTGCAACCAAATACCTGTCATTTGATCATGGCCTGTGTAATATTCCTTTAATAATGGGTGCATTGTTTAATATCTTTTTAACGACATCCTAATTATGGTATTGCCATGATGCTGTGAGATCGGTTATCAGTTTCGACGCATTAAGTTTGGGAGGCTGTGTCACTTTGTGACTCCCTGTCTATGCGGCATTATTCTCCCGTTATGGGATTGTGAATGCTTAAATTAGACCGCACGGTACATGGGAGGTCACACTATGATTGACAGCCGTGTCACCAGTTGACACGACTAAGCCACTCCCCCCATATGCAGCCGGTTGCACCCACGTGGGTATCACCCAATCAACCGCAACACCCCCCAGTCACATGGCCCAATCCAAATACGGCATTTTCTTGACCAATCAATGGGCCGACAAGACGGCGGGGCCTGGACACACAACAGGTGAACTGTTTCAAGTTGATTGCTACAATCCCCATATAAACGAGCACAAAGTTATGTAGAGGCTTACTACTCCTGACGACGGCGTGTTAGAACGCTGAAACGCGCGTCGAGTTTTTATTTATTTATTTATTTTCTTTACAGTTTGTTCACTTGGGCAGCACTTATGGATTAGTTTATTTAATTCGATTTTTAGCTACTTTAGTCAGGTAGGCAGAAGGGTAATAGGTAGGCACTTGTGATTCTCACTGTGCCGAGGTATTCAGTTAGGAAGTGTTCCTCCCCCTTCCTTTTTCCCTTTTTCCTTCCTCTGTTATTCCTCTATTTACCTATCTTTTGACAACCTTACAGTTTGGAGCATTTTTGACCCAACTTTATTAGAATTGGGCTATTTCTCTGCAAGTAGTTGTTTTGGACCTGTATGTGTTTTTACACATCTATTCCCTTGCCCTATCTTTCCTCCCTGTCTATTTTAATTGCCTACACCCTTAGGATTATTAAAGGTAGGGACTTCCCCTTTTATTTATAACTCTTCCACTTAGGGACCTTTGGTTCCACACTATTTTTTCTATTTTACAATTTGTGGGTTATTCCCCAGTAGGGAAGAGTTATCAGGGCTTTTTCCACAGTTATCTACATGCTCACTAAAGACAAGCTCACTGACACACACATGATCACTAAATAGAAGCTCACTGACACACAAGCAGTACCATCTTAACAGCATTATGGGCCCCCAGGCAAAGCAGTGCACTGGGGCCCTCCCTACACAACAACTCACAGGAATAAAAAATGTAATTATTGTTAGACTGCTGAGTACATACACACGGTACACTGAATACGAACACACGTGCACACACAGGCACACAGACTGCTGAGTCCATACACACACACAGACTGCTGAGTCCATACACACACACAGACACACAGACTGCTGAGTCCATACACAATAAAAGACATAAAATTACATACAGTTACATTTATTCCATAAAACATAGACATTCTACATATCCCCAGATAGCTTAGATCTGAGTGCACATTACTACCGAATGGCGCTCAGATCACATACATACAGTTCAATCGCCATGGAGCCAAAGTCTTTCATACAGTCTTTCAGTATACGGCTGGGCTCCATGGCATAGCTATCTGGGTAGCATGGCTTTAACAGTCCGCAGAAAGGCACGAATAAACCTTTCTGCCGCTAAAATAAAAGTTTAAAATGCAGGACCATAGTCTAAAGGGAGCAGGCGAGCAACCAGGCTTCTCCAGTGTACAGTGGCGAGGTTGGTTTCGCCACACAAACCTTCTTGCCACAGCTCGCATTGATGTGCCATCCTGGATGAGCTGCACAACCTGAACCTCAACCTGAATCCCTAGTGTCTCTGTGTCCCAATGTGTCTATGTCTCTTAGTGTCCCCATGTGTCTCAGTGCCCCCATGTGACCCCTAGTGTCTCCGTGTCCTCATGGATCCCTGATGCCTTTCCCCTCATCCCTCACTTCCCTGAGCTGTATTCTGTCTCTGCAGGCTGGGAGCTGCTGTCTGAACTCTCTGTGCTGTGTAGCTTCTCCCCTGCGTATCAGTGAGTAGAGAGAGACAGGGAGGGATATGCTGTAACTTCCCTGCCTCTCTCCATACACAGTGACCCCTACTGGCCGGTGCTGGTATTGTAGAGTAATCTCCGTTTATACTGAGAAAAATATTTGCATTTGTATTGCCGGTATTACTGCAATACCATCACAACCAGGCAGCCTCAAATACGGGCTGTGCCTTAAAATACCAGTCAGGTGGCAAACCTAAGAGTAGTGTGTAAAAAAAAAAAAAAGTACAAAAAAATTTAATCGAGCTCCATCAGCCATTAATCCGGCCTTGGTGCTAGGAGTGACCTAAAGCCGCCCTTACTGCTAGATGCTGCTCTCTGCCACCTCTCAACTAGATTGAGAGTCGGATGCTCCTTCTAGGAGCTTATGTTAGCTCTCCTAATGCCTGCAGTGGAAGCCAATAAGCTAAACCCTACATTGGGCTATAGTGCTTCAGGTGTTGTACTAATATAATAACCCATCAAGTATCAAATAGCAATCCTAAACATGGTCTATGAGTCATTTAACTGTGAACTTCGTGGCATTGTCAAAACAAAGAAATTATGTTTTATGTAATGTGTATTTGAAAATTCTTTATTTTCTATATAGTATTCGCTATACTTTCATATTAATCTGTTCTAAAGCACTAAAAAAAAATTAGACTATATCAGAGTTTAATTTTTTTAGAAATGTACTCCTTGTGTGCATTCTATAGATTGCAGTGGCGAGGAACATTTAAAGCCTGGCTACTACCACAGAACTTCAAAGTGTAAGCTCTTATAAACTTTATTTATTTCATTCTAGAACATCGAACATCAGTACGTGCCAAGACTAGATGGCTTCTATTCTACACACTTCTAAGAAATCCCAGTATTATCAAATATAGGAAACAATTCCAGAGGACTGGAGCTGATGTATACTTCATTGGGTAAAAGATGTGGAAATGTGTTGAGCTTTCCAAAAAACAGCTGGACAACAGTGGTATTGGCATATTGTAAACATTTCTTCAAAGATTTCTCTCTTTTTTTTTTTTTAAAGCAAAATTGCTATAGGTTATATGTTATGACTTACAAAAGCATACATTAGAGAACATTTGAAGACCTCTATAACAATTCACCATCAGCAAGTAGAATGTGAAAATGATTCTCATCAAGTAACTGGAATGTATTGCTATATTGTGGACCCGTGGCACTTGAACTGATCACCACACTGTTAAAATGAATTAATTTGCCAGTAGGTATTTGTTCCTGTATACTGAAAGGCACTGCACTGACAAGGAATCTTGTCAATAACCTGTTCTTGTAAATCCCGAAATGAATGTAAACCAAAATCAGTGATCCGAAAACAAATAGACATCACCTACGTTTGGTCAGAACTATGGATATTAGAAGAGAATATGCTTCTTACCGGAAAAAAAACCAAACATAATTTCTAAACAGATTATAAACAGATATTGTTTTTTTATCTTCATCATAATATTGTATACTACTTGAACATTGAAGGAGTTTTGTTTATACAGTTTTGCTGAATTGTGTATGTATTATAAAATAGATTCACTTTAAAGTTGGTCTATGAATTTCCAGACTTCAATAATAATATAGGCGTTGATTACAAATAAAGAATGATAGATAACGTGTTAAATACAACCAATTTTTACAGGTATTATACTGGGTAAGCAGCATTACCTGAATTTACTTGATCTTCAAATAACTTTAACGAATTCTGAACAGAATTTTCTTCTTTTATTTGTTTTTAATTAAACAAAACAAATAATAGTGCATAGAAATTATCATGGTATAAACAATAGCAGAATGCAGGTTTACTTGAATGCATAACTTTGATTGTTGCCTGTAGTCAGCAAAAACAAGAAAAAGACTTTCAACTTTCTTATTTGTTTAATAACATGACAAAAGAAAAACCCTTCCAGTGCCAGATGTGCTTAATGCATTACAGAGCAATGTAGTGAGCCCTACCCCTGTCATTCAAATGTTTAACACTTTGCTAAAAGAGGAAACTTGTGTTTGTTAATTAATGGATGTCTTTTAAAGAGTCACAACTATGTTTATATGGTGGGCCAGATTAAGAGCCCTTTAGGCCTGGTGCTGACAATTATAATGGGCCTAATTACAGAATCTTATCGACAGAAAAGACTAAAACCGTAATACTTCCTACACTCCATGTATCTGGCGGAAGTGGTACTCAATGAAAATCTCAGGATATAGCTATCAGAAAACACATAACTTATGCTAATGTCTCGCTATCATCTTTTAAGTAAATTCATACCCCCTAAAAGAAGTGTCTGGTGAAGTAGAATGTCGGTGGATGGGGTAAAAGAGTGGGTCACTGACACGAATCACGTATCCAGAAATGCCCAAAGGGGTGAACATGCCCAATGAGGGGGGCATGTCTGCCTGAAGAATTAGAAGGTCAGCCTGGAGTGAATGCATGACAGACTGCCTGTCAATCATGCATACTGGCCAACAAAGGGCATATTATACAGACAGCACCCTGAGCTTGGTATAAATGTGTCTTATGATGCGCTCGCTCCATGCTTTCTAAGGACTGACCCTAGCACTCACTTGTCCACTCCTCTCCTTACCTTCTCACTAGCAGGCAGAAGCTTCTGTTATACAGTCTGGGAAAAAGCAAAGGTGGATGTAATGAGCGTAGAAAAAAGGGGACATGCCACAGTGTTGCCTAGTGCGCAAAGTCAGCTTTACTCTAATTTCATTGTCAGCCAGTCCACACCAGTTTTGTTCCCATACATGCCTCTTAGGTTTCCATACTTAAGTAACAATGGGCCTATTCCATTGGCATGGGCCTGGAGCTGCAGCTCCATCAGCCTCTATGTTAATCCGGCCCTGTTTAGATGATTTACTATTTAACTTTAAGCATGTTGCAATAGTATATAAAATTACATTTCCATTGCTTGGAAAATCACTCAAAATCAAAAATTCAGAGTGTGATTTAGGTTAGGTAAAACAAAAAAATAGAGGTGGAGTGTTTATTAAAATCAATTAGGCACTTTTCAATCAACTCAAGGGACACTATAGTCATTAGAACAAATATAGCTTATTATAGTTGTTCTGGTGTCTATAGCCTGGCTTCTTGCTGTAAACATTGTCTTTTCACAATGGGAATGCATTGTGATTGGCTGAGTTAATCAATTTTGATTATGTCAGCAAAGGAGGCTGATCGGGGGTGGAGCCAGCATCACCATACCCACTAGGCACTACAAATTAGGTGAGTTTTTACTATATATAAGAGCGGCAATGGAGGGCCAGTGGGGCTAAATGTGTAGGGTCAGGAATACACGTTTGTGTTTCTGATCCTATAGTGTTCCTTTAAGAAATATATGTGATATTGGGCATTATCTTGAACAAATACTAAATTAATAAACACACATGACAACAATGTAAATTTACACATTCCTTATTTTTGGTTTATTTGTTTATCTTTTATAGAATATTTTGGGGGAATGAAAAGCATTAGACAGTATATAGTGTACATAACCGTGCAATATTTTACAAAACATCTGAAATGGTAGTATAAATGGTAGTATAAATGCAAACATAGAATTTTCTCACATACAGTCGTATGTAACTAAAATATAAATGGAAATGACCAAAAGCCTACTTATAGGTATTTGGAATGACACTGAAGAAATGACTAGCTAACTGAAAATGTCAAAAGAATGTAAAACGAATTTGAGCATTATACAATAAATACTAAATTTCTAGAATAAAGTTATGATAAAAGTGCTATAGCAATCTTTATCACTTTCTAGAATGCTAATAATAACATGGTAGAGCTTGTTCACTCCTCCACCTCCCTGACTATAAGAATAATATGACCCATTGAAACTTAATTTACTATTTGGAAGGATGTGGTAACTGGCATTTTCATCACACTTGCTGGCATTAGATTATTTACTTGTAGCTTCTGGCAAACAATTTATTTTGCCAGTGCAGGCTAGAAATCTTTCCTAGAGTATAAGATTGATATAATACTGCATATTTGCATAATACCAGCTAAAAATATTTGTGAAACCTAGCACAGTAAAGGGCCCCATGCTGGTGGTTGGTTCTGAGTCTGAACTTTAGATTGGATGTAGTAAGAGAATAAAGTAAGGCAACTGCCCTATTGGAAGATGTTATCATCAAGACAGCAATGTGATGTGGCATGTTGACAAGTAGAATCATTTATTTATTGGTAATTTCAAATGTAAACATGTTAACATGTCACAATTCTATTCTACCAATGTGTGATAAAACATTGTTCTGCTATTCTATTGCCTTTTTGTATGTAATGATTATATATATATATATATATATATATATATATATATATATATATATATAATTAGGGGAGGGATTTCAACAGATTCCAAGTGGGACATCTGAGATCGCTATCCTAAGATACTGTGCAGAATCCTCAGACTCACGTGAATCTGGCAGAGTATCCGAGAATGATGAAAAAGTATGCCACCCACAAAAGGGATGAGAAAATAAATTTTCTTAAAGGACAGCCTTATCACCAAAACAGCTTTCTACTAAAGAGAAAATTGCAGGGAATACAAAGTGAATTTCAATTGTAAGACCAAACTAAACACAGAATTAACTTGGAGATTGTTTCCAAATTGACTATTTTGGCCTGAATTTAAAATTCACTCTGAATTCCCAGCAATTCTCATTTTAGTGAATAACCCTGATAGTGTCCCTTTAACCCCTTAAGAACACATTACATGGGTGACATGTCATGATTCCCTTTTATTCCAGAAGGTTGGTCTTTAAGGGGTTAATTGTCCTTCTGTTAACACTCACCCAATGTCCTGCAGGTGATAGGTTAAAAAATGGTTGAGCTCACCAGCACCAGGCCTTGTGTAGTGCATGTTAAATTATTGTAGTGTATGTTAAAAGATATTCCGGCATAGTCTCACTCAGCACAAACAAATGTTTGCATAGTCTAGATCAGGGGTAGGCAACCTATGGCACGAGTGCCATGCACGGCACTCAAGGTGTATTTGTACGGCACTCAAGGCTGTTAGAGCCAAACGGGCCCTGTCCTATCAGGAGTCTCAGTGACACTTCAGATATCTGCTAATACGAAAAGGTGGTGAAGAACAATCCTCAATTTATGCATTGCAGTACGTAGAGAAAGTAATCATAGATCACTTCCTCCCAGCACTTGTGAATGGGAATCCACACTGGAGTAAAGCAGCCCGAAGCGGCTGTTGCAGCTCCTGTCCTTGACCTGTACCTGACCAGCATGGACACGAGGGAAGCCACCCACACTGCTAGATATACACAGAAATGCAGAATAACCCTCCCCTCATACAAATAATACAAACAGCCCACACACAAACATACACACAATCCGCACAAACTCAACACCACAAACAATCCACATACATGCACACAACCCCACATGCAGCCTCTCACATACAATACCCCAAACAGCCCCTCACATACACACACTACAAAATACACAACGTGACAAATCAATCTACACACACACACACACACAATTCCATAAGTAGCCCCCATACACAGTCCTAGGTATCATACACGATACCACAAACGACTCATTAACATATACAATATAACAGCCCACATACGCACAAATACAAAGATACAAAGCAATTACAGTATAAATAACACAAGCAGAATATGGCAACATACACACCTCAATTAAAAAAAATAGGACCGGCACGCTACAGGACATAACAATCCTATTTCGGCACAGTGCTGCTAAAAGGTTGCCTATTCCTGGTCTAGATAGACAGCAATATTTGCTCATTCTCTTGTATGCAGTGAAGAATCTTTGTTAAATTTTAAGTTTGCGACACTGGTAAATAATTGCAAAGAGTTTTTATCTTAATTAGTAGAGGAAAGGTGATATGGATAGGTGGTATGTGATATTAAATTAAATGTTTATTTTAGAACTGGAAATTAGGAAGAATTGGGTTATGAAGGCATACTACTGAAGCAGATGGACAATGGCTAAGGTTGGACAATGGCTAAGACAAAGGACTACCTCAGAACGGGTACAGCATGCAGATTAGATGGCAAGTGCTTTCCCCAAGATGCGAAGATGGTACAAGTCAGATACCTGTATGGAAACATAGATACAACCATGCACTGCAGTTACTCATTCTAGACACATTTATGAGAAACACACAGACACCAATACACGTTGCCAAAACACACACTGTGCCAATACACACCCACCCCAATTTACACTGCCAGGCATGTAAACGGTTACACATTTCCACACACAATGACATACACACACACAATGCTACACTTACACACAGTCACACTGCTAGGCATACATACTACTATACACATATAGTTTTACATGCACATTCACAATAATGTTTTTTAGCCACCCTCCATTTTGCTTACCATAATGCACTAGAAGGTGGCTTCTGTGGCCCAGTGGAGACTTTAAGAGAGCTGTTCCTCACTGTCCACCATAATTACAGCTATTGCTGACTGATTGTTCAAGCAAGTTGGGGTGGAGGGGAGCAACAAAGTGCTGAGCCTCCTCTATGTGTTCCTTGGTTTCTGGGTACATTGTGACCCATGGCAGCTGGTTATGGTGGAGATCAGCTTGTCTCCCCAGTCATCCTGTTTGGGTTTGACAGTCTGTATGCCATGCAATAGAATGAATCTTGATTGCCATAGAGTGTCAATATCTGTTCTAGCATAATATTGTTATTCAAGTGTCCAACAATTCTTTTGTTTGATAATTATATTATTATATGTGTATTAAATTTTTTTAATTGAATACATGTTTTTTTATTATTTTTCCATTTTCAATCTTGTAAAATTAAATTGAAAAAAGGGGGAGCAATAGTGGTGGAAGTAATTTTAATCTGAAAAACTAGATATTTAAAAAACACCAGAAATCTCAATGTATCTTTCCTGGTAAAATATTTTATAAATAAATAAGTAGACAGAGATTGGTGTGCTATATATACTGTTGCAAGGTATCTGTTTCGAATGCAAAAAATTGCTTGTCTGAGTCTAACATTAACTGGATACTTTCTGATAGTTATACATGTAGATAAAGTAAAAATTTAGATGAGATAGCAATCACCCTTTATGTAAAGTTATAAATAACTATAAGTAAGGGTGTTTCTAGTTACGTATGTGAGTTTGGACATATGTATACCTGGGGCAGAGAGTGAGTACTTAAGTAAGTAAAGATAGAGGGATATTTGAGGACGTATGTAGCAGCAAACTCCAGATTGAATATATAAATCAAACGGGAAGCTAGCAGTAGAACGCAAGGATAAACTATGAACTCTTCCTCAGTTATAATATCCCTGTATAAATAGTGTCAAAAGCTAGTGCATTGGTATGAAGCAAGCTAGAAATGTAGCTTACTCGGTGGTATATACCACTATAGGTGTGTTTTTACACGTGTAATTAAACACAGTGTATGAAATTATAAAGAGTGTGAGGGGAACTAGAACCAACTCTGATAACATTATGACATCGGACTATGACTCTTCAGACACGGATTCTGATAATAGATGTGAGATTTGATTTATAGTAGTGATGGATTGCACCTAAACGGGAGAGGGTCTGCAGTGCTGCGGGATAGGATGACTAGAAGGTTGGAGGAGATTTGAAACTAGTAGTAGTGGGGCGGGTCATAGCAATCTACAAAATGGAGATAGGACAGAAAGGAGATTGGCTTTAGCACAGTATAAGGGGGGTGGAGATGGGGGGAGGGGCAAGCTCAGAACAGAGAAGCTATGTAATGTTGATAATTCACAAAATATACAAGTGACGCATGATATTAAATGTATGCTCACTAATGCAAGGAGCCTAAATAACAAAATGGGGGAACTAGAGGCATTAGCATATACTAAACAATATGATATAACAGGCATAACCGAAACATGGTGGGATGAGACACATGACTGGGCAGTTGACTTAAATGGGTACATGTTATTTAGGAAGGATAGGAAAAACAAGAAGGGCGGTGGAGTATGTTTGTATATCAACCATGATTTAAAGCCAAATCTTAAGCAAGTGGATTGTGATGAGGAAAATGTGGAGGCTTTATGGGTAAATATCTGCTTGGAGGAAAAGAAGGGAAATCAACTATTGGTTGGGATATGTTATAAACCACCTAATGTTAAAATTGACGAGGAACAACAGCTGTTTGAGCAAATTGAGAAAGCTGCAAATCTGGGTAACACTTTAATTATTGGAGATTTTAATTACCCGGACATAAATTGGAACAGAGGGACTAGTAGCTCAGCAAAGGGAATTAGGTTTTTAAACTTGTTAAATGACAGCTTCATGTCACAACTTGTACAAGCACCAACTAGAATGGACGCTTGTCTGGACCTGGTTTTAACAAACAACGTTGATCTTTTGACCAACATTCAAGTAGGTGAGCACTTGGGAAATAGTGATCACAATATAGTGTCCTTTAAAAAAAACAAAAGCACATGGGGTATACTAAAACATATAATTTTAAAAAGGCCTATTTCAATACGTTAAGGGAAGCTTTACAATATATTGACTGGCATAAACTCTTTAGTGAAAAGAACACTGAGGATAAATGGATCATCTTCCAACAAATGTTAGAAAGGTACATTTCTCAGTATGTAGCATTGGGAAATTAATATAAAAGAAACAAATAAAAACCAATGTGGCTTAGTAGAGAAGTAAAACAAGAGATTAAAAATAAGAAAAGGGCATTAAAAGCATTTAAATCGGACAAATCAGATGCATCTTATAAAAGATATAAGGAAGCAAATAATGCTTGCAAAAAGGCAATTAGACTTGCTAAACTTCAAAATGAAAAAAATATAGCTAAGGAGAGCAAAACCATCCCCAACGCATTTTTTAAGTACAAAAATTCTAAAAAAAAAACAAAAATGAAAGTGTAGGTACACTAAAAACTGAAACGGGGGTGTTAGTTAATGAAGATCAGGAAAAGGCAGGAATTTTAAATAACTATTTCTCCTCCGTATATATTAAGGAAGAACCCATGGTAATAGATGTGCAAATGATTGCTACTAAAAACTTGCAGAATAATTGTAATTGGTTAACTCAAGACAAGGTGCTGCAGCAACTAAAGAAAATATAAACAAAGCTCCAGGGCCTGATGGTATCCATCCTCTGCCTGAAGAAGTGGTTTTATCAGAGTCCATACAGATGTTCAAACAGCTACTAGATGGATACTTGCAAAAACAGAATATTCAAGGATATAATATTTCAATGTGGGGTCATAACTGCTTGATCCAAGGATAAATCTGACTGCCATTCTGGGGTCAAGAAGGAGTTTTTTTCCTAGCTTGTTGCAAATTTACTTATTATACTTAGTAATACTAAGAATAGGTTTACACTCCTAGCAGTCAAACTGGAACAGCATACAATAAATCCCCCCAAGAACGAGACAAGGCTCAGTTTTGAGGGTCAAGCAGGAACAGACAGAGCTGTATTTTTATTGTTCTTATATACATATTCTTACACATTAGTACCACCCACAGGGTTTTGTGGAACATCCAATCAAACATGTAATATACGTTTTAATATACAATGAACACTCCCATTCATTCCAGCAAAATCCTCCCCTCTGCCTGTGATATAATTACTGAACACAATGGGCTAACGTAATTATCACAGGCAGGAAAATACACAGTTTTACACAATATTCATAACTTTAAAAGTATACATCACATAAAACTTACATTTCCAGAATCAGCATTCTCCAAATACAAACATACTCATAACTCAGACAATTCCCTCCAGTGGTTTAAAAGTTAGGTAGAAAGTCCTTTGTGACCATTGAAGCATGGCTTTTCCAGCCCAAACCAGTTCCACAGAGTCATCTATCCTGGAGATAATTGGCTTACCTGTGTGTAGTAATCCAACTATCTCCAGGTACAGAAAATATCTCTATTCACAACAGCAAAAATACACAAAAATACGTAATTCCTATCATACTGAACAGAACCCCCACATTCAACCTATCCCCAGATGGCTTGGATCTGAGCGCTCAATATATCCAAACAGCACTCATATCCCACAAACACAATCAAATCGCCATGGGGTTTAAGTTTAGCATGGGCTGATGAAAGGGGCCATAGTCATGAGGCTGGCAATCAGGCTTCTCCATTACCCAGTGGCGAGGTTAGTTTCGCCACAGGCCTACACCAGACATACTTGTGTATTAGGCAGTATAGATAGGTGGGAGCAGCATTATGTAGAGATTTGAAAGAAGTACCCAGAATTTTAAATTGAGCCCTATATCTTACAGGAAGCCAATGTAGGGACTGACAGAAGGATGAGGAGTGGGCAGTGCGGACAGTCAGGAAGATTCATTATGGACTGTAACTGTGCAAGTTGGGAGCACGTAAGACCACTGAGAAGTGGATTACAGTAGTCAAGGTGAGAAAGGACAGTGGAATGGACTAGCACCTTAGTCGCATCTGGCATTAAGTAGCGTCAGATGCACGCAATGTTTTTGAGATGGAAGCGGCAGGATTTGGCGATAGACTGAACATGAAGCATGAAGGAGAAGTCAGAGTCAAAGAGAATACCTAGGCAGCAAGCTTGCATGGTGGAGCTGATGGTAGCACCGTTGACTTGGAGGGAGACAGACACAGGAGTAGCAACACTTGAGGGAGGAAAGGCCAGAATTTCAGTTTTGGTCAAGTTGAGCTTAAGGAAGTGGGCAGCCATCCAGTTAGAAATAGCAGAGAGGCAGTCAGAGACTCTAGTCAAGAGGGTCGGGGAGAGATCAGCAGAGGACAGATAATTTGCGTGTCATCTACATAGAAATTATATTGGAAGCCAAAGGAGCGAATGAGTTTACCAAGGAAGGCAGTATAGATAGAGAACAGTAGGTGACCAAGGAATGAACCTTGGGGGACACCAACAGAGAGGAGTTGGGGAGAACAAGTAGAGCCAGAGAAAGAAACACTGAAAGAGTGCTTGGAGGAGCACCAGGAGAGAACAATAAATTGTAGAACAATATTGCGGAGGATGAGAAGAAGCTGTTGATGATTAACAGTGTCAAAAGCCACAGAAAGGTCAAGGAGAATTAGGATAGAGTAGTGATCATGAGATTTTGCAGCGAGTAGATCATTGGATACTTTGGTCAGTGCCGTTTCTACAGAGTGCTTAGGGCGGAAACCGGACTGAAGCGGTCTAGCAGAGAATTGGACTTGAGGAAGTCTATCAATCTTCCATACACAACTCTTTCAAAGATCTTGAATGCAAAAGGCAGTAGTGAGATAGGACGGTAGTTGGAAGGGGAGTTAGGGTCAAGGTTGGGCTTCTTTAGAATTGGGGTTACAGTTGTATGTTTGAAGGGTGATGGAAATATGCCAGAGGGGAGAGAAAGATTGAGGACTTTAGTGAGAGGTAGAGAAAGAAGATAGAGTACGGATGAGATGTGAGGGAATTAGATCTAGGGAGCAGGTGGTGGGGCGGGAGGACTGGAGCAGAGCAGAAACTTATTCCACTGTAGCGGGTGCGAATGAACAAAGAACAGCAAAGGGAGTGAGGTTAGGGGAAGTATGGTAAGGGGAAGAAGAAAGATGAGAGATATCCTCCCTGATTGTAGTGATCTTGTCAGTGAAGTGAGTTGCAAAGTCTGAGGAGGTCAAATTAGTAGGTGGAGGAGGAACAATAGGGTGAAGAAGAGAGTTAAATGTGTGAAATAGTAATTTGGGTTTCGCGGGAGAGTGTGGTTATGAGGGTATTGAAGTAATTTACTTTTGCAGAGGAAAGAGCCAAGCTGTATGAGCGCAGTATAAATTTATAGTGGAGAAAGTCAGATGCACAGTGAGAATTTCTCTAACAGCATTCAGCAGTTCTGGAGCATTGAAGATATTGAGTCAGCTTGGTGTGCCAAGGTTGTTGTTGGGGGCGCTTGCTGTGTTTAAATGTAAGAGGTGCCATGATGTCTAGTTGAGAGGACAGGGTAGAATTGTAGAAGGAGGTTGCAGAGCTAGAACAGGTGAGGTTTGAGATAGGTAAAGGGAGAGTTTGGAGATTAGTGGAGAAATGCTCTAGGTCAAGACATTGGAGGTTTCTGTGATGTTCAGATGGTGGTGTCAATTAGGTCTTCAGTATGCCGATGTCAAAAGTCAACAGATGGTGGTCAGATAGAGGAAAAGGAATATTGGAAAGATTAGAGGCGGTACAGAGATTGGTGAAGGCGAGATTAAGAGGTTACAGAGAGCAGATGAGAGGCATGTCAGGGCTTACCTGAGTTGAAGTCTTGCAGGCAGAGATATATGCTCACCCTTGCAAGTAAATACAGGCCAAGGTGGTCAGGTAAGAATTCACCTGGCCTGTGAGTCGGTGTACGGGGGCTGTGCAGGATAATTCTCCAAGTCGCAGTACAGGAATGGATAAAGCAGGAGAATCGTCGTGGGTAAGCCAGAGGTCAGAGGGTGCCAGAAATTAGTATTAACGAGAAGAAAACCAAGGTCAGAGGATGCCAGAAGTCAGGATATATGGAGTAACAAGCCAAAGTCAGGAATCAACAGGAGCACACTGGAACACAAACAGCAATACGGAACCAGAGTCAAGGAACTGACACTGCCTTCTGGGAGAGGCAGTGTTTTATATCTGGCTAATGAGACCATCATCTTAAGGTGTACCAAGAATGACAGGAGTAATTCCAATGCATATCCAGCCCCCAGTGCTGGATACAAGACAGAGATAGATACTGGCATTACTAAAGCTGAATGGTGGCTCAGATGTAACATAGCAGCCCCCGGTTCAAATCCACTACTGGGCACTTCTGGGGCAACCTTGTTTGGCACTCCGGAAGTTATGCACTCCTTGAAAATCCCCAAGGATAGATGAGAGGAAGTGGGGAAGCCTGGAAGAAAAGTGCTCAATAAATAGCCTAGAATGACTGGGGGTGGGGAGTTATGGTTGGTTGAAAGGTTCATTGAGGAGAGAGAAGGATGCCTTCACCACCTCCTTTACAGTTAAGCCTGGGAGTGTGAGAGAATTGTAGCCCACCAAAAGCATAAAGAGGCAGGAGTAGCGCTATCAGAGGGAGACAGCCAGGTCTCTGTAAGTGCAAGTAGTGTGAGTGAGTTTGAGATGAAAAAGTCATGTATGGCTGTTGATTTTAAATTACTGAAGATGGAGCGGGCATTCCAAAGTGCACACTGAATGTTGGTAAAGGGCACGGTATTGTGATGAGGTTTGTGGGGTTTCTGGTTTTCTTAGTGTGTAGAGAAGGTTAAGGGCCCTGGATTGGGAGAGGCATCACCAGCTGCTAGAAGCAGGAGGAGATAAAGTGACAAGAGGTGTAAATAGGGGGTTTTGTATGCATGGGGTCTAGGATGAGATCGATTGTGGGTAGGAGTGAGAGAGTAGAAAAATGAGTGCAGGGCATGAGATGAGAGAGGGACATATGTAAATGTGGATGGGGATGAGTGAAGTTGGTGTAAGGATAGATTTATTTATACTGAGGCAGAAGGAGGAGATAAAGAGGAGGAGAAGACAGATCATTGCTAAACTGGGAAAAAGTAAACTGGAAATAATTGGAATATCAAGAGTAGGTGAAGATAGGGTAAATATTAAGGTTTATGGGTTACGAAATTGCAGGAGTGTACTAATAAGAGGCCGTGTGCATACCTGTTATTTTTACCTATCTAAAATGTGTGTGTGACAGACAACCTATAAATGTAATAATGAGCATGGGGTGGGGAGGGCATTGGACTTTCTTGCAGCAGTATTGGGGCTTGATAATTCTGAAATCAGGCTGTTGAATAAAGATATGTGAGGGTCAGATATGCTTGCAATAAAGCTGAGGGAGGGGAAGATCTATCTAGGCACAGGGATGAAGGGATAGTTATTCAAATAAAAACAAACATATCAATAAAAGAAGGGAGGGGTCAGAGGTCAGTCAGAAATCAGAGAGGAAATAGAGGAATGCATATAGGTGAATAAAACAATTACATACAGGACTAGCAAAACTACACTTTAGCATGACAGACAAGATATAAAGGCAAGAAATGATACAATTCACACAATATATATATAAAATAAAATAAATGTACAGGGGGGTTAAATTAAATATAAATGATGCTGTGCAGGATAGGGTCTTAGTGTGGTCTTCCAGAAAGCTACCTTTCCTTAGTGTAGACAATCAGCTGATGGAGCTCAGATTTTCTTGCAGCAGTATTTGGGCTTGATAATTCGTATGAAGGGGGCGGGGGGGTTAAACATGCCTGTGTGTGAGGGGTGCAGGATGTGTGAGGGGTGTAGGGTGTGTGTTTGAGGGGTGCAGTGTGTGTGTGTGAAGGGTGCAGTGTGTGTGTGGTGTTTGGGGTGCAGTGTTTGTGAAGGGTGCACTGTGTGTGTGTGTGTGTGTGAGGCGTGCAGGGTGTGTGTTTGAGGGGTGCAGTGTGTGTGTGAAGGATGCACCGTGTGTGAGGGATGCAGTGTGTGTTTGGGGTGTTGTGTGTGTGGTGTTTAGAGTGCAGTGTGTGTGAAGGGTGCACTGTGTGTTTGAGTGAGGGTGCACTGTGTGTGAAGGGTGTACTGTGTGTGAGGGTGCTCTGTGGTGTTTGAGGTGCAGTGTGTGTGTAAGGGGTGCTGTGTGGTGTGCAGTGTGTGTGTGGGGGGGGTGCTGTGTGTGTGTGTGTGTTTGTGTGCGTGTGTGTGTGTGTGTGCTTGTGTGAGGGGTGCTGTGTGGTGTTTGGGGTGTAGTGTGTGTATGTGTGTTGTTTTTTTTAATTATTTTTTAATTATTATAATATTTATGTTCCCCCTTCCTTCTTACCTTTGCCTGTGGGGAGATAGTTTGTCTCCCCATCAACCCATAAAGGCACATAGAAAGGCCGGCGCTCTGATAGCGCTGGCTCTGCATGGGCCGGCAGGGGAGATACACTGATCTCCTCTGTCGACTTGGGTCCACGGCCATTGCGGCCCACCGGGCATTTCCCCGGTATGCCCAATGGCCCATCCGGGCCTGCCCTTGGTGACTAATTTTAGTTGTTTATTGCCCAGGGAAGGGGATAAGCTATTTAATAGAAATGAGAGACCAGGAAATATACAATAAGTGATACGTGAGTGTACTGGTTGAATTGCAGACATATTGACTTATAACCTTTAATTGAGCCGGAAAGAGGTTGCTGTATGTTTTCTCCTCTATAATTTTTATGGGGGCAGTCACCCCCATGCGGAAAGCCACTGCCACCACAGTGATAGTTGTGCGGGCCCTTAGCCGCGAGGTGCAGACATATCTGTGGAAAGGCTAAAAATGAATAGAGAGTCACTCATAGATGTCAGAAGTGTTGAACTTTGAGACATATTGACCTATAGTCTTTCATCAGATGTAGTCTATACAGCAGACCGCCAAACTCCCGAACAGAGTGCAAGGGAATGCAGTAAAACCACAAGCACAAAATCAGCCGAATTCCTTCCACGGCTAAAACAGGCGAAAAAAATCCTTCCAAGTAGCAATCCCCCCAAACACGAGACCAAGCTCCGTCTTGAGGGTAAAACAGGAATCTGTTTAATGAGGGCTACCTGCCCGGTATTTATGCAGGTCTCCCACCTGATGGACACTCCCCTAGGGGATCAGATGGAAGACTGAGACATATATGGTACAGTGGCCAATCACAGTGGCCCAGGATGACACACTCCCCTTTATGCAAGTAAATCCCTCCTCTCTATCCTGGAGATAATTGGGAAGAAATCCAATTATCTCCAAGGATAGAGGCAAACCGCCATCTTACTGTCAGGTTACCTGTAAATTATGTCTCTGAGGAGGTCAGTCTCTCTTCATAGGGGCTTCCCTCCCCTAGCATTTCGGCATTTTCCAGCCGTTTTCCCGCCGGCCGCACTAGCTCCTCCCCCTTTTATGATGCGACGGCTAGCGTCGACGTCATGACGTCATCATTACGTGAAGCGCCGGGAACCGCAATTCCGGACCTTTTGGGGGCGTGGTCTCAATTAAGGTGACAGGGTATTTTAGGGAAACTTTTACTACTGCTCATTGCCCTGTCGTGGTTCTAGCTTGCTAGTCACTCAGCGCGTTCTCTCTCTTTGTGTTTTCGGTTTTGACCTTGCTTGTACCTTGTCCTGCTGCTCTCTCCTCTCCTTTGACTCGGCTTGTTCCTCGCTTACCTGTCCTCCGGCTCCCTCGACCTCGGCTTACCTTTTGACCATTCTTGTTTTGTCTATACGTTAGTCCGGCCATTCTAAGGTCCGGTATACGTACCTCCTTCTGTCCGCACTCTGCGTATTGGATCCCTGTCTCGATCCTAACATTACGACAGGGCCATATGGATCCTGCAGGTGCTAGTCTTCCTGACCCCAGATTTGAGGCTATGGACCATAGAATGGACCAAATGGCTCTAGCGTTGCAAACTTTGCTAGCACGTCCCAGTACCCAGTCAGAAGAAATACGTTCCGCAGCTAGCCACCCTCTAAATACTGGTTTGGAAGTAGCCACTGTAGGCGCATCTTCCCATGTCACCTCCCCGTTACGTTATGGGGGTTCGCCTGATACTTGTCGAGGTTTTTTAAACCAGATAAGCATACATTTCGAACTTCAACCCCAGGCTTATCCTAGTGACAGGGCTAAAGTAGGGTTCATTATAACACTGCTAATAGACAAAGCACTTAGATGGGCCAATCCCCTTTGGGAGAATGATAACCCTTTAGTCTACAACTATACTGCGTTTGTCACAGCTTTCAGAAGGACTTTTGACCCCCCAGGAAGGAAGATTAATGCTGCCAGATCTCTGTTACGCCTAAAACAACAGAATAGAACTCTTGTAGAATATGCGTTAGAGTTTAGATCACTGGCAGCAGAGGTGAAATGGAACGAACAAGCTTTTATGGATGTATTTTTGAATGGGTTGTCTGATGAGATTCTAGATGAGATTGCCACAAGAGAACTTCCAGAAAATTTAGAAGATTTAGTGTCTTTTATTTCCAGAATAGATGAACGCATGAGACAGAGGCAGAATACTCGAGAAAGAGCTTATAGACCTCCTGTGAGACTCGCTCCTTCCTTCCCTGACTCCTACAATTCCACTCCACCAGAACCTATGCAGATAGGTAATACTCGTTTATCTGAGGCCGAGAGACAGTACAGAAGAAGGGAAGGTCTCTGTTTATACTGCGGGCAGAGAGGCCATCTACGTCTTAATTGCCCTAATCGCCCGGGAAACGCTCGCACCTAAGTTCCCCTAGAGGACGGGCCTTGGGTGTTTCTTTATTGTCCTCTATGTATAATGATAAAGACCATAGGCTTCTGATTCCTGTCTCTTTAGCTTGGAAAAGTGGCACTATATCTACGATGGCGTTGTTAGACTCTGGAGCAGCAGAAAGTTTTATAGACCAAGCTTTCGCTAACAAGCATTGTCTCCCATTCCAACTGAGAGATACACCCTTGGCCGTTGAGGCCATAGATGGTAGACCTTTGTCTGAACCAGTAATATTCCATGAGACTAAACCCGTTAAACTTACTATTGGTATCCTCCACGAGGAGATGATGTCCCTCCTGTTAATATCCTCCCCGGCTGTCCCAGTGGTGCTAGAATATTCTTGGCTCAAGAGACATAACCCCCAGATTGACTGGGAATGTGGAGAAATCGTTTCTTGGGGAACTGGTTATAGGGAGAAATGTTTGCGAAGAGTCACTTCTGTTTGCCCAGTAAACTCATCTACCAACTCTTCTCAATCCACAGACTTTCAGATACCATCTCAGTATATAGATCTCAAGTCTGTATTTGACAAGAGTAAGGCTGATACTTTACCTCCCCACCGCTCTTATGACTGTACTATTAAACTTTTGCCTGGTACTATGCCCCCTAGGGGTACGGTGTACCCTCTGTCTACCAAAGAAAATTTAGTTTTAGAGGAATACATCAAGGAAAATCTAGACAAAGGATTTATTAGAAAGTCTTCATCTCCGGCGGGGGCGGGTTTTTTTTTTGTAGAAAAGAAAGACGGTACCTTACGTCCTTGCATAGACTATCGGGGATTGAACAAAATTACCATCAGGAATGCTTACCCCATTCCTTTGATTACTGAACTCTTTGACAGACTAAAGGGCTCCAGTATTTTTACCAAACTTGACCTGAGAGGTGCATATAACTTGGTGAGAATTAAACAAGGTGATGAATGGATGACAGCATTCAATACCCGTTACGGACATTATGAGTATACCGTAATGCCGTTTGGGCTTTGCAACGCCCCGGCCGTCTTCCAAGACTTGATTAATGAGGTCCTTAGAGAATTTCAACACGAATGCGTGATAGTATATTTGGATGATATACTAATACATTCTAGGGACATTGATTCACATCACAGACAAGTCAGAAAGGTGTTACAGAAACTTTTACAACATGGATTGTATTGTAAATTGGAGAAATGTAGCTTTGATCAGTCTCAGGTAACTTTCTTAGGCTACGTAATTTCCAAGGACGGGTTTATGATGGACCCGATCAAACTAAAATCAATTTTAGATTGGCCTTTACCCAAGGGACTCAAAGCCATTCAAAGATTTATTGGATTTTCGAATTATTACAGACGTTTCATTAAAGGGTACTCCTCTGTTATCGCTCCTATCACTAATATGACTAAACAAGGAGCCGATACCAAAACATGGTCTACTGCGGCTTTATCTGCTTTCGAAATGCTCAAACAGACTTTCGCTTCAGCACCTGTATTAGTTCATCCTGATACCTCTGTGCCCTTTTTGCTTGAAGTTGATGCGTCTGAAACGGGGATAGGCGCTGTATTGTCCCAAAGACAAAGTTTAGATAAGCCTTTACACCCTTGCGGTTTTTTTTCCAAGAAATTATCACACACTGAAAGGAGATACGATATTGGTGACAGAGAACTCTTAGCTATTATTATGGCATTAAAAGAATGGAGACATCTGTTAGAGGGCACTGTTCTCCCGGTTACCATCTTGACTGATCACAAAAATTTATCTTACATTGGGGAGGCCAAAAGATTATCCGCCAGGCAAGCACGTTGGTCTATGTTCCTTACACATTTCAATTACATACTTACTTACAGGCCTGGTTCTAAAAACACCAAAGCAGACACATTATCTCGTCAGCACGAACCTATTACCACATTAGAAGACACATTGTCTCCTATTGTTCCTGAACATAACATTATCCCTAACACCAATGTCAAAATACACTCTCCATTGCTCGCAGATATAATTAACGAACAATCTCTTGCTCCCGAACGTACTCCTGTGGGCCGCTTCTTCGTGTCTCCCAAATTCCAATTGGACATAATTCGATGCTTTCACGATAGCAAGTTTGCCGGTCACCCCGGCATCCACAAAACTTGCTGTCTGATTTCCAAGGACTTCTGGTGGCCTAGTTTACGGAGGGATGTGGAAGATTTTGTCAAGGCCTGCGATATCTGTGTTAGGAATAAACTACCACAGGCCCTTCCTTGTGGTCTGTTGCAGCCCTTAGTCATTCCCAACAAACCTTGGGCTAGTCTGGCTATGGATTTTATTGTTGATTTGCCGGTTTCCAATAGACACACTGTTATCCTCACGGTTGTTGACAGGTTTACCAAAATGGCTCATTTCATCCCCTTGCCTAAACTTCCTTCCTCACCCGAATTGGCCGTGATATTTGCTAAGGAGATTTTTCGCTTACATGGGATTCCCAATGAGATTGTGTCTGACAGGGGGTCCCAGTTCATTTCCCGTTTTTGGAGATCCTTCTGTTCCCAGTTGGGCATCAAGCTGAATTTTTCTTCGGCCTATCATCCTCAATCTAACGGGGCAGCCGAACGCACTAACCAGAAAATTGAGCAATATCTACGTTGTTTTGTTTCTGAACACCAGGACGATTGGGTCGGTCTGATTCCTTGGGCGGAGTTTGCTCACAACAACCTTGTTTGTGGTTCCACTCGTAATAGCCCCTTTTTCTTGAATTATGGCTTTAACCCTACCATTCTTCCGTCGGTGTCACCCTCTCATGGTTTACCGTTGGTTGATGTTCATATAGCCAACCTAAGAAAGTTGTGGGATCAGACTCGACAAATTCTTATTCGTAGTTCCGCGGTGTTTAAGATGCATGCTGATAGGCGTAGACGGTCTGCTCCAGTCTTTTCCCTGGGTGATAGGGTCTGGTTGAGTACCAGACACGTTCGCTTGAAAGTCCCTTCCATGAAGTTTGCTCCTCGTTACATAGGTCCTTACAGGGTGTTGAGGAGGATCAACCCGGTTTCTTATTTGCTGGACCTGCCTCCTACTCTACGTATCCCTAACTCTTTTCATGTGTCTTTATTGAAACCTCTTGTTTGTAACAGGTTTTCTTCCCATCCTGCTCCTCCATCTTCGGTTCGAGTTGATGGTCAAGAAGAATATATTGTTAAGTCCATTCTTGATTCTCGTATTTCCAGGGGGAAGTTACAATACCTCATAGACTGGAAGGGTTATGGCCCAGAAGAGAGATCTTGGGTTCCTTGTGAAGACGTGCATGCTCCTCGTCTTCTTCGAGCCTTCCACGTTCGGTTTCCTTCTAAGCCCGGTCCCATCCGCCCGGTGGGCGTTTCTAAAAGGGGGGGTACTGTCAGGTTACCTGTAAATTATGTCTCTGAGGAGGTCAGTCTCTCTTCATAGGGGCTTCCCTCCCCTAGCATTTCGGCATTTTCCAGCCGTTTTCCCGCCGGCCGCGCTAGCTCCTCCCCCTTTTATGACGCGACGGCTAGCGTCGACGTCATGACGTCATCATTACGTGAAGCGCCGGGAACCGCAATTCCGGACCTTTTGGGGGCGTGGTCTCAATTAAGGTGACAGGGTATTTTAGGGAAACTTTTACTACTGCTCATTGCCCTGTCGTGGTTCTAGCTTGCTAGTCACTCAGCGCATTCTCTCTCTTTGTGTTTTCGGTTTTGACCTTGCTTGTACCTTGTCCTGCTGCTCTCTCCTCTCCTTTGACTCGGCTTGTTCCTCGCTTACCTGTCCTCTGGCTCCCTCGACCTCGGCTTACCTTTTGACCATTCTTGTTTTGTCTATACGTTAGTCCGGCCATTCTAAGGTCCGGTATACGTACCTCCTTCTGTCCGCACTCTGCGTATTGGATCCCTGTCTCGATCCTGACACTTACAAGGTATATGAAAAACACATAAAAATACATAACTGTACAAATACCGAATACATTGGATTCGTGTAACGTATCCCCAGATAGCCTGGATAGCCTGGATCTGAGTGCATATTACTACTGAATAGCGCTCAGATCCAATACACACAGTTCAATTGCCATGGAGTCAAAGTCTTTCACATGTCTTTCGGTATGCGATTGACGCCATGGGATGGCTATCTGGGTTAAGTCCATTCGTATCATCCAAACTCCCGAACAGACCGGTGTTTGTATGCCTCAACGAAAGAGAAGGGCGTTCGGTAGTTTCAGCGGTGTTCGGTAGGAAAAGTGTCCGTTTATAGTTCCATAAGATCTTCGTCGAACACCGCTGGTCTTTCGCGTGTTTAAAATGGCCGCCACCTCGTGGTCGGCATACAAATGACAACCACCCTGCATTCGGTTGTAATGAAGAGGTGTCTGCGATTAACCACAACTTTCTAATTGGGGCCAAGAGGTTAACCAGCAGCACACTTCTCTTCTGGGTGGCCGTCCGTTCGGTAGTTTTGTTCGGTATAAGTCTGTAATAAACGAACAGGGGCATACGGACAGGTAATTCCGCGAAGGGAGGCAAAATAGACGAACCAGCAATACTAGTCATATAGATGGATCTGTCACACAGCTATAAGCTAATTGTTTTTTTAATTGTTTAAATTAAGAAAGTTAACTTGTTGAACAATTTTTTTATAAAATTAAAAGTTGAAGAAATTTATTTATAAGTGTATATATATGCTAAGACTAGGTTTTAAAATATTTTGCAGTATATGCTAAAAGTGACTAGGAAAGGTAATCCTGATCTGTTTAAATGTTGACCTTTGATTAGCTATTAATTGTGTTTTATTTTATGGTGTCTATTTCTGGATTTCCCAAAGTGTGAGCCATGAACCACTAATGGCTCGCAGGGCGATTCCCAGTGGGTCGTGCTGACCCACACCTTCAGTCAGGCAGACAGATAGAGCAGAAACCAGAGGTGGACATTGGAACACAGAAAGAATACCAGAAGGAAACCAGTCTTTAAATGTTGACCTTTGATTAGCTATTGAATGTGTTTTGTTTTATTTTATTGTGTCTATTTAACATGTCTATGCTATGATTTTGTGCATACTATTCAGTAATGACAATTTCTGAGTACCTTGATCACTAAGGTGACTTATCCCATGTTATTTATTAGGCGGGTGGGCCTTTAAGTGATTGTTTTTATCATTTTTGTGGTGGGGTAAAAAAAAAACAATTAGGAGAAGGGATTGTATTGTATACCCCCATCATTGCAAGGTATTGGGAATTACATCTATAATTAAGAGGGATAAGAGAAAGTAGGCATTTAGGGTTATCTATATATGTTTTAATAGTAAGGATGGTGAATTGGAATTTATTTTGTTTTGGTGGGTGTTTAAGTTAAATTGATTAAATATGGTGATAATGAGTGTTTAGGTTAGATTGGTTATATACAACAGTGGTATTGTGTTTATCTGTGAATCAGGAGTGCGTGTGAGGAGAAAATTCTCAGGAGGTGTGTAAAATATGGTAAAATATAGTTACAGTTATAGTGACATACTGTCACTTTGTTCTTGCACAGAATTAGCAATGTTATGTCTCAAGTCACCTACATTGAGACACCACATAATCTATCGTGTTGGTTGTGTACTAGTCATCCTTTGGCATGGGCCTTATAGTCAGCCTCCACTGCATGCCACATTACAAACATTCTAGCCTAACTACTATTCCTACCTTTACAAATGTACTGGACCAAACACTAGGGCTTCACAATTGGCCATTTCACAACACCTGCAACTTTGTATGCTTATCTTTCTTTTGTTTGTTCCATACATCCGTACCCCTCATACAGCCCTATTTATCCATCCAGCAGCTCAGGACTAACATTGAGCACTCTGCCATCCACTACAATACCTCTACACATGGCCCTCACTAGGCCTTCAAACCATATGTTTACACATGGCCCTCCACGGGCACTACGACAATTTCGGCCCTTCATTTGGGCAATTACAAATGTAAATTTCCTGATATACGAGGGTCAAAGAAATACAACCTTGCATACTACATTCCAATATTACACATGGCTTTGTTAGGCCCACGCAAGTCTTTTACATACAGCCCTCTCTCGGCACACTCCCAAGAACCTGGAACCTATCACTATGCATTTAACATATTCAGGCCTCTTCGGTCTGTCACTATTTTAAACTTTAGATTTGGAACAATCAGGTACCAGCCTTTGATGTTAACTGTTAATTTTCAGTTACTCCAAATATCTGCACTGTTATTTTTTATATTATGCCTTTCTGTCACTATCCTCAACTTAATAATTTGTGAACTGTACCCTCACCTCTTGACATATACTTCACAGCGGTCTTGTTGTTCAGTTATTCTGGTCACCTCCTTAATGGCCTGTATCATTATGCCACGTTTCACCAGGTATACTTTATACTGACCCTTGCATATCTGGGGGTACTTTTGCATGTATGGTCAAATGAGTCATTTATTCCCTGTTCAATTTCCATTGGTTAGTTTGGTAACAGATATTAATAGAGTATTTTGTGTCCTGGGTAGTGATGTCACGAACATAAAATGTTCGGTTCGCGAACGGCGAACGCGAACTTCCGCAAATGTGCGCGAACGGGTGAACCGGGCGAACCGCCATAGACTTCAATAGGCAGACGAATTTTAAAACCCACAGGGACTCTTTCTGGCCACAATAGTGATGGAAAAGTTGTTTCAAGGGGACTAACACCTGGACTGTGGCATGCCGGAGGGGGATCCATGGCAAAACTCCCATGGAAAATTACATAGTTGATGCAGAGTCTGGTTTTAATCCATAAAGGGCATAAATCACCTAACATTCCTAAATTGTTTGGAATAACGTGCTTTAAAACATCAGGTATGATGTTGTATCGATCAGGTAGTGTAAGGGTTACGCCCGCTTCACAGTGACAGACCAAACTCCCCGTTTAACGCACCGCAAACAACCGCAAACAGTCCATTTGCACAACCGCAAACTCCCCATTTGCACAAGGTTGGATACCAAGCTAGCCATGTCCCGTTCCTTGTCCTCACTGATGTCATTGAAGGTCTCTTCCTCCACCCAGCCACGTACAACACCAAGGGTCCCCAAAAGGTGACAACAAGCCCCCTGGGGCGCCTGCTGTGTTTGGTCTTCCACCTCCTCAAAGCCACCTTCCTCCTCTGACTCCTCTTCTTCAGACTCCTCTCTCTGCGTTGCCTCTCTCTGCGTTATTATAAAGTGTGTTAAGTAGTACTATTCCTATCAGTTTAATCCCTGTTACGTCCTCTATCAGGGGACGTGTATATGGCATCGATTTTAGGAACCGAGAGATGGAAAAAGATGTTTGGTCGGTCCTCCTACTTCAAATTTGGGGCACTGCGCGTGCAATCTAATGTGCCACCAGATAGGAGTGGTGTGTTAAGTAGTACTATTCTTATCAGTTTATTCCCAATGTCACGACTACTAGTGTGGTCCAGCACGCAGAAACTATGTAAATATATACATAGGCAAGAAAAGGAAAATAAAAGGACAGAGCGTAAACCGAACCTTAGAATGGCCGGACTAATACGCTAGAGACAGAGAATGGTCAAAGGGAAAGCCGAGGTCAAGGAAGCCAGAAAATACACAATACCGTTTACACAAGCCAAGTCAGGGAAACCAGAATTCAGAATAACCAGGGAAAAGCCAAGATCATGATACCAGGAAATCAGATTCACATTGATAAAGCACTCTCAGGAAAC
>OW240916.1:98186251-98198204 GCA_933207985.1 Pelobates cultripes | reverse complement strand
CGGTCCGCGACCCGGCAGGACTGACAGGAAGTGCACACTTCCTGTGCACACTCAGTGTGCACTTCCTGTCAGTCCGAACGGGTCGCGGACCGGAAAAGAGCTCGGCCACGCTACAGTGCCGGGGAGGTGAGGCAGTGCAGCAGCCGCCTGAGCGCCGCAGAGTGATGCTGGGAGACGGAATATGACATCAGGGAGCTGAGCAGAGTGCTCAGGGGAAAGTGCTCCCTCGCCAGCGCCGACCGACCGACCAGTAGCCCCACTAGACCCCAGGGAGAGGGAGTACCCCCTCCCCCCTGCAATTCCCAAAGGTAAGGAGGCTGGGGGGTTAAATTAAAAAAAGTGAGTGTGTTAATGTGAGTGAGTGTGTGTGCGTGTATGTCTGTTAGTGTGTGTCTGACTGTGTGTGTCTGACTGTGTGTCTGTTAGTGAGTGTGTGTTTGTCTGTTAGTGAGTGTGTGTGTCTGTTAGTGAGTGAGTGTGTGTTTACCTGTTAGTGTGTGTGAGTGTGTGTGTCTGTTAGTGAGTGTGTGTGTGTGTCTGTTAGTGAGTGTCTGTGTGTGTCTGTTAGTGAGTGTCTGTGTGTCTGTTAGTGAGTGTCTGTGTGTCTGTTAGTGAGTGAGTGTGCGTTTGTCTGTTAGTGAGTGTGTTTGTTAGTGAGTGTGTGCATTTGTCTGTTAGTGAGTGTGAGTGTGTTTGTCTGTTAGTGTGTGTGTCTGTCTGTTAGTGAGTGTGTGTTTCTGTTAGCGAGTGTGTGTTTCTATTAGCGAGTGTGTGTTTCTATTAGCGAGTGTGTGTTTCTGTTAGCTAGTGTATGCGTATCTGTCAGTGAATGTGTGTGTGTATTTAGAAGGTGGGGCAGGGGGAAAGGGTTGGGTGGGGGGCTGCAGGGGGGCGCCTGAGTTTTGTCCTGCCTAGGGCAGCACAAAACCAGGATACACCACTGCTGTCACCCACACACACCCTGTCACAGCCCCACCCACACACCCTGTCACACAGGGCCGGTACAAGGATTTTTAGCTACATAGGCAAAGTAGCATTTTGCCACCCTCCCCACCCTCCAAAGGGGCTGTAGAAAGGGCAACTGGGGCTGTAGAGAGGAGAAGAGGGGCTATAGAAGGGGGGTATGGGAGTAAAAGAGGAGTATGGGCTGAAGAGTGGAAGCATGGGCTGTAGAGAGGGGGATATGGGCTGTGGTGGGGGTTATATGGGCTGTGGTGGGGGGCAGAGGGGCTATAAAGGGGGCACATGGGCTATTGAAGGATTTGGCAAGGGCACAGGAACAATAGAAGGGGAGGGAAGGGGCTATAGAAGGGGTAGGCAAGGGTTGTAAAATGGGCACAGGGGCTATAGAAGGAGTGGACAGGGGCTGTTAAAGGGGGAACAGGGGCTATAGAAAGGGGAACAGGGGCTGTAGAGGGGCCATGGGCTGAGAGGAGGCACAGGGGCTATAGAAGTGGCAGACAGGGTCTGTAGAGGGGGACAGGGCCGGACTGGGAAGAAAATTCGGCACAGGCATTTTTTAATTACAGCAGCCCACATGTGTGTGTGTGTGTGTGAGTGAGGGTGCTATGAGTGTCAGGGGTGCAGTTTGTGAGTGAGGGTGCTGTGAGTGTCAGGGGTGCAGTGTGTGTGTGTGTGTGTGTGTGTGTGTGTGTGCGTGCTGTGAGTGTCAGGGGTGCAGTGTGTGTGTGTGAGTGAGGGTGCTGTAAATGTCAGGGGTGCAGTATGTGTGTGTGTGCTGTTAGTGTCAGGGGTGCAGTGTGTGTGAGTGAGGGTGATGTGAGTGTCAGGGGTGCAGTGTGTGTGTGTGAGTGAGGGTGCTGTAAATGTCAGGGGTGCAGTATGTGTGTGTGTGTGCTGTTAGTGTCAGGGGTGCAGTGTGTGTGTGTGAGTGAGGGTGCTGTGAGTGTCAGGGGTGCGGTGTGTGTGTATAAGTGGGGTGCTGTGAGTGTCAAGGGGTGCAGTGTGTTTGTGTGAGTGGTGCTGTGCTGTGAGTTTTAGGGGTGCAGTGTGTGTGAGAGTGTGGAGTGAGGGTGTGAGTGTCAGGGTGCAGTGTGTGTATGTGTGTGAGTGGGGTGCTGTGTGTGTGTGTGTGTGTGTGCTGTGCGTGTCAGGGGTGCAGTGTGTGTGAGTGTGTGAGTGAGGGTGCTGTGAGTGTCAGGGGTGCAATGTGTGTGTGTGTGTGTGTGTGAGTGGGGGTGCTGTGTGTCAGGGGTGCAGTGTAGTTTGTGTGTGTGTGCTGTGAGTGTCAGGGGGGTGCAGTGTGTTTGTGTGTGTGTGCTGTGCGTGTCAGGGGTGCAGTGTGTGTGAGTGTGTGAGTGAGGGTGCTATGAGTGTCAGGGGTGCAGTGTGTGTGTGAGTGAGGGTACTGTGAGTGTCAGGGGTGCAGTGTGTGTGTGTGTGTGTGTGTGCTGTGAGTGTCGGGGTGCAGTGTGTGTCTGTGAGTAAGTAAGGCTGCTTTTACTTGAGTGATTATATCCCCCCTCCCTTCTTACCTTATGCCTGGGAGGGGGAATCCTGCTGCTGCAATCCATCCCTATGAGGCTAGAGTACACTCTTGCGAGACCCGGAGCGTTGCCATGGCAATGCTCCGAATCTCGCGAGAGGAACCCGGCGGAGCTGTAAGTTAGAGCTCCTCCAGATTCCTCTATTGGCTCCCTCACTCTCTCCCCACCGGCGGTGTAACCGCGGCTGGTTCCCTTATTTACCACTATAATGTCTTAAAGCATTGAACTTAGTAGGGCTAACCATACAGATATCTATAATTTTATATAGTTAGTGTAAGAGATCCTCTATTTAACATATATAAATAACTGAGAATACAATATAAAATAAGGATTGTCTTTGAAGCAATAGTTTTGTCTTTTAGATATTTATTATATAAAAATATAAATATAGACATATAAAATCCATTATAGCAGAGTTTATAAGATTAAACTAAATGCTTGCAAATATCATTAATAGGTTAATATACCCTTCTGAACATGTCATCATGTCAGCCTCTCTGTCATTTTATGATGGAGCAGCTTCTGTCTCCAAGTCTCTCCTCTGTTCCTTAACATTTAAAAGTACACCTATTTATACCTTAGGTGTCTCCATTTTAGGGTTACCGTAGTTCATATATGAAAAAGTAACACTTCTTTTACTTTATTCATTTTAGGACCTCCCTTAACTTGGCAAAAATAAAAGTCCATAACTAAAAGGTGTATACGTCATGGAAATTTTCCTGACTTAGGTCAAGATGGCATCTTAAAGTCTTAACATCCTTATCTACTAAGGTTACCACAGTATATTACATACTGAAAGAGTCGTAGCATAGCCTTGAAGCTTGTTTATGCATTATTGTTATTGTAATTCGTCTGGGATAAAATGGCGCAAATATGCACTGTAGGTAGGTAAGACCTGCTTAAAGAAACAGTTATGAAAAACAATATGTTTCATTTCTAACACCTTGTCAGTTTGCAATATCTCTTAAAGACAAAATACAACATTTAATTCTAAAACTTGTAATATTTGCATTTGCCCATAACAGCGGCTGCAATATTTGATCTCCCCACCGGCCTGCCGTGGACTACGGCAGGGCCGGCGCTCGGATAGTGCCGACCCTGCAAAGACCGGCAGGGGAGATCCTGTGATCTCCCTGCCGGCCTCGGCCCATGGCCACCGTGGCCCACCGGGCATTTTCCCAGTGTGCCCGATGGCCAGTCCGGGCCTGGAGAGGGACATGGGCTGACATTACTGGGGAGTCTGTAGAAGAGCAGTGGTAGTCACACCCCCTCCTCCTCAGATCATCAGCCTTCCCTGGCTGCTCTGTGTTGGCTGCAGGGAGACAAGTAATGTGAAAAATCCAAGTCCCCAGCCAGAGGCAGGGGATTCGGATTTTTGTGCCCCCCTGCTCTGGCGCTCTAAGGCGGCCGCCTGTGTCGCCTTATGGACGCGCCTGCCCTGCTGTCACAGCACCCACACACACACCCTGTCACCCCACACAAAACCTGTCACAGTTCTCCACCCGATCATAGCCCCCCACACACCCTGTCATAGCTCCCCATCCTGTCACAGCCTTCTACACACCCATTACCCCACACAAACCCTGTCACCCCCCCCATCACAGCCCCCTTCAAACCTTGCCACAGCCCCTGTCCTGTCACAGATCCCCACCCTGTCACCACACAGACACCATGTCACAGCTCCCCACCATGTCACAACCCCCCCACTCACTGTTACCTCACACACATCCTGTCACCTCCCCACACACCACACCCTTTAATGGTAGAAGTGCCCCGCAATCTTTCAACAGCTCTCTAACAGGCTGCTCAATCTGCCACCCCCTGTATAATTGAAAAGTGCTCTTCTCACCACCAGATGCAAAGCACGGGCTGCACAGTGCACACTACTAAAATCCTTATCTCTGATAGCTTTGTATGGGCTCCCCTATCACTCACTACAAAGCATTTGTATAGTGCTGCACCGGCTGTCCATCAAACCCACTCTTCTAGCATAGTTCAAAGAGCTGCCAGAATAATATGTAATATCCCTTACAACCTTCTTCTTGAAAAACGTCTATTTGCTTTTTTAAATTCTGGTGACTTCACTGGCTCTCAATAATGAATATGAAAAGATAAACCAATCAAGATACAATAGTGAAGTATTGAAAAAATACTAAAGTTAATAAGTGTTTCTTAGAGAATAGCAAATACAATCACAGAAAAGGAGCTTTAGTTAAAGCCCCACATTTTCTGGCTCAGGGTGGTACAATCCCCACCTAAGGATAAATCCACTTGTTAGATTGCCGATACAGAAACCTTAATGCAATATACAACTTCCACCTATTCATCTTTGGAAATAATTAAATCAACTTAACTTTTGGATATTCAGCTTCCCTCAAGTTACCTCCCAAAATGGCAACCACATACATGATAGTATGAAATACAAACAGAATAGGGATCCAGCTGGTATCACTGTAACAAATAAATGAAATACAAGCTAATGGAATACTGTTATAGCCTCTCAATCGCCAATCACTTAAAATAGGGATAAGCCTCTCTGTACTAGTCCATTGTAATTCGTGCCCAGCCTTTAAATTAAAAGATCTCACCTGTGTGGGCATAGAGAGAATTTCACCACACTGGGGAGGGGGAAATAGGGATAAGAAATTAGCCCAGAGAGAAACATTTTGGATCCATAAATTGCAAACTTTAACCCCCACAAGACTCAATGTGGATATAGATCTTGTGTGTTTCTTGAATTAATTTGGATACTCCTCAGATAAAAAAAAAATCCCCAGAAGGAAATTGTGTATAGGAAGAAAATAATTGTAACAAGTATAAGTAGCTTTTTTTCATTAATTAAATGTTTTGGAATTTTGTGTATTTTAAGTGAACTAGTTAAATTAGTTTTTGCCCCAATCCAGTATGTATAAAAAAAAGAAAAAGAAGTGAAAGGTATATAAGTGAATGTAACGGCACCCCCAGGCATAAAAGGGGTTAAACGCTGTTTAGAGGATATTCCCTTCCAGATATATAGGCAGCTACCAAAGACACCAATCAGCTGAATAGGAAACCATATGAATGCTGTAAACAGCCGAACCCGAACCATTCGAATGATCCAAACAGTCGAATAGGAAAAACCATACGAAAGGTTTACACTCCTAGCAATCGAACTGGAACAGCATACAATAAATCCCCCCAAGAACGAGACAAGTCTCCGTGTTAAGGGGCCAAAACAGGAACAGACTGAGCTGTGTCTTTATTGGCCTTATATACACATTTTACAGACAAAGTCCCACCCACAGGGTTTGGCAGAACAACCAATCAATACGTACAATACACTCAGACACTCCCAGCAATTACACACAAAACCCTCCCCTTTGCCTGTGATTTAATCACTGAACACAATGGGTTAATGTACTTATCACAGGCAGAAAAATACAGTTTTTACACACGTACTATAACTTTAAAAGTATACATCACATTCAATGATTTTCAGAATCAGCATACTCCAAATACAAACATACTCAAAATCAGGCAATTCCTTCCATTGGTTTAAAAGTTAGGTCCAAGTCCTTTGTGACCAATTGAAGCATGGCTTTCCTGCCCAAAACCAGTTACACAGAGTCCTCTATCCTGGAGATAATTGGCTTAACTGGGTGTTGTAAGCCAACTATCTCCAGGTACAGAAAATATCTCTATTCAGAACAACAGCAAAAATACACAAAAATACATAACGCCTATCATACTGAACAGAACCCCCACATTCAACCTATCCCCAGATGGCTTGGATCTGAGTGCTCAATATATCCAAGCAACACTCAGATCCCACAAACACAGTCAAATCGCCATGGGGCTTCAGTTTAGCATGGGCTGATGAGAGGGGCCATAGTCATGAGGCAGGAGGCTGGCAACCAGGCTTCTCCAGTGCCCAGTGGCGAGGTTGGTTTCGCCACAGTGAAAAATAAAAATAAGTAATAACACCACTCAAACTTAATATTTTAAGTCAAACACAATAAGTTTTAAGGCCGCAGGACTGTATTTGTGGGAGGAGTTAGCGTTCCTATAAAACGCTACTCCCCCTTCTTACCTTTGCCGAGACGTACGCCGTTCACACCTGGCCTGCTCTCCTCTCTGTGTCTGCCGAACTTCCGGTTCCCAACAGCCGCACTTCCGGTCCCGTCATCCTCTCCGCTTTTCCCGCCAGCCAGCACCCTCCGTTCGTGCAAACTCATGAACCATCAAACAAACAAACTTCCAGGTAATCGTCGAGAATATTCCCGACGTTCAACACTTTTCAATTCATGTTACACATATTTCATGCGAACACCAGGTTCCTTTCGGTAGTTCATTCGTTACACTTCAACAAGTTAATTCATGCATTTACTGTTCTATTTTGTTAAGTTAAGCAAATGAAAGTTAACTGCAGAATAATGTATTACTTTACCTGCCAAACGTTAATACAGATCACACTGAAAGGTTTTATGCAATTTTTGCTATATATGAATTAAATTACCTCCTGTGGCGAAACCGACCTCGCCACTGGGCATTGGAGAAGACTGATTGCCAGTCTCCTGCCATGTGACTATGGCCCCTGGGATGTATTTCCCTTTAAAGACATGATTTGGGCATAAGGGATTTGTGTTGTGCTGCTGCTGGCCCTTTAAGAACCATCTGGGGACATACTGTGGAGTTACTGGGTGGCCACTATTTCATGTATCAGAGGCACATGGTGAGAACAATGGATGAAGGATGGCGGCCATTTTCACTCACAGACACTGTTTGGACTTTTCAACATGGTGCCATCTCGCCGGTTTTTGGTGCGCAGAGACATCGTGCAGTGGTTTTGGACTATACAACAGGGGACGCATTATACAGTAATTGTTTTTCATTTAGCCTGCATATGTTCTGTGGAATCTGCATTAAACTGTATCTTCCAAAGTACTGAACGGATCTGGGTAAATTTTGGATATGTGGTTCACCCAGATCCCCCGGTTCCAAGGATATACTTATGGGGTTATTGCATGTTTTGGGGTCCCTGTTATGTGTTTTATGATACTGTATTTCTCTGCCTGTGATAATTAGATTAACCATTGTGTTCAGTAATCATATCACCGGCAGAAGTGAGGATTTTGTGTGGGAGTGTCTGTGTGTATTGTACAGATTGATTGGTTGTTCTGTAAAACCCTGTGGGCAGTACTAAGTTTGTGGATTGGGAATAAAAGAGGCTGTATGTGCCAGTACAGTCAGTTCTGCTTGACCTCAAAACGAAGTGTCGTCTCGTTATTGGGGGAATTGGATTGTATGCTGATTGCCAGGAGTGTGAGCTAATCGTATGCTTTTCCTGTTCAGCTGCTTACAGCATTCATATGCTTGAAAGCATTCGTATGCTTCTCTGGTTCGGTGGTTGTGGTGTCTGCTGCAGTGCTTGGAGTCCTCAGGAAGCGCTAGGAGCATCCTTCAATGGAGGTACCCAGTCGGGGTGCCAGGTGATCCGTTTCATCTCCGTTCGGGCTATTACCATCGTTCGACATTCTCTTATCATGTTTCACATGTTTCTGATGAACAAACAAATGAACGCTTGATACACCTGCTATACCAGGTCCTTTTCGTTAATTCGTTCAATATGTCATTTTCTTGCATTTACTGTTCCATTCGGCTAGGTTGAGTGAATCTTTAACAACATTGTCCATTTATAATTCGTGCACTCACTATTCTGGTAGTTAATTATGGGAATGTAAGTACACTAAAGGAAATAATGCTAACTATATACCTGTTACCCGGTAAGAAGGGGACATCTGTCTATCTAAAAACCATATATGTTTATCTATTCATTTATTATGAAACCTTAACTGTTTTAAATTCCCTCCTTTTGTGCAAAGAATGCCCTATTTTAAAATCTAACATGAATCACGTACATACATTGAAACGTTGTTGGATGATTCAGACTGATCAGTTTGACACATTGCAATTGCCAATCTCAATTACATTTATATAATGTTTTGCAAATTAATTACTGGTTCATTATTGTCTCCTATCAGGTACAAATACATTTTCGATCACATTTCAATCAACTGCCTCTACAAGGCCACACATTTCCATGATGGGGTATTAGGGTAGGGGCTTGATTTCCCACCTTGCCTCGTCAGGCCACGGCTCCACTCGACAACTCGTCATACGTTTATTCAAGCTCACTATCTGTAAACAATCATCCTGATTCTAACAAAACCTTGCTCATTTCACCCTCCTCTTTCCTTCAGGTACTACAACGCTTTCATGGCACGATGTCTTCCTAAATCTCCCTTCGGGGATATATAGTAGCTATCCCAGGAATCTTCAGCACCCTCGGGGCCTTAAGGATACTATACTATCAGCTATGTCTCTAAGTACTACACTATGCTAAACATAATTTTTCTCACTCTTCTCTCCTCTCCCTCGACCACAGTTCCTTTCCTCTTCTTTCTTCTTCCTTTCCCTCTCTTCTTTTCTCTGACATAGGAATCTCAAGGTACTTTTCAAAAAAACACAACTTGGGTGTCACTAAATATGTTACGATACCCCCTCATCAAGCCCCCATTTAGGGTCAGAGAACTGGCTATCTAGGGTTAGGAGCTAGCCTTAGTTGTACTACGTAGCTCGCATTTATCCACCTATTAGGTTTATAGTTAGGGTCTCACCTGTTACATTTTTGGATCTTTTACTGTCACGAGAGGCCGCCACCACGCTAGTGGCTCGAGCCCCACGCCCAAATCATAGGTAGAGCCTCTCACCAGCCGCTTGGCAACTAGCAGGGCCTCACATGTCACGGGGTAGATAGCTTTTCGCTTCAGCACTAGTTAGCCAGCCAGTTCTACATAAACTCAACTGTGTTTTATTAATCAGATCATTGTTGTTGTGGTGTTCTTTTTCAGTATTTCCCAAGAAGCCAACATAGGAGAAGAACAATCCCTTCCTAGCACAACCGCTAAGCCAAACACCCCTACTAGGCTTGCTACCCTCAGCGAATCTCAATTACCATACACACCAGGCTCTTTAAGATTCTGGACTATCCCCAGGATCTCAGCTGAATTGCGCCAAAAGGGAATTGATTTCACAGCTACTGCAAGGAAAGCAGAACTCATCAAGCTACTCACAATGCATCCTGAGAATCCTGGGTTGGGTTTCTCAAGATGCATTGTGCTCACTAGGACAAATCTCAGACATATTAGAAAATCTAAACTCCATTCTGGCATCTCTTCAGTCCATTAACGATAGACTGTCTAAATTAGAAAACACTAGTCCGCCACGTATAGACCCTTCTCCTGTAGGATCTGCACAAACACTTACTCCCACCAACTCACATCACCTTTCACCACCCCTCACTATCTGAGTACTAACCCATTAATTTGTTGTAATTTTAACACAGGAATATGTAGTTCTAGTGACTGCAGATTACGTCACGTATGCGCCATATGCCTTGGGGCTCATGTCAAAACCATGTGCCCATATAAGTTGAATCCAATGTCATGAATACAGAGGTAAATAAGAGTTGACATTCTACTTAAGTCACATCCGTCCCCGCACTTGGTGGTATAATTATTACACACGGGTTCCACACTAGGTTGGGGTCACACCCCACCCCACATCTCCTCAGCTAGGCACATACCGTATACTGTAGACCACCAGCAAATACTCCAATAAACATCATCTCATCATTGATCTGTCTGCTCCTCATTCGTGCACAACTCATGCCTTAACTCGCTCATATCATCCACCTAATTCTCTCTACACTATATCACAGTGGATACAAGCAATATTGAGGGCGGGTAAAACCACATGGCTCAGCAAAACCGATATCTCCAACACCTTCATGTTACTAATCATCCGTCCCTCCTTATAGAATGTTCATGGGGGGTAAGTGGTGTGTGAAATGTTACTTTGCTACCAGAATCACTTTTGGTGGAAGTAGCACAAAAATATTTCATACACTTGTGGAGGTTCTCTGCTGGCTACTCCTCATTATTACTAGGTGTCCCACGGTGATACATTATCTAGAAGAATTCTTAATAGTGATGGACTTGATTTCATAGGTTTCATACCAAATTCCAGTACCATGCAGTCAAGTCTCCCCGAGGATAAGCTTGTGCGCTTGTTGGGATCCTGCCTCTTGTTTAGGACAACTGGGAACTTGTAATTGGAAGACCTACAATCATTGATGGGTTCTTGAAACTTCACTATGCACATTATCCATCTGGGGAGATCATTCATTTACTGTTACGCTTATTACCAGGTCTGCCTGATGGAGATATTGTTATTAGATCCTCTGGCAAGGGCAGACCTGGTCATGTGGTGGGAGTCATTAGAGCACTGGATTGGATTTTCTGTGTTCATCCCGCCAGGATCTGATCAATTCCAAGTCTTTTGTACAGATGCAGCCACTAATACTGGGTTGCAGCAATCTACAAAACGATTGATTAAGGATTGCTAACCAAAGAGACACTCGGTCTACATTCCTTTTGCAAAACACCGGCCTTAGTCGAATTTACCCGATAAGTGATGGCTGCATTCACATAGAGAATCCTGGTCAGGCATGACAGTTAAAGGTTATACTGACAACATGGCAGTCTGCAACATAATTAATATGGGTCAATCATCTTCATTGACCATCGTGAAGATGGTTCGAAGGCTGTCCTGGTTGACTGTCACTTATCAGTTCTTTCTCTATTGGGAATGCATCATAGGCTACTCCAAATTTGCCAAGAAAGCTTTGCCCCATCGTAAATTAAGAATTCTTCGTGCCTCATCCAACTGCCAAACCACTCAACCCACAAATCCGCATTTCAACATCCTAAGCCCGGCTATTGGTGCACGTCAACGAGTTGTCACGAATAGTCTTATCCGCTAACACTAAGAGTACATCCAATAGAGCCGTGGCCATTCTTCGTGGATTCTCAGTGGATTACAACATCCACAAGCATTCAATTCAAACTATAGTCTAATTTGCTGCATTTTGCCACTTTCATCCAAACTTTCATACAACACTATCAAACTCTACCTATCAGACATACAGCACCACGTTCTGAAAGCCATTTCAAACCATATCCCTTTCCTTAAAAATGTTTAACAATAAGGCTAACAAAGGTATAAGTAATTGGTTCATCACTCCACAAATAGCATATACCTATAGATGGGAATTCCGGGCGTTATCAGACTCACTAGAAAGCATTTGAACCACACAAACCTGGTCATAAACCTCTATGTATTTAACCTTCTATGGATTCCTGAGTCCTAGAAACTTCTCGATTACAGCTAATCAGACAGGCAATCATGTCTCATCAAGGAAGACTTAAGAAGTGTGGCCACTACCTCATGTCACTCCGACATTCAAACTAGACCATTAAGACACTAACTTTACTAGACAATCCCCTAACTACTTCTACATTCAGTTCTACATTTGAACTATATGCATTGAATTAGGTTGGGACCCT
>OW240916.1:98135970-98172087 GCA_933207985.1 Pelobates cultripes | reverse complement strand
TATGTTATAATGTAAACACAATGGATGGAGCAATTCAAATCCCCCCCTCTTCTCAATATAATACTGCAGAGACAGAGAGATACATACAATAGTGCAGACAATTTACAATAAATATAAAAACAATATGTGCAAGGAAACACTCACAAGATCAGAGCCAATTGAAAACCTGGCTCTGATATAGATGGCTTCAGGATCTATTTCAGGGTGATCCTTAACCCTTCTGTGGCTGATGGTGCAGTTTCCAATAAATGGAGAAAGATCCAAAGGGTGGAATAAAAAAGATAAATTTATTGAAAAAAGTAATAAGCATTAAAACCAGGAAAGGATAAAAAATATAAAAATAAGTGAGCCAATACGCGTTTCGCCTGTTGTGGCTTCCTCAGTCAGCTCTCCTAACCACTGTCCAGAAAGTGTTCTTATATACATAATAAATTGATTGCAGTTCGCGGTAAGATTCATTTTGGAACGCACTCATGCGTTCCATATCCCCGTCCTCGTGTTTCCGGTTTCGTGGGTGCAATGACGTCACTTCCAGGTTTCGGTCCGGGTGGAACGCATAGTGCGTTCCACTTCAATTCTCTCTCATTTTCACCCAACGTCATGCGTAAATGGAACGCAGGCTATGCGTTCCAAGTCTCCTCTCCGTTTCTCATCCACATAATAGTGTCCACACAGAAATAAAAATAGAGACGTAATAATGTTCAAGTATATGTATGCTTTGCTTCTCAAACTCATAACCTTGGTTAATCATACAAACAAAGGTTATTCACCACTACAAAATATATACCATATTTCCACATATATTTTCAATCTTAACATTTAAAGTAATAGTGCAAATAGTATAAAACCAATGTAATTCTCCATTCTATGTAAAGTGACCATTGTGATAAGGTGAATGGGGTGGTCTGTGAGGGAGTCTATATCTCGACAGAATTGTTCAGAGAGGCATATGATTTTTAACCCCAGGGGGAGTTTATGTTTCTGTGTATGTAACCAGAATTAATATTTAGTTATGGGCCCCTGGGGTGGAGCATTTGGAGAGAAGGGTGGGCCAATGCTCCACTCCACAGTTTAGTGGTTTTCTGGGGAGACATAGATCCAGGCCAGGGTTTTTTGGATCGTCTCCAACCCACTGCTCAGCTGCAGTTAATGAGCTATTGCAGTGGGAATAAAACCCTCCCGGCTAGGCAGGAAAAGGAGAGGGATTGCTGGCTTCCTCCCAGGAAGCAGGTAGGAGAGAGAGGCTGTTCTCTCCAGATAGAGTCAAGGAGACACTTGGAGTGCAGAAAGGAAGCAGTCAGGGCAAGGCTGGCTTGGAGCACTGGGAGTGCAGAAAGGAAAGCAGTCAAGGCAAGGCTGGCTTGGAGCACTGGGAGTGCAGAAAGGAAAGCAACAGGCTAGCTAGCAGAGTGTTGCTCTCTAATAAGGTTGGTGCCATATTGTTTTGTTTTGTTTAGTTTAACCCTGAGAGATAGGGAACTTAATGTCAGTTAGTGCTCAGACGAGCTAGGTTTTTGTTTATAGGGTTTTCTGTTACATTTATGTTTTTCATTTACTGCTGTATCCTGTGTGGATTTAAAAATAAAGTGCCTGGAGTATATGCAATTACAAGGACTGTGCATGTTTTTGCCCTAGAGGACCGTGCTACCTGCCGACAAGGACCACACCATGCATAAATTATTATAGTGCTTACACACATAGGGGAATAGAGTAGGAAGTTATTAATTCTAATACACAATTAATTATAAACATAATAATTCTAATGGCAAGGATATATAATAAGAAGGCTAAGATTATCTTAAAATGATTAATTTATAATAAAAATAATTGTTTTACTTAAAAAATTCTTTTAAAAATTTATTTAAAAGATCTATCATAAATTCATAAAAAAAATGGCATAGTTCAAAGTCCTGATTGAGCCCATATGGAATTAACGTTTTAAAATTATAGATGCATTTCATCTCCTCTTCCCCTATTTTTCTATTAAAATCACCCCCTCTCTAATCTCTATTTACTACTTAAAATTAAACAAACTGAACATTTTTTAAAAACAAGAGAGAATTGAAGTGGAACGTAGTATGCGTTCCACCCAGACCGAAACCCGGAAGTGACGTCATTGCACCCGCGAGACCGGAAACACTAGGATGGGGATATGGAACGCACGAGTGCGTTCCAAAATGAATCTTACCGCGAACTGCAATCAATTTATTATGTATATAAGAACACTTTCTGGACAGTGGTTAGGAGAGCTGACTGAGGAAGCCACAACAGGCGAAACGCGTATTGGCTCACTTATTTTTATATTTTTTATCCTTTCCTGGTTTTAATGCTTATTACTTTTTTCAATAAATTTATCTTTTTTATTCCACCCTTTGGATCCTTCTCCATTTATTGGAAACTGCACCATCAGCCACAGAAGGGTTAAGGATCACCCTGAAATAGATCCTGAAGCCATCTATACCAGAGCCAGGTTTTCAATTGCACATATTGTTTTTATATTTATTGTAAATTGTCTGCACTATTGTATGTATCTCTCTGTCTCTGCAGTATTATATTGAGAAGAGGGGAGATTTGAATTGCTCCATCCATTGTGTTTACATTGTATGTATTTTTTGTGTTGGTATAGGGGATACCACACGGGTGTTTGAGCTATTGGTAGTCACTCACTGTGCCGTCTGTATTTGTTGTGAATATTATGTTATAACCATGTTGCTAATAAGTGTGTTTTCCTGCATTTCTTTTTGTTCTCTTTTTACAGGCCTACCCCTACGTCGGTTTCGGCACACCACACTGACTTAATTCCAATCACAAGGTATTTCACGATCACAATATTAACCGACCGCACGTTTTAAGGCCACAGGCCTGTATTTGTGGGAGGAGTTAATGTTCCTATAAAACGCTACTCCCCCTTCCTACCTTTGCCGAGACGTACGCCGTTCACCCCACCCACCTCACCCTCTTACTTATACAATCCTTCAGGGGGCCCTCTTCTTACAGGCCTACCCCTACGTCGGTTTTGGCACACCACACCGACTTAATTCCAATCACAAGGTATTTCACGATCACGATATTAACCGACCACAAATGTGTTTTTATACAGTCCTAAATTACATATCAACTGTCATGTTCTTAGTCAGGTAGGAGACAATTGCCAGAGTTAACTAAAGAGGCTTTATTGGTAGGTTGTGACAGATCAGCAGGATAACTTATTGAATGAATTAAGGAGAAGGAATGTGAGAAATAAATGTTAAGGAATATGCCCTATATAGATAATAAACAGGATTGTAAATAAGAAAGCTAGAGTTAAAAGTATAGATAGAATAGTAAGACAGGTATAAGGAAAAATAAGGTTTCAGGGTAAGAAAATAACACTTTGTAACTAAGAGTGAGCAGCAATTTCTAGATAGCGGTTATGCAGGTTTGTATAAATCAGGTAGACAGGATAAAGCAGAGTTGAAAGTAATCAAGCTTGGTATGAAGCAGGGTTGGAGGTAAACCAGGTTGGCAGGATAAAGCAGAGTTGCAGGCAATCAAGGTTAGTATGAAGCAGGGTTGGAAGTAAACCAGGTTGGTAGCAATGAAGGTAAGACACAGGTTGTTTCACAGGAGCAAGGATCTGAAGTCTTTTCCGTATGAACATCAACTTCAATGTAAAGGCCTCTTGGTTTGTTGGGTGTGGCCTTTTATAGCAGAACTTGAGTCTGAGGTGACTAGTGGCTAGGGAGGCCACTAGAGGCGAGAAACAGGTACTGGATTTAAAGGAACAGAATCAAACAGAAAAAAAGTATTGCTAGTCAGGATAGTGTAACGAGAATATACCCCAACACGCAGGATTCAGCTAAACAGAAGACAACACAGAAGAGAGATACATCTACCGGACCTTAGAATGGCCGGACTCGACGTATATGAGAGGAGACAGAGTCAGGAACGATCCGAAATCAAGGGCACAGAGAGACAGCGTAAACTAGGACAAGCCGGGGTCTGGTACACAGTAAACAACAAGCCGACAACCAGAACAGAAGGATAAAGAGAAAACGTAGTCAGAAACAAAGCCAAGGTCAATACGGAGAAACACAACTGAACACAACAAGCGCTAAAGGGAACTGATACAGAAACCACGATAGGGCAGGGAGTAAAGGGAGAGGTAAGTTTAAATAGCTTCAAAACTAATGTGATTGGCTCCTGTCATATCCACACCCCCAAAAGGTAAGTGTATGGGGAGTGTGGTATGACAGGGGCCAATGGGAGCCTTTTGACAATTTAGGCTCCCACTGTCTCTTTAAGAGCGCGCCCGAGACTCGCGGCGCGCTCTTAGATTCAGGCGGGACACGTGACCGCTTCTCGCGGTCACTGCCCGCCTTGCTAGTGGAGCCGTCGGATGAGCCGCGCGCGGCTCGTGCAGCAGCATGACCGCGCGCGGCTTAAAGAGAGGACCGCGGCCGGCCCCTGGAGAAGGTGAGTAACGCTACAGTACCCCTCCCTGAGGACACGCCCTCCGGGCGGGTAGGGCCAGGCCTGGCCGGAAAACGAGAATGGTAAGAATGCACAAGGCGGGGAGCGTGAACAGCATCAGCTGAAATCCAACTGCGCTCCTCAGGCCCATAACCCTTCCAATGCACCAAGTACTGAAGTCGACCCCTAAGGTAACGAGAGTCAAGAACAGCAGAGACTTCGAATTCCTCATGGCCCTCCACGGAGACAGGAGGGGGAGGCGGAGAATGCCGGGTATAGCGGTTGCGTACGTAAGGTTTTAACAATGAAGTGTGAAACACATTAGGAATACGCAGATTCCTAGGAAGACCCAAGGCGTATGAAACAGGATTAACCTTATGCAGTATACGATAAGGACCTATGAAGCGGGGAGCCAATTTCATAGAAGGCACCCGCAGGCGAATATTCCGCGTGGAAAGCAAAACCCTGTCCCCCACAACATAAGTAGGAGCCGCCCTGCGATGCTTGTCAGCCTGAGCCTTCTGGCGAGCAGCGGAATCCACCAAAGAACGCTGAACCTGCTCCCAAGTATTACGCAAACCAGCCAAATGCTCATCCAGAACTGGCATGCCCTGTGAGGAGAATGCAGCCGGAAGAACAACGGGATGCTGGCCATAGACAACGTAAAAAGGGCTTTTGCCGGAAGAATCATGAGTGGCATTATTTCGAGCAAACTCAGCCCAAGGAAGTAGGTCAGACCAATTGTCCTGATGGTGAGACACAAAACAACGAAGGTACTGCTCCAGAGACTGGTTGGCACGTTCAGCAGCTCCATTAGACTAGGGATGGTAAGCGGAAGAAAATGAGAGAGAAATACCCATTTCTGAGCAAAAGGCTTTCCAGAACCTGGAAATAAATTGGCTACCCCTATCGGACACAATAGATACAGGAATACCATGTAACCGAAATACTTCTCTAGTGAAGATAAGAGCCAGTTCCTTGGATGTGGGCAACTTGCTAAGAGACACAAAGTGAGCCATCTTGGAAAACCGATCTACTATCATCAGGATGACTGTGTTACCATTCGAAGGGGGTAATTCAACAATAAAATCCATGGATAGATTAGACCAAGGTCTCTCGGGAACTGGTAAGGGATGCAGAAGCCCACAAGGAACTCTACGCGACGTTTTCATGCATGCACAAGTAGTACAAGCACTTATATAGTCAGTGACATCCTTACGTAAGGAACCCCACCAAAAATATCGAGAAACGGCTGACATCGTTTTGGTAATACCAGGATGTCCAGCAGTCTTAGTATCATGATATAATGACAGAATCTCCCGTCTCTCGGAACATCAACAAACAATTTATCAATAGGCCTCTCGCTAGGTGCCATACTTTGTTTTGCCTGTATGGTCTGCAAGAGGGATGAAGAAATAGACAACATAGTAGTGGCTATTATCCTGTCTGGGGGAATGACAGGAGTAACATCAACCTCCTGTTTGTCAGTAGTTTCGAACTGTCTGGACAGAGCATCTGCTTTAATGTTGCGATCACCTGGCCTATAGGTGATAATATAATTGAAACGGGACAAAAATAGTGACCATCTGGCCTGTCTAGAAGATAATCTTTTAGCTTCACCAAGGTAGGATAGATTCTTGTGATCAGTACAAATTAGAATAGGATCCTTAGTTCCTTCTAACAGATGTCTCCATTCTTTAAGGGCTAAGATAATAGCAAGGAGTTCACGATTACCCACATCATAATTCCTTTCAGCTTTGGACATTTGTCTAGAAAAGAAGCCACAAGGATGCAATGGCTTTTCAGGCGATTCTCTTTGGGACAAAACAGCACCTACCTCGATTTCAGAAGCATCAACTTCAAGAATATAAGGCAGTGAGGGGATAGGGTGCTGTAAAATAGGTGCCGAGGCGAATGTAGTTTTAAGAAAGTCGAAAGCCTGAAGTGCCTCGGGAGACCAGACACGAGTATTACCACCCTTTTTTGTCATACGGGTAATAGGTGCTACAATACAAGAAAAACCCTTAATAAAGCGTCTATAATAGTTAGAGAAACCAAGAAAACGTTGAATTGCTTTCAAACCCTGTTGTAGAGGCTACTCTATAACCGCATAAAGCTTCTGGGGATCCATACGAAACCCTTTGGCAGAAATCAAATACCCCAAGAACTGGACTTCGGATTGGTCAAATAAACATTTTTCTAGTTTACAGTAAAGACCATTATTAAGAAGGGTCTTCAATACCGTTGTGACATGCCTGTGATGAGTGTGTAAATCTGTAGAATATATCAATATGTCGTCCAAATATACAATTACAAATGTGTGAATAAAGTCTCTTAGGACGTCATTAATAAATTCCTGAAATACTGCTGGGGCATTGCAAAGACCAAATGGCATAACAGTATATTCGTAATGACCGGATCTAGTGTTGAATGCAGTCTTCCATTCGTGACCTTCCTTTATGCGTATTAAATTGTATGCACCTCTAAGGTCCAATTTGGTGAACACAGTAGCATGTTTCAGCCTGTCAAATAACTCTGTAATTAAAGGTATAGGGTATGCATTTTTGATAGTGATTTTGTTTAGACCTCTATAATCGATGCACGGTCTTAAATCACCCTCTTTCTTAGATACAAAGAAAAACCCTGCTCCAGCCGGAGAAGAGGATCTCCTAATGAACCCCTTTTCTAGTGATTCTTTAACATACTCCTCCATGATACGGTTCTCTTGAATAGATAAGGGGTACACCCTGCCCTTAGGAGGTATAGTGCCAGGCAATAAATCGATAGCACAATCATAGGATCTGTGAGGCGGTAATTTATCAGCTTCCCTTTTATCGAATACAGTCTTGAGAAACAAGTATTGAGGAGGTATAACAGTAGACAAAGGAGGAGTGGTAGGAACATTAATGGTATTTAAAGGGGTGACTTTAATCATACAAGAGTCGTGGCAGGTTTTACCCCATGATTTTAATTGTCCCAATTCCCAGTCAAAAATGGGATTGTGATAACACAACCATGGGTACCCTAACACGATATGAGAAGAGGGAGAGGTGATAACCTGAAACCGAATGGTCTCAAAGTGTAAAACCCCTGTGTACATGAATAATGGTACAGTTTCATGGGTAACGACTGGAGTTTTTAAAGGTCTACCATCTATGGCCTCAATGGCCAAGGGTATCTCCCTTTCTCTGACGGGAATGTTATTTTTCGTAACAAACTCAGAGTCAATGAAGTTCTCAGCAGCCCCAGAATCAACCAAGGCTAGTATGCATTCTGCTATACAACTCACCCCCGTATGAAGGGAAACAGGGAGAAGCAAACGATTAGGAGGCAATTTAGGAGACTTAGAGATCACACCCAAGGCCAGTCCCCTATAAGGTCTTAGGTGCGAGAGTTTTCCGGACGCAAAGGACATTCCCTTACCATATGGTCTCGCCTACCACAGTATAGGCAGAGTCCATTCCTTCTTCTAAGTAGTTTTTCAGTATCCGAGAGTTTGGCAACCCCTAATTGCATGGGTTCCTCCTCGGATACTTTAACACTCTCAGGTTTATCAACTCTGGGGTTAATAGATGTGACCAGACGTCTATTCTTGTTTTTGGTATAGAGCCTGTCGCGAATTCTATTATCTATATCAATGAGGTAGTCAATAAGATCCTCTAATGGAATAGGAAGCTCCCTTGCCGCTACCTCATCTAATATAGTGTCAGATAAACCTTCCATGAACGCAGTAGTTAACCCATTATTGGTCCAATCTACCTGTGAAGCAAGGGTACGAAACTGAATAGCATAATCCGCCACAGACCTAGACCCCTGTTTAATCCTCATTAATGCTCTTGCGGCATTCTTTGACCTCTTTGTTGTGTCAAAAGTTCTACGAAAAGCCGCAAGAAAACTATTGAAATCATGAACCATAGGTCCATTGGCCTCCCAAATAGGATTTGCCCACTCTAGTGCTTTGTCAGTAAGTTGATGCATCAAAAACCCCACTTTAGACCTATCAGTGGGAAAGGAATGAGGATACATCTCAAGGTGGAATTCTATTTAATTAATAAAACCTCTGCATGTATTGGCTTCCCCTTCATACCTAGGAGGAGGTGTTAAATGGGGCGAAGCATTGGTTGAATTGGATACTTCGGGAGGATGAGGTGTTGGAGGGTTAGGTGCGGTTGCAGGAATGGTTCTAGACAAGAGCGTCTGGAGAACCTGTGCTATCTGATCCATACGGTGATCCTGCTCTACAAACCTTGCCTCGTGAGAAGCCATTTGCTGAGCCAAATCTGCGGGGTCCATGGCCCTATCGTAATGTAACGAGAATATACCCCAACACGCAGGATTCAGCTAAACAGAAGACAACACAGAAGAGAGATACGTCTACCGGACCTTAGAATGGCCGGACTCGACGTATATGAGAGGAGACAGAGTCAGGAAGGATCCAAAATCAAGGGCACAGAGAGACAGCGCAAACTAGGACAAGCCGGGGTCTGGTACACAGTAAACAACAAGCCGACAACCAGAAAAGAAGGATAAAGAGAAAACGTAGTCAGAAACAAAGCCAAGGTCAATACGGAGAAACACAACTGAACACAACAAGCGCTAAAGGGAACTGATACAGAAACCACGATAGGGCAGGGAGTAAAGGGAGAGGTAAGTTTAAATAGCTTCAAAACTAATGTGATTGGCTCCTGTCATATCCACACCCCCAAAAGGTAAGTGTATGGGGAGTGTGGTATGACAGGGGCCAATGGGAGCCTTTTGACAATTTAGGCTCCCACTGTCTCTTTAAGAGCGCGCCCGAGACTCGCGGCGCGCTCTTAGATTCAGGCGGGACACGTGACCGCTTCTCGCGGTCACTGCCCGCCTTGCTAGTGGAGCCGTCGGATGAGCCGCGCGCGGCTCGTACAGCAGCATGACCGCGTGCGGCTTGAAGAGAGGACCGCGGCCGGCCCCTGGAGAAGGTGAGTAACGCTACAGATAGGAACCTGACATCACCATGTGATTTCCATATATTGAAAAATTGAGAGGTATTCATTAACTTGGATTTAATTATAATTATATTAATAAAGAAAGAAAAGGGTAAGTAATACAAGGTCAAAATTTATATAAAGATTCTGTAGAAAACATTATAATATGGTTTTAAAAGGAAAGAAGCATGTTGATGAGTAAATTAGGAATGCAGGTTGCTAATTAATAATTAATTAAAATGTGAATTGCCAACTGCTATGTCTCTCTCTCTACATGAAACCGGAGTTAATGCTTAATTGTGCTGAGAGCAATGGACACTATTGCAGTATCCCTGGCGACCACCAGAGGGCGATCAAAGAAAATAAGGAATCGATCTCAATGAAACGCACGGCCATATTAGATGCTCCAAATGGTGGAACGCACGGAAGTCATCATAAGAAGGGGCCCGTTTTAACTGCTCATCATTTACCGGTAAAGACAAGCAGCTGAGAAAGGAGAGCATTTGAAAGGAGAGGTGTGCTGATGGATTAATTATCCAATCACAAGAGAACATGAAGGATGCCCACTACACCACCAATGGACTTCCAGGACTTATCATATTTAAGGGGACTCCAGGGAGGGAGTTATTAGGCTTGCATACTTGATTGTATTTTTTATTTTAGTGTACATTTTACAATACTGTTCCCTAAGGAAGTTCTCTATAGGGAACGAAAAGCGTAGGACCATTTCCTTGATAATATTCTTTTAAAGGATTTATTTTATGCCAATTAATAAAAAAATCAAAATCATCTGGAGTTTGTGATTTTCCTAGTATCCAGATTGGAAATACCTTTGGCAGTGGGATATACCCCCCCATAACCGTAAGGGAGGCACCCTGACGTCTCGCTTTAAACAACTAATCTGTGAGTGAAACCATGAAGTGTTTGGCGATTGAGAGGCTATAACAGCATTACACTATGTCGTATTTCATTTATTTGTTACAGTGATACCAGCTGGATCACTATTCTGTTTGTATTTTATACAGATACCTTAATGACTCACAATATGGTATATGAAATGACACAATACAAACTTGGCCATCGATGTAGACAGACATTTGAGCACCTGCAACAGTAAAATGCACTTGCCAGCTGATTTGCAACACACAGAAGGGCATATGTAGCCCCTGAGAGCTCAATGAAGTTGTCCCAAAAGAAATCCAAATCAAAGGAAACAGCAATGACTTTGTTTTTCTCCTCAAGCTAAAGGCTGCATGACAACCAAGATGACACTTCAAGGAGCATGACAACCAAGATTGCGCCTCAAGGAGCATGAAGAGGTATGGAAGAATCAAGATGATGGGGCTTTGGACTCCTCCATTTAATGCTCAGAATACACTAGTCGGATTTTAGCTCAAATTAAGGCTAATTGTGATTATGTGGCTGGTAAAATAAAGAGGAGTTCCTGGGAGGTTCATCTCGAAATTTATTATTTTTTGGATATTTCAGGATATTTTGCAAATTTAACAGACTAGTGGATATGTGGAGGGCACAACGTCCTGATGAGTCAGACTTTTCCTTTTATTTGACCCCCCCATGGCACCTATTCTAGTATAGTCCTGTTCCTTTCCAACCTTAAGCTAGTTCCATGTACTAGTAAATCAGAAATAAACAATATTACTTGGTCAGACCATATGAATATTGCTGTTTATATCAGGGGCCTGTCCCCAGGTTTCCCCTTGTCCTGGCACCTTAATTCCTCGAGGGTGTGAGGGAGGAAATATCACAGGCCTTAAAAGACTATTTTACAGAAAACAACACTACAGATGTGAATAAAGTAACCCTTTGGACTGCCCACAAAAAACGTTTTTAGAAGAATATTAATTTAAAAAAAATCAAAACTCTTATACCAAAAAACTTAACGCAAATTCGAAGCGCAGCATAAAACTGGCACATCAGATAGAATATTGCTTAAAGGCATTTAAATCTGTATTCCAAACACTATAGTTCCCTCTGGTCCTCCCCCCATTTGTGTCCCCCTTTGGCACATAAAGATTTAAAAATGAACTTGCAGGTGATTCTTTCCCTTCGATTCCAGTCCTACAAAACTCTCAATTTACCCTGATTTAATTGTGCAGAATGGCGAAATGCCCAACAGATCTATGCTGGCATGTATGCGGGCACAGAGGCAGGTGCCTCCACATGTGGTGGGACTGGCCCAAGTTGCACAGGTTTTAGAAGTCTAATGATTGTCCCCCCTGATTATTCTTGCTTTTTCGTCCTTTTGACCGATTACCCAAACATGCTCAAAACTACGTCATCTGATAACTCTAGCAGTTAGGTGGGTTTTAGCAGCTAGATGGAATGTAGAAGCACCCCTCTGCTTTTATATCTAAAATTGAGGACAATTATATCTAAAATTGAGGACAATTCTTTGGTGGACGAAAAAACCTCCAAAATTAGACATTCCTACTCTTGCTTTATAAGGTATAAGATCCATGGAAGGAATATATGTCCAATAGGAGTTAAATAGACAACAAGTCTTAGACTGGGTTCATGCATCGTGGTACTTAATAGCTGATTTTTTTTTTCCTTTTTCAGTTTTTGTTATCTGCTCATTATTTCACTCTAAAATCTATAGGACAGAAGAAGGCACTTTTGAGACCAACAATCCACAAAGAATTGTGTTTACTGTTAATTATTATAATCTATTTTCATGCAACAGTGGTCTTTGTATCTCGTATCTGATGTAAAATGCATGTCTTCCTGATCTATTTTTTAAATAAAGATTTTTTTTTAAAAAAACTAATATAAACAAAAGATATTTACATTTTTTTATTTACTAATTCTAATATTTTTTTCATACAGATGGTCTATATGATTTTTACAATTATAATTTTAAAAAGTATTTTATTCTTTTCTTTTTAATTACTTTTATCTCATAATTTTATTGGATAAGTATCCTCTTGATATCTGTATCCAGAATCTTGCTCTCTTTTACCATTGCCACTACACAGACTCTGTTCAGGCTGTTACTCTATTCTTAAATTGCCACCACACTGAGTCACGTGACTCTTGTTGCCTCTTTTTCTCACATCAACCTGATGTTTTTTACAGTTCTAAACAACTTTAAAGACCCATGTTGGTGTTCGGTCATGAAACATCGGTCTCTTAATATGTTAAAATTATCCCTGAAAAATGCTTGTTTTGCATTTTTATAATACCCACTAGTTAGTCAGATATAACCCTTTAGATATCAAACTGTATTAGTCTGTTTTATACAAGTAGATATAAAGTACACCCCTCACATTTTTGTTAATATTTTACTATATCTTTTCTTGTGACAAAACTGAAGAAATGACACTCTGCTGCAATGTAAAGTAGTAAGTGTACAGTCTGTATAACAGTGTAAATATGCTGTCCCCTCAAAATAACAACACACAACCATTAACCCCTTCAGGACCGAGGACGGTTCAGGACTGTCCTTTTTATTTTTGCGTTGCCGACCGAGGACGGTCCTGAACCGTCCTAACGGAAAACGGGCGGCGGGAGCAATCAGAGATCGTTTCCGCCAAAATCCCGTTGTTACTATCTGCCTGGCATCCCAGGCAGATAGCAACAGCCAATTGAAGCGTGTGAGCGATCCTCGATCGCTCACAATTGGCTGGTGTCAAAGTGGGTGTTACTAACACTCACTTTGACACTGATCTCTGCCCCTCTCTCCTCTGTAGAATTTTGTGAGGTGAGAGAGACAGAGATTGTGATATATTGTTGCAGCAGAAGTGTTCCAGAGCTTTATACAGTATCTAAAGTGAACAAAAAATCCCTTTTAACCCCTTCCCTGCCAAATCTGTTACAGCAGTGCCTTTGTACTGTCTGTATTTTTTATTTTATTTTTGCCCTTAAGGGTTAAATTTGTTTTAAAAATCTGTGTCTTAGTCCCTCTTAGTCTGTTTTAGTCTGTTTTAGTTAGTCAGTTTCCTTCCCCCAAATCTCCATTAGATTCTTTTAACAGGAGTTAGTTTAGGGATTACTGTTTTAGTCTGTTAGTAAAAAAAATAAAAAATCTATAAAAATAAAAAAAGTGTGTTTAGTATTTTGTTCGTTTAGTCAGTTAGTGTGAAACATGCAGTGCATGAACAGCTTGGAGGAGGCATATGCCTTCTTGGCGTCAGACTCTGACGTCACTGACACTGCGTCCGTTTTTGACCCAGGTCAGTTTAGCGACACGTCTAGTGACATGTCATCTGTGTGTGAGCCAGCTTCTAAAAGAAGCTGTGCTCCCCCTGCTACGTCGAATGTGGAGGAGGACTGGGTACCTCCACAGTTAGTTGAGCCCAACATCCCCTTTTAGTGCCAACGCAGGCATTAATGTGAATGTGGATGACTTCTCCCCTATACAATATATGGAGTTATTTTTAGGGGATACCATCTGGGAGGAGATTGTTTCCCAGACTAATTTATACGCTAGCCAATTTACTGAGACCAATCCAGGTAGCTATACAGTCAGGGAGCATGCTTGGCATCCCACAGATGTCCCTGAACTTAAAAAATTCTGGGCTCTTACAATGCTCATGGGGATAATAAAGAAGCCATCAATCCGCTCTTACTGGAGCACCAACCCCATTTGTTCGACTCCTATATACTCCCAAACAATGCCTAGACCAAGATATGTGCTGCTGCTGAGATACTTAACTTTCAAAGACAATACATTCTGTCACCCCAGAGATCACCCCCAATATGATAGGCTTCATAAAATACGCCCACTGGTAGACCATCTTTAGAACACATTTTCTGAAGTTTATACTCCCCAACAAAATTAATCTATTGATGAATCCCTTATGAAATATAAAGGGAGATTAGGGTTCAAACAGTACATCCCCTTAAAGCGCTCTAGGTATGGCATTAAAGTGTACAAACTGTGCGAGAGCGAAAGTGGCTACACATTTGCCTTTCGTGTATATGAGGGGAAAGATGGTCAACTGAACCCTTCTGGCTGTCTTGACTCTCTGGGGACAATTGGGAAACTGGTTTGGGACCTACTGATCCCCTTGTTCAATAAGGGTTAACACCTTTATGTGGACAATTTTTACAGCAGTGTCCACTTGTTTAAAATTCTTTATGGTTTGCAGACACTGGCCTGCGGCACTGTGAGAAGAAATGCCAAGGATTTCCCCAGACCTATGATAGAGGCCAAATTTAAAAAAAGGTGAATGCAAAGCTCTGCGCAAAGCTCTGCGCAAAGCGGAACTGCTTGCACTAAAATTTAAGGACAGGAAAGATGTTCACATGCTAACAACCATCCATGACGAAAGCATGTCAGACGTCAATGTCAGAGGCAGGGTACAGACAAAACCTGTTTGCATCAGGGCTTATAACATGCGTTGATTTGGCTGATCAGCTGATGCAGCCATATCTTATCTTAAGAAAGACAAAGGCCTGGTATAAAAAGGTGGCTATCTACCTGTAGCAAGTAGCAACACATAATTCATTTTTACTCTTTAAAAAAATGAATCCAGGAAGAACCACCTTTCTCCAATTTCAGCTCAAGCTGATTTCCACAATAATTTATGGAGACGGTCAAGTTCCAACAACGGTGCCAGAGGAGTCCAGACATTTTATTTTTAAGATACAGCCAACACCAAAAAAAACAAATCCCCAGAAACGTTGCCGGGTCTGTTATAAAAAAGGGAAAAGGACAGACACCCCTTTTCATTGTCCCGATTGCCCTACAAAACCTGGACTGTGTATTGGAGCATGTTTTAAGGTCTACCACACAGAAAATACATTTTTATAATACTTGTTCCTGATTTTTTTATTATTTTTTTTATTTTGAAAGCAGCAAATTTCTGTTAGTCAGTATCCTTCCTCCAAATCTCCAGTTAGATTCTTATTGCAGGAGTTTGTTTACAGATTGCTGCTAATGGAAATTTTAGTCTCATCTAGTCTGTTTTTAGTATAAAATAAAAAATTGTGTTAGTAACTCTGTGTTAGTCAGACTCTGACGCCACTGACACTGCGTCCGATTTTGACCCAGGCCAGTTTTCTGACACATCTACAGACTTGTCATCTGTGTGTGAGCCGGCTGCAAAAAGAAGCTGTGCTTTCTTTGCTACGCCGAATGTGGAGGAGGAACGGATTCCTCCACAGTTAGCTGAGCCCAACATACTCCCTTTTAGTGCCAACACAGGCATTAATGTGAATGTGGATGACTTCTCCCCTATATAATATATGGAGCAATTTTTAGGGGATTGCTCCCCAGACTAATTTATATGCTACCCAATTTATTGATACCAATCCAGATAGCTATGCAGTCAGGGAGGAGCATGCTTGGCATCCCACAGATGTCGCTGAATTTAAAAAATTCTGGGCTCTTACAATTCTCATGGGGATTATAAAGAAGCCATCAATTTGCTCTTACTGGAGCACCAACCCAATCTGTTCTAGTCCGGTGTACTCCCAAACAATGTCTAGAGCAAGATATGAGCTGCTGCTGAGATACTTACATTTCAATGACAATACCCTCTGTCACCCCAGAGATCACACCCAATATTATAGGCTTCATAAAATACGCCCACTGGTAGACCATTTTCAGCAAAAATTTAATGAAGTTTATGCTCCCCAACAAAATGCATCCATTGATGAATCATTAATGAAATATAAAGGGAAATTAGGATTCAAACAATACATCCCCTCAAAGCACTCTAGGTATGGCGTAAAATTCTACAAACTGCGAGAGCGAAAGTGGCTATACATTTGCCTTTCGTGTATATGAGGGGAAAGATGATCAACTGAACCCTCCTGGCTGTCCTGACTCTCTGGGGACAAGTGGAAACCTTGTTTGGGACCTACTGATCCCCTTGTTCAATAAAGGTTACTACCTTTATGTGGACAATTTTTATATTATTGTCAGTTTGTTTCAAACTCTTTATGGTTTGCAGATACTGGCCTGTGGCACTGTGAGAATAAATGCAAAGGATTTCCCCAGACCTTTTATAGAGGCCAAATTAAAAAAAGGTGAATGTAAAGCTCTGTGCAAAGCTAAAGTGCTTGCAATAATATCTAAGGACAGGAATACTGTCCGAGGCATAGTACAGACCAAATCTGTTTGCATCAGGGTTTCTAACAGGCACATGGGTGTGTTGATTTGCCTGATCAGCCGATGCAGACATATCTTATCTTAAGAAAGACAAAAGCCTGGTATAAAAAGGTGGCTATCTACTTGATGCAAGTAGCAACACATAATTCATTTTTACTCTTTAAAAAAAATGAATCCTGAAAGAACCACCTTTCTCCAATTTCAGCTCAAGCTGATTTCCACAATAATTTATGGAGATGGTCAAGTTACAACAACGGTGCCAGAGGAGTCCAGACATTTTATTTTTAAGATACCGCCAACTGCAAAAAAAACGAATCCCCTGAAACGTTGCCGGATCTGTTATAAAAAAAGGGATAGGACAGACACCGCTTTGCACTGTTTTTTTCTTATTTTGAAAGCGGCAAATTTTAGTCAGTTTCCTTCCCCCAATTCTCCAGTTAGATTCTTTTTGCAGGAGTTAGTTTAGAGAATGCTGCTAAAGGTGCATTTAATACCTGCACATTTGGTTAAAAAAGTTTTCTGGCAGTAACATATAACTGGCTGGCCAAAACAGATGACGTGCATAAAAAGCAGAACTCAAAAATTACCACCATGCACGTTCTCTGAAATTTGTTTAGCACAATGGTTGGGGGAAGGATGTGAAAACACCCCATATACAATACCCTGGAATGTCTACTTTATAAAAATATAAACTTTCATGATGTTAACATTAACTGGGGGATGCAAAAATATGCCAAAGTGAGGATAGGCCAAGCATATCTATATATCAAGGTGAAATACTGACATTTACAAGTCTCGATCGTGGCCTTTTAGCCCCCAAATAACCCAGCAAACCCATGGGTGATATCACTGTACTCAGGAGATGTTGCTGAACAAATATTAGTGTGTTTTTTGGCAGCAACACAGGATCTGTGAGTTTATACCTGAATTGCAATGTATGTGAAAAAGAAAAAAAACTACCTATGCGAAGTTTGGCAAAGACTGGTGGTAAAATGGCTGCATAGAAAGTGTCAAAATATCCTTACATGAATACCCTGGGTCGTCTACTTTAAAAAAAAATATATACATGCGGGGTGTTTTCCAGAGATTTATGACAGATAATAGTGTTACAATGTCACTATTAATACATTTTAAAAATGTATGTTTGAAACCGCAATATCTTACTTGTACTTATAGCCCTATAACTTGCACACAAAAAAAGCATGTAAACAGTGGGTATTTTTAAACTCAGGACAAAAGCTTGAATCTATTCAGCATATTCAGCAGTTTTTTTAATTAGTTTTTGTAGCTGAGTAAAAGATTCTTCAAGTAAAAGTTTTTTTTAATTTTTCATCATATTTTTAAATTTTTTTTAAATTAAATTACATGAGATTATATAAATAATGGTAAGCTCTTTTTGTCCTGAAAAAAACAATATATAATTTGTATGGGAACAGTAAATGAGAGAGCAGAAAATTACGGCTAAACACAAACTCCACAAAAGTGTGAAAAGAGGCCTGGTCGCAAATGTACAACATAGCAAAAACAGTCTGGTCCTTAAGGGGTTAATGTCTAAGCCGTTGGCAACAAAAGTGAGTACACCCCTAAGTGGAATGAGGCTGTCAGGCCTCATTTTAGGTCTTGGGTTAGCTCTGTCACAGTGGACAGAACCGCTAGAACTGCTTCCCACATTTGTTGTAGGTTACATTACATGCCGGCAAGCATGATTTGGATGTCCCAATTGGGGCAGAGTCAGAGATGGGGTGCATTGGGAGTCCACTCCTATCAGCAGTGGGTATGAGGCCTCCTGAGAGGCTGGAGCCTGGGCCGGCAAGGGTAGTTGTAGCATCTGACCTATATCTTGCTGTGCTTTTGAGGCAAGTGGAATGAGTTTTTAGGAATGCCATCCCATCGCGTTAGCAATGTGGAAGTCAGACTGCTTGTGGGTCGTCCCAGCGGCACTCCACACCTGTATCTCCCGTCTAGCTCATGTGACTTTCTGCCCACACAGTAAGCCTTAAGTCCCCAACTGCTGTATTTGGTGCTCATATAAAGGAAAAAAGGCATCTGCGGGATCGGCAGAGTGCCCGGTAGCAGTGCCGATCAGTCCCAGGGTCGGGAGCGGCTCAATGTGGCTGATTTTGAGAAAATGATGTCCCAGATACTTGGAGCTAGAAGAAATGGCGACCACTCCGGTGCTCTGTCAAGATCCACCATGCATTCCTTTCTCTTTTTTGTACATGTATACTGCTGAAATATTTGTGCAGACAACATATCCGTGGGTGGGTATCGTACCACCTTAGACTAGAAAATGTGGAGCCTTATAAGAAAAGCTTTCTGTTTTTGAGTGTATCACAATTATGAACATATTAACTTTATTATTGGAAACTCTGCACTATTGGAGTTTTTTTGTGTCACTTCGCCTTCATACCATACCATACTGGAATTTATCAAGGTCACCGTATCTACAACCTGAGAAGTCGATAAATCCTTAGGCGGGATTGTACCACCTAGAGCAAGAAAATTAGGATTTTAACTGAGGCTCCTTTTTTTGTGAGTGTGTTTCATATTCTCTAAAAATCAATTATTCACTTTAATACTTGCAATTCTGCACTATTGTATCTTTATTTGTTTATCTTTTCATATACATTATTGAGAGCCACTGAAGTCAAAATAACACCAACTATATCCAATATTAGGGATTATACCACTACATGCTTTTACAAATGGAGCTTGCATAAAAGCTTCAAAACATTTGAGTGGGCACTTACACTCTCTCAACATTTTACTCACTGTTAAATATTCTACACATCAGTGCACTTTTTCTTTTCCCTTTATGTTTTAAATGTGCTTATTGAGCAAGGACTATATAATCCAGATCATTGAAGAAACATCTTTGGACTCTATACACGTTTTATGTAAATTGTATTCATTTTATTACACTTTATTTTATGTACTATTTTCATATTTGGCACAAGCTGTTTTCTATAAAGCTAGCAAAGCAATAGGCTAGCTAGCAACCAAACAAAAAACACTGATTAGTGCTAGAAGTTCACAATCATATTAGCCTACACAGCAAACTCTGAAAATGGGGATCCCTCTATACCTCAAAAAGACAACGTCAAACATACAAAACCAGGTTGTGCCGAATGAGCAGTGGATTAGTCAAACATACAAAACCAGGCTCCAGCAATAATAATATACTAGAGTCCAAAATTTATATTTCCACATTGCCTTGTTTCTTAGGCACCTCAAACCTTCCTCAGCTGTTACATGTAAGAAGCAGAGAAAAAGATAATAGATAAACAAGTGCCCACTCACATGGTGTAGAGCTTCATACCAGCTCCAGAAATGACAGCATATAGTGGTATAATCCTCCCTAGCAGATATAGGCAGTATCTAGGAGACTCCAGTGGTTCTCAGTGTAGAATAAGTAAAGGCAAACAGAAAGCTCCAGTAGAGCAATATTGTAACTATAAAGTGAATTCTGTGCAAATCAAAAATACACTCACAAAACTTTCATCTAAATCTCAATAATTCAGTCAAGACAATCCCCACCAATGGATATATCTAATTCACAGTATCCTCAGCAACATAGTTGTATATGTAAAGACAAAGAAAAATATATAGTGCTCTCTGAAAAACATATATTGATTACAAAAAAAAAGGTTAAAACTGTTATATTTCTACATTCTTAGAGAAGAAATCTCATTGATATCAGTGTACGTGGCAGTCCCCTCCGAGATGTCAGGATTCCAAGGAAATGTGCTACACAGATAGCAACCAGGCAGATAGCCCTACCTTGAATGACACCCCCTTCCTTACTACTTCAATAATTAGAACAAACAGCTAATAAAACAATAATGAACTAAATCACAATGTTGGAGAACGGAGAGAATAATGCTCCATCTAATCTGACATTCAGTTTATTTTTTATGTCTTGCATTGCTGTTTACAGAATCTAATTCAATTGTTCAAAAACGTAAATTTATATGCATATACAGTCCAACTGAAATAAAAGAAGGGAGCTTTTAAAGAATAGTAGTTATTGAAATTTAATTTTTTAACTCACTTCACTAAATAAAGTTATGGTTGTTAGCATTTTTCTTTTACTATCAAGATAACAGTAAGACAGTGTACTACCAGGAAGAAGCCATTGAAAATAATTTTATCTCAGTCTGGTGAATAATTGACTGCATGTTTATCTTTCCTTTCCCAGCTCAAGAGTGCAGCAGAACAAATCTACAAACCTTGGTGTTATTGGCTTCCAGAGACAAAGCTAAAAAATGCTCACTTTAAATCACAAATATTTAAGGAATTAATCGGGACCGCGTTGGGTTACATCATGATCATTAGCATGTGACTATATGAGTAACCTACATGAGATATATTAACTTGTATACTCCTATTCTGGAGCCCAGAATAACACACATTTGGAATCTGTACATTCTTAAACAATGGATTCACAGAGCGTTAGGTAAGCTTTCTTGTATTTTTTAACTACTTAAAGGACAATGGTCACCACAAAACTTTATTTAATACATTACTCATTTTCATTAGCTGTGAAAGGAAATATATTTTTTTTACATTAACGTCTTATGATATGTATATATATATATATATATATATATATATATCCTTTCAAAACTTGATGAAAGGATTATTATTATTTATAAAATAGTTTTGAAGTGACAGTTGTCTTTTAAGCAACATTTATATGTAATGCTGTCATCATCATCATCTGGTCATCTACTAGTATTAGGTGCCTGTATACAAATCTGATATGTTAAATTTTTAGAAAGGATCTTTAAAAACTACTTTGTTATGACGGATTTTCTTTCCCATAGTTGGTCCTTTATTGGTTAGTGTAGAGCAGTCTGTTGCTCTACATAATTCATTTTCAGAACTGTGTAGGGGTGTTATGGAGACAGGCTCAGGCACCAAGTGTAGTGGTGTTATGGAGACATGCTCAGGCACCGAGTGAAGTGGTGTTATGGAGACAGGCTCACTCACTGAATGTAGTGGTGTTGTGGAGACAGGCTCAGGCACTGAGTGTAGTGATGTTGTAGAGACAGGCTCAGGCACCGAGTGAAGTGGTGTTGTGGAGACAGGCTCAGGCACCGAGTGTAGTGGTGTTACTGGACAATAGTGGCCTTGTGAGATGTCTTCCTGGAGCTACTGTTTACAGAGATTGAAGTATTTGTAATATTGTTAAGCTAGCAAAGCAGGAAGGGGAATTGGATGTACTTGTCCATCTAGGGACGAATGACTTGGCTTGCAATGAGGTTTCAGAGGTAAAGGAATGTTTTTGTGTTTTTGCCAATGATATACGGTAGGTCGCTTCCACACTGTCATTTCTCATGGTAGCTCTGTTTTGAATGGAGATACGCTGTACAAAAAAGATGGTTTGCATCTTTCTCAAAAGGGAACAAATGTTCTCAGTGAGCAGTTCAGAGGTTTTGCTAGGATGTATTTAAACTAGGAGGGGGGGGCAAAAGGGTGATAAAACATCAATCCAATTGTCCCCAAAACAAGGACAGAAGGTGCCTGTAGCAAGTGTGTTAAAAAATGATAAGCTTAGAGTCATGTCTACAAATGCTCGCAGTTTAGGGAATAAGATCCATGAACTTGTGGCAATAATGGCAACTGATAGTGTAGATTTAGTCGCTGTTACTGAGACATGGTACAATGAGAAAAATGAATGGGACATAGCAATACCAGGGTACTCTTTATATAGGAAAGATAGGGAAGGCAAGAAAGGGGGAGGGGTGGCCTTGTATGTGAAGGATAGCATAAAATCTAGCCTAATAAAAGTTAGTGAGGCAAACATAGAGTCCGTTTGGGCTACGTTAGAATTTGGTAATCACACAGTAACTCGTGTAGGTGTGATTTATAGGCCCCCAGGACAAATTGAAGAGTTAGATAATCTACTAGTTGAGGAAATAGCTAAAATGACAATGAAGGGGAAGTTATCATCATGGGTGACTTTAATCTTCCTGATGTAAATTGGAAAACAAAATTAGCTACTTGTGCCAGGAGCACACATATTCTAAACTCCCTACTGGGATTGTCTCTAAAACAAGTTGTTGAGGAGCCAACTCGTAAAGAGGCCATACTAGATTTAGTGTTAACAAATGGAGATTTGGTATCAGATATTACTGTAGGTGAAAGTTTAGGATCCAGTGATCATCAGTCAGTGTGGTTTAATATAAGAACAGTGACTGAGTCACACCACACAAAAACAAAAGTTTTAGACTTTAGAAAAGCAGACTTTTCTAAAATTAGAATATGGTTAGAGGAGTCATTATCAGACTGGAGCAATTTAAATGGAGTCCAAGAGAAATGGGATTATTTAAAAGTTGCACTATTGAAGGCAACAGAAAATTGCATTAGGCTTGTCAGTAAAAGCAAAAAATTCAAGAAACCACTGTGGTACTCCGCAGATGTGGCCAAAATAGTTAAAAACTAAAAGTTAGCATTTAGAAATTATAAAAAAACCCAGAGTGAGGAAGACAAAATGATCTATAAGATTAGGCAGAAAGAGGCTAAGCAAGTTATAAGAGCTTCCAAATCACACACAGAAGAGAAAATAGCACAGTCAGTAAAAAAGGGGGATAAAACATTTTTTAGATACATGAATGAGAAAAGAAAAGTAAAACAAGGATTAGTTAGATTAAAAACAAAAGAAAGAAGGTATGTAGAAGAGGATAAAGGTCTAGCTGACTGCCTCAATAAATATTTTTGTTCTGTATTTACAGATGAAAATGAGGGAAAGGGACCTCAGTTGAGAAAAAGGATAAATTAGTCATTTATTACATGTGAGTTTACAGAGGAAGAGGTTCTATTTCAACTGTCTAAAGTAAAGACAAATAAGTCAATGGGACCTGATGGAATACACCCAAAGCTATTAAAAGAGCTTAGTGGTGTACTAGCAAAACCATTAACAGATTTATTTAACCAATCATTGTTAACAGGAGTAGTCCCAGAAGATTGGAAGTTAGCGAATGTTGTGCCCATTTACAAGAAAGGTAATAGGGAGGAGTCGGGCAACTATAGGCCAGTAAGCCTTACTTCAGTAGTGGGGAAAGTGATGGAAACCATGTTAAAGGATAGGATTGATGAACATCTAAAAACACATGGATTTCAAGATCAGAGACAACATGGGTTTACTTCAGGGAGATCATGCCAAACTAATCTTATTGATTTTTTTGATTGGGTAACTAAAATTATAGATCAGGGTGGTGCAGTGGACATTGCTTACCTAGATTTCAGTAAGGCTTTTGACACTGTTGCACATAGAAGGCTTATCAATAAACTGCAATCTTTAAGTTTGGATTCCAATATTGTTGAATGGGTAAGGCAGTGGCTGAGTGACAGACAACAGAGGGTTGTAGTTAATGGAATATACAGTCAGGTCCATAAATATTGGGACATCAACACAATTCTAATCTTTTTGGCTCTATACACCAACACAATGAGTTTGAAATGAAACAAACAAGATGTGCTTTAACTGCAGACTTTCAGCTTTAATTTGAGGGTATTTACATCCAAATCAGGTGAACGGTGTAGGAATTACAACAGTTTGTATATGTGCCTCCCACTTTTTAAGGGACCAAAAGTAATGGGACAGATTAACAGTCATAAATCAAACGTTCACTTTTTAATACATGGTTGCAAATCCTTTGCAGTCAATTACAGCCTGAAGTCTGGAATGCATAGACATCATTAGACGCTGGGTTTCATCCCTGGTGATGCTCTGCCAGGCCTCTACCGCAACTGTCTTCAGTTCCTGCTTGTTCTTGGGGTATTTTCTCTTCAGTTTTGTCTTCATCAAGTGAAATGCATGCTCAATCAGATTCAGGTCAATATATTGACTTGGCCATTGCATAACATTCCACTTCTTTCCCTTAAAAAACTCTTTGGTTGCTTTTGCAGTATGCTTCGGGTCATTGTCAATTGCACTGTGAAGCGCCGTCCAACGAGTTCTGAAGCATTTGGCTGAATATGAGCAGATAATATTGCCCGAAACACTTCAGAATTCATCCTGCTGCTTTTGTCAGCAGTCACATCATCAATAAATACAAGAGAACCAGTTCCATTGTCAGCCATACATGCCCACGCCATGACACTACCACCACCATGCTTCACTGATGAGGTGGTATGCTTTGGATCATGAGCAGTTCCTTTCCTTCTCCATACTCTTTTCTTCCCATCACTCTGGTACAAGTTGATCTTGGTCTCATCTGTCCATAGGATGTTGCTCCAGAACTGTGAAGGCTTTTTTAGATGTTGTTTGGCAAACTCTAATCTGGCCTTCCTGTCTTTGAGGCTCACCAATGGTTTACATCTTGTGGTGAACCCTCTGTATTCACTCTGGTGAAGTCTTCTCTTGATTGTTGACTTTGACACACATACACCTACCTCCTGGAGAGTGTTCTTGATCTGGCCAACTCTTGTGAAGGGTGTTTTCTTCACCAGGGAAAGAATTCTTCGGTTCTTCCACCACAGTTGTTTTCCGTGGTCTTCCGGGTCTTTTGGTGTTGCTGATCTCACCGGTGCGTTCTTTCTTTTTAAGGATGTTCCAAACAGTTGATTTGGCCACACCTAATGTTTTTGCTATCTCTCTGATGGGTTTGTTTTGTATTTTCAGCCTTATGATGGATTGCTTCACTGATAGTGACAGCTCTTTGGATCTCATATTTCAAGCACACTTGAAATGAACACTGGACATTTTATCTGCTCCTTGTAAATGGGATAATGAGGGAATAACACACACCTGGCCATGGAACAGCTGAGCAGCCAATTGTCCCATTACTTTTGGTCCCTTGAAAAGTGGGAGGCACATATACAAACTGTTGTAATTCCTACACCGTTCACCTGATTTGGATGTAAATATCATCAAAATAAAGCTGAAAGTCTGCAGTTAAATCACATCTTGTTCATTTCAATTCAAATCTATTGTGGTGGTGTATAGAGCCAAAAAGATTAGAATTGTTTTGATGTCCCAATATTTATGGACCTGACTGTATATTTCCAAATGTACCGAATAGAATCCCCACATTCAACGTATCCTCAGATAGCTTAGATCTGAGCGCTCAATATAACCGAATAGCGCTAAGATCCCATACACATAGTTCAATCGCCATGGAGCTAAATTATTGTACAGGGTGCTTTTGACGAAACGAATGAGCTCCATGGGATGGCTATCTGGGGCAGTTATGTTCATACATTGTCACTTTACCGAACGGTACAGCGTTCGTATGAACCTTGGACAGAACGATGAAGGGTCGGTGATTTCAGCGGTGTTTGTGGGAAGCAGAGTTCGAAATTAGTTCCATGAGTTTGTCAACGAACACTGCTGGGCGTTCGACTGTCCAAGATGGCCGCCGCCACATGTTCATACATACGAACGACCACCCAGCCGACCGTTCAGGAGTTGGAAGTGTCTGTGGTTAACCACAATGTTAATGAGGGCAGAAAGGTTAACGAGCAGCACACTTCCCTGCTGGGTGGCCTGCCATTCGGTAGTTCATTCGTATTTAGGGGAATGAAAGCAGAACCATACGAACAACTGGCAAATACCAAACAAACTAATAGTAGTAACCCAAAAGGCAGAGAGGTCTGCCACAATTATTATCATTATTATTATTTATAAACCTCATATTTATTTATAAAGATTCTAAATTTAGCATCCAGACATCACAGTGGTATATCGTTTGTGCATTGTTCTCTTAATAGCTCATGCTATGTTATCTATTCAGATCACAAAGGAGCAAAAAAATAGTAGAGGATACAAAATTGAATGCTATATAATGTATATGAATATGTGCTGTATATCTAAATTTGTTTATCTAAATTATAACTTTGCATTAGCATATTAGAGCATGTGTGATGATCTATATTCTGGCCATTTATAGCAGATGGTTTAGAAATTTAAGTGTGGTAATGGCTTAATAGCTACTAGATAAAACTGTAAATAACAACAACAAAAATATACATTGAAAAGCTAATAAAAGCACTTTGCTTACTGGCATTTTATTCGGGGAAATCCCATGCCCCAGATGTCCCATGCCACAGATAGAGTGTGGAATGTTACCTCTACCTGTGCTGATAGTACTCTACATGGAATCCTCGGTAGTTATCTACACTTAACCTTTGCTCTGTTTGCTTTTCAATTATTACAATCAGAGAATAATTTTTTGGATGCATGGCATTTGTATTACAGACACAGTATTTACACAATGAAATTAAAAATATTTTACACTTTTTATCTAAATCATTCCACAACCTGCTAAAAATGCAAGCTTGAAATTAATTAAACAACATAGGTTATTTATTAAAAGAATCAGCAACAATGCAAATGACCACTCCACAACCCCAAATCTTTATCTGTGTAGAGTATCATAGTTTAACCCCAGTTTATAAAAGTAGTGAATTCTATGAGAAATTAGCACTTTTTATAAATTAACTAGGGAACACCCCCCTGGCTGTCAATCAAACAGCCAGGGAGGATTCCTTCCTACTTCAGTTAGCTCCCCTGGCTGTAGTCTCTTCTTGGAAAACACAGAAGGAACAAAACTTAGTGTTTAGGTGATGTACCCACCACTTAAAACAACCAAGTGGGAGTGCAGCGCTATGAAATTGAATCAGAGACTTACCCCTCAACAAATACAGGGGGGTCAAGTGGTATATTTAAAGCAGAAAAAGAAGAGAAAACACTAATAGCGTAACTCTGTTATAAAGTGGAATGGTATAATAGATATAAAATCCAAACTCACATGTTTTAGAACCTTTTCAAATATAGGCTCTAAACATCACACTAGTGTGCACTTCCCAGATGGCAAACAGACCTTTAAACTCTCTGATTTTTCAAAGGGGTTTCCAGATTATGGTGTCCACAACCGAGAAAAGATTAATAGTAGCAGGATCTGGGTGTATTATTTTACATACACATGAATAATGAAGACTGCAAATCTTTGGACAAAATTGCTCACCTTTTTCAGAGTCCGTTACCTGGCACTGAGTGTATAAGGATTGCATCAACTTTTGGGGTGATGCTGCCCCTTTAAATTCAGAAACTACAGGAAATGACAAAGTATCTGGATAGAGGTATATACTCCAAAAAGGTACAAGCTATTAAACAATAATTACTGGTAACAGAGTCCTGTATCCCTGGACAAGAAGCGTTTCATCTTCCGTGGGCTTTCTCAGTCTACATGTACTTCAATTTCTTCCCAGTTCCATTTTAAGTGTTCACGGGGTCTGCCCTTTCTATTTGTTCCATCCAATAATTTCGTCCATATGGTATTCGACGTGGTAATCACCTGATGTTAGTCTGGTAACGAGGCGTTTTTCCATTTTGTCCGACACATCACTTCCGGTATTTTTCAACTACATAGACCATGATACTCTATGCTATGAATGCCATAACGTCATATCCTCGTTGCATGTATTCCTACAGCAACCATCAGGCTTTGCAGGATATTGAGGATTCTTTATCATCTTTTGTAACCAATCATTGTCATCTTTTGTAACCAATTCAGTGTTATCTCCATAGATTTGGAAAAAAATCTTCTTGCTTCCTTCTACATTGCAGATGGAGAATGAAGACCTGCACCAAAACTGCACATCTAAAGCTCATCTGTCATAGTGGTGCCATGTTCTTTCTTCAGCTGCTGCGTGCACAGAGGTCTATGTGCAATCCCATGAGGCCTCAGGATCCTCCATAGACCAATTAAAGCAAAACACAAAAGTGTGGCTGTGAGAATTGACAAATGTTAATTGTGGAAGGTCCTCTTTTGCCAACTTTTGTCAACCAGGTCTTTGATTATAAGACAAAGTGATCCCTACTTTATCTTATGATATCCTTTGATTGCACTGGAATTCCGACATAATCAACATTAGCATTTGAGTATGAAATGCTCATTAAGTGACAGGAGACGATAGGCCCACTTTAACAGTAAATTACTATGTTGTACTATGTGTTATTGCTTTTAATTATTGCATTTTTGTTAATTATCTACATTTGAAGTGGCTATCTCTGTGTTTTGAATTTTAGCAAAAATATGCACAGATAACATGTCCATGTATGTATGCTCTTTAAAGTTTGATTGTGTCACGGTAGTATACCCCAACACGCAAGAATAGTCCAACGAGAGACAAGATAACAAGATACATCTTACCGGGCCTTAGAATGGCCGGACTCGACGTGGACAGGAAAAGACAGGGTCAAGAATGAGCCGAGGTCAAGGGTACAGAGAGACAGCATAAACAAGAACTAGCCAAGGACTGGTACACAGGAGTCAGGAAACCAGCGAACAAGACAAAGCAGGGCTAAAGAGAAAATTGGAGTCAGGTGCAAAGCCAAGGTCAAGCACGAAAAAAACACTACTACACAAAACAAGCACTGAAGGGAACTGAATCAGAAACCACGATATGGCAGGGAGCTAAGGGAAAGGTGAGTATAAATATCTATTAGTTTAATTTGATTGGCCCTTGTCATATCCACACCCCCAAAACGTGAGTGTATGGGGAATGTGGAATGACATGGGTCAATGGGAGACCTTTTTTATTTTTGGCTCCCACTGTCCCTTTAAAAGCGCGCCCGATACACGCGGCGCACTCCCAGTGCCAGACGAGTCACGTGGCCGCTTCTCGCGATCAATGCACGCCTTCCTGTTCTCCCCGTCGGACGAGCCTCGCGCGGCTCGTGCAGTTGCAGGACCGTGCGCGGCGGGGAAAGAGGACCTCGCCCGGCCCCTGGAGAGGGTAAGTACCGCTACAGATTGCAATTTCAATGTTCTTGCTGTATTGCATGGATTACGCCAATTAGGTTTTTTGTTATAATTGAATGCAGAATGATTTTCTTTGGAAATGTGTTGCATGTGGTTTTCAAGTAATGTGAAACTATTTTTTTTAGATAGTGTGGCAAACTGCTCAAGAAATATATAGATGTTTTCCATGTACTTTACAAGTGTGAAACAGTACGCATATTTACACGAATACCTGATCATAACTGCTGTAACTCAGACCTATTGCTAAACTGTGACACTGACATCTCGGACATACAGCCAGGCAACAAGGGACAAAATCTTGGCCAAGATTATTTAAATATGCCCCAGGAGGATGAAGGGAACGAGAATGACATTTCTAAGCTTTTTCTCCCCGTTAACATTTCCTGCACCTCTAAATGCTGTGTGGAGAGGCCATAAAAACTTCTGATCCACCCATTTGTGTTTAAAGGCTGACAGCAAGAAACATCCATAACCGTGACTGTAGCCCATGGAGTAGCACAGTTAAGGGGAAATGGCCTTGACATTGCTAGAAGACATGCATTTAAGGGGTGTAGTGTGAGGAATTGGGGGTGGGGTTTGAGCTATCGGAGTATATATAGTGGCCCTTTTAGATCATGGGCCATCTTAATTTAATCGTCACTTACCTGTTTTTGTCCCACCCACCCTCCCTCCCTTTTTGTTTTAGCTACCGTTTGGTCACAGAGGCGGGGGCTGGATAGAGAAGTTGGGATATAGGTTGTTTGTCCAGATGTAAGTTAGTTTAGTTCGCTAAGAACAGTTAGGTTTGGAAGGGTATTGGTAGGTTCAAGCTCGTTGGTAGCTCTGAACCTGGTGTGTGTAGAGTGTATCTTGGTATACCCCTACATTGTGAAATCTGGAAAATCATGCCCTTGGTGGCAATGGTTTATGTTTTACATGTTAATTATATGCTATAATGTGTTATCATTTATTGTGATGTGGGTCATTGTCTGGGGTATAATTGTTAAGGGAGTTGGGGTTGATATGTAATGTTTAAGTATGTTGACAATGACCTTAAAATGTTTTATATTGTTAAAGCTGTGATAGTTTTCACAAAAATAAGGTGTCTGAGTATCCTGACTATCTGACTATGCATATAATAGCACAGTGACCATTTTGAAAAGTGCATGTGCAGATGAAGGACATGGATCAACTCGACCTGCAGTATTTAATACCATAGAGGCAAACAAAACTTAAATTGCACAGAAATGTCATGCTTGATTTATTCATGAACTTAAGTACGGCCTAGTGACTTATACACAGTGTGTAACAGAGAAACCACAGAGCTCTAAATTTATTCAGTGCTCTGCCATTTAGGAGTTAAATCACTTTGTTTATGCAGCCCTAGCCACACCTTCCCTGGCTGTGTTTTCCACAGCCTCCATGAAAAATGTGTTTCATTTTTACAGCGCAATGTGTTTACTTTTGACGTTCTTATCTTCTGATCTGTTCATTGAACTTTAGTCACACACAGTAGGATTTAGCAGATTGCAGATTATTATCAGAGTGAAAGATAAGAAATTGTAAATTAAATATATTGTGCAATAAGGGAAGCTAAAGATTTTAGGCTCATTTTCAGAAAAGGGAGGTTGTGTTAGTCACAGCCAGGTGATGTAAGGCTAGGGATGCATAAAATGCGATTTAACCACTAAATGGTAAAATACTTAATAGTAAGACTGCAGGAGCATGATCTATATACCAAAAGAGCTTCATTGAGCTAAAGGTATGTTGGTGCAGGACATGTTGGCACTTTATACGTGTCAGCAATATTAATAATTGTTTTTCTGTAGTGATTATGGTGCTGAAGTGCCCTAGTGCCCTACCATGGTAAGTAGTCAAATCGCATGCAGTTTGACAACTTACCTGTCAGCAGAGCACACTGAGCTAATGAGAGCCACTTGTCACCACCAGGCTAGCTCAGTGCTGCAGAGGAGGAGGTGATCAGCACCCAGTGGACCTCAAGTGAGTTGTTAAACTATTTGTGAATGGTTTGACTACTTACACTGGGAGGGTAACAAGACACTTCTGACACCATAACCACTACATTAAGCTTTGTTGAAGTGGGCTGTAGTGGTTATTGTGCTTGCTGCGTTCCCTTAATAATTAAGGGCACATAATTCCTCATGTACACTTAAAGCCAATTTGCTCTTATGAGTCTGAACGTAACAACTAATGGCCCCATGCCAAACTCAAATTTGTAGTCATCATCCAGCCCAATATGTTAATGGTGGGATCTCTCTGTAATTGTACAAGTAATTTCAATATTCATTTTTGACCAGAGCATGTGGCCAAACATATAAAAATCTAATCATAGCTTGTTTGTACTTGGCTAGTATCTTTTATATTTTGTTTATGTTTAAAGTACCCTACTCTTATTCACACACTATCATGCCTTACTGATGAAGGTGTGATGCTGTCAGCTGTTAGGTTTGGGGTGCACTTGTGCCATATTTCTCTCTTGTGATTTTGGAAAACTGTTAAAAATTTGTCACAAACAAATATAAATTAAAGGGATACTATAGTGACCAAAACAACTTTAGCTTAATTAAGCAATTTTAGTGTATAGATCATTCTCACTGCTCAGTTCTCTGTCATTTAGGAGTTAAATCACTTTTGTTTCTCTTTGTGCAACTCAAGCCACACATACCTGGCTGTGACTCACACACAGCCAACATTAAAAACAAAATTTCATTTTCAATCAGATGTTAACTTATTTTAAATGCGTTTTACCTCCTGCTCTGTAAATTGAACTTTAATCACACACAGAAGGCTCCTGCAAGGTCTAGAAAGCTAGTAACCGTGCAGGAAATAAGCAATTGTAAATTAAACAGACTGTGCAGTAAAGTAAATATAACCATTATATCTCAATTTACAGGAAATGTGTAGGAAGGGTGTGTAAGTCACATGTAAGGAGGTGTGACTAGGGCTGCATAAACAAAGTGGTTTAACTCCTACATGGCAGTGAGACTACACAGGTATGATCAATACACCAGAACTGCTTCATTACGCTAACATTGTTTTGGTGACTATAGCGTCCTTTTAATTAGAGAAATATGAAAAAATTAAGTAAGGTATAAACATGGGTCATGAAATAATAACAACCATCTGAACTAAACTAATACAATACAAGACAACTGATAGTGATACAGCAACAAACTGAACACTCATTTTACTTGTCCCCATGCCATGTTCTATCTGTAAGAGTCCAGACATCAAAGGGCTTTACCTGGCCCCCATCTGGTTTTGCATTCCTTTACCATAGTAAAGCCCCATTCTCTCACACACAAACTTTTGTCAACCCATCATAAGTTTTGACTTCTTATATCTGTACCAGCAAATCTCCTATCACTAATGGTAGTAATCTCACTGCTCAGGGCTGACACATTTCTCCATGTATTGGTCTTACGATAATACTTGTTCCTTCATGTTGTATGGCATCGTAGAATGGATTTGGATCAAGACGGTAAAGGAGACCCTTAATAAATCTTGTAAGTTTTATCACTGTGTGTCAGAGCTGTGTGATATTTACATTTACCTCATCTACCCAAACACTTATAAATTGTATAAAAATGTATTAATTGTATTTCTTCACGGTTTTATCTGATATCCATCTTATAATTGTTTTACTATTTTTCAGGGCATCTCAGGAAAATGCCACATGTAAAAGTTACATAGACATGGATTTGTTCCTTCATTGTTCTCTTGTTCCATCGGTAAGTCCTGATATCTAGAGGTCCAATGTACCTATTCTGGTTTGGACTGGCAACAGTTTATTAATTGCTCAGATATTAACACTCTTACTTATGGAGTACATGGCCAACTGGGACAAAAAATTATATAGCCCAATAATAGTGGTCACATTGGGTCATTATTGGCACACCAAAGTGGGCATGTCCGGTAGATGCTCCACCAGGGCAGCCCACTTGCACTTTGTAAGGGAAATAGCGGCGTCACTTTGTGCAGAGATAGGAGCTGTGCTGTGGGGGGATAGGTATAGTACAGTGTATGCTGGGGATAGGGCTGTAAAGTATTGAAAAAGTAACTAGTAAAGACCCTCCTCCCTGGCCCATGGTAGGCCAAAGTGAGGGGGGAGGAGGGTCTTTACTAGTTAATATAATAATTATTACTACTTTTTCAATACTTTAAGCCACTTTACCCTCCAAATTACAGCCCCTATACACCACAACTGCTGCCCTTACAGCACAGCTCCTTCTCCTCTAAAACGGAACAGAATAATTATCGCTGGTGATCCTGTTAGGCACATGCTCTAGACCACCAGTGGTGCAAAATGTTCCTTCGTGCAAGCTATTGGGAAAGTATCAGAGGGTTTCTGTGGACTGATCAACTCCGGGAGCGGTTCAATGTATGCTCTCTGGTCTCTCTAAAATTGAAGTGGGGGAGATGGCTGGTGAGGGAGATATTTGATATAAAAACCAAAATGTGGAATGAGTGCTTAGCTAAATATGTGGATGTGCTTATATACACTCTAACTAGCATTAATTGTGAACCTATAGACTGTAAGCTCATTTGCGCAGGGCCCTCTTCAACCTATTGTTCCTCTAAGTTATTGTAATTGTCTCATTTATTGTTAAATCTCCCCCTTTGATAATATTGTAAAGTGCTACGGAATATGTTGGCGCTATATAAATACCAGTAATAATAATAATAATAATAATAGTGCCACTCAAAAGTAATATTTGTAAAATTCAGCAAGTGGTTTTGTTGTAGGTTCTTATCATTTTGGCACTGTCCTTTCTTGAGAGGCGCAGAAACAAGACCATCATTGATGATAGAATACAACTTCTGGATAGACGTTTTGGCTTTGTCATGTAAGTGCTGCCTTTTCATCCCTTATTGTTTATAATGATGTCACTTGTAAATTCCATAGTGGTTTTATTAGTGGTCAATAGGTTTGTAAATAATATTACAGTCAGACTGTGAAGATTACAGTAGGCTTGTATAATGTTTGATCCCAATTTAATCCCTTTCCCAATGTATAATACCCCTTTGTTAAAGCTTCATACACATGTGCAGCCTCAAAAGATGTGGATAGCATTTTTGCTCATATCTCAAATAATATAGTGAAGAATAAATATTGCTCTGTCATGTTTTTGTTTTTAGTATGACATTTATAAACATTGCCTACATCAGGGGTAGGCGACCTTCGGCACTCTAGAAGTTGTATTCCACAAGATTTGGAGTGCTAAAGGTTGCCTACCCATAGCCTATATGTTGCTTCAGCCAACAGTAAGGTTAACCAAAATGAGGGCTTATGTTAAAGGGCCACACTAAGCTCTTTCACAATTTTCAACATTTTACAGCAGAAAACCCTACACTGACTATATACTGAGAGTGATTTGTAAAAATCTCTGCAACTATAAGACCGCCCTCTAGTCCACACACAGCAAGAGAGGAGTTTTCACTTCCACCTTTGCTTTGTCAGTTGTGTGCTATGTATGTGTGGCATGCGGTTGCCATACACACTAGTAAGAGGGCTCTTTTTATTCTCCTTTCAGAGAACCAAGCCTCAGCTGTGTGCTTGTGTTGTTGACTTCTCAGAAGATCACGGCATACAACCCAATTCACTAAACTACAGAACTAAGTTATATATAAACTGATCGCTCCAGTACAGCTGCTATGTTTCTAGAGCAGTTCTGCTCATCAATTCGAATGTTTGGAACAGCTGTGATATACTGTCTATCCCATAAACCTGTGGACCAGGATTTATGGGATAAGATCACACCTCCGTAGACCAAAAAGAGATGCTCCTAATAGATGAGCCTATTACTGGTCTGTGAAGGGTGTATCTGAAGTAGCATACAGTCTGTATAACCAGTGCAGTTTATGCAGATTATGAAGGAAAATATCTATTTTTATTTTTTTATCAGTGTAACACATTAAACAAATACAATGTAATTGTTTTACCATTGCTTCACTTTAAGAAAATTAAAGAACACTTAGGTTTTTTTAGCCTCTACAAAGAAGAACCATTAGACAAACTGCATTAGCAATACATTTAAAATTCCTGTTTGGCGTATAGTATTTCATGCATATTTTGTGTCTAACTATAAATAAAGAATTAAATTTTAAAAAAAAAGCAAAAACAAAAAAACAGCAATGCAGGACATGGAGGGAGACTATGTTGGCCCAAATACACATACATTTTACAGACAAATGTGAACGTAGAATGTATTTTTTATCATACTTTATAAGATTAACTAATCAGACGTTGTAATGTATAGTTATTTAACTAATGGATTGCCTACCTTTTATTAGTCCTTTAGATCTTATTGGAACATTTAATAACAGATGGACATTCGGTTTTGCCTTTGGAGCCATAGCTAATAAAGTAATGTCTCTCTTCTCTGACGAGTATTTGCCAGCAGGTACACCTCCTTGGGCAAGAGGTATGATTTACATTTTTATACATTATGTTTTAAAATTAAAGGAGAACTGACACTTCTATGGAATTTACATCATTTAGTAAAACATGGAAAATTACCTACAAATTGTGTATTCTTTAAAATTTATAGTAATGATTTAAAATGATAATCCAGTCTAGACATATCAAAGCCAGGGCAAACATTGCTTCTCCTATCCAGCTAATGTTTTCCCTGGTTTTACCTTGTGCTTGTCTCTAACCTGACTACAAGGTGCAAAGGACAAACTTTAGCAATGATTGACAGAGAGGTAAGATGGAGTCACTCAGCTGAAGGATAAGGAGGTGTGAATTTGTAAAATTGTACTTTTCACATATCACAAATACATATTTGGGAAATACAGAGATACAATTAGGTCTGGATATATTTGAACACTGACATACGTTTTGCTA
>OW240916.1:98096189-98124420 GCA_933207985.1 Pelobates cultripes | reverse complement strand
ACACACACTAACATCCACACACACACACTAACATCCACACACACACACACTAACATCCACACACACACATCCACACACACACACTAACATCCACACACACACACTAACATCCACACACACACATCCACACACACACTAACATCCACACACACTAACATGTGTTTTTGTTTATGTTTTTATTTACCCTCCCCCCCAGCCTCCTTACTTTTGCTGGGGGGGTTCTTCCTCTCCCTGGGGTCCTGGGCTCCAGTGGCTGCAGGGCGGGCGGGCGGCCGGCCGGCCGGCGAGGGAGCTCTTCCCCCGAGCGCTCTGCTCAGCTCCCTCGCGCGCCGCCAGCAGAGTGAGGCTGAGAGCCGGAATATGACGTCATCAACCCGGCTCCCAGCCTCCCTCGCCGCCCGCCCAGCGCTGCCCGCTCAGCATGTCTGTTAGCCGCGAGGCTAACAAGGCATTTGCCCTGGGCATTTGGGGGCGGCTTTTTTGCCGCCCCCTGAAAAATGCCGCCCAAGGCAAATGCCTTGTTTGCCTCGCGGCTAATACGCCCCTGGTGCCGGTCCTATCCTCCTGTCTAACCAAGAAGTTCCAGATCTGAGCTCAGCTCGGCAGTGGAGGTCTTAGCTCAATGGCTGAAGTGGCCTGCCGTGGTTATGGTCATTGAAGTGTTCATTTAAACTGACACTCCAAACAATGTAGCAATGTAGTTTCTCAGCACAGTTTATGGAGCAAGGAGATCCCCTATACCTGTTTCCCTACACATATATATATATATATATATATAGTGACGGACCGCCTGCCACCCCGACTGGGTGCCTCCGTCAAACGATGCTCCTAGTGCTCGCCAAGGACCATCAGTACCACAAACACCATGAACCGCCGCAGCTTGGTTGTGGTTTCGCCATCCTCCAACCACCCTTGACCCAAGACCTGGCTCCAGCTTCCAGTGGGTGAACCTCTCCTGAATCCAGAGAACAGGAACCAGGAACAAGAAGAGCTAGTGATTATACTCTGGTGAGTATAGTGATTATAGCAATCCCCAGAGTGTAGTTCTCCAATCCCCCAAACATGAGCCAAGACTTCATGAAGGGGTAAAGCAGGTCTGTTTAATGCAAGCCAGCACTCACAGTTTATACAATTCCTCAGGCCAGAGGCACACTGGACCTGATGGAACACAGGCACGCAAAGGACACAAACCAATCAGAACAATACAACACTGTCCGACACTCCCACATACAGCACACAAGCCCTCCCCTCTGCCTGTGATATAATTAACTAAGACAGTGGACTAATTCAATTAACCATAAGCAGAAAATAACATACATTTTTACAAACCCCAAAATACAACATATCCCCACAAAAGTCATACCCCCTGACAGCCCCGATCTGGGTGAACAACATATCCAAAAATCACCCAGATCGGTTCAGGGGTTCAGGAAATTCCTGGAAGTCTTATTTTTGCCCCACCGTGCACATGGTCCCATACCCAAAACAGTTCCATACACTCGACGGCAAAACAATGCTGGACAATTTAAGATGGCCGCCGCCGCCACCACATGTTTGAATCTGTTCCAGTTAAAAGTCCAAGGGGCAGAAACTGTGCCTTTAAAATCCAATATGCCCAAATAGTGTTTTTAAAGGGCAATATATCACAGGGGCCATAGTCACAGGGCAAGAGGCTGGCAAGCAGGCCTCTCCAAATCCCAGTGACGAAGGTGCTTTCGTCATATATATATATATATGTATGTATCAGAAATTTATATGTAGAAATTAAGTATTATACCCACCATCCCATATTGCCACATCCCTGAGCTCACTTAATTGAACCATTAGTATATTATTGTATTTCTCTAAAAATCTATATACATACTTCACAAACACAGAAACACTGCATATCTCTTGCTGTTTGTGAGACCAGTCGTGGGAAACGTGTGCGTGTGTTCCTGTGGGTAGGTAAGGGTTAATATAGTAATAAAAAGCTGCGCTATCTCCAGAAGTGGCTCTCTCCAGTAAACAGGATTCCGAGCACTCAATGCCTATGTCTGCTTTGCATAATAAAGGATGTCAGAGATTTATCCATACACAGAGCTGGAGACGTGGTACAGAGACACAATTCATTCTCTGCGCCTTACTTACAAGCTATTTTCTGATGTGCAGAAGCCGAATATTGATATTTAACAAGGGATGTTTGAAAAAGGCCCGTCCTGTCCTCTATTTAATGCAGCTTTAATCTCATCATGTAAATAAACAAGGATAAACAGGAAGATCTGAAATTCATTAGAAATCTGTAACTGCAGACTATGCTTACTCTACCAGGAACAGACTATTCGACCCATTAAACGTGTCACTGTCATTAGGTCACTTTGTTCCTACATGGGACTGTCCCTTTAACCCATTAAACATGTCACTGTCATTAGGTGACTTTGCTCCTACATGGGACTGTCCCTTTAACCCATTCAACATGTCGCTGTCATTAGGTCACTTTGCTCCTACATGGGACTGTCCCTTTAACCCATTAAACATGTCGCTGTCATTAGGTCACTTTGCTCCTACATGGGACTGTCCCTTTAACCCATTAAACATGTCGCTGTCATTAGGTCACTGTGCTCCTACATGTGACTGTCCCTTTAACCCATTAAACATGTCACTGTCATTGGGTCACCTTGCTCCTACATGGGACTGTCCCTTTAACTCATTAAACATGTCGCTGTCATTAGGTCACTTTGCTCCTACATGGGACTGTCCCTTTAACCCATTAAACATGTCACTGTCATTAGGTCACTTTGTTCCTACATGGGACTGTCTCTTTAACCCATTAAACATGGCGCTGTCATTAGGTCACTTTGCCCCTACATGGGACTGTCCCTTTAACCCATTAAACATGTCGCTGTCATTAGGTCACTTTACTCCTACATGGGACTGTCCCTTTAACCCATTAAACATGTCGCTGTCATTAGGTCACTTTGCTCCTACATGGGACTGTCCCTTTAACCCATTAAACATGTCGCTGTCATTAGGTCACTTTGCTTCTAATGGGACTGTCCCTTTAACCCAATATTAATATCAGTGTTCTGGTGGAATACATTGTGACAGACAGTATTAGGTGGAGACAGATGTCAGGTTTCGGTTTGGAGTGTTCTCTGCCTTATTACTGTAGTCAATAAACGATAACAGCCTGACTATTTGATGTTATAGCAAGGCTTTGTTTTATATTCACAATTTCCTCCTGTGTCTGATCTTAATGATCTGTTTAACTTTCCTCGCTAGCGATGAATGTTCAGTCAAATAACTCTGCCGAGCTGCTATTCTGGAAACTTTGCTCTCACTTTCCCACCAATTGTATAACAATGTGTGTGTGTAAGACCTGGATGGGGGGTTCTGTAGGAAGCTTGATCGCTGTGAATTTATAATTTATTGTTACTGGCGCTCTTTAAGTTAGTGAAGCAGAGAAAATGTATTAACACTTTCAAATAGTCAACTGTGAATATTTTCTATCCCTCATGCAGTTATGGGCTGTATGGAATAAGTCATTAGTTCCGTGATTATATGCCAAGCAGCATGGACCTCTCATTCCCAGGTCAAAGACCTTCTATAAACCACCAGTGAGATTGTTCCAGTCTATACACAACATGTGTAGAATCGGTTGAAAAGACATACATAGGCATGTTTATCTGCTAATAGGTGTACTGCTACATCACTAGAAAATTCAACTTGTTACTAGCCTTTGGCAAGTTAGCAAATGTGATGTGTTAGCCCAGGGATGTACTCTTAAGCGTGCGCACGGGGTGTGCCGGGTGTGCCTGGGCACACCCTAATCGCCTATGGTGTTAGACCGGCAGGGGAGATCTCAGGATCCCCCCTGTCGGCTCATGCAGAGCCAGCGCTATCCGAGCGCCGGCTCTGCTTTAAGCATCCCCTCACCGACCCACAGGCAGGGAGGGAGGCAGGAGAGGACCTCAGATCAGATCTCGATCAGATCTCGCTCAGATCTCGCGAGAGTGAACTCTAGCCCAGCAGGCTAGAGTTCACTCTCCACTGGACCACCAGGTATGGATTGCAGCAGCAGCAGGATCCCTCCTCCCAGGCACAAGGTAAGAAGGGAGGAGGGATATTTACTAAATGGCCCCCACACAATGAACACAATTACCCAAACATACAGCACACACACACATCATCTACACACATACAATACACACAGCACCCTTACACACACACACACTAACAGCACCCTCACACACACAGTATCCTTACACACACAGCGCCCTCACACACACAAACACTAACAGCACCCTCACACTAACAGCACCCTTACACACACAGCATCCTTACAAATACACACACACACACACTAACATCACCCACACACATACAGCACCCGACTGGGTACCTCCGTTGAAGGATGCTCCTAGCGCTTCCAGAGGGCTCCAAGCGCTTAGCCAGATACCACAACCACCGCAGACCCCACAAACCGCCGTAGCTTGGTTGGGGTCTCGACGTCTCCTACCCACCCTGGACCTGGTACAAGGCTCCAGGCTCCAGTGGGTGAACCTCTCCTCCAAGAGAGGGCAACAGGAACAAGCTCTTAAAAGACCTTAAGTGATTATCCAAGGGAGCATGCAGAGCATAGCAATCCCTTGTAGTGATATAGAAATTCCCCCAATAAGAGACAAGACTCTAGATTGAGGGTGAAGAAGAACTCTGTTTTACTTGGCACCAAAGGGCCTTCTTTTATGCAGGTTTAACACATACAGGACCGCCCACAGGGTTTTACAGAACAACCACGATAAACACCTAGTATACAGTACAAACACTCCCATCAATTACACACAAACCCTCCCCTCTGCCTGTGATATAATTGCTGAACACAATGGGTTAAAGTAATTATCACAGGCAGGAAAAAATTACTTTTTGCACATATACTATAACTTTAAAACCACACATCCAATCTTCATAACCACATTTTCAGAACCAGCATACTTTAAATATAAACATAACCAAAATTCAGCCAAATCTGTCCAGTACTTAAAAGGTTAGCTGGAAGTCCGACCGACCGCAAGCACATTTTCCTGCCCAAAACAGTTCCATGGATTTGGGCTGTGCGGTCGGTCTATTTTACACTGAAAAAATGACTAAGTCCCATTCGAACGTGCGTTTGAATCTTCGAACGGGACTTAGTCTCCAGCCGCTGTGTCGAAGTGCAGGAGAAGATAGGGGTCAGCGGTGATCGTTGAAATATGTATCCTATTTCAGTTCCATGGATTTGGCTACACATACTGCTGACCTTGTTTGAATGAACAAAGATGGCCGCTGCCTTGTGTTCATTTGCACGAACGGCGGCCACCCAGCGGTCGGCAATTTACTTACAGCAGGCTCCCAGCCTGGGAGGTAAATTACCTGCACACTTCCACTTCTGGGTGGTCCGCCTTTGTGGTACTTGGTTCAGTAAGTCCCATTTACTGAACCAAGTGTAAAGAAGCCATGAACAAAGTACTTTAACCAAGTCTGGGGACACTGGGGACACAGGCTTAAAGGGGCAGTGTCCCAAACACCTCTGGGGACACAGTCTTAAAGGAGCATTGTGCCAATTTTCCCCATGTCCCAAAAATATGCTTAAAGGGCCAGCATCAGTCCAGTGAAAGTCCATAAGCCCCTATAATGTTCTTAAAGGGCCACACCCCCCCGGGCCATAGTCACAGGGCAGGAGGCTGGAAAACAGGCCCCTCCAAAAACCAGTGGCAAGTTCACTTTCACCACATACATAATATTAAATGCCATAACTGACAAGCCGCAGTATGGTTTTAATAAATGGTGTATAGATTGGCAGTCATATAACTGGAGTACCTTATGGTCTTAGGGAAAAATAAAAAAACATCCTTATGGCATGCGGCAGGATGACGTAGGGACGTGACCGCACGCATCCAGGGACGGAGCTAAGGAGGTCCGGCGAGGAGAAAGCGCGAATACAGCATGATAACTTGTGTTGTGTGATCAGAGAGGAGAATGAAGTTATCTAAGCGGCAATCGGAAAACAAAGCATAATGGAGGAGAGTGGAGGGGCCCCAAGACGGCAGATTGGAGCTTGACAGCAAGTAAACTCGTCAGATAAAACGAGCCTGTGGTTCTCCATCCCTTCTCCCTGACAGCCTTAATACAAACAACACCTTCTGAAACCAGTGAAATGAGAGGAATGAGGAGGAGATAAGGAGGAGTGAGTAAAAAATACATGCTGCATGGGGAAAACTCTCAATATTGCTACGATGGGAATTAATATTGTTCTGAATAGTCTAGGAGGCATCTCATAATTGTACAAGTTCACTCTTGTAATTGGAATATATTTTTTGGTTAAAGCTATACAATGTATCTGAATTTCTAATGCTCTATGGTACAGCACAGCAGCTGGGAAAAGCATAAGAATGTATTGTCTATTGCAGTCTTTTTATTTTGACGCTCTGCAATTTCAGCTTTTTAAGCTTAGATCAAGACCTAACTGACATATTAAACCATCAAAGAAACATACTAAATGTGAATGTCTGTTGTTATAAACTAGGCCTTTGGTGCTACATAGGAAAAATACCAGAAGAAATCGAGTGATTTTGCAAAATTAGCAACGATCGAAATATGGCCTCTAAGACACAGGAAAAAATCGTCTCTAAAAAAGATAAGAAGAAAAAGCCCAAAGCTGATAAATGAGCTACAATCCCCCCCCTTCACCCCAGCTAATAAACCTCAAAAGGAAAAAAAAAATGTTAAAAATGGAGGAATCTTCAATGTCACTGTCTCGCTTAGAAGATTCACCTGGTAGCGCAGACAGCTCTAATGGAACCAACATTACCCCAGATTTCCTGAATAGTTGGAGGCTATAACTATTCAAATAAATAAAAACACAGAAGAAATAAAGCAGCAGATCAACTGTCTATCAGAAAGAGTCAAGACAATAGAAGAAAGACAAGTGAATCGAGAATTTCAAGATAACTGTCTGAAAGATTAAAATTCCTCACTGACCAAGCAAATAGAAAAATTGGAAATAAATTTGGGAGATATAGAGGATCGCTCCCGAAGAAAAAATCTACGCATGCGAAATGTCCCAGAAGCAATTACTCAAGAACAAATTCCTGAATTTTTAAATAAACTTTGGAACTCATGGGAGAGAGATCTAACAAAGTTCAATGTTAAAATAGAGAGATCCCATAGAGTCTTCAAAACAAAAGCGACCCCAGATAACTTGCCAAGAGACATAATTATCAACTTCCAGTCCTTTCAATACGGTATATTAAGATCAAGTAGATCAAAATCCCTCAAAGAAGATGAATTTAAAAACATTTTATTTCTACAAGATCTATCCTTCTTTACTAAAGTCTCCTTGGTGACTAACACACTACAAATTAACGATATGAAATACTCGTGGGGTTTCCCGACGGCAATAAGGATTTTCATGGAAGGACAATTGATCTCATTGAAGTCAGTAGAAGAAGACGATACTTGGCTACAATAAAAAAGAATAGCTTTATAAGTACTCTTTGTTAAAAGCATACAGGAGGGAAAGGTGAGATATACAAGAAAATTCACTGATGAGCACGGCTTCGTAGGGACGCTTACCAGATCCGATGAGTGTTACATTTCGCATAATAGTAATATAGTTATTGTGGTAATTGATATTTATCTGTTTGGTTGATGAATAGTTAGTATAAAATGCACAGAATTTGGGCACCGAGATAATATGAAGATCATATTAAGAAATGTAACAGTGACTTAGTGGGGATGCGTAATATGAAATACATGAGAACATTCACAGCAGAGCACGGATATGCAGGGGTGTATTTTTTATTTTTTTGCCATATGTAATGGATACTTATGACAAAGTAACAAAATATGTTCTAAAATCGGGTACCAGCACATGTTGTAGATAAAAAGGAATTTAAACAGGGAGGATATTTTTTTCTCTCCTCTTTTAGGATTAGAGTTTTATTTTTTTTAAGGGAAGGGAAAGGAAAAGAAAGAGGGAAAAGAAAAGAAAAAGAAGAGTCTCACTTTTTTTGATATGGAAAAGATTTTTTTATTTTTCTATACTCTACTTTTTTAAAATTATTTTTATATTCCATTTGTTTATTTAATATTTTTTTCACCGAGGTTTTCAAACTAAACAAACACAATACACAGACGAATACTATTATGCAGGGGATTCTGTATATATTTGGAGGAAGTTAGAAGTATTGTTAATAATGTATGTGATTTAACATTCTGTAAAGATTTGGGAGCAGCTGGTCCTATACAGGTGAATCTGCACATGGAGCTATGAGTATGTATAGATATGTAATGTGTGTGTGTGTGTGTGTGTGTATATATGTATGGAATCACACACATTGGGGTGTCTGTACAAACAGTTCCGTAGTGAAGAAAAGGTATTTACACAGGGGGTATATTTCAACAGATTTAATGGCTTATTAGGGTGGAAATTGTGGGGTTTTTGTTTGTTTTTTTTACTCTCTTCTCTCCCTCTTAATTTCAATACAAAGAGGATAGTTCTCTACCCCCAGTTTCTTCTCTATTTAAGATGATACACAAGAGATAATATTGTTAAGGGAGGGGAGAGGAAGAGAGAAAAAGGATGGAAGGAAGGAAAGGAAAACCAAAAGATAAAGGAATAAAAATAAGAGAGACAAATTTGTTCCACGCCGGCCAAAACCAGATCCTCCTCAAGTTCTTAGGAGAACTTAGTGTGTGTAATTGTATGACACACAATGAGGAAGATGGAGAGAAGGCCTTTGGATAGGGCTTTCCGAGTGTGGGGAGAAGTTAGTGTTTGTTTCAATGTATTTCAGGTGTTGTATGTTTTTCACTTCGTTATGAGCAAGGTGAGCAGTCTGCGGAAGCCCCCATACCTGTCCAGATGTAAAAAAGAAGAATAGACATGATTAGGTTATCTCAATATGCCACAAAAAAGGTGGGCTTTTAATGATTATTTACAGAAAGAGAAAATCCAAATCGCCTTTGTCCAAGAGACACATTGGCAGAAATTGGATGGTATGGGAAACAGTTCTCTATAGTAATTAGGGCCTCAAGGGTCAAAGAGAAGAAAGGGGGAATAGATACATTTTTAAAACTCTTTAAAAATTGATATAAGACACCAAGACTCAGATCCTGAGGGTAGATTTATAATTGTGGTATTCTGGATATAAAAAGAGATACTCTAATACAACATGGAAATTAGATGAATCAATATTATTAAAGAATGAGAACAGAGAATATTTAGGGAGTGTGTCTTTCTTTTTCTTTAATGAGAACCAGACTGCTGAGGTAGAGGATGATCTAATTTGGTGATCATATAAAGTGGTAATAAGAAGTCATTGCATCAAATTAATGACTTAAAAAAAAAAAGCAGGACTTAGTTTCCAAGATCTGTATATACAGTTATATAAAATATCAAACGCTCTTAAGTTAAATTCTAGTCAAGAAAGCCAACGCAAACGAAAAGAGATAAAAAAAGAAAATAAAAATAAAAACTACAGAGAGAATCGATTGTAATATGATCAAGATGAAAACGAAATACTATTCTAGATATAACAGAGCAGATCAAATTCTAACCAATCAACCCAAAAAAAAAAAAAAGCTCAAATAATCGAGTCGAGAACATCGAGTTCAAGGAGATGAGTTGTACGTCTCCCAGGGGGATATAGGCCAAGCCTTTAACAAGTTCTATAAGGAGCTATATAATCTTCCAGAGAAGGTCCATAGAAAGGAAGCTGATGGCTAAATATCTCATTTGAATCTACCAAAGACTTCTCTAGAGCAGATGACTATAATGAACAAAGAAATGACTAAAGAAGAAGTAATTAAGGCTATCGATAAACTAGCACGTCATGAAGGTCCTAGCCCAGATGGTTTGGGCTAATGGTTTTTATAAAGCAATGAAAGGTATCATATCAGAACATTTGGCTAAAACGTTTAATTTTGCGGTTAAGTGGGGTAGGTTTCTGCAGGAAATGTTAAAGGCCAATACTTCCCATTTTAAAGCCACGTAAAGAACCATCGGATGTAAAAAGCTACAGACCCATGTCTCTTATTAATGTCAATGTGAAGTTGTTTGCCTCAATCATAGCTGAGAGAATTAAAATGGTGTTGCCTAAATTAATCCTAAACATTGCCTAAAGGTTGATCCACACTATACACTTGGCAGATCAAGGAAAGAGACCCCTTCTGATCCTGTTGCCGGATGCTGAGAGAGCCTTTGACAGGGTCAGTTGGGGCTTTATGCAAAAAGTGTTTGAAGCCTTTGGTCTGTCTGGGTGGATACAGAGGGCTTTTATTGTGCTTCAATGGCTAGGACCATTGGACCCAACATATGCATACCGTGGTTCGAGTTAAAAAATGGGACGTGACAGGGTTGCACTCTGTCTCCGATCCTACATATTCTAACATTTGAAGTATTAACAGCCAAATTAAGGGGTAATAAGCCAGCAGAGGGTGAACTGATCCCTTGTGGGCATCTACTATCCCTTGTATACAATATTATACAATCAATTTTCTAAATGTGTAAAATTAATTGATTTAGGGAAAGCTAATAATTCACCTTTAGCAATCCAAAGATGGGTAAAAGATTTAAATATTAAAATTGATGAAGAGGTTTGGTATGAATCTCTCCATAGAATGAACAAATATGTTCACAGTTCATCTTTAGTAGAAACCCAGTATAAATTGATGAATAAATGGTATCTAGAATCTAGAATCTCAGTTTTATCGCAGATCAGTCGTGCTGGAGATGCAGGGTGGAGAGTGGTAATTATTTGCATATCTGGTGGTCTTGTGAGGCAGTTCTGCCTTTATGGCTATCAGTATGCAAGGCTAAATTTACATGTTAACCAGATAGTATGCTTTTACCTTTAAATTGGCCTTTCAGGACCAAGAGACAGCAGGTAGGAGCCACTCATTGCATTGTTGCGGCAAAGATATTAGAAAAAGGACCAACCCTTTGTTATAGCTCAGCTAAGATCTGTTTAGTTTTCAAATCCAGATGGAAAGAGGAATGAGTCACATTAAAAGTTTGTTTGAAGACATAGAGCAATGGGATAAATTGCAACAAAATATGGATTTGGAAACAGATAGAACAGCTATATATATGAGGGAATAAAAAATTCTTCTGAAGGATGGGAGTAACGTCCTCAGACCGACTTGAGCTACATGACAAAGTGTTTTAATTGTTTTTATGAATGTAAGTAAGGGTCTTATGTCTGTTTGTAAATATTTATAATTGACTAGTACTCGCCCCTATTTTTAGGGGATGTTAAAGAATTGTATAAATGTGTGATGTATTCTGTTTTGTTATAATATGAAACTATATAATTGTAACGGATCATCTGATCACCTGGCACCCCAACTGGGCACCTCCGTTGACGGACGCTTCCTAGCTGGCAACGATGACCATAAGCACTGCACCAGACACCACAACCACCGCCGTCTGGAGTCTCGCCGTCTTCCTTCCTCCCTGGGTCAACCTCTGACATCCAGGACCATCTGGGGGAGACCTCTCCTCCAGGAGAGCGTAACAGGGACAGCTCTTAAAAGAGCTAAGTGATTAGAGCCCAGGGGAGTATGCAAAGTATAGCAATCCCCAGTGTGATTATAGCAGTTCCCTACAATAATGAGACAAGGCTACGTATTGAGGGTTAAGAAGAACTCTGGTTTAATGAGCACAATGGCATTTCTTTTATACACATTTCCCCACAAGGTTACCACCCATGTGGACCTTCTGGAGCACAGGACACAGAGTCACCAAACCAATAGAAACAATGATTATCACAGTAACACTCCCACATCCAGTCAGCAATCCCTCCCCTCTGTGATATTATTAAGCTAGCTAATGGAATAACGTAATTATCCACAGGCAGAAAAAAATACAAATTTTTATAAAGTCCCATAAGTACCCCATAACATATCCCCATAAATCTTACATCTCCTGATAGCCCTGATCTGGGTGAACAACATATCCAAATCACTTAGATCAGGGGTTCAGAAATGTTATGGAAGTCATATTTTTGCCCAGGCAAACCCATGCCGAAAATAGTTCCAGGGCATTCGCGGCTAAGTCCCCCTGAAGTCTATTTGCGGTTTTAGCCCATGCTAACAAGATGGCGGCCACCACATGGTCGAATGGCAGCCACTTCAACTACTTGGGCACTTCGGCTGTATCCGAAGTTCCACTTCGAAAGTGCAAATCCTTGTGAATAGTTCTTAAAGGGGCAGAAACAGTACTTTAGAATCCAATCTGCACAAATGGAGTTTTTAAAAGGCAACACACCCCAGAGGCCATAGTCACAGGGCAAGAGGCTGTCATGCAGGCTTCTCCAAAAGCCAGTGGCAAAGTTCAATTCATCACAATAATAAAAAAAAATTGAAAAAAAACAAAAAACGCATCCTTATGGTCTCATTGGGTTGTGTTTAGTTGAAAGTCCCAGTCTTTATACGTGCCTCTTAGCATTTAGAGTGAAAACTATGATAGGGGAGTGAAAGATATGAATGAAATTCAAATAAATAAAAATTTAAAAACTGAAATTCATTTCCTAAAAAAAAGTTTATTTTTTTAAAAACATTTTGAATAGATACTCACATTTTCTTTTTGAAAATAAATGCAAAATCATAACGTTTGCCTTAGAATGTAAAGAAATACACGTGTAAGATATAAATTATAAATAAATAAAATTCACCTTAAAACGTAGGTAGAAGAAGAATTTGAGGATATTATAGAAGTGCTACGAATGGGTGACTCCATAAAGATTCAATATGTTGTCTTGTAGGAATCAGCGAGAGGGAGAAGAAAAGAGAGACGCAGAGACTCCAACACGTACAAAGAGACTTGTACTCTGTAATAAGAAGGCAGATTCAAAGAGCTTTCTGAACAAGAACCTTATTCCGGAGGCGGAATGCATAATAACATAGAGGAAGGCTGGTAGGTTATTGTAAACTTCAATTATGTGCTAAGAGGTAAAAGAAAACGCATGCTATATGAATCAAGAATAAAGCTATTCTGTCTGATAGCAAAATGTATGAGACGTTTGCTGTTGTGGAAATCAGGTAAGGAAGCAGAATAGCTGTAGGTATTAGATTGTGATATCGGAGGTTCTTCTCGATACAATAGCTGAAGAGCGAATGGATGTTTGCAGAGCTTCTGTCGATACAGGAAAGGGGGGGTTATAAACAGCTGGGTTTTTATTATGATTATGATTATTATTATTATTATTATATTTACTATATATTCCACAGCAATGCAACAGATAAATAATATCTGCCAGTAATAAGATGAGAAACCGCAACACAACTATTGCCACAATTTATGATATCGTAGGGGTGATATGCCAAACTTCCTGCTGAACTTGTACTGTGCACGTGCAAACCACGGACGTGGCAAGAACACGCCGTAAAATTCCAAAACAATGTGAACGTAGCGGCTTTCTATTGGACAATTTCACGGTATTCAACTTTGATTCATAGAAAAAATATTATGATTGAAAATACTTAACAAATTATGAATTGTAGTATGACAGCTGTATGAGGGCTGCTATTATATCTTATATTATATATTTGCACAAAGTATTCATGGCCATTTCAATAGTAACCTGTGACTGGTAATAATAATAATTTTTTATGTAAAGCCCACAATATGTTAAAACATTTTAATCACCACTAACGTTTACTTATTACTATCGTTTTACATTTTCAGATTTGATTCAATCCTGTAACTGGGCGTCTCCATCTTAGCTACCCGTCAATCATTGTAGCAATCTCTGCAGTTATCTGTCATTGAACATATTGAGTGTGCCATGGCATGCCAGGAATGAACTGGACAGCAACACAGAAATATTTAATATACAGCGGTGTAGCAGACCACGGGTAACCCGACCGGTTACCTCTGCTAATTGCCTTCCTTCACCCGGTCAGGAACCACCTATAGTATGAAGAGACCCATTCCCCCCCCAGTAACTGGACGACACACAGCAATTTTCTTGGCCACAGATAACTTTTATGCACATCCCCATGCAAAGGGTCTCCCACACAACCGTACCGGGTCACCTCCCTGGATCCTCTCCCTACCTGGGGCCCTAGCGCGGGAATAGGATTCTGTTCCCTTTGTTCCCAAAGCCCGCCACTAAAACACAGGGTTTCCCACACCAGCCGCCAGGGGATCTTCTTCCAAAGAGCCTCTGTACTTGAGAGTCCAGGCACGGGAAAAAGGGACCGTCCCCTTGTCTCCCAGGCACAGAAAAGCCCACCAAACCCGCCAGCGCTCCACAAGTGTCTACACCAATCTCAGGGACCCGCACAATGGCTCCTCTCTCACAGTTTGCTCTCCACAATTTTAAAGGGTAATCCAGACGTGGACCCCTTGCTCACGGTTCCTAGAGCGATATCAGCTATGCCTCACTGATGATGTTTAACAAGGCTGAAACGATCGTCTGGGGTTGCTGTATCTCTCGTGCAGAGGGAACTTGCTGGAATTTCGGATCTGGACGGGTGGGACCAGTCTGATATGCTGGCTCTGCTAATTGCCTTCCTTCACCCGGTCAGGAACCACCTATAGTATGAAGAGACCCATTCCCCCCCCCCCCAGTAACTGGACGACACACAGTTACAACACAATTTTCTTGGCCACTTATAACTTTTATGCACATCCCCATGCAAAGGGTCTCCCACACAACCGTACAGGGTCACCTCCCTGGATCCTCTCCCTACCTGGGGCCCTAGCGCGGATCCTCTCCCTACCTGTTCCCTTTGTTCCCAAAGCCCGCCACTAAAACACAGGGTTTCCCACACCAGCCACGTGCAGAGGGAACTTGCTGGAATTTCGGATCTGGACGGGTGGGACCAGTCTGATATGCTTCAGAGATGTTCTCTCTGTAATGGCACAAGATGAGCTAAAACCAGCTTGAGTTCTGAGCGGGGACCCACCGATGGGCAGGCTATTTCAGCTGCTGTCCGTCCTCAGTATACTCTTGCGACTTGTTTTTTTGCTCTCCTCTCTCAACTAGCCTACGTCCCCCTGGCTGCCGCCTGTCGGCACAAATGGCAGCCACCTAGGGGAGCACTCATTAATTACTTCCCTTGCAGTTTCACACCTATGTTGCAAGTGCGAACATTCTGATTAATTAGTGTGAACGTTCTAATGGGGCGTTGGGGAGGTCTTTGTTTGGGGAAAGAACAAGCCGGGAACAAACACACGAACGCTGCCCCTGGTTGGCATTCGTCTAACAAAATGGCGGCCAGCCAGGGGAGCTCTCATTGATTGTTTCCCTTGCGGTTTGCGGTTTGACATTTATGTTACTGTCAGGATTACTGTTTGATCCAGCACGTAGAACTGTACAGCACGGATGACAAATAAGTAACGTATTACCGGTCCTTAGAATGGCCGGATTTAACGTACAAAGAATAGTCAAAAATACCAGCCGAGGTCAGGGAACACAGAAAGGGACACAGCGATGAGGAAAGCCAGGAGTCAGGATACCAGAATATAGAGAAGTCAATAAACAAAGCCAAAGTCAAAAACCAGGTAGAAAACTATAAACAGGAACGCGCTCTCAGACAACCACAAGGGAAACCACGACGGGGCACTGAGCAGGCTGAGAACTGGGCCTAAATACCCCTCCTTTAGTTCTGATAGGCTGTAACCGGCCTTTGACCCCAAAGTCAGTTACCAGGTTTAATTTGCATAATTGCTGCTCAGCATTAACCCTTCTGTGGATTAGGTTGCTGCTCGGCACAACTTTTCCTGTGTGGACAGTAAATGTCATTAACCACATTTCTATAAGCGGATGAATATATGACAGTTACAAGGTGAGAACGTTCTAACCAGGTGTTCTAAATTAGATATAGGGGTGGTCCCTGTTAGGGAGGTGAATGAATCCCTTTCATTGGCACAATACATGAAAAGGATAGGCCAAGGATAAGGAAACATAATATAAAAAGGGAATTTCACGAACAGGCAGCGGTTCCGCCACAAATGTAAAAAAAAAAAAAAAAGCCCCCAAAGTACCACATAAAAATATGTTAATATGACTTAAAGTGGTTTCCAATGTTTTAGTAATCGGTGTAATTTCTAGAGAAGCGAGCATTCCCCTCTAAAGATTTTACACGTATCATGACAGGTGGACAGTCGGATTTGCCGGCATATGCGCTAACCTTACCCCAACCCCCATTAAAACACGGACACAGGTTATACTGTTGGACATAATTTGTCAACAGCTTTATTAAATTATTAATAAATAATTAAGGAATAACAAATGGGGTCATTGCCAACAAATCTTAATAATGTTAACCTCCCCCATATACATAACATACCCCTAGCAATGACCCCACAATAATAACAATAGATAACAATATAAATAACATGTTAACACGGAAACTGGCCGTCCAATTTGACCACATTTCCACCAGGTTAAATTGTAGGGGTGTACCGAGACACCGCTACCCACCATATCCATTGTAGGGGTGTACCAAGACACCGCTACCCACCATATCCATTGTAGGGGTGTACCAAGACACCGCTACCCACCAGTTCCAGTGTAGGGTGTACCAAGACACCGCTACCCACCATATCGATTGTAGGGGTGTACCAAGACACCGCTACCCACCATATCGATTGTAGGGGTGTACCAAGACACCGCTACCCACCAGTTCCAGTGTAGGGGTGTACCAAGACACCGCTACCCACCAGTTCCAGTGTAGGGTGTACCAAGACACCACCACACCCCCAGGTTTGGAGCCACCGACGGGCTCGAACCTACCAACCACGTGCAACACTGCCCAATCCACACTAAACCTCAGGATGCCCACTTTCTCCTCCATCTACCCTCCGATTTAACCAGGCCATTCCCCGCCGCTGTGAAAAAACGGGAAATCAACTAACCTAACCAAATACAGGGAGAGTGGGAGGGACAACTGACAGGTAAGCTTAGGTTCAGTTAAAATGGCCACTTCATATAATGGCTGGTATAAATACTCCCCTTATGGCTCTGTCCTACCCAGCATGCTAGCTGCTGTCACTAACTCCCTGTGGCTGCTATGCCTACCTCCTGGCTCTGTCAAGGCCTATTCCTCTTAGCTGCGCTGATCCATGGGCTACAGGAGAAGGTAACAAGGACCAGAGTTTATTAAATATATAATATATAAATATTGTGAATGCTCCTCCTTTTTCTCATCTCTTGGACACTTCTCACTTTATCTGTGAATTAAGTCATATTGGATGTCCCCGACCCATCAATCATCTTTTGTTTGGCGCCATTATGAATCACAAATGTGAATGAACATGCTCTTCCATAGCGCGTTTCATTTCATTTGTGATTGTTTTACATTTTGGTTCAGAGTTTGGGAAATTCGGATGATTACACAATCAGCCCAAATTCGGACGAATTGTAATTCGTAAAGCAATCTTTAAGTCTACCAACTACTTCTGCCCAGAGACCTGCTTATCGCAACTTTATCATTTTATTAGATTTCATTAAATGGACAACCACAGTGTTCAACTCAAACATTTAGCTCTAGCAGAATAAACCTTTTTAAACTTAAGATAATAGGTTAATAGAAAGATACTTTTCTGTTCCCCTGCAGACTGCCGCAGTGCAGCCATTAAAGTTTATTGAAACTATGACTTTATTCTTATATAACTTAATTGTACGAAAAGCATTTTCTGGCACAGAGTGACCTGCCTCTGGCCGTATCCTCACTGGTGCACAAGGAAATAACTGGAATTTAAATTGTATCTTGTTGCAGAAATAAAAGACAGAGTTCTGTTTGAGAATGTCACAAAAAACCAACAGGAAAATGGGTTGTTTAGCATGAGTCATGTGACTTGTCTTTATGCAGAATTTAGAACAACCAACACTTACCATTTGGTATTGATGGCAAACTTTGACACTGTAGGTGATTTTGAACTTAAAGATGTGGAAAAGATAGCTTGCAGATACCTACATAATCATTTTGAGCTGCTACTGACTTAAAAGGGACACTCCAGGCTCCCACACATGTTAGATGCACTGTGTAGGTTAGGTTACAGTTATACTGGGTGGGTTTATATTATTAAAGGGACACTCCAGGCTCCCACACACGTTAGATGCACTGTGTAGGTTAGGTTACAGTTAGTTATACTGGGTGGGTTTATATTATTAAAGGGACACTCCAGGCTCCCACACACGTTAGATGCACTGTGTAGGTTAGGTTACAGTTGGTTATACTGGGTGGGTTTATAATATTGTGGCAAATCCTGTAATTTCCCATGCCGCAGTTATTTTTTCCTGCATTTGGTAGTTTGATCTACCGTACCACAACCACCCCCCTGGCTTATTTAACTTCAAAGTAACCACAAATTAGGTGCTCTCCGAAAGCAAGCAGCGGTACTTAGTCGTTTAGTGTGTGGAACTCTAAGTCGGACACTCGACCTTGTAAACACCGGTAACTTTCTATGAATGCCTGCTTCTGTTCCCGAGAAGCCAGGAGAGCGCTATTGGATGAAAAGGTATGCACAAACTAGAGGACCAATTGCTAACTATGAGACAGGGGAAAACGTTTTGTATTTTGTTCATTTTGGGACTCCCGAAAGTGACTAACAGCTACCACTTTTTTCATGGAACTATTTTGGGCAGATGCCATGTGTACGTTCGGTCAAACCTACACCCCGGTAGTTATTTGGCTTTATTCGTGGGATCTGTGCGCTATTTGGACACTTTGGGCGCTCAGATCCAGGCTATCTGGGGATATAGGATTTGTGGGGGTCTCTATTATATTACATATGTTTTGGGTGTGTTTTATGTTTTATTCTCTGTACCTCTAGTGCCTGGGAGATAATCCGTTTAAGCAAAGTACACTTAATTATCTCCAAGACTCAGAGACTCCTAGGCGTGTTTTACTATACTTTTGCTGGAGACCCCTGGGGTCTCCTGGGGGTCTGTGTACAAAAGTGGGCCATCTGGCCATAATAAAACATTTCAGTTGCACCCTTCATCAAGTCTCAGCTGATGTTTGGGTATGCGAATGACTAAGTGCTTGATTTTTTTCCACAACCTGCTTGGATTTTGGGAGAGTACAAATTAGCGTACCATACGAACAGGCTAGAATCACTTAACCCTCTAGCAGTTCTGGAGTGTGTGAATGAACGTACTATATGAAGTACAAGGGGTTTGTTACAATTATTAAAGGGACACTCCAGGCTCCCACACATGTTAGATGCATTGTGTGGTGTGAGGGGTTCGAAAGGAACCAGATGACTACATCAAGACTACAATGTTACAAAAAACAACATAACTAAATAGTCTATAAATCCCAAAACAATAACGTGTGAAATAGAATTAGTAAATATCTAGATTCAGGCAGAAGACGTACCTTGGTAAACCAGCTGTACGGCTGGAGTGAGGATCACTTGATTGGGTGAATATGTAGGGAATACATGGTATGATGGAACATCAAAGTAAAAATCACATTATACACCTATTATACACCTATTATACACCTATTATACACCTAATATACACCTATTATACACCTAATATACACCTATTATACACCTAATATACACCTAATATACACCTAATATACACCTAATATACACCTAATATACACCTAATATACACCTAATATACACCTAATATACACCTAATATACACCTAATATACACCTAATATACACCTATTATACACCTAATATACACCTAATATACACCTAATATACACCTAATATACACCTAATATACACCTAATATACACCTAATATACACCTAATATACACCTAATATACACCTAATATACACCTAATATACACCTATTATACACCTAATATACACCTAATATACACCTAATATACACCTAATATACACCTATTATACACCTAATATACACCTATTATACACCTAATATACACCTAATATACACCTATTATACACCTATTATACACCTATTATACACCTAATATACACCTAATATACACCTATTATACACCTATTATACACCTAATATACACCTAATATACACCTAATATACACCTAATATACACCTAATATACACCTAATATACACCTAATATACACCTAATATACACCTAATATACACCTAATATACACCTATTATACACCTAATATACACCTAATATACACCTATTATACACCTATTATACACCTATTATACACCTAATATACACCTAATATACACCTAATATACACCTATTATACACCTATTATACACCTAATATACACCTAATATACACCTATTATACACCTAATATACACCTAATATACACCTAATATACACCTAATATACACCTAATATACACCTATTATACACCTACACCTAATATACACCTAATATACACCTAATATACACCTACACCTATTATACACCTAATATACACCTAATATACACCTATTATACACCTAATATACACCTAATATACACCTAATATACACCTAATATACACCTAATATACACCTACACCTAATATACACCTAATATACACCTAATATACACCTAATATACACCTAATATACACCTATTATACACCTAATATACACCTAATATACACCTAATATACACCTAATATACACCTATTATACACCTAATATACACCTAATATACACCTAATATACACCTAATATACACCTATTATACACCTAATATACACCTAATATACACCTAATATACACCTAATATACACCTAATATACACCTAATATACACCTAATATACACCTAATATACACCTAATATACACCTAATATACACCTAATATACACCTATTATACACCTATTATACACCTATTATACACCTAATATACACCTAATATACACCTAATATACACCTAATATACACCTAATATACACCTATTATACACCTAATATACACCTATTATACACCTATTTTGCATGTTATGAGCAGGATACTTTTAGCTAAGGAACGGCTTCCTCTGCTTATGAAATAGTAATTTGCCCACAGACGTCAATTGATGAATTACTATATGCTTGCTCGGCTAAGGGAGTCCAGCTCCATAATGTCACATAGAGTCACCACCCTGGAGATATTGGGAGGTGAGGGCGTGATGGCTGCACACCTTTAGGGATGGATTGGCTAAATGTGTAAAGAGTTACAATGTTGCAAGCAGTTAGCGGACAAATTAAAAGTAGAGCCAGCAGGTGGGTCTTACCAGTCACCCATCAGAAAGGCTGAGGAGGGTTGGACCTGTTTTCCCCTCCCACCATCTCTATAATAGCTTAGAGAATGGTTAGGTTTTCTTTGTGTGTTTTTTCTTTCTGTTTTGTCACAGCAGCCGTGTTCCTTGGCAGCTCCATTTTACTGGAAGTAAAGACCCGGGGAGTCGAGGTCTAAACGGCAGCTGATGGCAAATTGGATTAAAGTAGACGTTAAAAATGTCTGTTGGCTTGTTCCAGAACATGGGTGTTTGTTATTACTGACAATTTAAGCATTTTAAGAAAAGCTGTGGACAATGCCCTATCCAACATAAGAAGTGTTCAGTCTCCTTTGTGGCACGGGGTTAGGGTAGCGGATTACGGGGTTCTAGAAGTAGGGTTTGATTCATTGCTGGTCAGCAGTCAAAGACTGTGGTTTTCTGTAAGCTTTTCAACATGCTATCTAATATGTTCTGTTCTCCAAAATGTAAAATGTTAAAATAAAGAATTTACACAAATGATTCAGAATCTATAGGGGAGAAAAGTCAGATCCGTAACATACCCATTGTATATTTAATGGATATTTGTGTGTCACTTTAAAGATTGAATAAGCTGTTTGTACCGAGTTATACGAGCAATCTTACTAGATGCATTCTAAGAGAAGTGACATTAAACACATTATAGATCTTTGTGCACAATCTCCATGGATTTCTCTGGATTTTTCTTGAAAGAATCAGATACCACTTTATTCATTATTATTGCTGTGCTTCACACATGATCAATTCTGTACAGAAAAATATACATACATGTACCCAGGGGACTAGGGAATGAAACTTGTAACATTGCTGGAGAGATGCATGGCGTTAGAATAATGGGCATTTTATAGCGTATTCGCTTGCTACCCATAATTCCTTGCTCCCTGCTTGAGTAGCAGCTTATAAAATGCTTTTGCTGACCGCTGAAATGTTTGGCTTTCTTTTATATAGCCGGTAGTTATTCTGGAAAGGTATTGCAGATCATTTTGATGTGAAATATCTTGTAATTTAATTCCCACACCTTGGAAACGGGGAAGAGCAGAACCTTCTAGATTTCCTGTGAAAGAGCGGAGCAGAATGTATGTTTAGTTCTTATATCACTCGGCTTGTTATGAATTTTGTATTTTATTACTGTGTTTTATATATAGCTCTGTGCCTCTGCCTTGCGTCCCCTCACCGTGTCACCCCCTCTCCAGGTCTGAATAAGGCTGCAGCCATTCCTCATAGCAGTTCACAGGAAAGATTCTATTCTAAGAATGATGGCAGTAAGTCTATCCCCACATAGGTGCTAACACCCCTTTGATTTAAATCAACATGTCTGCAGAAACTGGTGAACACCTACAGGGGCTTGCACTGGCTACACTAGCTATTGGGAGACTTAAAACGAGGAAACAATTACATATATAGCTGCATGTTTGGTCATTTCTATATTTATATACATACATACACACACACACATATACATACATAAACATATATATATATAAATATATATATATATATATATATATATATATATAAGGCAGACAGGAGAGATGTTCAGGTAATATAATGTATAATGTTTACTTGCTTCTAGTAGACCATACGGCTTCTCCATTCCATATAAAAGTTTCTATGTCAAATTTAAATAAAGAATACTGACCCCCTTGAGTAAAGACCACTCAGACAGTACACGGTCAATTGACCGTGTACACTTGTGCACGGTTGGGCTAGAAGTGGGAGGGTTAATGTGCGAGCACTGCTAGCGGGTCGTGAGGGCATCGGCAATAGTCCATGCGATTCCCTTGTGGACATATAGTTCAGAGGTCCACACGGACAGTGCTCAGATTGGAGCGCTTGTCCGCAAGGGCACTGCAATATATAAGGTGCCTTATACCCTGAGGTAACAGCTGGCGCCAAAACAGCTGAAGAAAAACTGCAGGCCAAAATAGCTGTGGCAGATTTGAATTAGAGCTGTTCCCTGCTCCCTCCCTCCTGAGTCCTTTCCTGGGGAGCAGCGAATGTCCGTATGCCTGAGTGATAGAAGTACGCTTCAGGGGAGAAAAAAGAGTTTTTAAATCCAGAATGATTTATCAGAGGAAGCAAGAAAATCAGGATTGCAGGGAAAAGGAAGAAGAAATCATGTCAGTCTTCTGGAACTGGGACAGTACCGGTTATTGACGACAGTGAGCAATCCGGTATCTTGTTTGCCGCGCCGTCAGAAGGAGCGGATAATTCGGCTGGCGGGTCCTTTCCTGGGGTTTCTCAGCAGGCTAAGCTAGGAGAGGCACTGGCAGTGTTAATTCAGGCTTTACAGGGTAAGGCGGATAGTCCGGCTTTAGCCTGGGTTCAGGAGGTTTTGGAGAAATCGTCACAGTCAACTATGCCTGGAAATAATACAGTTAGTTGACCTGACAGGAATAGTACACCAGTTAATGAAGATTGCTTAAAATAGGCTTTAGCTTGCAAAGCTTCTCTGCTTGGTTTTCATTTAGCAAATTCAACCAAAGAAAAGATATCAAATGGAGAATATTTAGATATTCTTTCTTGTTATCAGTGTCTAATAATATTATTATTATTATTATTGTCATTTATATAGCGCCAACAGATTCCGTAGCGCTTTACAATATTATGAGAGGGGGGATTTAACTATAAATAGGACAATTACAAAGAAAACTTACAGGAACGATAGGTTGAAGAGGGCCCTGCTCAAATGAGCTTACAGTCTATAGGAGGTGGGGCATAAAACACAATAGGACAGGAAATAGCAATCAAATAAGGTGGGAGTGAAGCAGAGCTGGAGGTGACAAGAGAGTGCTGCCCTTTAGGAGAGAGCAAGAGACAGGTATGTTACATAGTTACTGTGGCGGAATCAACCTCGCCACTGTGCACTGGAGGAGCCTGGTTGCTCGCCTGCTCCCTTTAGACTATGGCCCGGCAGTTAAATGCTTTTATTTTCCCTGCTGAAAGGTTTATTTGTGCCTTTCTACCGAACAAAGTACCGAACGATGGACCACCTGGGAACTGGAGTGTGTCGTCAATTGACCGCCCAGAAGCTGCGGTTAACCGCAGCTTAATTGATGAACGCTGGGTGGCCTTTGTTCGTTTGCCGAACACGTTTTGCCATTTTAACTCCTGAACGGCCAGCGGTGTTCAGCGCCCAAACTATGGAACTGAAAACAGACACTTATTTGCGAGAACTCTGCTGAGCCGCCAACCTCCTTACCTCTGCATTCGGTAGTGGAACTGAATGACTGTTCATTCTGTAGTTTAACCGGATGAACAGCATCACCCCAGATAGCTAAGCCATGGAACCCATTCGTGTAACGAAAGACTATGGGAAAGACTTTGGCTCCATGGCAATTGAACTGTATGCATGTGATCTGAGCGCCATTCGGTAATAATGTGCGCTCAGATCTAAGCTATCTGGGGATATGTAGAATGTATGTGTTTTGTTAATTATTTGCAACATCGTGTATTTTTGAGTCTTTTTATTAACATGTGCTCAATTAAGTTTTGCCTCTGTACTGGGAGATAATTGGATTGTATGCTGATTGCCAGGAGTGTAAGTAGATTGAATGCTTTTCCTGTTGGACTGTTTCCAGTGTTCGTGTGTTGCCTGTTTGGGAGTTGGAGGATTGGTGTAGTTTGCAGTTCGGGAGATTGGTGATTGCAGTAGCTGTCTGTGCAGCTGAAAAGGGGGAATATGGCCTAAACTGTTTTTAACCTCTTGTGTGCAAAATGGTCCGTTACAGTTACATAGTTACATAGTTACATAGCTGAAAAGAGACTTGCGTCCATCAAGTTCAGCCTTCCTCACATTCGTTTTTTTGCTGTTGATACAAAAGAAGGCAAAAAAAAAAACAACTAGGAAACAAATTCCTTCTTGACTCCAGAATGGAAGTCAGATTTATCCTTGGATCAAGCAGTTATTACCCTACATTGAAAGATTATATCCTTGAATATTCTGTTTTTGCAAGTATGCATCTAGTAGCTGTTTGAACATCTGTACGGACTCTGATAAAACCACTTCTTCAGGCAGAGAATTCCACATCCTGGTTGTTCTTACAGTAAAAAAAAACCTTTCCTTTGCCTTAGACGAAATCTTCTTTCTTCCAGTCTAAACGCATAGCCTCGTGTCCTATGTAAACTCCGGTTTGTGAATAGATTTCCACACAATGGTTTGTATTGGTCCCCAAATATATTTATATAATGTCATCATATCCCCTCCCAGGTGACATTTTTCTAAACTAAATAGGTTTAAACTTTTCTTCATAGCTGATATGTTCCATTCCTTTTATTCATTTTGTAGCCTGCCTCTGCACTTGTTCTAGTGCCATAATATCCTTCTTTAGAACAAAATTGCACAGCATATTCAATATGGGGTCTTACCAGTGATTTATAAAGAGGCAAAATTATATTCTCATCCGGAGAATGAATGCCCTTTTTCAGTGGCCTTGGCCACTGCTGATTGACATTGCACATTGTTACATAGTTTGTTTTCTATATATGTGAGGTAGAGGTTACTCTGGGAGGCCAAAAGCTTTCCTAAAGAGATGGGTTTTAAGGCACTTCTTAAATGATTGAAGACTAGGGGAGAGTCTGATGGCCATAGGCAAGCGCAGGTTGGCCATACAGGTGCGAGCAGTGGACATGAGAAGGTCACAGGCAGAGCGGAGAGACCGATAAGGGGCATACCTATGGGGTCTGTGATGAGATATAAGAGGGGCTAGAATTGTTCAGTGCTTTATAGGTGTGGGTTAGCACTTTGAATTGACTCCTATAGGATACAGGGAGCCAATGTAAGGACTGACAGAGGGGTGAGGTGTGAGAGGACCAACTAGAGAGGAAAATCAGTCTGGCGGCAGCATTAATTACAGACTGTAGCAGGGCAATACGGCTTTTGGAAAGACCAATCAGGAGAGGCCAGAATGAAGTATGACGCCAAGACTAGATAATGATAAAAGTGCAGCCAAACACCACAAACTGTGTATCTAGTGCAGCCTTATTTCGATGATTTGCTAATAGGTATCTAAGTGTTAGAACAGAGCATGTTATAATGAGAAGTCTCCGCTCATTTTCTTTCAAGATAATCAAATGAAACTTGTTTTGGGCGTCTTTTCCCTTCAAAAAATCAATTAGAATATAAATGTGTGCCGTTAAAAGCAGTTAATAAAGTTGGTGTACTATAACGTAATAAAGTTGTTTTGTGATAACATTATTCTGTTTTACAGATCGCAATCAGACAGCCTCCACAGGTCATAACATAATCGTTGAGGCTGATTGACTTGATAAACATGTAGCAGATTGAAGGGTTAATGTAGAGCAGTTTGGATCTTACACACAGCAGGATTGGGTGTTACAAATAAAACTCAAATACTGTGTTGGCAACAAAGTCACTGATCTCTTGGGGTAAACCAATCCTTTTTAAATCACTTGCTAATAGGTGCAAAGTGACCTAATGACAGTGACATGTTTAATGGGTTAAAGGGACCTAATGACAGCGACATGTTTAATGGGTTAAAGGGACAGTCCCATGTAGGAGCAAAGTGACCTAATGACAGTGACATGTTTAATGGGTTAAAGGCAGGGCTCGAGTCCTGCAGGAACGCATGGGAACGGCGTTCCTGCACTTTTTCCATAGCAGGAACGCCGTTCCCGTTACCTGTCCTGCAGGACCGGCCCTGCTACCTGCACTGAGGGGCCGTCACATGCTGTGTTCATTCTCCAGTTATAACTCTCGCGAGACCCGCGGCTGTTACCATGGCAACGCTCCGCACAGGCGAGTCTCGCGAGAGTTAGAGCTGGAGAGGGAACGCAGCGTGTGATGGCCCCTCCAGCATACCACCGGACCACCAGGCGATCTCCCCCCTCCCTGACAAGGTAAGAAGCAGGGAGGGGGGAATAAAATAAAAAAATATATAAAGTTAAAAAAAATCCTTCCCCCCCCCCCTCCCCACACACATCATCCAGCACTCACACAAACACCCATCATCCAGCACACATACAAACACCCATCATCCAGCACTCACACACCCATCATCCAGCACTCACACACCCATCATCCAGCACTCACACACCCATCATCCAGCACCCACACACACACACACATCATCCAGCACCCACACACACACACATCATCCAGCACCCACACACACACATCATCCAGCACCCACACACACACATCATCCAGCACTCACACACACACCCATCATCCAGCACACACACACATCATCCCACACACACATCATCCAGCACACACAAACACCCATCGTAGCACTCACACAAACACCCATCATCAGCACTCACACAAACACCCATCATCCAGCACTCCACACAAACACCCATCATCAGCACACACACACATCATCCAGCACTCACACACACATCATCCAGCACTCACACACACACATCATCAGCACTCACACACACACACACACACATCATCCAGCACTCACACACACACACACACATCATCCAGCACACACACACACACACACACATCATCCAGCACTCACACCCATCATCCAGCACTCACACAAACACCCATCATCCAGCACTCACACAAACACCCATCATCCAGCACACACACACATCATCCAGCACACACACATCATCCAGCACTCACTCACACATCATCCAGCACTCACTCACACATCATCCAGCACTCACACACACACATCATCCAGCACTCACACACAGAAGCAAAGTCCATGGGACACCCATTGCAATGGGTAAAACTGCTGTCCGAAGCATGCAAAAAGTGTCCAAGGGCAGTGAAGATTTACGTATATTTTTAATGTGATCTATGGATTTCATCAAGGATATGCATCCTTCTCAGCTGGCAGTCAGGTCATGCCCCTTTATTTATTTGAAACATTCTCATGGCCACTACAATAACATGCCACTCATTTTAAATAGTCTTTTTATTAATTAAGTGTTTACCATATCCAGTCTCTACTTTGCCCGTACGCTGGGTTTCATGTTGTGTGAGCATCCTCAAAGCTATATATCTGACATCGCAATCATCAGGGAAAGAGAGGAAGAGTCCAGAGGTCATATGCTGGATGATTG
>OW240916.1:98011972-98096089 GCA_933207985.1 Pelobates cultripes | reverse complement strand
TGCTTTTACATCATCCAGCACTCACACACACATCATCCAGCACACACACACACACATCATCCAGCACTCACACACACGTCATCCAGCGCGCACACGCACACACTGCATTCATTATACACACTCTTCACTCACTACAAACACACTGCATTCACTATACACACTCTGCATTTATTATGCACATTCTGCACTCACTACACACTACATTCACTATACACACTCTGCATTCACTACAAACACACTGCATTCTGTGTACACACTCTGCACTCACTACAAACACACTGCATTCATTATACACACTCTGCATTCACTACAAACACACTACATTCATTATACACACCCTGCACTGCACTATATGCATAGGAGTGTAATTTTTTTTTTTTTAAAGGGGGGGGGGCGGGGCGGGAATCTTGGGTGAGTTCCCACACTTTTTTCCCCAGGACTTGACCCCTGCTGATAAGCCTTATAAACCTTCCAAACTGCTATGCACCTAAACATGCCACCATTCAGTGCCCTCATCCACGCGTTATTGCTTTATTCCTACCACAGGATAACAGCGTGCACCTACACGCAATGCCCGATGACCGGCTAGAACACCATCCCACACCCTGCACTCTCTAACATGCATTGTATTCTAGTTTGCCTTCCGTATGGTACTATTATATATGCAGACGTCAAAGCCGTATGAACCTCACCTACACGCACGAACCCCCCCCCCCGATACAACACAAACGCAGGTACTCCACTGAACTCGCCCTGCTATCAATAATGCTGATGTACTTGTACCTATAAAAGAACCTGTTGTATTGATGACCTCATTGTACTGCTCTTAACACCTCAATAAAAAAGTTTTAAAAAAATTTTACAAAAAAATCAGGTGACAGGCAGTGTAGGATAAAAATAAAAAAGTAGCAAAAATAGAATGTAGAATTAAAAAAAGAAAAAAGTAAAATGGCACAAAAAGTAACCAAAATACCTTTATTCATACAATATAAAATAATATCCAAATAAGTACAACAACCCGTTTCACCTTAAAAGGCTTTTTCAAGTGGAGGCAAGAAAAAACTGACCTGGCATGCTGGGGTTTATATAGGGAGTGTTGGTAATACCCAGAGTTCAAATTTGGCGCCAAAATTACATCATATACTGATAGATAAAACAAAAATAATTTTGTTATTTTACAAATTTGCTGGAAATTAAGAAAACACTAAGATATGGGTATGTTAAATATTAATAAAATTAGTCAAAATGAGGCTTATTTTTGCTAATATTTAGGAAAACTTGTGATCACGTGATTGGCCATTTTGGGCGTGATCGGTAGTGGATTATGGGATTTGTAGTGTGGATAAGAGATGCCGATGAAAATGGCGGCTGGGAGGGGATCAATTAGGTAGTGTAAATGGGTAGTGATATGGATGACAAGAATGGGGGGATGGGCAAGATGGACTGGGAGGAAAAGTAGGAAGGGACAAGGGAGGAGCGAGGATGGCTTGGAATAGGAGGTGGGCGTGGTCTGAAAGAGATGGGCGGGGCAGAATGAACATGGAGGGGAGGAGGGATGGAGCTGACTGGGGGAGCAAGAATGTGTAGAATGGGCGTGATATATTTACAGTGGGCGTGGGCAAGGCGGAGAGGGCGATGTATGGGATGGGGAGAAATAACGAATAGGATATGAGTGAAGGATGGGGAAGATGAAGTGGGAAGGGATAGGGAGGAGTAAGGATGGTTAGTGCAGGTGGGATAAGAGGTGGGCGTGAACTGAGTATAACTGGAATAGGTATAGAGTGAAGGAGATGGGCGGGCGGAAAGAGCAGGGAGGAGAGAAGGGATGGAACTGACTGAGAGAAGCAAGGATAAGTGGAATGGACAGGATATGTAAAGTGGGCATGGGCAAGGTAGATATGCAGGTGGGGAATGGGATATGGGAAGATATAGCAAATGGGATGTAGAGAAGGATGGGGAGGGGGAAGTGGGAAGGGGCAGGGGAGGAGCGAGGATGGCTAATGGAAGTGAGATAAGGGGTGGCGTGAAATGGAAGTTATTAGTTTTGAGTTTGTCAGAACTCTTGGAATACAAACCCAAAACCCAATAACAACTCCAATGGCATTGGGTCACTAGTGTCTATGATTTGACAGAAGAAAGAAGCAGCCAGATATAGGTATATATTGTCTGCTCATTTCAGGTAAATTTGGACGGTGTATCACTTTACAGATGTGCAATGACCCAAAACAAACTGCAACCCACAAGTTTTTTTAAGGCAAAGAAGTGAATTATTCTGCAATGACCAAGTCCATTAAGTGATCTCAACCCGATCGAGCATGCATTTCACTTGCTGAAAACAAAACTTAAGGCAGAAAGGCCCACGAATAAACAAAAACTGAAGACAACTGCAGTAAAGGCCTGGCAAAATATTACAAAGGAGGAAACCCTGCGTGTGGTAATGTCCATCCATTCTAGACTTTAAGCAGTCATTGCCTGCAATGCATTCTCAACAAAGTATAAAAAATTATCATTTTATTTATGATTGTATTAATTTGTTCAATTACATTTGAGCCCCTGAAATAAGGGGACTATGTATGAAAACAGTTACATTTCATAAAAGTTTCATGCAATGAAAGTCTGCGCTTTAGTTGCATCTTGCTTGTTTCATTTCAAATCCATTATGGTGGTGTACAGTGCCAAAAGTATGAAACTTGTGTCAGTGTCCAAATATTTCTGGGCCTAACTGTAGGAAGTGACAGTTCCCTTTTAATGTTTTGTATCTGAGACTAACTTAACTGTTTGCGTTAAGCCTTACAATAGTATTGATCATACTGTATTCATTTGCAATGTTCTGGCACAAAAAAAAGATCATCTAAAAATGAAAATTCATCGGGTAAGGATCAAGGTTCATGGATATTATTTCCCCATATTAATTGAATCAATAGTTCATTATCTACTCACACCCAACAACTATAATATTTCTTGCAAAACAAACGATAGGGTTGTATAATTAACAACAGTAACACTGTAAGCCTTCTCCTTTATTCTCCTCACACACAGGTAATAATTTCTATATAGTTAGTATAAATTAAATAATTTATTTCGTGTTGTATGTGATGAAAAAATGATTAGATTTGATCTAGTTCAACCTGTATTTGACCTAGCCTTACGTAACAATGATCTGGTAATTAAACTTGACTATTTAATATACATTGTCTGCCACACTCAAGGCAAAAGAGATAATTTCTGTTTAATTTTGTTAAATGTAACAGGCTGTCCATACCAGATGGAACAAATACAAACCAAGCCAAAAAAAAGCATTTGGGTATTTGATTTTCAGGAGCCCCTCTTACCTCTTCATCGTATCTAGAAATTAGTGTACAACTAACTAAGTAACCCCAATATGTTTTTTTTACTGTACTGGCAAGTCTGAATTGTGTTCCTTTGCTCCAATTGAGTTGCTGGGATAATCTACAGAAAGCTTGAATCCCCTGAAGTGAAAATGTATGCAATTATTGTAAAATTTGCTTATCATACATATCCTGTTTTTCAGCGCTTGGTCTTTTAGCTGGAGCCCTAGAAGTTGGACTGTCCTATTACCCCATTTTTGCATGTCTTACCTCAGACAACAAAATAATTGGATCCATTACTGGATTTTTGTACAGTCTCACTTGGTAAGTTTAAATAGTATTGTAACAGAGCTCCCTGGAGCCGAATGAGGGAACTCGCTCTATCCACTCCCAGGCACTGGACGACACAGTCCTGGGAGCTCTAGTCCTTATAAGGACTTTCCCCATTGAATCCTCCACACTGGAAGAAGCTGGAGTAGTGATGAGCCCTTTCCCCTCCCAGTAACCAGATGACACACAGTTCTGAGAGTGAGTACAAGCTGGAATGCTTTAATCTGGAAAGATGACCTGCTTTTATACATTTATGGACACAGTCAAACACACCCATGACACTCCCACACAAAACAGGGTAATCCCTCCTCCTGTGCTTGGGAGATAATTGAGTCAGGAACTGTACAAACTCATCTCCAGGTACAGAAAAACACACAATTTATAAAACACTCCAAAATACACATAAAATAAACGAAATCCCCACAAAAGTTACATCCCCTGATTGCCCCAATCATATCCAAAAATCACCCAGGGGTTCGAGATTTCCATGGACGTAAATTATTTGACCAACCGCGCACATGGTCCTATGCCAAAAACAGTTCCATGAAATCAGTGCTAGCGGTCGGTCAACTCTGGTAACATAAAACCGAAAGAATTACCGAACGTAGTCTATATTTGAACCATGGAGCTTGTTCCCCTCATCCAGCCAAACGATTCCACCGAACAGTGTTCTCTTAGGATCTCCTGAACTGAACAGAGGTGATGATGGAAGTCCAACGGTGTTCGGGAGTTTCAGTGTCCGATTTTAGTTCCATGAACTCGGCCTGCGTTCATGTGAACAAGATGGCCGCCACATTGTGGTCGTTCACACAAATTGCGGCCACCCTGACAAACAACTAGAACACTGAGGTGAGAGCTGTTCTAAGGTGTTAATAGGGGTTAACAAGCTCCCGGGTGGTCCCTGGTTCGTGCGGTTGTTCGGTTCCGGTATAGGGAAATCACATGAACCAAGCCATTTAAACAGTCTTTTACAGGTTTCCCTGCACAGCTCATAGTTTGTGGACAGGAGGCTGGTAAGCAGGCTCCTCCAGGAGCTCATGGCAAACTCACGTAGGAAAGGGAGTTTGTCACAAGTATATCCTATATTTGAGCTGAAGTCCAATCCCTTTTCACAGAAAACAGAAAAGTTCGGCCATGTGTCAATACCACGATAGGAGTATTTTCCCACCATTTGGTTCACAGATCAAGTGAGAAACAGTAACCAAATTAGGGTATTCAACAATATCTACACTAAATTCTAAAAGTGCTAAACAATTAAGTATACTATAAAATTGGGTGCTGTTCACTAAAGCAGGGAACCCACTACCCATTAAGTATTTGGGTTAAAAACACCAAAAACAAATACTGAAAGATATAATGAACTGCGCTGCTTTACAAAGTCCCAATTAATTTTTCCCATGGAACCTTTTCACATAGTGTATCAACATCGTTGAACTCCCCCACTCCACCCCTCCCAAATTTTGACAGATTGTAGTACTTAGGAAGTACTTTTACTTCCTAATAATAATTTTTGCATTTTAATATAGGGTTGTGTTTGTATGTAATGTTTGCATTTGCATGCAGTGATGTGTTTGGATGTAGTGTTGGATTTTTAAATGTTGGTGTACATTTGTGTGTAGTATTGGTGTTTGAGTGTTTGTATATCATTTTAGAGTTAGAGTTCAGGGGTGTCTTTGTATGTCAGGATTGTGTGTTGTGTTGTGTTGATGTTTGATTGCTGGGATGTCTGTATATGTACTGCCACATACATACTTATACATTTACTTACACATATACATACACATTAACAAACAGAAACACACAGACACATACACAGTCATAAACACACTAACACATACACACACAGACACACACACTGGCACACACACAGACACACACTAGCACATACAAACACAGATACACAGTGGCATGCGCACACAGATACACACTGGCATACAGATACACACACCTTGATACATAGATACACAATGGCACATACACACATTGACACACAGATAAACACTGGCACATACACACACTGATGAAAAAATAAAAACACAGATACACATACTGACATATACACACACTGACGAAAAAAATTTAAAACACAGATACACATACTGACATATACACACACCGTGGCACACATACACACACATTCAAACATACAGATACAATGACACATACACACACATAAAATACAATGACACACAGATATACACTGAGACATAAATACACACACTGACACATCTAGACACACATACACACACTGGCACACAGACACACACACACACACTCAGTTACACATTCTGATAGATACACACTCCTTGGCACACAAATACACACTGGCAACTACCCACACAGATACACACACACTGGGACAATGATATACACATTGGTATACACACACACTGACAGATACACTGACACATACACACACACTGACACATACGCACAGAAACACACACTGACATACACACAGACACACACATTGACACACAAATACCGATACTGGAAGATACACATTGACATACAGATACACACAGTGACACATATACACACACACGTTTATATTTTCAGTCACCTTCCTGTTCACTTACCTTTTTTCTGCAGGAGAGTGACTTCCTTCAGTGCTGCTGGCTGAGGTTGGTGTACTGCTCAGTCTCTGCTGCTCTCTCTCTCCCTCCAACCGGCGCGCTCTGTCTGGGAGGAAGGGCCGTCACTTCCTCCCAGCATCCCATACAACAGGGATCCAGTCGCAGTCTTAGAAGCTGCGGCACCTGACTGGACCACTCTTTAGCGATACCCATCGGGTGGCCTTAAATGCTTGGGCAAATCACTGTGGAACCCCAATTGGGAGAAGCTGCCTTAGATCATAAGGCAAATTTCATGGTAGAAACTGCTCATTAAAAGGGGCTGCAATTATCATGTTCTTTACTACAGATTAATATTTTTGCGGAATTGTCCGAGTGATTTGACTAAGTGGGACTCTTTTAAGGTGGACTGAGACTATTTATTGTTGATTGATGACCCTTTATGAATCTAGGTGCATCACCTATCACTATATTAATTGTGCCATTGTTTATGATTTTTTTTATTATATGATAGAAATATATAGGTTGCCCACACAACAACATAGACATAGGATATAAAACGTAACATTTAATTATACGTCACTTTCAAATAAGTCAAATGAGTAAAAAAAAGACAACGAAAAAAGTGGTTGTGAAAAGCAGAAAAGAAAAATATATACAAAAATATCTACAAATTAGCTCTAATTCTGCCTATGATAAACACCTCTAGATGTTTAGGCAAGTAGTGCCTGACCTGTGCCATGAATTCTACTGGCAGATGGGCAAGCTTTTTTAACATCATTATCACACAAATCTACCTAATTAGTAGCACACACTAGTACTACAAGACACACAAGCATTCATACAAAGACATTCACACTAGCACACATACATAGGTATTATTAAAAGTAGTAGTAGTTATATATCTTGAAAAATTTGGGAATTAGAAGGTTAAGAAGGACCTGTTTAACAAGTTTACATTCTATGAGGATTTGATGTAGGCAAATATTTATGTTTGTTTAGTGAATGTAGTGTGAGTGTGTGTAGTGCAGAGTGTGTTTAGTGAATGTACTGTGTGTGTGTGTGTGTGTAGTGCAGAGTGTGTTTAGTGAATGTAGTGTGTGTGTTTAGTGAATGTAGTGTGTTTAGTGCAGTATGTTTAGTAAATGTAGTGTGTGTGTGTGTGTGTAGTGTGTGTGTGTAGTGCAGAGTGTGTTTAGTGAATGTAGTGTGTGTGTTTAGTGAATGTAGTGTGTTTAGTGCAGTATGTTTAGTAAATGTAGTGTGTGTGTGTGTGTGTAGTGTGTGTGTGTAGTGCAGAGTGTGTTTAGTGAATGTAGTGTGTGTGTTTAGTGAATGTAGAAGTGTATGTGTGTGTGTGTGTAGTGCAGAGTGTGTTTAGTGAATGTAGTGTGTGTCTTTAGTGAATGTAGTGTGTGTAGTGCAGTGTGTTTAGTAAATGTAGTGTGTGTGTGTAGTGCAGAGTGTGTTTAGTGAATGTAGTGTGTGTGTGTAGTTAAGAGTGTGTTTATTGAATGCAGTGTGTGTGTGTAGTGCAGAGTGTGTTTAGTGAATGTAGTGTGTGTGTGTGTGTGTAGTGCAGAGTGTGTTTAGTGAATGTAGTGTGTGTGTGTGTGTGTGTGTGTAGTGCAGAGTGTATTTAGTGAATGTCATGTGTGTGTGTAGTGCAGAGTGTGTTTAGTGAATGTAGTGTGTGTGTAGTGCAAAGTGTGTTTAGTGCAGTGTGTTTAGTGAATGTAGTGTGTGTGTTTAGTGAATGTAGTGTGTGTGTGTAGTGCAGAGTGTATTTAGTAAATGAAGAGTGTGTGTAGAGCAGAGTGTGTTTAGTGAATGTAGTGTGTGTTTAGTGAATGTAGTGTGTGTGTGTAGTACAGAGTGTGTTTAGTGAATGTAGTGTGTGTGTTTAGTGAATGTAGTGTGTGTGTAGTGCAGAGTGTGTTTAGTAAATGAAGTGTGTGTGTAGTGCAGAGTGTGTTTAGTGAATGTAGTGTGTGTGTTTAGTGAATGTAGTGTGTGTAGTGCAGAGAGTGTTTAGTAAATGAAGTGTGTGTGTAGTGCAGAGTGTGTTTAGTGCAGAGTGTTTTTAGTGAATGTAGTGTGTGTTTAGTGAATGTAGTGTGTGTAGTGCAGAGAGTGTTTAGTAAATGAAGTGTGTGTAGTGCAGAGTGTGTTTAGTGAATGTAGTGTGGTTGTCATGCCCTGATGGCGGCCCTGCTAACACATCATGAAATACATACACAAGCACAGAGTTAAACACATAAATTAACATACAGTACTAACATACTTACAGGAACATCAAGACTTGACAGCACATAAAAGTTTTAGCTGTACTCATTTGTATAATCACTTTACAGAGCGCCATTATCATCTATTATGGTTCTTCCATTTATTGGACTTAATCATAGATATATAGAATTCAATGACAGGTGTATTTTTAGCTAGGACTTGTTTTATCAATTCTTTTAAATGTTAGTTTTGCAGCTAAATGCCTTTACAGCCTTTTATTTTATTGTTTGTACAGGTGTGTTCTCATTTCCCTTATTCTATTCACTGCTTTGTGTCTATGTGCCAGGTTACAAATGCACAATTCATTGTACCAAGTTCCAATTGTCTGTATATCATAATACTGAAGAACACAGTACCTATTACAGTCATCATATAACTTATAATCTACTGGACTAATACTTGGATATTTTTTTTAGGTTTATAGTGATGCTTGTAGACATTGTGTTATGTCCACATGGAGATGTAAGTATAATAAAAGTCCAATTATATGTAATGATATACCAATGGGGTTATTCAATTAAGTAAGAATTCAAGGTAAATTCAAAGGGGACTTTAAGTTTAAGGTCAAAATAGTTGAATCTCAAAGTCAGCTATGCTTTCTGTTCAGCTACTCTGGCCTTAAATGTAAAACTCAGTTTGAATTCTCACTTTGGTAAATATCCCTGAAAATGTCACTGTGAATTGTTCTGTAACAAAATGTATCACCACCATAATATCTCCAGTTATAGCAAACCCTCACCAATCCTTGTTGCAATACTTACAAATTGACTTAACTCCTAAATGGCAGAGCATTGAGCAGTGGGACTGCAGGGACACGATCTATACACCCAAACTGCTTCATTAAGCTAAAGTTGTTCTGATGCTTAGAGTGTCCCTTTAAGTAAGGGATAGCTCTCCCTGCCCTCAAAACAGCATAAGACAAAATATCTGGAATCACTTCACAGCTGTTCATTGATTTTGCTTAAAACACCATCTGTTTATTCTTGCAAAAAATCACAAATGATTATACAAATCAAAACATTGATTTTGACATGGTTTATCATGTATTTTTGCTGCCAAGCTGTGATTAGTCACCCATAAACAATTCTGATCATAGCCCGTGTTGACCAGATGCCACCCAGTGGCCATAGTTGAAAATACATTTTCTCTTTTTAAAGGAATATTCCATTAAAAAAAGTAAAAAAAAAAAAAAAACAGGGGAGCAGAAGAGAAGACTCCTATTTATCCATCGGTTTGGGTAAATTGCGTGGCTTGCAGAAAGTGCTTTTTGATACTCAATTATCCTATGAACCTTTTAATATCAAAAGTGCCCTTGAATTTGTTCAGATGTATTGTGGGAGCATATTTCAAGCCTTTATTCGGATCTAACATATGGTGTGAGGAGAGTAGAATCCAAATAGGTTGAAAATACCTACCAGCTTTTCCTCTTGTTTCTTTATGATCTTTGATCTTCTTCTCCTTCCTCCTCTATCTCCTCTATACTGTGATTTCATCTTTTCTGTATTTTTGGGGTTACTGTATGAAACCAGGTTGTAATTTGTCTTAAATTTCTCCCTAAAAAAACCTTCTTCTCTGGGGATATGATGGACATTTGCTTTGACGACGAGATTTGTATTGTGTGTGGTCTGGTTGTTGCCTTCCCTATTGGGAGCGATTACTTCAGATGTTGTGGTTGGATTATCTGATTCTGGTTGTTGATCATGCGAGTTCCATTATTCATCCATTATGCTTTCCCTCCCCCTTTTTTAATTCACATGTACATGGCTAAGTGTATGGAGGAATGAAACAAGGAGAATATTAAAGAACTTATCCATAACTATGTGGACTATCCAATAAAAAAACACCAGAGTGTATTCAGATTCAGTTATATGGGGAGCACAGACTCATATTTTTTTTTTATTTACGCTTGCTAATACATAGGTTGAAGTTTGTTTGTTTTTGCATATTGGAGCCTAGTGGTCTATTGTGTACTATCTTCTGTTCAACCAAAGGGGTAATAGTACCTTTAAATCTATCTACCGTATTTGTGAAATTATTGTTAAGAAGCTTGGGGAGGGTCCACTCTCTCCTTCTGCACTTCACTTGCCTGTTTAATTTGCAATTCAGTTTGCTATTCACTAGTACTTAGCGTTTGGTAAATAAATCCCACAACGTCTTATTTGTCTCAAGAAAATTGCTAAAGAGACACTCTTTAATACAGAAAAATTACAGATTAATGTAGTACTTTTGGTGCAAAGAGACTGTCCCTACAATCGCTCATTTGTAAGCATTGTGAAAAGGCAATGTTTACATTTGACCCTAAAGACACTGCTAGTGGATATCACCTACTAAAAGTGCATCCTAATACAGTCCTGCAGTCCTTGCAGGACCAGCATTTGATGTCTTCACACTGTGCATGAAGATGCCAAATGCTCTCCATAGAAATGCATTTTGAATAATGTATCTCTATGAGAACTTACTGATTGACTAAAGTGTAACAAGAACAAGCCCCTCATCGTTTTTAATGGAGAAGTATTGGACTAGCTGAGATCAGTAATCATGATAAGCCAGGTGAAGAGTAGCAACCATGGCAAGACCAGGAGTGGGAAGAGAGGTGAGTACTACTTCTTTGTTTAACTTCTACAGGAGGGCCCATGAATCTAAAAAATGCAGAAGAACACTAATGTTAGAAATATAAACCTTCCAGCTATCTGGCAGAACAGTCTCAATTTCAGGGTCCTGTGCTATGTTCTTTTTTCCTGCTTTCGTGGACACCAAGGAACTGCCCCCCAAAGTGCATAGTGTGAGTGCATCACTGGATACACTTTCTCTAGACTCAGAGCACTGGGACCCAGCAGTTAGCACTGCTTGACTGGCAGGCAACCTGGCCTTTATTCACGGCAGGTTGTCCTGCTAACTCTTCAGGCTGACCTGCCAATTCGTTGCTCTCTGTTGGCAGTGCCAAGGACCAAATCTGTGATATGTTTCATTATGAAACAAGGCACATACAGAAATTATCCTCTCTACTGCTGAATAATCTCAGGCTGGCTTATAGCAATTTTGTGAATATTTGAAGTCAGACAGTAGCAAGGGGAAGGAACGTTCAATATTCAGCAGCAGAGAAAACAGAGCATAGAATGCTAGAACACAGGTATGTTTTAGGTGTTTTGTTAAGTTGGGAGGTGTTTGGAGAGTTCCTTTAAGCATTTCACCTGATAACTATCAGTCTGTAAATATGTTAGTGAATCTGTATCATAAATGATTTAATATAACCTGAAAACATTTCAAAAAGTTAAATGCAAGTGAAATATGCTAGTTGAGATGGTGGCGTCCAGGTCTATGAGAGCTTCCTTACTAAGCCACTCAGAAAAAAATTACAGGTTGTGAATCCCTTAGCTAGACTATATCTCTACATGACCACATTACCCAGGGAAGAAGGGGCACCCCACCACTGATCAGCACAGATGAAAAGCAGTGGCAGTACAAGACTAACAAGATCACATAGGAGTAAAAGACTAATGAAAACAAATAGGAGTAGGCCAAGTACAGAGGTAGCGGCATGGTGTGCAAGATGTCCATCCTATTCCCACCACACATCTACCTCCCCCATCCAATTTTTTTTACTTCTCTCTCTGTTCTTCTTGTCCCATTACTCCCCCTCCCTTTTTCCATCTCTTCTCATCTTCCTTATCCTTTTTCACTTCAGAATGTAGATCATGTCTACATAATGAAGCAGTACCATTGAGAGAAAGGAAAAGCAATTAAGACATGTTATAAATTTTACTGATCCTGACCATTATATATTGGTCAAGGAACATAGGGATTAAGCTGACTCACAGAGACATGGTCCTTAACTAAGCATAAGGTCTGGGGGGAAATTATATTGAATTAATCTAAAACTGTAAATGTGAGAAAAAAAATGTGGTGGTTTATTTTTTTATTTTTTTGCTACTCTTAATTTCACTGTTCTTTTACTATGTAATGACATTTTAAATTTTCTTCCAATAAAGATTTTCAAAGTGAAATATTATGCTTATGTTTTGTAGAAACAATATGGGCTGATAGAATACTTTTCTTTTACATATTATACTAATTGTTGTATATCTTTCTTTTTTTTTTTTTTTGCAGATGATAGGTCTATATGAAAAGGTCATTTTTAACTGGCCATCACTACTGTGCTTCATCTTCCTCTTAGGGAGGTTTGTTCACATGTTTATTAAATCCGTTAGAATATTGATGGGATCAGATATTAGCAGAGTAAGTAGTAGCCGTACATGATTAACATACTGTGTGAACATATGTGGGCCCCACTGTGTCGTACTAGATTAAAGGAGCCAGGAAAACAAACTCATTTTCCTGGCACTATAGGGTTATTAGGTCCCATCCTCACTCGTGGCCCCCCTTTCTCTAAAACTGCTATGTTTTCAGCTGCAGGGTTAAAACCAGGGGTACCTGGCACCCAGACAACTTCATTGAGAATAGTGGTACTTTAAGTATATTAAATTTTACTGATAGCAAATTTACTAACAGCAGAGACAATGAAGGTTGATCTGTCCTACAATCTCCCCTTTACTGATTTCTACTGATTAAATGTCTCCTGCTATCTGCATATCACCATCTCTTAATGCTCTTCTACTGATCTTCGTTATTAGGATTTGTCATGATTTTGTTTTAAATTCCTAGGTCATCAGGGTGTATAGCAGTGTCTGGAGGTCGGAATAACATAAATCCATTTTATGATCTCCCCACTGGTGCTATCTGCTGTATAAATCCTTCCACTTTTGACACATTCCTTGCTCTCAACTCTCTTTAATCACAGATGCTGTGTCTCTTATCTCCTTTGGTATAAAAGCTTTTCAGAAAGTTTATATACAAAACTGGAGAGAGAAAAACTCCCACCACATTTGTAGAGGTTGTGGGGTAATACAGGGCCTAGCCCAGAGAAAGGAGATAATAGAGAGGGCTTGAAAACAGGTCTGCCAGGAGGCACACCTGGTTCCAGTCCTATTACCCTGGGTCTGCAAGGAGGCACACCTGGTTCCAGTCCTATTACCCTGGGTAATAGGACTGGAACCAGGTGTGCCTCCTTGCAGACCTGTTTTCAAGCCATCTCTATTATAAGCTATTATAAGCTTTTCAGAAAGTTTGTGTCTAATTTGTTTGTTTACACTGTATCACTTTAGTATCCCAAAAGGATTGCGTTAATTGAGACAAGTTCAGTGTTCAGTTCCTTTTCAGTGTTCTTTTCATATGTGGCTCTTAGCAAGTGATATGAGACAAATGTGAGTTTAAGAGAATTGTATTGGGAGTTATCACTTAGAAACCTCTGTCAAGGTACATTCTAAGTAGTGATACATTTGAAAGATTCAGCACCTACTACATATGACAAGTAGGAGCATATTCTCTAAACTATGCTGTTTTTCAATTTATTTATTTTTACTTACTATTTTGATGTAGAGAGATATGACCTATTTTTAAAGAGATATTAAATAAATATATATATATATATATATATATATATATATATACATGTGTATGTGTATATATATATATATATATATATATATATATATATTTCCTGCCAAACTGACTAAAGCACAAATTACCAAACACACTACAGCCGTAACCCCTCTCTTTCTCCTCTCCCCCCCCCATACTCACTACAGCCCCAATTCCCCCAGGCACACTCTACAGCCTTTACGCCTCACAAGCACACACTATAGCTGTTATACTCCATAGATACATTCAACCAACAACCCATATTCCCCTTAAAACCACACACTACAGCCACTATCTACATTCAGCCCTTATTTCCATGCACATACACACATACTACACATGGGGCAGGCAACCTTCGGCACACAAGATGTTGCAGACTACATCTTCCACATTGCTTTGCCAGTATATTGGGAAATGTAGTTCAAAACATCTGAAGCACTGAAGGTGGCCTATCCCTGTACTACACCATAAACAGCCACATCCATACACACAGAGCCCTACAAGCAGCTCATTCCAAAATAATACAAACAGTACTCAGGCTACTGGACCAAAAATCCAGACACCAGAGTTTAACCTGGAACTTTAAAGCAGATGAAAATGATAATAAAAGATCCGAAATTAAAGATGTAATAGTGCTTGTATGAAAAATGATACCAGTACAGCTATATATTCCCAAACCAAAGGTCAGAAACAACAAGAATTTAAAAAAGCCAAATGGCTAACCTCCAATAAACCTAGATCGATAGTTTAACGAAAAAGCAAATTTACTCCGCACATTCCGGAATGTAAGTACATTGACTTATTCGTAGAACTTACTTGTAAAGAGATTGAATGTATGGATGAGGATGCATATCCCCCTAGTCAGCAGAACAATTTGAGCCTTCTTGAAAGAAGAGCACTAGACACTCTAAAATGGAATAAGTCAATTGTTATTAAACCTTCAGATAAAGGGGGTAATACGGTGGTTATGGATAGAAGTGACTATATCCAAATGGTACACAGAATTCTAGACAATGAGAATACTTATGTAACTTTGAGCTCAGACCTGACAACGAAGTTTCTATATGAACTCAGGAATATTCTAGATGAGGCACTCCAATTAAATTTAATAACTACTGACCAAATGGCTAACCTCCAATAAACCTAGGTCGATAGTATAACTAATAGTAATTCAGACTCCTGACTTTAATTCTCATCTACAGGGGTCAATGTCTGAAAACTAAGTAATTCAATAATTATGTACATGTAAATAGACCCAGGAAATTGGTCGAGAACCAATAATAATTGTGCACCTTAAGAACACATAGATAGCCTAACTACTAAGTCCTCCAACCAGAGAGGAACTACCTTGTAAGTCTAGGGACGCAATGGGTCTCTTAGAGTGAGTAAAAAAGCTAATAATACCCTAATGTGAAATGCTTAGTCAGAGGACCATGCAAAGTGGCTACAGATTACTTAATAGACTTGTGCATATGATACAAATTAGATACACTAGCAATATGTTGCCACTCTGTCTATTAATGGGCTGAGCTTGTGGACATAAATAGGTATAAACTGTAAAAAATGCCAGACAATTATCCAAAGTAAGGTCACTAACTCCACAGCCCTATTTAAACTAGTACATAAGTCCTCAAGAAGTTCACTCAATAACCCAGGTTCAGGACCAATAAGGAGGTAAAGAATAGATAGAAGTTACATTGTGCTAATGTGCAGAACCATACTTAGATTGTTGGTTACCTGCACACAGTGACAGAGTGCCCTGTGAGAAAGCAAAAGAAAGAAAAACCTGACGCGCGTTTTGGTGCCTCAGTAGTTCAGGGGCCAGAATTGAACTGAACTTGGTGGCTCTTTTATGTACAAAGCCCTTCACTGAGAATTCAAAATGAGTCAATCGGAAATAAGCGTGTGTCAGTGTTCGGGCGCCAAATTGCCGAAAACTCATTATGCAAATGAACATTTCAAATGCTCCAATCACGCTAAGCTATTTCGCTCACTGGCCGGTGAATCCGGCTGATAACCCCCTAGTGCCCTCAAGGGTGATGTGAAGTTAAATAACTTATGATGCAAAGGTAGTAATCTTATGTAAATGATAAATTAAGTTTCATTCATTATAGCAAATGGTAATAACCTGTAAAGTTCTTATTGATTTTCCAGTTTCATATGTCTGATCATATGAAAACTTACCAGATACATGCCATATGTGTACATAATATAAAATAATAAAAAGGTGGGCAATCCCTTAGTAGCTACATTTGTGGAATAATCAAAGTTGACAAAAGTCAATTATTGCAACCTGTATGAGTCATGAGCGTAGGTGTCCTAGAGGTCTCCCAATGAATTCCGGATACCAGGTTAACCCGCTCGATACTATTATTAGTCAGAGAATTAGCCTGTCCGGAATAACTCCATATTCAATCATAATGACCATGAGATTCATCATGAAATTATGTAAAATAAAGGTGCCTACCAGGAGAAAAGGTTACATGCCAAGGGTATCCCCAATTGAAATATTTTTCGCATGTATTAGTCAAGGTTGTATATATCATTAAATCAATCCACCTATTCGAACTGTACTGGTGAAATCTGTCCCATATACATCCAGATGAATTGTGTATGACAGTGTATTTTCTTGTCACCTGAATAACCTAGTTTGTTGCGTTACACAGTGTGGAATAAGAATATTATATAACATGTAAACAGTGTGAACACTATACCCTATATCCAGCAAGTAAATAGGCTCAAAAAATAATTAGTCTCATAAAAATCTGGTGGACCGGAATCTCAATTTGGGACTAACTGAGCCTCACCTCGAGAAGTACATTTGTATTGTATTAAAAGTATACAATGTTGTTAGATAATCACAATTAAAGAGGAAGCAGTTCATTTTGTTTCATTCATTACTAAACAGAGGTTGATTTTGTGTGGAGTCCCATGGACATGTATTGTATTAAAAGTATACAATGTTGTTAGATAATCACAATTAAAGAGGAATTGTGATTATCTAACAACATGTTATTCTTTTAATACAATACATGTCCATGGGACTCCACACAAAATCAACCTCTGTTTAGTAAAGAATGAAACAAAATGAACTGCACCGTCATTATTAGACTAGCTCAGTTCAACCACTAGGGGTTAGCAGAGGGCCATTATTAATTCAATTGCCCTAAAGTTAAGGGTAAACAGTACTGTACATCTTAGCATATTTACAATATTTACAAATAAATTAGTATGAATTAATCGCGTGCTTGTTTGATGCTGGCAGCTGGTGTCTACTCAGAGATGAAGGGCGTATAGGAGAACCCCCCGTTGAGGCCCAGGGGGATAGTGTTTTGAGCCTATAAATCCAATAACTTTCACTATGTCGAAGTTTTTTATTGATGTCTCCCTTCCTTGGGCCCAATTTCACTCTCTCTATGCCATTAAAATGTAGACCCTGTGCCAAGCCGCCATGTTTCATTTTCAGATGACGTGAAATTGGTGTACCTGTCTGTCTAGAAGGATTTACAGAATTTACATGTTCTAAGATGCGTTTTTTAAAGGGTCTAAACGTCTTGCCAACATATTTGAAATTGCAACTGCAAGTCAGGAGGTATATTAGTCCTGTTGTCTGGCAGTTGAAGAAAGTCTTAACAGCATGGGTCTCCGTATTGGCTGAATTAGAAAAAGTTTTTGATTGCTTCTTAATGTATCTACAGGCCTTGCAGCGGCCACATTGAAAGGTGCCGACTGCTGGGGATTTCAGCCTCGTGGTAGGACCAGTAGGTAGAAGAAGATGGCTTGGTATCAATATATCTTTAAGATTACGACCCTTCCTGGCCGTAAGAGAGACAAAGGGGGTCAGAACCTCTTTAAGATGTTGGTCCTGGTATAGAAGTGGCCAATACCTCTCTAAGGTCTGTTTGACCATATTCCAACCCGAGTCAAAAGTTCCGATACATCTAATGATGTTCTGATTCTTTTTCTGCGTATGGCTCTCCATCAGAAGGTCAGCTCTCTCAGTTAGGAGGGCCCTTAGATATGCTTTTAATGAGACCTAAGAGTTTGGGCTTATATCTTAAACTCCTCCAGAGAGGAGCAGTTCCTTCTTAGCCTGAGATACTGGCCAATTGGTATTCCCCTCTTCAATGCGGGGGGGGGGGGTGATGACTTCCCCAATTAAGAAAATTGTTTGTCGCTATAGGTTTTTTATAGAGGGTGGTAGAGAGATGATTGTCACTGGTAGTCCCTAATGTAATATCCAGAAAGTTAAGTTCCTCCTATCTCGTGGGTGAGCCTAAGGTTAATGTCATTCTTGTTAAGTTCGTCCACAAACCTATTAAACATATCTTCTGAACCCGTCCAAACTACCAGGACGTCATCAATATAGCGCCTCCACAGACTGACGTATTCCGTATATTTTGCAAGTTGTGGGCTGAAAACAATATTGTGTTCCCACCAGCCCAGGTGAAGGTTAGCGTAAGAGGGGGCACAAGTTGGCTGTACCCCTCACCTGGTGGTAGTAGGTACCTTTAAACAAGAAATAATTGTGTGTAAGAATGAAATATAAAAGCTTGAGAACAAATTTATTATGTTCTTTGAGTGAAGAATCTCTAGTTTGGAGGAACCATTCCACATATCTAATTCCTAAGTTATGGGGGATTGAACTGTAAGGTCCCTCAACATCAAAGCTGCATAACTTTGCCCCTGTTGGTATCGTTATAGCATTGAGTGCATTGAGGGTCTGCTTGGTGTCCCTCAAATAAGAGGGAAGAGTCTTAACCAAATCCCGTAGGATAAACTCCACATTTGCACTACAGTTCTGCGTAAGGTTATTATTACCCGATACAATCGGTCTCCCTGACAGTATTGCCTGCTGTTTATGGATCTTAGGCAGTGCATAAAAGGTTGCTATAGTTGGTTTGTTATTGAATAGGAATTTATACTCGTCAGAAGTTATTAAATTTAATTGGAGTGCCTCATCTAGAATATTCCTGAGTTCACATAGAAACTTCGTTGTCGGGTCTGAGCTCAAAGTTACATAAGTATTCTCATTGTCTAGAATTCTGTGTACCATTTGGATATAGTCACTTCTATCCATAACCACCGTATTGCCCCTTTATCTGAAGGTTTAATAACGATTGACTAATTCCATTTTAGAGTGTCTAGTGCTCTTCTTTCAAGAAGGCTCAAATTGTTCTGCTGACTAGGGGGATATGCATCCTCATCCATACATTCAATCTCTTTACAAGTAAGTTCTACAAATAAGTCAATGTACTTAAATTCCGGAATGTGTGGAGTAAATTTGCTTTTTCGTTATACTATCGATCTAGGTTTATTGGAGGTTAGCCATTTGGCTTTTTTAAATTCTAGTTGTTTCTGACCTTTGGTTTGGGAATATATAGCTGTACTGGTATCATTTTTCATACAAGCACTATTACATCTTTAATTTCAGATGTTTTATTATCATTTTCATCTGCTTTAAAGTTCCAGGTTATACTCTGGTGTCTGGATTTTTGGTCCAGTAGCCTGAGTATTGTTTGTAGTTGTACATATAGGGGTTAAGCCCCAGGACACTTCTGGAGTGTCCATTAGGTGTTTTCCCTACAGGTTGGAGGGAGCAGCACTGTTTCTGCCCATCACCACCTTTAGACTTTTTTGAGTTATTCCAAAATACGCAACCCGATAAGCAGCATCACTAGAAAAAACACCACAAGTAGGCTATTTACACACATAACACTACAAGCAGCCACCCCATAGAGGTAAGACCTCAAGCAGCATCCCCACAAATGTACAAAACCACAAGCAGCCTCCCCACACACATGAAACACCATAAGCAGCATCCACACACACAGCCTTTCTCAACCCTTTCATAAATACCATCCAACCACCATCCAATCACATTCACGCATACAATCAAATACCCCAAAATCACATATCCCAAAGTAGTCCCATTTAACCATCCAGTCACATACATCAAACTTTTTGCAACATGTATATATGAAGGCATGGGGGTTCTTTGAGGAAACTGACCTTGGGGTAGGATGGATAATCTGAACCTGTTGATGATAACAAGGTATAGGATTCAGAAGATTCACAAAACACATTTTAGCATAATTCAGGGCTGAATACATCTAACATGTTCACAAATTATCATTTACTTGCTATTTGCTAGTGAATGATAATCTTTAATAGGCACCCCACTTCCCAATTAGAAAAATTTAAAAGCACCTGTTAGTAGATATACCCCCAATAACAAACATGCACAAGTTTAAAGGGACACTGTAGGCACCCAGACCACTTCAGCTAAATGAAGTGGTCTAGGTGCTGTGACTCTTTTGCACCTAGTGCTGCAATGTTAAACATTGCAGTTCCAGAGAACTGCAATGTTTACATTGCAGCACTAGGTCTGCCCCCAGTGGCTGTCTGTCAGACAGTCACTGGGGGCGCTTCTGGAATCTTAACGGACTTTTGGTCCGTTATATGACGCTGGACATCTTCACAGACCTCCAGCATCAGCTTTTCCCCATAGGAAAGCATTGAATAATTTTTTACTATGGGGAGGTCCAATGTGCACAAGCAGCAATTGGCGCGCATGCGCATTAGGTCTCCCCCGCCGGCTGAGCATGGGCAGAGCCTGACCCAGCGCCGAGAGACATCGGCGCTGGATTGAGGTAAGTAGTTGAAGGAGTTTTAACCCCTTCAGCCCTACGAGAGAGGGCCCCGAGGGAGGAGGAAGACCTATTAACCCTATAGTGCCAGGAAAACGGCTTTGTTTTCCTGGCACTATAGGATCCCTTTAATTTTGCATTTTTTCATTGGGTGGATATCTAAAAACAGCTTAAAACTGCAAAACTTTCTGTTCTCTTGCCTGAAGCAAAGAAGCACAGCATAAATGCTAACGCAAGTACATAGAGCTTACAAGAATGAGAGAAAGTAAAATAGTATAACTAGTAAATCCTCAAATAAGAAAAGAAAATTGGAAAATACAGAATTAGAACATCAATAAATTGGAGAATAGGCCCCCACTAAAAGCCAGTAAATGTGTTAAGAGAGAAATAGCAACTACACCCTGTTCCATATTATTAATTCTATTTGTGTCACAAAGATTAAATATTTTGTTTTTCAGTTTAACTCATGGATGGCATTGTGTCTCAGGGCTCTTTTGATCACTAAAAACAATCTCGGACACCTGTGATAATTAGATTGCCAGGTGAGCCCAATTTAAGGAAAAACTACTAAAGGAGGGTGTTCCACATTATTAAGCAGAGCACTATTTTCATGCAATATGGGGAAGAAATAAGATCTCTCTGCTGCCAAAAAGAGTGAAATAGTTCAATGCCTTGGACGAGGTATGAAAACATTAGATATTTCACGAAAACTTAAGCGTGATCATTGCACTATTAAGAGATTTGTGGCTGATTCAGAGGATAGACGGGTTCATGCAGATAAAGGTACACTGAGGAAGATTTCTGCCAGATCCATGCATTGGAAGAAGAAAGCAGCTGCTAAAATACCATTACATAGCAGCAAACAGATATTTGAAGCTGCTGGTGCCTCTGGAGTCCCACGGACATCAAGGTGTAGAGTCCTCCAGACTGGTAGTGGATGGTTGGTGGACGGCCACCCTGTTCCAACAAGGCTGCGACGTCAGCAAGGCTGTGGTGGAGTCATGTTTTGGGCCGGAATCATGGGAAAAGAGCTGGTTGGCCCCTTTAGGGTCCCCAAAGGTGTAAAGATGACCTCTGCAAAGTATGTGGAGTTTCTGACTGACCACTTACTTCCCTGGTACAGAAGGAAGAACTATGCTTTCCATAATAAAATCATCTTTATGCATGACAAAGCACCATCTCATGCTGCAAAGAATACCTCTGCATCAATGGCTGCTATGGGGCTAAAAGGAGAGAAAGTCATGGTGTGGCCTTCATTTTCCCCTGACCTCAATCCTATTGAGAACATTTGGAGCATCCTCAAGCAAAAGATCTATGAGGGTGGGAGGCAGTTTACATCCAAACAGCAGCTCTGGGAGGCTATTCTGACATCCTGCAAACAAATTCTAGCAGAAACTGTCCAACAACTCACAAGTTCAATGGATGCAAGACTTGTGAAGCTGCAATCAAATAAGGGGTCCTATGTTAAAATGTAACGTGACCTGTTAAAATGTTTAAAAAGTTAAAATGTTGTTATAAGTTTGATTGAAATAGCTTTTGATTTCAATAAATATGCTGCAAACACAACAAATGACAATTTTCAGTTCTTTACAACCTATAAAGTGTTTTAAAACTTACTGTGCGTAATAATTTGGAACAGTTCATTGTAAGTTTTTTATGTTTAAAAAAATACTGTTATCATTAGGAGGTTTGTTCAATAAAATTTGAATTGTACTCTTAATAGTTGATAACATGAGAATTATGCTGACTGTTATTTACATCAATTTTTAGGTAAATGAGAAAAATATCATTTGCATAATAATTTGGAACAGGGTGTAGATGTACCAGGAGTGGTGTAAGAGACAATAGGCAATAGGAGATTATAATAAAATGAATAAATACTTATTTATTTATTTATTTATTTATTTTATAATATTATTTTATTGTCTATATTCTCTTACACGACTCCTGGTATGTTATTAGAGTTCATCTAATTGCTATTTCTCTCACAAGTACATAGAGAGGTGCTATTAAAACTAAACTTAGTCGGAATATTTTAAGTGCCAACAAATTCCACAGAGTTGTACAAAGGGTGGATGATGGGCAACAAGAAATTTACAATTTTACTAACAGGAAAAAGAGGTTGTGAGTGTCCTGCTCCAATGAGCTTACCGTCTAACATAATCAGTTGAATAGTCTTGGGGTTAGGCCCTTGGACCATGCATCACATATACTGATCAGAAAATATTGTACAATTGAAAAATGTAGCTTAGAGTGATAAAGAATACAGTTATCTTCATATCATGCTGGTTAAATGCCACTGTACAGTGCTATTTATAATGCAATGTTTATAAATCCCACATCGTTATTGTATAACTTGCCAAAAATCCAGCACAGCATTATCTAAATTTAATCATCATTTTGCATACCTCCCAACATCGGCATTCTGCAAAGCAAGACACCAATGGGAGGGGTAAAATGTGGTAGGTGTCATGATTTGTGCCACTGGCTCTTCTCAAAGAGGACAGCGTTGCATGGAAAGGGGGCGGGGTCTGTCTGTAGAATAACAGGACCGCCTTGTGTGAATGCACACCAGGCTGAATGCCATCAAGTGCAGACCTGGCAGGAGCATTGTTTCAGTGTCCTCAAAGAAGGACACCAATGAACAAAGTCGGGACGGACTAAATTCTGGACAGTGGGGAGGCCAGATTTTGTTTTATACTTTTAATGCCACTACAAGTGTCACAAAATATGTCTATTAGAACTTAGCACAGAACACTGGATATGCAGTCTCAGCCAGAACTTATTTGATTAATCATCAATTAACGTGTTGTTTAATAATTCAAAGTCTGTTCTATTAATGAAACAAATATATTAGGTCAAACAGAAAATTTCACTTTAAATGTAATAGTTTGATTCAGACTGTCCCAGTATAGGAAAATAAATAAGCAGCTAATACTCTTAATTGAATAGTAGTATATGTATATAGTATATATTTTAACATAACTCATTATTACTTAATATAATTAACTATTTCCCTTGCCTTTTTTGTTATACCATAATATTTACAATTTGTTCCAAACCTAAAGGATGAAAATCTCTTTCTGCCTGAACATCAAGCTAACCACGTTAAGAGACTCTTCAGAAAACCTGTAGAGTAAGTATAGTTCTATTTATTAGGAAATGTATCAAGCACCTACTGTTACTTGTCTTGATTTCTTTTCTTATTCACCTGCCAACAAAAAAATATTTTGGTTTATAGATCCTTGTGTTGTGTTACTGCTTTGTTGATTTTCCTCAACCTTTCGAGATCATGATGCCTTTCGAATACTCTAAACATTGGAGGCGTGGCCGACTAAACAATGGACCAGATGTGCATATGTGGAGCTCTGCAGAATACAGAGACATTACCTCAAAATAAACCTGCAAAACATACCCGAGAGAGCCAGTCCACCGCACCACCCCACCAGAGTCAATATGGGGTGCACAAACCACAAGTCGCATGGCCCGGATCCCCTTAACCAGTGAGATATATGGCTCTCATTTCAGAGGCCTAAGCCGCCCGCACCTTCCAAGATGGCGCCACTTGGAAGATACCTCGAAAGGAGTCAGGGGAGGAGGATGAGGATGTACAATCCTATCCCAGCCAAGAAGACATACACCAAGTGACAGAGTCAGAAGAGGACTCGTCCCCCGCGACTAAAGGTGACATAAAGCTGATGCTACAAGAGATGCACCAAATCTGGAAGGCGGACCTCAAAGGCATCCAACGTGACATGGGGGGCAACTTCAAGGGGCGGAAGATGGCAACAAGATGAGAAACTAAGGTGGCAGGGATGGAGTTGCAAATACAGAGACTGAACCGCACGGTAGCAGCATTAGAGTCCCACCATAGACGCAGGAACATACACTTGAGAGGTATCTGCGAAGACGTGCAGGGGGAAACGCTCGTGACATATGCCCAAAAGCTAATATCTACCATAGGTTTAAAAGGGAACCCAGACCCTAACATGATAACTACTGCTTTCCGAGTCAGGAAGGCGGTCACAGCTCTAAAGATGGCCCAACGAGACACCATCATAGTCACGAGAGATGTGGATGCATACTCGGCTAGTCTAGCCCTTTCCAGAGGGATGGGGACTGTGAAGTTCGAGGGCGTAACTATCAGCTTTTTCAGTGACATCCCATTCACAGCGCTTGTAGAAAAGTGAAAGCTATCACCCAGGAGTGGGCAATGCAGGAGACAGGCACAAGATCGCCAAACTGCGAAGGCAGAGACTCTGAACTAACCATGCCAAATAGGGCACCTATTGCATTCACACATTGCACAGGCCCAGACCTTCTGATACCCCTACCCCACAATCCAGAGGTGCTGCTCAGGCCATCTCACCTGCGCTCATACCGCTACACACACAAGCCATCACAAACAAAACTACCACCCATGCCTTGGACAAAAAAGAAAAGGGCCATTAGCCGCACACAACAAGATATGTACAATAGACCCCACCCGACACGCGACAAAATACGCAGAGGCCTCAACCAGAGATGTTACCAATGTTGGAAATTTACTATGTTGTAATATGTTATATTACAATGCTGCACTATATGCAATACTTCTTTCATTCCAAATACTCTGACATGAATGTCTGATATCTTGCGAGAAATTCAAGAAATTACAAATACTCTAAACATTTTACTTAACTAGTGCAATGAGTACATCCAGGCTGACTTCATCTCAGAATTCACTCAGCAAGGTGTGTAGGAGCCAAACAAAACTTAGAAGCTTTCCCTAATTTATCTTTTTACCAAGTAGGTGGTGGGATTTATTGTAACACAAATAAAAGTAAGTCAGACTTAATTAAGAAATAGAGAATATGCAAAATGAGATAGGGAGATATCTATAGATAGGGAGATAGAGAGATAGAGTGGCTTGGCTTAATGAACTCTTCAAAGAGATGTTCATAGGCAAGACTATAGTCAAAGTCTTGTTAGGTCATCATAACAGAACTTAAAATACTTAAGTCAGGATACCAGTGTTCAGAATAGTCAAAAGAAGCCATTAACAATACCAGGAATATCAATTTATATGGTATTCAGGGCTCACTCAGGGATCTTGCTAGAGGAGGGCTGAAGCACCAAATGGTTTCCTGAAAAGCCTGAAGTCTAACTGTGGCACAATTTCATTTCCCCAGTAATAATGAGAGAGAATTAACACCCATAATTATATCATTTTTGACAGTGTCGCTTTCATGCACCATATGTAGAGTTAATTATGCAGCACAATGTGGAGTATTGGGAGTATTTAACTTTGGGCTGTAGTCCCTGATCTTTTTGCCCCCTAGCAACACCTCTGGGATTACTTAAAACAGAATAAGAAAATGAGCTTAAGTATGGACAGGATTTGTATAGACCCAAGGATCAATGTGTCAAAGCTGCACCAAAATATTCACGTACACATGAAATATGAGGGCCATTGTTGCTCAAATGACACTCAGCAGGAGGCCTATATGAAGAGAATGCAGAAGACTCTACAGTGTAAATATGTCAAGTAATCAGTTAATTTAAAAAAACAGACCTATATATTAAGTTCTAGAGTCAAGCTTAATCAACCACAATCACTTCTGGTGGTAATTAACCACAAAGTATTTTTTTCATTATTGAATAACCAAAAGAATAAAACACTGACAACACTTTTCAACAAGTTAACTAAGCCAAGAGTCATCACACTCAACAATGGACATGAGCAAAATAACACTGCATATAATAAAAAATACAACTTGGCATATTTGATGAGTATTTCCTGTTTAATTATTTAAAGCAAATTTATAAATAAGCAACATTAACGAATATAGCTTTGGAAATTTGTAACAATACAAATTCCTCAAGTCTGTACTCAAAATTTATTATTTGAACTTGGTTTAAGGAACACATACATATATCAATGTTGTTATGTCACCTGTTATGTTCACTATTGTTATGTAATCTCAAAGCACCCACAAAATCACAATTTGTCTTTAAATTTAAAATCTCAGGATAGTATATTGATCTTTGTGAATAACAATGATCTCACACCAAGCATTCATACCTTACTCCCACATTCTCTTCCTTTCTATCGTTCTAATCCTGGCAGATGGTGATGTTTCTCTGGTCCCTCCTCCACTAACCAACCTTCTAACACCAGAAACCACACCAATATTATATCCATCCCATGTAACTATCCCTTTAAGTCATCCTTTCGCACTGCCATGGGGAATGCATGCTCTGTGTGCAGCATCACTAAATAAACTTATATCCATGACTTATTCATCTCACATTCCCTAAACGTACTTGCCCTTACTGAAACATGTCTCCATCCCTCTGACAATGACACCCCTGCCTCATAATCCTTTGGTGGTCTTCACTTTACTCACATCCCAAGCCAGTCTCACAGTAAGGGTTGTGGTGTAGGATTTCTGATTTCACTCCACCGCTCCTTTAAACCTCGACCCACCCCCCTTCCCTCTCTTTCTTCTCTTTTGAAATTCACTCAATTTGCCTGTTCAACCCCATCTCTGCAAACACTGCCATTATTTATCACCCTTCTTCTCTTCTTTAAACATTTTGCTGCATGACTTTCCTACCTTTCAAGTAATGTAAGTCAAGTAATCCCTAATTCCCAGTAACCCACAACTGACCACAGTACCCTCAAAACTTCTTTCTGTGGGCTAATTATTCCATGCATGTAGCTGGCAATACCCTCAATCTTATTTTTTCAGATGCATGCACAGTCTCTAATCTCTGTAACACTCTATTTCCTCTCTCAGATCACAACCTTTTATAATTTGTTCTTGAGAGCCCCCTCATCCAGAATCCTCAGCCTAACCCTCTCAATTCAGAAGGAACTCAAAATCTCTTGACCTTCAGCAATGCTCAGCTGATGTCCGTTCTGAACTCTAATCCATCCCTACCTTATCTTGTCCCTCTCTGGCTACCTCCTCATATAACGCTACCCTCACCTCTGCCCTGAACACGGCATCCCAGCTCCAAACATGCATTTCAAAGAGGATGCACCTCCAACTATGGCGCACAAAGTTAACCTGCTACCTGCAGAGTTGCTTTTGTTCAGCTGAATGCTGCTGAAGGAAGTCTCACACCTTGTCAGACTTTCCCATTATAAATTAACTTTGCGTTCATATAGCGCAGCCCTCACCCTTGCTAAACAATCATACTTTTCCTCAGTCATTAGTTCATGTTGCCACAATCCCAGGCATCTCTTTGAAAACTTCAACTCTCTCCCTCAAACTAATCTTTTAGCTGATAGGTTTGCATGCTACTTTACCCACAAGAATAAACAGTTATGGGAAGAATCCTCTACCCTTCACTCCTCTCCCTCCCAACCATACATAGACCATACTTTCCCTACCCTTCAAGCCATCCTCCAACTACTGAACAAGAGGTGGCTGCGCTTCTCCTCTCCTATCATCCCACCACTTGTCCGCTTGATCCCATTCCGTCTTACCTTATCATATCTCATTCCCCTTGTGCCATCTTTAACATGCATCTTCAACTGCTCTCTTTCTTCTAGTGTACCCATCCTAAAAAAGCCATCTCTCCTCACCGTCTTCCTCTTCCAACTATCGTCCCATATCCCTGCTCCCTTTTTTCACAAAGCTTCTAGGAAGACACCCATTTGGTTTGCTTCCTCATTTCCAACTCTCTCCTGGACCCGCTTCAATCTGGCTTCCACACCCTTTTCTACTGAGACCACTCTGACTAAAGTTACTCACAACTAACTCCCCATGTCAGGATCGCCATTGTGCTTTACACAATATTGTGTATTTGGGTCTGGCTGGGATCAAACCTGAGTTTCCTGCATCCCAGTCGGTATCCTTGCATTGAGCTCCACGCATCTTTGACTGTTTCTGGTTGTTCTTGGTATCCTGTAGTCTGTGCCTGTACGCCTGGAATGTGCACACCTGTTCCTGGTTCCTTGATGATTGGCTGAGACTCCCTATTTAAACCCCGCAAGGCTGGTTCTCGTTGTCAGATCGTGTTTCCTGTTCCTGTTTGGTTTCACTGCTGTTCATCTGACTCCTGCTTTTGATCTCCTGCTCGTCTACTGTTTTCGCCTGATTGCCGCCTGTCCTGACTTCTGATTCTGATACTGACTACTCTTCTGGATATCCTTTGTCTGTACTGCGTTCCAGGAAGCACTGGTTATTTCAGCCCCAGTGCACTGTGTCACAGCCTTGGGGATTTCTGTCCTGAGTCCCCTCGGTCTGTGTCGAATTGCAAAGGGTGCCTCAACTCTGCGTGTCGGACTCCCACTCCAGGTAAGATTCCTGACAGTACGATCTGACCAAATGGAGTCTGCAGAGTTGAAGATTACCGTTGCAGCCTTGACCCAGCAAGTTTCCCAGCTCACCCAGGCTTTGCAGGGCTTACAGCAGGAGCTGGCTTCCCTTAAAGGGAGAGTAACCTATGACTCTGGACTCTCTGAACCGCTGGTTGCTCTACCCGAGAAATTTTCTGGGATCCGGTCTAAGTATGATACCTTCAAAGTTGATTGCGAGGTCCTGTTCTCCCTGAGACCACTTACCTATGCCACAGACGTCATTAAAGTGAGGACAGCGATTACCTTATTGTCGGGGCACCTTAAGATCTGGGCCCACCAGTTGTTACTCGCCAAAAGCCCAGTCCTGGATTCCTGGGAGTCCTTTATTCGGTCCCTGGGTTTACAATGCAACAAGACACAAAAGTCATATGTACATAGATCATCTACTGTTGCTTCACACATATTGCAACCCGGACTGGAAATGGACTACACTACTCCTTTCACTCGGACTGATGTTACAGCTAACCCTACCGCTCCCAAGTCTCCCGAAACATCGTATAAATCTGGCAGGGAGGCGGAGGAACCCATGGAGATTGGACTGGTTAGGTTCCGTCAGTCATCTCAAGAAAGGGCAAGAAGGATGGCGCATGGACTGTGTTATTATTGTGGGGAGATGGGACATTTAATATCTTTTTGTCCCATTCGTCCATCTAGGTCTCGGGTTCTCCGTCTGGGTACTACTCTGGCATATCCTATGAGACCTGTCTGCCAACATGCTGCCTGTCCTTGCTTGACCACTCTGTCCAATCCTCAGCCTTCTACAGTCGTTGCTCCTGAGGTTGTGCAGGAATCTGTTATTAAAGAACCTGAGATCTCTATTTCTACTAAAGATTCTGCTTCTAAGAAGGCAAGCACCACAACCACTACAAGTCCTGTCAAGGAAGACCCTCTTTCTGGCTGTACCTATGCCTCTAATGGGACTCTAGTCCGGAAGGAGGACTTGCAAGTATTTGAAAAGGCCCTACAAGCTATGACCTCTGCTCCTACTAGTACCACCAAAGCCAAGAAATCCAAAAAGTAACCTCCTGGGTCGTAAGTTGCGTTCCTCTTCTCACCTACGGCGTCTTTGAAGGGGGGGTAATGTCAGGATCGCCATTGTGCTTTACACAATATTGTGTATTTGGGTCTGGCTGGGATCAAACCTGAGTTTCCTGCATCCCAGTCGGTATCCTTGCATTGAGCTCCACGCATCTTTGACTGTTTCTGGTTGTTCTTGGTATCCTGTAGTCTGAGCCTGTACGCCTGGAATGTGCACACCTGTTCCTGGTTCCTTGATGATTGGCTGAGACTCCCTATTTAACCCCCGCAAGGCTGGTTCTCGTTGTCAGATCGTGTTTCCTGTTCCTGTTTGGTTTCACTGCTGTTCATCTGACTCCTGCTTTTGATCTCCTGCTCGTCTACTGTTTTCGCCTGATTGCTGCCCGTCCTGACTTCTGATTCTGATACTGACTACTCTTCTGGATATCCTTTGTCTGTACTGCGTTCCAGGAAGCACTGGTTATTTCAGCCCCAGTGCACTGTGTCACAGCCTTGGGGATTTCTGTCCTGAGTCCCCTCGGTCTGTGTCGAATTGCAAAGGGTGCCTCAACTCTGCGTGCCGGACTCCCACTTCAGGTAAGATCCTTGACACTCCAAAGGCCACTACTCCATACTAATTTTTCTTGACATCCCTGCCACCTTTGACACTATTGATCATGTCCTCCTTCTCCAAACTCTTCAATCCCTCGGTCTCTGTGATACTGTCTTCTCGTGGTTCTCCTTCTATCTCTCCCAAGATTCATGTAGTGTCTCCTTTTCCAATGACACCTCCTCCCTCGTCCTGTCTCATTGCTCACTGGATTTCCTGCTGTTTTCTGAAACTCAATCTCTCTAAATCAGAGCTTCTTATTTTTCATCCTCATAATACTGATCCTCCTCTTTCACTTTCCCTGCAAGTTGATGGTATTTGCATGAGCCTGTCCTTGCAAACTCACTGTCTTTGTATAATCTGTGATCCTGGCCTCACCTTTGCACCTAATTTCAGTATGTTGCTAAAACCTATTGATTCCACCTTAAAAACATTCCTGTATCTGCACCTTTTTTACCCAAGATGCTGCCAAGGAGCTTGTTCACGCTCTTGCAACTTCTTGCATGGATTACTCTTGATTGGTCTCTCCAGAAGTCGTACTGCCATGCTATAATCTGAAATGAATGCTATCGCCAGCCTGATATTTCTCTTCTCTTCTTATACCCTGTCCCTGTGTAGCTTCTTACACTGACTTCCTGTATCCCATAGGTGTCAGTTCAAAATTCTAACCCTTACCTGTATAGCTCTAACCTATTCTAGCCCTTGTTACATTTCTTCACTGACTCATAGGTAAGCCCTTTCTCGGTCTTTCCCCTCTGCCGGTGACCTTCTCCTGTCTCACACCCTTACTGCAAAATTCATGCATGCTCTAATCATTTAAGAAGTCCCTTAAAATCCATCTTTTCAGAAATGCTTTTGACCTCCCAGAGTAACTTCTATTTTACAAATCTTTATCTCGCTCACCCCTAGTGGGCTACACTCCACTCTCACCTCCAGTTCAGCTACTTTTCCACATTGTTGTTTGCTGTTCCTGTTGATCCTCTTCCTATTGTGTCTTTATACTCCACTCCTTTGGACTTTAAGCTCTGAGCAGGGTCCACATCTACCTATTGTTCCCGTAACACTTAGTAATTGTCTCATTTACTGTTAAAATCCCCCCCTTCATAATATTGTAAAGCACTGCGTGTTATATAAATATCAGTAATAATAATAATGTAAAATGTTTTGAGATGCTAATGAATTTTAACTTGGGCAGCATTACGAGCAGAAAACAGTAAAGTCATTTTTGTATTGTGATCAAATTGCAAACATATACCCCATGTTGGGCGAAGTTCAGAAACTGTTGACAAAGAATGGTTTTGTATCTGAGGTCTTAGTTTTATGCATCTTATGCTTATTTCCTTATTTAATATTTCAATGTTATAATTATATTTTTTAGGGAACAGAAATCCTGGTTTGAGAGAAAAATCTATACGTGGGACCCATGTTTTAAGTTCCCCAGTAGAATGATTGGCACTACTGTTCTATCCTTATTTTGTCTCTATATGGTAAGTCATCAAAGTATGCATTATATATAGACCAAACTCAATGCTTTCACAAGAAATTATTTAAAGAATTAAACTTATAAATTTACATTTCCATTTTCTGTGAGTGTTTATGAAAGTGTATTTTTTTTATTTTATTTTTTTTTTATAGATAGGGAATAAATGTAAATAAGACTGAATTGTCTCAGCCTTAGATGGGAGTTTTCGTAGCCTGAGATGTTTCTCTGAAAAAAAAAAAAAAAAAAGTATACATAAATAAAATGCAAAATGCATTCATTCTTATACAAATTGTAATTATGGTAAAGAAAAATAAAAGCATTTCTAAATCTATTGAGATGTAGTTATTAAATTTCTGTTTCTCTACACACAGATTTCCAAATAGTTACTATACACACAAATGTAACCGTCTGCCACCCCCTCCCACCTCCATTGATCAGAGAAAATTAAGTGTACATGGAAAGTGATTTATGATTGTATCCATTACTTATTGATAGCACAGAGCGTCATAAATTCTCCTCAACATAGCAACTTTACAGCCCCACAATTCCTTGAAAAAATAGACTGGTATTTGCCACTTATTTTACTTTGATCACTGAAAGCAGGCAGGATGAGTCTGTTGCTGGAGCAGACAATGTCTCCGTGTTTAACACTATGTGTGGAGAAAAATGAAATCCACTATAATCAAAGATGAAGCAGATAATGAACACAGAAACCCCACTGAAATCTGATCTCGCAGAGAGGGCTCCATTTTTCGGCTTAGGCGATGAGCCCTTAATTTCTCTCCATTAAATCTGTAGCTATAAAATCCAGTTAATTGCTATTTTTAACAGGGTTATGCAATAAACACAAACTTAAAGCAAATTAAATCCAAATGGCAAAGTGTCAGCTAAAACAGCAGAATAAGAGAAAGCTTCCAGCTCAGCTATTACTTGTAATTTATTACTGGCATTTATGTAGTGCCAACATATTTTGCAGCAGTCAATGCTTGCCTTCTTCAGCCTGCAAAATTTGTAAAATGTTTTCTTTTCTTTTTTAAATGTATTGTACAAATTTGTAAACTTTGTAACAAAATTCTGTCAACCCCCTTCTACAAACCCCTGTCCTGCCCCTTTCCTACAAAACCCCTGGCCTTCCCCCTTCTACAAAACCCCTGCATTTCCCTTTCACAAATCCCCTGCTCAGCACCCTTTATACAAGACCCCTGTCCCAATACAAATCCCCTGCCCCTTTCTACAAATTCCCTGCATCCCCTCACACAGAGTTACAGACAGACAGTCACACACAGTTACAAGCACACACACATGCAGTTACAAGCAGACAGTCACACACGCTCAGTTACAGGCACACAGTCACACATAGTTACACACACTCAGTAACAGGCAGACACTCACACACACAGGAACAGGCAGACAGGCAAACACACACACACTCAATAACAGACAGACAGTCACACACAGGCAAGGCAAACAGTCACACACGTACATTTACAGTAACATACAGGCAGACAGTCACACACAGGCAGACAGTTTCACACACACACACACAGGCATACAGTCACACACATACACAGGCAGGCAGACAGACAGGCAGACAGTCATTGACTCAGACAGGTAGGCAGACAGTCAAGCAGACAGTCAGGCACACAGACAGACAGGCAGGTACAGGCAGAGAGGCAGGCAGGCACAGAGAAAGACAGGCAGGCAGGCAGGCACACAGAAAGACAGACAGGCAGGCACACAGACAGGCAGGCAGGCAAGCACACAGACAGACGGGCAGGCAGGAACAGACAGACAGGCAAACAGACAGACAGGCAGGCACAGAGACAGACAGGCAGAAAGACAGGGAGGCACAAAGACAGACAGGCAGAATGACAGGCAGGTACACAGACATACAGGCAGGCACACATACATACAGAAAGACAGACAGGCAGACAGACAGACACACAGACAGACAGTCAGGCACACAGACAGACAGTCAGGCACACAGACAATTACTTCTTCCCATTATGGCTGGAAGGGGGTAGTGAAGGCAGTGCAGCTCCTGTAGTGAAGTTGGAGGGGAAGCAGGGACTTCTTCCTGTTTTCCACTTCCTGTGCAGCAGTTACCGGGGGCTTCTGATAGGCTTTAACCCTGCCTCTGCAGCCATGTTAGCTCTGCCTCTCGCTAAGCTAAACCCCTACTGGTCGGTAAGATCCGACAACTCGCTATTTTTTTCCATAGACCCAGGTGGAGAAAAATGAAATCCTCCACCTGGGTACCTGCTCTAGCTCCCCCCCCCGCACTCCTGTCACCCAGCCATGTGTGAGCTGTGTCGGCCGCATGGCTCCTCCTGCTCCATGGCGCCCAGTGCGATCACACAGCTCTCACACCCCTAAGGCCAGCCATTGACCAGGGTCATGGCGCCCCCCTACCTGGTGGCACCCAGGGCGCCGGGTGGACCTCCCTCCCCCCTTACCTCCCCTTTAGTATGCCACTGGCCACAAGCATATTTAAACTTCCAATGTCAATGCTTTCCTTTAGGGCAACCTAAGGGGTTTTACTCAGGTAGTGCCCCAGAAGCATCTCTAGTGGCCCTCATACTGACAAACACTAGAGGTGGACTTAACCCTGCAATGTAAACATGGCACTTCCTAAAAAAAACTGCAATTGTTTTACATTTCAGAGTTAAAAAGGACAGGGACACTGCAACCAGACCATGCCATAGTGATAACGTGATTTGGGTGACTATAGTGACCTTTTAACACTTTGCACCCCTGCTTTTTTTCCTTTTTCCTGAAGCTATCAGCAAAAAAAATTTTAGTACGCATTCCCATTGTGTAGGGTTTTTTTTTGTTTTTATCTGACTGTTTTAAAACAATTTTCTATATGTCCTGATTTTTTTTTATCTGTTTATACTGGTTTGGATTGAGTGACTTTTGCATACGTTTTTTTTTTTTTTGCTTTGCAGTTTGTCACCTTAGAAGTCAGCGTATTTCAGCTTATTTCACAACTGCTTTACACACTAGAGGAAAATATGGAGCAGTTGATACCTGAAGTGGCATGGAGTGCATACAACCAAACAGTTGTCAATGTTAAAGAATTCAATGGTGCAATAAAAGGTAATTACACTTATCTGTTTTAACTATCATATGTTTGTTACTTTTGTTACTCTTTTTTCCTGTTAAAAAAAACTTGGTAACAAGATTGTAAACCAAAAAACAGGTGTCTGTAATACACCGTCCAGCATGTTTAATAGGACCAGTAAGCCTCAATTTAATATTATGGATCAGCTTCCAAATAATTTAACATTTTTAGATAAACCTTTAAAATTAGTTTTCAACAAATTAAGATATCAATAAATAAATCATATATAAAAATATATGTATAACTATATAAAAATATTACAAAACTACATTTTATTTGTATTCTAAGCTAAAATATTTTTCATAATATTAAATAATTGTAAAAGTATATCCAAAAATATTAAATCATGTGGAAAGCTTATCCAACAATATTAAATCTAGGTCATAGTGTCTATATTCTCTAGACATTCTTTGTTATATTTATGACATGTTTAATCTAATATAGGACTGCTCTGGAGCTAATAGTACACCTGAATTAAAAGGATTCCAATGTTATCATCCATTACAATAACATTAGCAGGACTTATTTATACACTGCTCAAAAAAATAAAGGGAACACTTTAACAACACAATGTAACTCCAAGTCAATCACACTTCTGTGAAATCAAACTGTCCACTTAGGAGGCAACATTGAGTGACAATCAATTTCACATGCTGTTGTGCAAATGGGATAGACAACAGGTGGAAATTATCTGCACACCACTTCTCAGTTCCTATGCTGCCTGGCTGATGTTTTGGTCACTTTTGACTTTTTCCTGCTTTAGGACTTCCTGAATGTGCTGAATGTACAGATGGGGAGGTGAATTCTTTCAGACTTGCTGATAAAGAGAGAAACGCTGCATGCTCGCGGAGCCCCTCTACTTATACTGATATGATGCCTAGCATCATTTTTCTGTGCTGGCATGTGCTATGTCATCACTGCAATCCCATTCCTGGACCAATCAGTGCCTACATCACTATTTAAATAAAGTTTTAGTCCCACAGTAACTGCCCCGTCGTAGTTTGTGTTATATTTACCGTGATATTCTGGTTATTCAATTTTAACTTGTTTGCTGACTCTTCTGATCTCTGTAATCCTGACCTGGCTAGTTATATCATATTTCTGCATTTCTGGTATCCTGATCTTGGCTAATTTTATGTTTACGCTTTCTCTCCATTTTTTTTACATTAAACCCAGCCATTCGAAGGTCTGATAATACGTTCTTTTTGTCTTCATATTCCTGACCTATATTTGTAACTGTGAAACCTTTATTACATTTGTCAATATTTCTATTGGCCCTGACAGTTAAAATAGGTTTCAATTAATGTGGAAATGTTTTAGCTCTATTTTAAAAAAAAAGTATTTACATGCTATTATCCATTTTACTATTTTATTTTTTATTTCTAGGTGTTTGGTTTATTACTACCTTTTCGTCATGCTTTATCACTGTGACATATATATTTCACATATTAGTCTGTTACAGGTAAGAATAAACTAATTTCACATTTTTTTAAATAATGCAGTCAAAATGGCAACTAAAATTCCCTTAAAGATACACTGATTCACAAATTAAGGTGGGAATAAGACGTATTAAGGACACTTTCAGAAGTAAAAAGGAGCACCTCCTTTCACAGTGTGAGAGGTTTAAGCCAATTTTTATAGAACTACTACAAAAGATTACATTACGATGACATATAGAGGCTTCTAGACTTGCCAACATACACCTTTCTAAGAGTGACAATTATTGGCAGAATTAAGGGCAGAAACTCCATCAATTGCATTAACACAAACCTTTCCTGATGATATGCCAAAACGTAAGCAGAAACTGTGTTGCCATATATTCTTGGCAGAGAAACAAAAGATAATTTGCAACTTGAGCTCTATAGAGTTGCCTAAATGTCTTGAAAATATTTCCTATATAAATAATAATAACTAATGAGAGCAAATGTGCCATGCAGTAAATAATTCCCTATGCTCATGACACAAAAAAAATGGAACGATTGGAAACATTCTGCGTGGATGGAATTACAAGTGACGGACTGTATGAAACCATATAAAGTGCAAATTTACTTTATAAACAATCAACTCTACTGCTACATTCCTTATACTGATATAATGCCTTGCCTCTCTCTACATACCTTTTTTTTCTGGCTTACCCCATTTACTTCTTTCTCCTCTAATGATTAATTTACTTAATGGTACTGAAGACTCACCATAATTCTGACAGTTATTCATTGTAAGCAAAATGTTCTAGACATATCACGCTTATAGACAAATTGTTACATTTGTTCTACTTTATGTATTTGTCTTGTCTAGTTTTATCTGTAAATATGAAATAACCTGCTATTCTATTGGGTTCTTTTTTTCTGATATGAAAAATGTAATTATATTGAAAGTGCAACATATAACACTTAACGAACACTTAATAGTGGAGGATAGGTGTACAAACTATCTATTTAGTAAACCAGCAGTCTTTCTTTGTGTCGCCTAAAATGTATTACCTATAAATGATCATACCATTTAATATTAAAATAGTGGCAGTATTTCGGTCGGTAGCTTAGAGTCTCTCAATTGTCCAATGTAAATGAGTACATCAGTTTGAAAAAATAGATTCCCAAGTAACTTATGGTCTAATTAGACCTAGAGATAATAGTCTCATTTCAAACTGTGATACTCTAAGGTTAATAGGGGAGAGGACAACTAAGCTGTTGACTGGCTTAAAGCCACATCAAGGGGATGTACCGTTAGAATCCTGAAAAACTGAATCAGCAGTTGAAAATGGAGCAGAATATAAGCCCAAATACTTGGGGCAAACAAATTAAAAAGTATATGTGTATTTGGCGATCCACATATATATATATATATATATATATATATATATATATATATATATATATAATACACATTATACACATGATATAGATAAGTATATATATATATATATATATATATATATATATATATATATATATATATATATATATATATATGTATATATATATATATATATATTCAGAATCATACCAATTACAACTTCTATCTGTAGCAGGATTGCTAGCAAAATGTATATATTCAATAAAAAGGTCTTCCTCTCACCTGTCATTTAACTCCTTTGCATAGACTTATGTGCTGAAAAACTAAGTTAAAGGGAGAGCAGGAGACACAGGCAAAGATGCATTCACACACTACCACAAAAAAATGCATCTTCACCTGTGCTTCTCTTAACCACCCTTTTTAATTTTGTGCCCTGTTTTGTGCTTCTTTCCCCCTCTTTTGTCTTACCTGCTTTAGTGTATTGTATGCCCCATTCTTCACCTTTATGTGTCTCTCCACTTTTGTGTGTTTTGTCCAAACCTTTTTGTTTATTTTGTACTTCCTCCCATTGTGTGTCTCTTTTTAATCTTCTTCAGCCCCTCTGTATGTCTCTACCCCCAGCAACTTTTGTGTGTTTTTCTCCTCAAAACCCCTTTTAGCGTGTCTCTTAGCCCCAACCCCTTTGTCTCATTTTCTCTTCCCCGGCCCCTCTAGTTGTCTCATTTCCCCTATGGATTTAGACTGCATGAGGTTGGGTGTACAGAGGGCATGGGTAAGAGTAATCTTTAACCTTAGATTCCACATTTGAGAGAGCAGGCACTATCTACATTAGTAAATTGATAATCTTGTACTCAAAATTTTGTGAGCATCTCAAGTATCCACATTATGGGTAAAACCCAAAGGTCATAAGGGTTATCTGCAGAAATTGAGGACTGTAATTCCCATTGTTCTTAGCCCAATAAAGGCATAATACTATAATATATCTTAAAATGTGAGATTATAGTTTTGACTGTGATATATTTAATAGTCGAACATTTTCATTAAAGATTGAAATAACTATTTTGCTGAAATTGAGCTTTAATATGTTTACTTTATTGGACCATATCATATATCATATGAAGAACATATACTGATAATTAACTGGTAACCTAGTAATGACAAAATGAATGCAGAGTTATTGCATGGTAATAATAATAATAATAATAATAATAATAATAATAACAAAGTATTTAACCAGACAAGGTACATTCAGATTACTCCGGTTTTCAAGTACTTCCTGGGGATGTTACCTTAGCTAAACATCTAGGGGTTGTTACTATATATATAATGATACTCATTTGTAAAAGAAATACTGAAAAATTTACTTTAGTAGATCATACCAGGAAAACCAGGTTTGAATAATCTGTGGAAAAAAGCATCCACTAGAGTTAACAAATCCAACCATGATCTTAAAGAGATACTACAGGACTCATGGCTAATCTTGACATTGTAGATGTAATTAATTAATATTAGCAATTATCTGACCTCCAGGGGAGTGAAATTTCATATCTGATCACACAGCAAAGAAGCAGGCAACTGCTGTACAAATCCAAATTCACATGAAGAGTGAGACTGTACAATACAGATAAAATAGGAAAATAAACATTGAAAAGGGTCGTACTGAGGATGTGAGAATCCAATCTTAATTAGCATTACAGGATCACTATAGGGTCAGGAACACAAACATGTTTTCCTGACCTTATAGTGTTAAAATCACTATCTAGTCCACCTGGCAACTCATTGTCCCACTAAATATAGTAAATCCTTGCCTTTATTCCAGTCGGCTGGTGCTGGCTCTGCCCCTGATCTGCCTCCTCGGCTCCTTGAGTGATGATCTGAGCCAATCACAATGCTTTCCTGCAGGAAAGCATTGGTTTGCCTATGATTGCCAAAGATGTAGGGCAGGGGGCAGAGCCAAACGCCACCCTGGCCAATCAGCATATCCTCATAGAGATGCATTGAATCAATGCATATCTATGAGTAAAGTTCACTGTCTCCATGCAAAGGGTGGAGATACTGAATGTCAGTGTAGCAGGACTGCCACAGGACTGCACCTCTAGTAGCCATCTGAGGAGTGACCAGTGAAGGTATCCCTAGGTTGTAACGTAAACACTGCTTTTTCTCTGAAAAAAAACAGTGTTTACAGCAAAAGGTCTGCAGGGACGGACTATACTTACCAGAACAACTACAATAAGCTATAGTCTGGTGACTATAGTGTCCCTTTAAGGCTTAGAAAATGTATTCAGGATCATAGTTTAGAATTTGTATTATACTTTTTCTAATGTCACTAGACTAGTTTCTGCCATAATAATAAAATATAAATAATAAAATAATTTATATTTCCACTCATGAGATGACTGTACTCCGAATAAATTATAGTGTGACAATAATGTATGTAACTCACAGGTGACACTGTTGTAATATTGTGTCTTTCTGTACAAAAACAATGTCGTCTTATTCTAGAAAACACATGAAGCGACTTTGGGTAGGAGAAAAGGGCTTTCTTCCAATCAAGTATCACAAACCTTCGCCATCTCAAAGTGTGGTAAGATGAATGTTAAGCCTGCCATAAAATTTAAATATTTGCTCAGTGCTTGTTAAGTACTAACAAGTACTTATACAAAAATTACAATTACTTAAGAAATAGTAGTAACAGATACTTTTTTTTTATTAGTAATCAAGCTTTATTAATTTATGGGTTACACTTGTTGACAGAAAGCAAATCTGAAGGGATTGTTGGTGAATAAGATTTAAAAAATATCTAATCTACTAGGACTGCAGGGTAAAGAACAAACACAAGGAAGCCGGCAGACAGGGCTAGCATTCAGCATAGAGCATATTAAACTTGTGCACGGTGAAAAAATGTTTTGTTTTGGCCAAACCAATTTGTCCAAAAATAACATTTAGTTTGGGTCATTTAAATATCATCCATGTGGTAGTTCCACTAATCTGAATATCGTCCATGCAAAAAAATTTGAAGAGCCAGCAGAATCGTAAAAGATGCCTATTAGTTTACCATTTCTTTAATCACTTTAATCAATTTCCTTAGTAATCTATTGATCTTGTCATATCAGGGCGGATACCTGCATGGGCTGTGATGATATTCTTTAGCTCTCTAAATGTGACTTCTGACTTGTAGTTTACATGAACTTTCTTCCCCAAATGCCATTACAAACAACCTTAATTATGATAGCTCTGGTTTTTCGCACTCTCCCTGACAAACACCCGCTGCTACAGCTGCTACATGTACTTGAAAAATTTAAGGTAAAAGTGGGTTAGAAAGTAATGACTCACTCATCTCTTTCACTCTGAAAAGAACTAAGCTTTCCCACACATCTAGTCTGTATTCATTGCCCTATCATCACCTTTACCTAAATGTGTCTAATAATCACACTGCAAGACTCAACCAAGCAAGGTGAAACCACTAGAATTAACTTTTGAAAAAAGGTCAGCATGAGTAATTTAATTTGAATTTATTTTTTATTTTTTTTAATTCCCTCCAGATTTTAAAATACTTTTATAAATTCAGAAACAACTTTGAAGGGAGAGGTGAGTGGCCAATTGGATTTCAGCTAGCAGAAGATGACACTTTAAGTATTAAAGTCAAGAGCAGGGTAATCCAGATGGGAAGGTTGAACTTGAGGAAGGCTATTAGCTCCATCAGTTGAGGAGACATTTGTGAGCACTAACTGAACTAAAGTCTATGTAGGGTCCCGCCAAAGGATCCCTGCAGACCACGGCAGCATCCATAGATGATATCGTGTAAGACCATGCCTGACCCTTTAGCTGTCAATTGTATTGGTATCATCTTTTGTCAACTTTTGTTAACCTCAGACTTTACCATAAAACAAAGTAGCTACAAAGTAGCTACATTGTCTAATGGCATTTCTGGGTTGCACTGAAATTTCAATGAAATTCCAAATGATATTGTGTGAAATTGAGTTGCTTTAAAAACGCTACACTGCACACAGTACACAATGGACTGAAAACACTGAAACAAATAAAAGCTTGAAATGCTAAATTAGTAAATTAAAGTTGGTGTAAGTGGCACTGGCAGTGGCTAGGCAGAGCAGTAGCCTAACCAGTCTCATATTAGAATAAATTATTTGGAATTTGCAAAGCAATCTGATCAGCCTAAGTTCGGACAAATTGAAGTTAATTTGAAATCAAATACACAAGTCTACGGAATATCCAGTTAGGAAAAATTAGATGTATTTGGATGGTAGCTGAAAACACTGCTGAAACACAGGACCTATCAACTCAAAAAGGAAAACAAATGAAAAAGATTAGAAACAAAATATTTGTGCTGGAGATAAGAAAGGATAGTTTACTATGGGAGAGGGCAAATGTTAGCAATAGTAAATAAGTGGAACACATGGACTTTCCTAGCAAGTAGAAATATATCAAAGTGACTAAGGAGTTTGGCTGGAAAAATGTCTGAACAATTCTCCAGTCCAATGAACACCTTTCAGAGTAACAAATACAAAGATACAAATACAAAGCAAATTGGGAGAAAGAAAGAAAAAAAATATACAATACAAGAATTAACACAGATAAGCTGTTAGTGTACATATCGTACAGAGGCATTCGACAATCTTCTCATTATTTGATTTTGTTTGAGATTTTATTTATTTAATATAAAATGTATTTATGTTGACTAGAAAATTGTGTATTTAGGTTAATTTTTATAGCAGTGTTAGCTTATATTAGTAGTTTTTAACCTTTTATGACAGGGACTCAAATTATGCGAATTAGGGGTGTGCTATGGGTCAGTGACCCATGGGTCCTGGAGTTTTTTTGTTTTTTGTGGGTTTTTGTTTTTTTGCACCTCCTGTTAGTGTGGCAAAAACAGAGCAGGATTAACCAAAACTATGAATTTACTTGACCCTATTAACCATACCTATGTGAAATGTAAAGGAAGCCCCAAACTGGTAACCTGCCTAGGGACCTGATGAATATGATGTGTCTGTTCCAACTATTGGAGATCCAAACTATGCCATGGGTATCTGTTTTGGATCACAATCCAGTGGGAAAAAAACACTGAACTGTACTAAATAATTTACTAATGGTATCACTCTTCACTAAACGTTTCTTTTTTATTTCCCTGTAATGTGCAGGCAGCCATTGCAAGATACTCCGGCTGGCAAGTTGCATACATTTTATGGGGTATATTGAATTCCTATTTTATGTATGGGGAATAGAAACATGGGAGAATGTATATTTTTGTTCAGGATAATAAAATGTGGTTTTTTTTTTTGTTGTTGCTGTAGGGTACCTGATATTACACATAGTGCAAACACTATTTGGAATGTGTTTTGTGTATGCATTTGTTTTTCCAATAAATCATGGACAAGGAATTGCACTTTTGCGTGGTTTAGGTTTCTCCGTGTGAGTATGCTTCACCATAAATTTAATTAATTTACACCTGATTCTTTACGCAAACTGTAACTCAGTCACTCTGTGCTCTTTGCCCACAATTATTTTAGAACTGCCCATACTGAATGAAATATATAGCATTATCGTGAAGAATTTTTCTCTAATGCCACTAATAGGCCTACTGTAAAAAAGGAGAACATAGTTGGGTTAACCTCTTAATATGTAAAAGGGGGATAAAATTTCAGATCCGAGTTTTTACTAGCTGTAAAGCTACAACACGGTAAAGTTTAACGCAGTGGAATTGCAAATAACACTGGAATAATATATTATATCCCAGCAAACATATTCAGTACTATACAGATTATTAAACTACCATTCTCATTCCACACAACACTGCTTCAAATCTCCATCGTAGTATATTGTTATTATTATTATTTATATAAGGGCAACAAATTCTGCTGTGATGTACAATGGGGTAAAAAGTTATGCAAAGTAAAATGCTCTAGTAGAGGGTATACATGTTCTTATACTGGTAAGAAGTATATTTGAATAGTGATAGTAGTAAATAATGAGCTTAGCAAGTTATTGTTTTGGGGGGGATTTGTTTTTGATATGTTTTGTATTTTTACCATCAGTATCGATCATACAATTACTATCATGTTTTGTTTTATTTTTGTTTTCAGTCTCTCCATTGCAATTGTAATTGGGTTGATGGTTTTGCAAGTTCAGCTAGCAGGTCATTTCTTCCTGCAAAAGAAGATTTCCCCAGAAGATAAGAAGAAGCCATTAGCGCTAAACAATAGGTAAATGTTATAGCTATTTGTATATATGTATGAATCTACAGGAACATTTTTTAGGGAACTAGGGCACTTTTGGGAGGTTTGATCATGGACAAAGTGAGTATGAGTCCAACTGATAGAAAAATAAAGCTGCACTATTTAATGGGTGCCATGCTCCACTTTATTCGTCTCCTCCATACTGATGTTAATTACGGCAAGGTTGCTTTTTCAGTTATTGAAAAATATTTTTTACCTAGAATATGTGACTTTATTGCTGTGTAAAGGGTAACATTTTGTAGGCTCATACACCAATATTCTGAGTATTATAAAACTCGGCATCTATGTTTTATGCTGGGGGTAGACATGGTGGGCCAAGGGCACTTTTGGTTTCTCAGACCTATTAACAGCCATCTGTAGTATATGGTAGTGTACTCTAAGAGTTGATTCTCTTGCTATTAATCACTGTATTTGTCAATCTGTTTTGCATTTGCCCCCTTTCTCATTTCTCTATCAGAATGTCTGAACTAACTTATGGTTATAAATGTCATTTGTTTATCTGTTATTTTAATCCACAATGTATACATTTTCCTGCTTAATAATGCTATTTTAGAATATGTGCTACATATGCCCATTACATGATATAACTACTAATGAAAGGATGTAAAACATATCTTAAAACAAATAGTGCAGGAACAAAAATGAACTCCTTAGCAAGGGAGTTTAAATCTAAATTCTTCATTGGCAATTTTAAAAGGTTGTATTTTTGGTTGAGATTAACTCTAATTATTGTGAAATGCTAAACATCTGTACATTTTTTCATCCTAGGAAAGCGTTCCACAACTTTAATTATTTCTTCTTCTTCTACAATGTGATCCTTGGTTTGAGTGCATGTTTAATTAGACTGCTCAGTAGTCTGGTTTTGGGGAGCTGGCTAGTTGCACGAATTGACAGAACAATATTGCAAAGAGGCTATGAATCAAGTGATATGGGTAAGTTCATTGCTGGTTCCAAACTCAATTCACTGCATTGCATATTGCTAAAGAAAATGAATGATTTCTGCTGATGTGCAATACTTATTGCTAAAATGCACAAAAGTTAAGGAGTTGTGAGGATCTCATAGCACATTATACAAGCTATATAGATGTGTTGGGTTGGACTAGCCACAACACTCCAATGAACCTCAAGGTGCTAGTGTCAAGTGTTCCACTAAATAAAAATAATCCAACAAATAAAGTAATTACACAAAACCAGAACCAGATCATACCCATTATACTCCAATTCCCGGCTATGTCACTGCATCAAGGAAGCACATGTGAATCTAGTGTTTCACCATACAGCAGCAGCCCTTACGTATAGGTATAGACAAAGTGTTCAGATATACGTGGGACATAGTCTATGATAAAATGCTCTTAATAAATACATTTGCCTTCTATATATTATACAATTACTGAGGTGATGAGTAAGGAGGAGACAGAGGTTATGGGTCATAACGTTACCTTTCATAAATGAACCAGAGGTCTTTGGGACTCTTTTTCCCATAGTTATTATTTACCCTCTAGTACAAAGGCATGGAGAATAGGAAAATGGTGTTGTTTGTTAGGTGGGTGTGTCGCTATACCAGGTTGGTATATGAATCCTTCATCCAACCCAACCAAGAATGGTCAAACTATGGACTATAGATAATCAGTAGGCAAACCAAAATGTTTGTGATGATCAACAGAACACTAGCTAATTTCAGGATGACAGATATCAGCATAATTTGGCATTAAAGCAAGATATAGTATTGCCTACAAACATTAGGAAAAATGTATATAATACTCAATTAATCTAAACCACACAGGGCTACCAGCGCAAATTTGACATTAGTTAATATCAATTGTACGGTATTTGCCTTTCAGGAAAAATAAAGGACACTGGCACGGCGATGACATACTGTATATCTTCAGATGTGATTACGTCATTATTACTGCAACAGTCACTGTTAGTTGCCAAAAAGCACTTTGAATATAATAAAATTGGAGACAGTGTGAATTTTGAGAAAGTGCCTTAGCTCCTCAGCCGCCATCTTATTCTTATATCAGCCATGTTTCCCCTCTGTGTGACTTTGTGTTCATGAAGAGTTAAATGTGGATTTGTGTTTTGTGATTTTTGCTCCAAGTAGTTTTATTAGAAACTGTTTTTTCTATTCAAAGATCATAAATGGAAACAGGTAAATGATCCTTAATGGTCAGTAGCAGTGGCGTACACACAATCCATGGGGCCCCGGTGCGAAAACTGATCCGTGGGCACCCTCCCCCCAGTGGTTACACCGCGTGGGCTGGGCCGCAACACATGGCGGCCGGCACCAGGTCGCAGCGGTCCGCAATGCGGCCGTGACCCCTGGAGTGACGGGCTCGGTCGCAGCTGCGTCCCCTGTGACCCCTGTATGTACACCACTGGTCAGTAGTGAGTGATTCAAAAATAGACTGAACTGACCATAGCAGGATGAGTAGGTTTAGAAGCATACATTTGCATACATCAAGATACTGATCTTTTGTCACTATGCTGTTCCTGGCATGTAAGCTGTGTTGTTTAACTGTATATAAGTTATGTGTTTTTCATATAGAGGAAGGCAGTCTTCTTTGACACTCTCCTTGTGTACAAGCAATAAAGGAATCTGCTTATTTAACTCTTGTGAAGAACCTGTGTTTTACATTATTAAGCATTTCACAACAGTAAGATAATTGCTCTGCGAAAAACCTAGGTTTAACTCAAATTAAACTGCATGAAGAAGTAACATATGTTGTATTTCCTTTTTCATTTCATTTCATTTAAGGTTACAATACATGGATTGGGATGATCTATGTGGATCACTATCACACTAACCCTGTTCTAATGAGTTTTTGCAATGTTCTCCTAGAAAGGAAAGCTGAGAAAGGACTGAGAGAATCAATTGCTTACTACACATTTACCAGCTCAACAGGTATTTATTAGAGAACTAGCAACTCAAATATACAATTACTAAAAAGAAAATTGTACTAATGCCACATTTATGTATAGATAAGGTAAACCTTGGACACAGTGGTTTCATATGACAGGCAGGAAATGACCTATTTCAGATATGCAGATGATGCACAACAATAATTTCTAAATTTGCAAAAATGTATATGAAGTTGTATTATGTTTATTTAGCTCTATCCATCTATCTATCTATCTATCTATCCATCTATCAATTAATTTATCTACATAGATATAGATATAATTATGCTGGCTAGCTATTTAACTTTATCCAAAACTAGGTGCCCTATACAGAAACAAATCCTGCCTAAGCCCTACAGTAAGGAAACGGATAGTGAAACAAATGCTAATGCCGGTCATTGATTATGGGGTGTATGCAATCATAAACGTAATATGTTACATAATTTGTTCTGCCGCTTTGTACTAGAATGTTATTACTTCACCCACCTTTATGACATGTTAAAAGAGCTAAACTGTCTGTGGCCAGAATCCTGATGCACTCTTCATCTTTCCAGCCTTGTGTTTAAGAGCTTTTCTGGGAAGCTCCCACCCTACCTGAGTAGAATGCTCTCCCCAGCTGTATTCACCTCCTATAACCTCCGATCCAGTATTAGCGCGATATTTAGCATACTGCTATACAAAACCGCCCCGCAATTATGGAATTACCTCATGGACACAGTCAAATCTTCATTCAATCTAAAAATATTTCAGAGATCTATGGCAATGTGCCTCAATACAGAACGCACCTGTCATGGTTGACTATATTTATTACCTATTATGTGTAACATTTATATATGTTTGTTTGTATGTATATATATATTGTTTGTATATTGTATTATATATTTATTTATTTTTAAATATTGTGCCCTATTGTAACAATGCAATATTTTGTGGACCAAGGACATACTTACAAACAAGAGAAATCTCAATGTATCCTTCCTGGTAAAATATTTTATAACTAAAATAAAATATTTCTTTTGCATCTTTTTGTTCTAGAGTCACATTCATCAAATAAAGCCAGAACAAGGTGGTTTCTCTGCTACACACTTTTAAACAATCCAAGACTGATAATACAGCGGAAACCCAAACAGCTAGATGATCTACATTCAATAAATGATGTGAGCCATACCAGACTTATCAATGCCTCTGTGTTGGAAGCTGAAGTGAGAAACAACAAGGAAAGACCAATTGTGTGTAGTGATGTGGAACTAACAGACACAACATGATTAGTATTTATTCACAGTCCAGATACCAAGCAACAGACCAAGATTTAAATCCTGATCACTTTGTATATGTGACATAAAGTTATACTTATTAGACTGTTTACCAATACATCTATAAAGATTTGACAATGAATTTTAGATTTAAATAAATACCTACCCTCGTGCAGAACAAATTATCAAAGCATATTATCTTAGATTTCACTGAAAAGGGGAAAAACTTAAATGTAAATATTTATTTAACGCAAACTTCAACTGTAAATTAGATATGAATTGAAGGGATTTTGCAAGACTGTGCCACGATGTACTTGTTCACTTACTCAATATCATTTAAAACATTGATTACCAACCATTTCTGTATTAACATCTAGAAACATAGAATGTGACGGCAGATAAGAACCATTCGGCCCATCTAGCCTGCCCAATTTTCTAAATACTTTCATTAGTCCCTAGCCTTATCTTATAGTTAGGATAGCCTTATGCCTATCCCACGCATGCTTAAACTCCTTTACTGTGTTAACCTCTACCACTTCAGCTGGAAGGCTATTCCATGCATCCACTACCCTCTCAGTAAAGTAATACTTCCTGATATTATTTTTAAACCTTTGTCCCTCTAATTTAATCTATTAAAATATTCATAAATACCCTTGTGGCGAAACCAACCTCGCCACTATGCACTGGAGAAGCCTGGTTGCCAGCCTCCTGCCATCTGACTATGGCCCCCTTGTGAATTCGTACTTTTGTATGCAATATTTGGGCATGTGACATTCTTATATTGCTGCTACTGGCCCTTTAAGGGCCATCCGTGAACATATTCTGCCTGTTAGGAATAATGCCTTTTTAAGACTGTGTAGCAAATTGCATTCAGGCTGTATTTAATATTATATGTTCGGTATAAAGTGTTAGGTGAATGCAGCATTCCCCTGATTGTTCGGTAGAATCACTTCATTCATTATATTGGGTGAAACTACCGAACAACCAGACCACCCGGGAGTAAGTGTGCCTCCAATTACCGTTTGCAACAATGTTGCAAACGGGTAATTGGCAATATGTGTAATGTGTGTTGTGTCCTCTGGGTGGCCGCCATTCGGGAAACGAACACGTGGCGGCGGCCATCTTAAACTCCCGAACAGCGGTGTTTTGCCGTCGAGTGTCTGGAACTAAAATCGGACACTCGACTAAGCAAACACCGCTGAGACCTCCAGACTTCCAGCAATTCGTGCAGAAACTACCGAACGGCCCGCCGTTCGGTAGAAAGGATCCCACGAACAGGGGGATTCATACGAATCCTCCCCAAGCTCTGTAACACAGGCCATTCGTGTGTTTGATTCCCTTTTCTGTGACCGACTGCAGGGCCAAAATACATGGAACTATTTTCGGATACTTTTGCCATGCAGTCGGTCAAAACTTTAACCCTTTCTAATTCCTGAACCCCTGGTCCGATCTGGGTGATTTTTGGATATGTGTCTCACCCAGATCAGGGTTACCAGGGGATGTAACATTTAAAGGGGTATTCCTATGTTTAGGGGTACATCCAGTATCCCAGGGAATTTGTGTCTGTACTAATGGGATTATGTGTCACACTAAGGGGAGGAGATGTGTGGGAGGTAACTGGTACATTATTGGCTGGGGTACTAATTGTTGTGGATCCCTCCCTTGCATGGGAGAATGTCTTAAAAGGAGGCTGTGTGAATAAATCTGGAGATTCTGCTTAACCCTCAAAACGAAGTGTCGTCTCGTTATTGGGGGAATTGGATTGTGTGCTGACTGCCAGGAGTGTAAGCCGTTCGTATTGCTTTTCCTGTTCGGCTGCTTCCAGAGTTCGTGTATTTCTTGTTCGTGAGTTGGGGATTCGTACAGTTTGGAGTTCGGGAAGTTGGTGATTGCAATAGCTGCTGGTCTATGGGAAAGGGGATTATCGCCTAAACGGATTTATCCCCGTTTGAGAGAAACGGTCCGTTACAACCCTCAACAGTGAGATTGCAATTGGGGGTCCTGTGGCTGGGACGCCAGACAAAGGTGAGTTTAACTTACCTGAAACTGTCCTTTGCGGGTGTCACCATTTTCTTCTGGCCAGTCCTCTTCTGTTACTGGTGCTTAGGTGCCTGGAGCACAAATCACTGCGCGCAATAGATAGATAGAGCCAATTCCCTGCAGCTGCCACTGGTGATGGCTGAGGGAATGACACTTCTAGACAGCGGTACCTCCACCAACGTCTATAAGTGTCATGCATAGAAAAAATACTGAGACAAAGTAGTCCATTCCTTGTCTCTGTATATCTCTTGACTGGGTTGAAATTTCATGAAATTCCTACACAGTCAATATGAGTATTTCATAAAGATTTTATGAGTATGAAATACTCTTTTTTTTTTTTTTGTAGGTAGGAGGGGGTGATAGTGCCACTTTAAAGTAAAACTGAACAAACAAAATGAAAGAGATGGAGGGCCACTTACATATAGTAAGTGGAGTCCATACTCATTCACAAATATATACCTCCTAATGTAAATGTGACATAAAGAAGGGGGAGAGGGGTATCAACCTTTATTAGGAAAATGAAAAAATTAAATCAATACTTAAAAATGGTAAAAAATTACCAAGAGTAAATACACCGACCCGATGTGTGAGTAGAGTAAGATTTAAACACTCATAGAGAAAATCTGGGATAGGTATCTCTAAGTTATATAGTATTCTATAAGTGTATCTATAAGGGAGCCCTTTCCATAAAGCATAAAAGGTAGAAATGCCAAAGAGGTTGGCGTTTGTCCAAAAAATTATGGTAGGGATATATAGTGCCTGGCAGTGGTTATGGTACCAAAGGGAGCAAAGGGCTGTAGTCACTAATATAGGAAAATGTGTATAGGGGATGTATTAGAGAGTGTATGCTCACTTCTATAGAATAAAGGAGCACATCCACCTATTTGCAGAATTTAGAATATTATAGCAAAAACTATTTCCATGTTTGCCAAATTGTTTTTTCAAATTTTCAATAAACATCTTGCAAACTACAGATATTGGAACGAGCAATGCATCTAATCTTTGAAAATGATGTGTGGTAGATGCCACCTTTCATATTTTGGCTCATTAAATCTACTTACAGAAATACAATATCAACTGAGTTTTCATTTTTCTAATTATGTAATAGTATTGGAAATATTCAAGGTTTTATTTAAGGATCCCTAATGTTATCCAAAGTCTCTCAGCATGTCATTCCATTCACTAAAGTTTCCAGAACACATATTCTTCGTCATTTTAAGGGAGCACTAGCATTAAGAATACACACCTGTATTTCTGAGGGTCCCTAAATGTATATTTAGGTTTTACTTATTTTTATTCAGCGGTGAGGCTTACTCTGCGTTGCTCACCTCTCAGACTCCCTCAGCCTCATAAAGGAGGTACAATTGTGCTCAAAAGTTTGCATACCCTGGCAGAAATTGCAAAATTTTGGCATTGATTTTGAAAATATGACTGATTTTGCAAAAAAGTATTTTATTGAAGGATAGTGATCACATGAAGCCATTTATTATCACATCCTTTTTAAATCATAATGATAACAGAAATCACCCAAGTGGGTCTGATCAAAAGAAGCCTTTACTGCGCTAATGCCAAACAAAAAAAAGTTACAATATGCCCGACAACACCTTGACACGCCTCACAGCTTCTGGCACACTGTAATTTGCAGTAACGAGACCAAAATAGAGCTTTATGGTCACAACCATGAGCGCTATGTTAAGAGAGGGGTCAACAAGGCCTTTAGTGAAAAGAATACCATCCCCACTGTGAAGCATGGTGGTGGCTCCCTGATGTTTTTGGGGGGGTGTGGGCTCTAAAGGCACAAGGAATCTTGTGAAAATTGATGGCAAGATAAATGCAGCATGTTATCAGAAAATACTGGCAGACAATTTGCATTCTTCTGCACAAAGGCTGCGCATGGGATGCTCTTAGGCTTTCCAGCATGACCCAAAGCACATGGCCAAGTTGACCCTCTAGTGATTGCAGCAGTAAAAGGTGTAGGTTCTGGAGTGGCCATCACAGTTTCCTGAGCTTAATATCATCGAGCCACTCTGGGGAGATCTCAAACATGCAGTTTATGCAAGACAACAAAAGACTTTACATGAAATGGAGGCATTTTGCCAAGACGAATGGGTAGCTATACCACCTGAAAAAATTAGGGGCCTCATGGACAACTATTACAAAAGACTGCATGCTGTCATTGATGCTAAAGGGGGCAATACAAAGTATTAAGAACCAAGGGTATGCAGCCTTTTGAACAGGGGTCATTTATTTATTTATTTTTGTTGCCATATTGTGTTTTATTTGATTGTGCCATTCTGTTACAACCTACAGTTGAATATGAATCCCATAAGAAACAAAAAAAAATGTGTTTTGCCTGCTCACTCATATTTTCTTGGAAAATGGTACATATATTACCTATTCTACAAGGGTATGCAAACTTTTGAGCACAACTGTATGATCTCCTCCAGTGATGGTCCAATTTATTGGTCCTCATTGAGGAGCATTTTGGACCTGATGTGCATGTGCTTCCCCATACGAAAGCATTGTATTCAGTGCATTCCTATGTGCTTCTGCATCACGTGACAGAAGTGCCTCTAGCGGTTGTCAGTACGACAGCCATTTGAGTCGATTTAACCCTGCCGTGTAAAAAGTGCGCTTCCTAAAAAAAAAAATCTTAAATTCTTCTTTTTGAGGCATTATTAATGGCAATCCTTGTTATGGATTTTAGTTATATTGCCTATATTTATTTCTTGTGTTGTCACAAAACAATAAATAGATAAGGGGCATTCAAACAAGTCCTACTCAAAATTTAGGGAAAATACACCTTTTTATATGAGAGAGAAAGATAGGCACACACAGTTTTAAAAGCCTTATGCGTTATTTAGTTCACATTGTAGACAGGGCCGTCTTTATTATTTAATGGACCCTGGGCAAAGCATTTTTGTGGGGCCCCCTGGATCCTGCCCCCTCCTCCCTTGAATGCAATCACACTCTCCTCCCTGGCATGCAATCACTCCATCCACCCCAATGCAGTGGTGGAACTAAAGTAAAGAGGTGCAAGAATTTTTTTGGGCCCCCTATTGCAAGGGTGACAAAAAGATAGATCACCATCTGTCCTGCAACTCCAACAATGCATTAACAGCTGGGGATCTACCATTTACCCATGTTTGCAGGTTTGTATTTAGCACTGAGCAGTGTTTGCGTTTGAATGCAAGCATGTATTTATGTTTAGTGTTGGTTTTTGAATACAGCGATGTGTTTATACATAATTTTGATGTTTAACACAGAAGTGTGTTTGTATGTAGTGTTGATGTTTCAACGCAGGAGTGTGTTTGTATGTAGTGTTGAAGTTTGGATGCAGGGGTGTATTTGTGTGTTGTGTTGGCGTGGGTCCCCGGCAGCACTGGCAGGCTCTTGGAGGGGAAAAATACATTGAGGGCAGCGGAGCCCACGGTCCCCCCAGGAGTAACTTGGCCTGGGGCAACTGCCGCGTTTGCCCCGCGTTAAAAGATGGCCCTGATTGTAGACTGAATACATAATAAATTTTAAAAAATTATAATAAAATAACATACACCAAATATAATTGGCTCAAGAAACTAATTTAACTCAATGCTTAATTTTGGCATGAATAACTTACCAAAACTCTATTCCTGATACCTCAACCACACCCTAGTCGTATTGCTTCTTCAGCTTCTCCTGTCTGGATTCTATGAATTTATATTAAAATATTTGAGTTTATCTTTGTTGATAACTTCTTACGTGCCTGGAAACAATGCATACAGTAAATGGTGCTGTTTTCATTAAAAAAGAAAAAAAACAGACAAGTCCAAGTGGTTGCTACAGTTATTTAGTTTCCATTACGAATTGTAGATTATGCTAGCTTTAGTGTACGTATAATCTTAATTTTATTAATGACAGGAGGCAAGTATTTGCTTTAGTCTCTCTTTACTAGAACTCCACAGCAGCACAGAAAACAACCAATCAGAAAAAAGTTAGGTACTATAAAACTCCTCTCCCCATGCATCATTTCCTCTTTCAAGCTGCGACAAAACATAACAAAAGGCAGAAAAAATAATGGGGAAGAAATGAAGTCCTAGATACAACAATGTCCACCATTCGAGAAGAACTGCCACACCAGATAGCGTTGATGGACTGTAAACTGAAACTAGAGAAAAACAGAATCGAACAGGTTGATTATCCAATGAAATGTACTTTGAACAACATGAAGGTACTCAATGTAGTAATGAAAACTACCGTAACCTGCATAGATCCCAACCCTACTTATGAAAAACAGACATAAGAACAAGCAGAGACAACAACCAGAGTTGCATACATACCTGATGAACCCAAACTATAAAATTAAACAAGGGCGGGATAAGAACGAGTGGGAAATACTTGCCTCCTGTCATTAATAAAATTAAGATTATAGGTACACTAAAGCTAGCATAATCTACAATTTTATAACATGACAGGAGGCTTTGTATTTGCTGTTTTAACGCTCAGCCAACAATCCAACGCTGTTTGTTTCGCTGGTACCTATTCTGTGAGATATAAGAGCAATCCTAAATGGAGCTTCCAACTGCGAGAAGTGTCAGTAGATGGATCAATGAAGATGCCAATTGTCAAGGCACCCCAAAATACAGAAAAAACACTATCCGATGGTAGATCCCTTGTATATGGGGTTGCGACCTGTTTCCTAGCAGCCGGTCCATGAGCTTCCAAGCTGACCTATTAGCCATTCCCCTGTAGGTCTAAACTGCCAAAGGTCATTTGCGGACTTAGAGTCAAGAAGAAACTGACACCTGGTCTTGATGTGGAAGTTGTCTCCTCCGGTCGTGCCAGGGTCACCAGGCGATGTGGCCTTGCCGGCGAATCTCCAATCTCAAGTAATGTGTCTAAGTCTACCACCAATTCCATCATAGAACCGAGTAAGGTCTGTTCGTTCCCTTATGGCTTACCTGGTGATTTGTCTCATCCGAGAAAATTTTTTATTATGCAGGCACGAGTGCAGTCACACTAGCCGTATCCTAAGTGATTCCAGAATTCCAAATGGACTGTAACCCGCGACTGTGGTAGAGGAGGAACACTCAAAGGACGTCCAATCAGGGTCCCAAACTGAACCTGTGTAGTGAAGTGGTGGGCGACTACTTTGGAGATTGTGAATCCCAGAAATATCCAAAAGGAGGGGAACGTATCCGGGGTTGAGATTACCATCCAGATATATCCTCATCTAAGAGTGACCAGATGTCTGGATCCAATGGTAATCGGGACCTGTAGTACAAGAAGAGTCCTCACGTGCTATAGTGAGAGAGTGTAAAAATCTGATTACTCGTGTACAATCTTGTTCCATGCCTGACCTGTCAAAATCTGTGTAGGAGTTCTCGGTCTGTACGTCACCTACAAGATAGGGCATAGTATAGTGAGACCCCTAGATGAATTTGAGAACCGAAGTCAAGGCATACTTGTAGAGGAATACCTCCCTCCTTGGAGTCCCACGAACACCTAGCGTTCTCTAATACGCAGGCAAGACGTAAAGTCCCTTCACTCATGACAGGAGACTCCAGAGAGCAAATCTAATGAAAAAACAAGGGTCTATCATCAGCCGTCCGAAGCAGGTGTTGTCTAGTGTGAGAATGTCGGCAGCCGACTCCGAACCTGCTACACCTCCTGAACAGTACTCCAACGGTAGGTTGTGTCCCGACTTGCGACGTTCGTGTAGGGGTCGGGGACACCCTGGGTACCTCCATAAAGTCCAAGCCGGTCTCGTTGATGTTAGTTGAATAGGTGGGTTAGCAAGAGATGCGATCCATGCGTACGGTGTACTTGTAGACCTAAACAGAATGCGATTGTTTGATATAGTGCAGATTATATCAAAACCTCCTGTAATAACTGAGGTTCATCCATTAGCCGTATCGTCTCCAGGAGCACATCCCAAGGAATGGTATAGGGTCACCAATCAAAATAGGTCAATCCTGGATACTGAACCCAAGATGGTCAGATCAAAACACAAGGTCTCCTGAGGTGTGTGCAAATAAGCGGGGAATCCCCCCAATAATACCTCTGAGAATATTCCTTGCATGGGATCCAGTGGCCCGGATCCAGTAGATCCATATAGGAGATGAAATAGAAGAATTTCCCTGCATGATCAGGCAGTCCTCTATAACAAAATCGTTGGCACGGTCGTTAGATTTAATGGAGGGGTTCTCTCCCCTTGCCCAGTGTTATGACGCATCGTCTCCCTCGCATACCGGTGAGGTACTATACCCCTGTTCCCGAGTTGAAGCATCAGCGGTAAACTTGGCATGAGTTCCCTATTGCATTGAGTGCAGGAGAGACGCCCCTCTATGCAGTCATCATTGTCCTTGTACAGGCACAATCCTGTGTGATGAACAAATGGACGGTACCGTAGTGTGTTGAGTGTATGAGAGAGCTGCACTCTCTAATAACGTAACCGAACTCCGTGTCAGCGTCTGGCTGATAGCACGAGCGGGTCGCCCGGTAATCACCAAAATTTTGAGTCTACCACCATGTCCAGCTCCGTCTATGAGAGTGTGTCACACTCAAACGTGTCCTCTGTATCCATCTCTGTATCGGGCTGAGGTAGAGGGAGGGTCGTGCCCTCTAGAATGAATCAGCATAAGAGGTTCAGTATAAGAGAAGGGTTCGCTCTCTACTCGTGTAAATAAAAATCTCAGTCTCGGGTCGAAGCGATGGAGGGCCGTACCCTCTTGTAATCCATACTAGAGTCCATATCAGGCTCAGGGTGACCAACTGTGGAGATACCATTTAACATCATCCGCATAGTACTGAGATTCTGAGGAGGGTCCCCCTCTGACCACGAGACCTCTCTCCGAATCACTCACCTGAGAAGTGGGATCAACTGGTAATAAACCAGACCAATGGTAGATGGACTAATATACAACTTCGAGTCGTGTCCATCTTAATAACAGAAAGGGATGATGAGGGAATGCCACCTCAGGAAGCAATGATGGAAACCTATCAACGGACCGCCCAGATCCCGTGCACCCGCGCGGGGTCCAGGATGACCGTCGGTAGTCTGAGGAAAGCTGGAGACGTTCTCCACAATCAGCGAGAGCTCGGGAGGTCGGAGGAAGTCAAGTCAGGCCTCTTGACGACCCTAGTGGTAGGGGAAAGGAAAGCACAAAAACAAAGTAAAACAAATAAATTAGATAAGGGTAAATACGTGCCTCGGAGAGAAGGTAAATAGCTTGTTGGAGAAGCCAGTCAAGGAAGCCCAACTGAAAGGGCCAGGTGCTAAACTAACAATGCCCAAGATGGACACTAGAAAGGCAGCTAAAGGGTTAGTTGCTAAAGGTAAGGAAAATGTGCTCCCCTGTTGGCGTCCGAGCACTGATCCCTGCTTGTGTGTAAATACCCTTGGAGATGTGCCGTCGCTGGGTTTTGCAACCGTGGTTGTGTGTCCGGGAAACTTCATAAAAGCTTTGCCCTTAATTGCATGAGGTCTAGGGCCTTCACCCCTCCAATCATATTTATTTACCCGTATAATGGTGTCCTCTTAATAGTATGGTAGCAGTGCTTGTCTGGACACCCACCTACCTTCCTATCAATAGTGGGTACAGAGCTCTCCTCAGTGATATTCTTCATCCATCTATGCATCATCTGCCTGCCACCCGAAGGTTATTGTACCAATGGTATATATTCAGGAATAGGGTAAAACAATAGCCAACTTAATGCACCCTCTTATTGAGCTTGGAAGGGATCACCTTCCACTCTACTAGTCACAGAATCTGATAGGATTAAATCAGTGTCAGCATAGACTGGTCTCCCATACCAGTTTGAGCCAGAGTCAGGTCAGTCTAATTAGTTTTATATATTTGTCATGGGCAGTGAATATCATCCTAGAGTAATCTCATCTCTGACTCCAGAGATGGACCAGGAACATATATACTGAAGCATAAGGATATGCACCTAAGAACACTAGATAATAGTGCAATATGCAGGTTATCACATACTTGGTTTGAGACAAAACCAACTGGTTAGCAGAACCTAAAACATGCTGACCCCTGATCTCACTGTCAGACTGGCATCTGTATGAGCCGTGTAATAGTTAAAAAAAATGGAATAATTATACAGGATATTGCAGAAGCATTAAATGCATTATAGAAACAACCCACATTGAACCCCCAGAAGCAAGATACTTTGTATTCATCAGAAATACATATTGTGCTACTATATTTTAAGCCACTGAGCAGATGCAAAGCCAGAATGCCAGCAAGGGAAAACAAACTTGCGGTCCGATCACCGTGTCTGGAGGAGGGGCCGAGAGCAGGCGTACCCTCCTCTCACCGGTCGGACGCACGCGGCGCTATGAAGAAGACGGCAGTGGTGAGACGGCCACGTGTGTGAGTGGACCTGCCCGCCGGGTACTCGCGTCCGACCGTAAGAAACCCCAGGCGCCGGCAGGCTCATACTGGAGCTCGGGGAGTCAGAGAAGGCAGCCAAGCGGCTAGTCTCCTGACACCCCAAGCATGCCCCCGTAGCCCGTGGGGGGGGGGATAATAGAAGGGCGCTAGGTAGTGGGGTGGGGGAGGCAAGGGGGGGAACAAAATGACAGGAATCCCTAGGAACCCCCTTAAAACCGCCACATGAAAGACAACATCCCCAAGAACAGGGGAAGTAAGGTGTAAAAAACGGGCAGTAATCCCGAAATAAATAATAAATATATAACGAAGTAAAATAAATAAAATATAACTAATAAATAAATATGAAGCGAAATATAATGGATATAACTAAATACCATAAACATAAAATATATATAATAAATATAATATGATATCAAATAATATAAATATAAGCAAATACAACATATATATAATATATAACTAATAAATAAATAATATGAAGCGAAATATAATAGATATAGCTAAATACCATAAAGATATAATAAATGTAATATATCATATATAAATAATAATAAATATAGATCCTAAATAAGTCATACTAAATCCCAAAGCCACCAACTAGAAGCAGGAGGCAGTGGTACTCTGATCTGTACTGATGCAGAGCAGCAAAGAAAGAGGAAATGATGTATGGGAAGGAGAGTTTTATAGTACCTAACTTTTTTCTGATTGGTTGTTTTCTGTGCTGCTGTGGAGTTCTAGTAAAGAGAGACTAAAGCGAATACGAAGCCTCCTGTCATGTTATAAAATTGGGGAACAAATGCAATATTGTGCAGAACATGTCTATGGGCATTTTAACAACACATTCCACTACTTAACAAATGATTAAATAAAAACCAAGCAATAAAACAAGCGTAATTTTCTGTTCAAATGCACTGTCATATTATATATTGTGCACATGTAGCTGTGGTGTATGAAATAAAGAACAGAAAGCTGGTAACGTGCAAATGAATTAGCAGATAGCTGATTCACAAAATCAAATGCAATTATCTGTCCTCAGGATCTCTATTCACTGATGACGTGTTGCCAAACAACAATTCATTGTCCCTGGTTGCTGATCTCGGCAGTCTCTGTGGTAGAACATTCTGTACATATATTGGACTTTTACACAGAGGAAAATTTTGGATCATCTAAATGGATTTGTCCTAAAAAAAATTGTTACGGGTTGCATCCATGTGGCATTCAATTTGGACAAATTTTGTCCATAAGATAATTTGGAGAAACACGATTCAGACAAATCAAAATGGTGCAAAAAACGGCCAATTAGGAAACAGGAAAATATATACAAAATATAAATATTATGTATATATTTTACAGTATAACGATAGCATATTTGGTTCACAGATCAAGTGAGAAAACGATCAGCAGGAACTTATCTATGTGCTTCCCTTTTAGATCTCCAACTACCATGACCTCTTCTGGTTTTTAAAGTGGTCATGGTGGTAGGAATATGTTTCTGCTTGAAATGCTGCACATACAGCATTTTTGTGTATGTGCACTGTTTGTTGGGGACTAGTTGCACACCCAGCACACTTGCCTTAGATAGCTTTGAACCGTGTTCTGGGATGTCTAATGTTAATTCTGTGCAAAAAGTAAGTCTGTTGTCAACTTGTACTGCAAGTTGGTGACAGACAAAATGAGCTTTCAATCTTGAAGGCAGTACTTGGAGAGCACCTGCAAGGGGGAGTTTTACTGATTCCCCCTTACCTTCCTCTTTATGTGTGCTCCCTCCCCACCCACCTCCCTTCATTAAAGGACCACTATAGTGCCAGGAAAACATACTCGTTTTCCTGGTACTATAGTGCCGTGAGGGTGCCCCCACTCTAAGGGCCCCCCTCCCGCCGGGCTCTAGAGGGTGGAAGGGGTTAAATTTACCTATTTTTCCAGCGCCGAGCAGGGGACTCTCCTCCTCCTTATTGTCGTCATCGGCTGAATGCGCATGCGCGGCAAGAGCCGCGCGCGCATTCAGCCAGTCCATAGGAAAGCATTCTCAATGCTTTCCTATGGATGCTGGCGTCTTCTCACTGTGAAAATCACAGTGAGAAGTGCGGATGCGCCTCTAGCGGCTGTCAATGAGACAGCCAATAGAGGCTGGATTAACCCTATTATAAACATAGCAGTTTCTTTGAAACTGCTATGTTTATAGAAGAAAGGATTAATCCTAGCTGGACCTGGCACCCAGACCACTTCATTAAGCTGAAGTGGTCTGGGTGCCTATAGTGGTCCTTTAACATTCTTGTTTTTAATTCCATTGCACCCTCCCTTGTCCATCCCCAGTTCCTTCCCTTCCAGGTTTAGAACACAGACAAGCACCCTGAGTTGACCCAATCAAATACAATACCGAAAGCAGGACACTTGGGAAGCTTGCACTTACATTGGTTTGGGTATATATTTTTAAGTACTTTGACTACGTAGTTATGTATTTAATAATGTTCTTAATTTTTGTTTAAACAAGAAGAACATAGGAATTATTATAGACAAAACAGTGCACTTTCAGTACTTGTCAAAGGATGTATGTTGCCATCTTTAGTTTATCAAGCCATGTTATCTCTAGGAAAAGGGAAGTAATTAAAAAGTCATCATGTCCCTTTCTATTTAATTTTGCATATCATTTTTTTAAAACAATTTATCCAAGTTTAAGTCCAAATGTTTCAGAAGAAAAAACAGCTTATATTAATGTTGCTTTGCTTGCAATATAAAAACATACATTAAAGAAATATTAATGTGCATATTTTGGGGTGCAATGGCCTGGGGATGCAGTGGAGGTAAACTATACGTACCTGAAGCTGTACCCAAGCTGTACCCCGTGGGTGCTGCCATCTATGTGGTGAGGTAACTCAATTAGTAAATTCCATGACTACAAAGCCTGTTCAAAAATGCAGCGTCACAGGTTCAAATTCTAGCAGGGTCCACTCAGCCCTTCATCATTCCGAGGTCGATAAAATGAGTACCATCAACTGGATAATAATAACATATATTACTATTCAGCTGCTGGTTTGTTTAGTTCTGAGAGTGTGAGCTGAAAAAGGATTTGAGTCCCACTGGGAAAAAAGTTGCTATATAAATTCTAGTTATTATTATTATCTTTGTTCTTCAGCTTCATTTGCCAGGAGTTCACATTAGTGCTGTACTCTTGCACATCTATGAAGGTGCAACATTGATGTCAATGAAGGAATCTGCGACAGCTGGGAAAAGTGACAAAACTTGACAGTGGTAGGTTTTGTCAAGGTAGAGATTTAGCATAAAACCTAGTAGTCCCTACTTTGTCTTATAAAATTTTGATATACAGTGGAACCTTGGAACTTGAACTTAAAGGACCACTATAGTGCCAGGAAAACATACTCGTTTTCCTGGCACTATAGTGCCCTGAGGGCAGGGGTCAAGTCCTGGGGAAAAAAGTGTGGGAACTCACCCAAGATTCCCATTAAAAAAGAAAATAAAATAAAAATTACACTCCTATGCATATAGTGCAGTGCAGGGTGTGTATAATGAATGTAGTGTGTTTGTAGTGAATGCAGAGTATGAATAATAAATGTAGTGTGTTTGTAATGAGTGCAGTGTGAATAATAATTGTAGTGTATTTGTAGTGAGTGCAGAGTGTGTATAATGAATGCAGTGTGTTTTTAGTGAGTGCAGAGTGTGTATAATGAATGTAGTGTATTTGTAGTGAATGCAGTGTGTATAATAAATGTAGTGTATTTGTAGTGAGTGCAGTGTCTATAATAAATGTAGTGTGTTTGTAGTGAGTGCAGTGTGTATAGTGAATGTAGTGTTTTTGTAGTGAGTGCAGAGTGTGTATAATGAATGCAGAGAGTGTATAGTGAATGTAGTGTGTTTGTAGTGAGTGCAGAGTGTGTATAATGAATGTAGTGTGTTTGTGGTAAGTGCAAATTGTGTATAATGAATTTAGTGTGTTTGTAGTGAGTGCAGAGTGTGTACAATGAATGCAGTGTATGTAGTGTGTTTGTAGTGAATGCAGAGTGTGTATAGTGAATGTAGTGTGTAGTGAGTGCAGAATGTGCATAATAAATGCAGAGTGTGTATAGTGAATGCAGGGGGTGTATAGTGAATGTAGTGTGTTTGTAGTGAGTGTATAGTGAATGTAGTGTGTTTGTAGTGAGTGAAGAGTGTTTATAATGAATGCAGTGTGTGCGCGCTGGATGACGCGTGTGTGAGTGCTGGATGACGTGTGTGTGAGTGCTGGATGATGTGTGTGTGTGTGCTGGATGGTGTGTGTGTGCTGGATGATGTGTGTGTGAGTGCTGGATGGTGTGTGTGTGCTGGATGATGTGTGTGTGTGTGCTGGATGGGTGTGTGTGTGTGAGGTGCTGGATGGTGTGTGTGGGTGCTGGATGATGTGTGTGTGTGTGCTGGATGATGTGTGTGTGGGTGCTGGATGATGTGTGTGTGTGTGCTGGATGATGTGTGTGTGAGGTGCTGGCTGATGTGTGTGTGGGTGCTGGATGAGTGTGTGTGTGTGTGTGTGCTGGATGAGTGTGTGTGTGTGTGCTGGATGATGTGTGTGTGAGTGCTGGATGATGGGTGTGTGTGCGCGCTGGATGACGTGTGTGTGAGTGCTGGATTATGGGTGTGTGAGTGCTGGATTATGTGTGTGTGAGTGCTGAATGATGGGTGTGTGTGTGTGCTGGATGATGGGTGTGTGAGTGCTGGATGATGGGTGTTTGTGTGAGTGCTGGATGATGGGTGTGTGCTGGATGATGTGTGTGTGACTGCTGGATGATGTGTGTGTGTGAGTGCTGGATGATGTGTGTGTGTGTGAGTGCTGGATGATGGGTGTGTGTGCTGGATGATGTGTGTGTGTGCTGGATGATGTGTGTGTGAGTGCTGGATGATGTGTGTGTGTGTGTGAGTGTGCTGGATGATGTGTGTGTGAGTGCGCTGGATGATGTGTGTGTGAGTGCGCTGGATGATGGGTGTGTGAGTGCGCTGGATGATGTGTGTGTGAGTGCGCTGGATGATGTGTGTGTGTGAGTGCGCTGGATGATGGGTGTGTGAGTGCGCTGGATGATGTGTGTGTGTGTGTGCTGGATGATGTGTGGGGGGGGGGAAGCATTTTTTTACTTTATGTGTTTATTTATTTTATCCCCCCCTCCCTGCTTCTTACCTTGTCAGGGAGGGGGGAGATCGCCTGGTGGTCCGGTGGAGGGAGCCAGCTGCTGCACACAGGGACCATCACACGCTGTGTTCCTTCTCCAGCTCTAACTCTCGCGAGACTCGCCTGTGCGGAGCGTTGCCATGGTAACAGCCGTGGGTCTCGCGAGGGTTATAGCTGGAGGGGGAACACAGCGTGTGCTGGCCCCTCTGTGCAGGTAGCAGGGCCGGTCCTGCAGGACAGGTAACGGGAACGGCGTTCTTGCTTTGGAAAAAGTGCAGGAACGCCGTTCCCATGCGTTCCTGCAGGACTCGAGCCCTGCCTGAGGGTGCCCTCACCCTCAGGGACCCCCTCCCGCCCGGCTCTGGAAGGGGGAAAGGGGTTAAAACTTACCTTTTTCCAGCGCTGGGCGGAGAGCTCTCCTCCTCCGATCCTCCTTCTCTCCTCCCCGTCGGCTGAATGCGCACGCGCGGCAAGAGCTGCGCGCGCATTCAGCCGGTCACATAGGAAAGCATTCATAATGCTTTCCTATGGACGCTGGCGTGCTCTCACTGTGTAAAAAACTGTGAGAAGCACGCAAGCGCCTCTAGTGGCTGTCAATGAGACAGCCACTAGAGGATTTGGGGGAAGGCTTAACCCATTCATAAACATAGCAGTTTCTCTAAAACTGCTATGTTTATGAAAAAATGGGTTAACCCTAGAAGGACCTGGTACCCAGACCACTTCATTAAGCTGAAGTGGTCTGGGTGCCTAGAGTGGTCCTTTAGTCTGTTCCAGAAGGCTGTTCGAATTCAGATTCGTTCAATAACAGAATCAACATTTCCCATAGGAAATCCATAGGAATGCATGTAAATTTGATTAATCCGTTTCAGACCCCCGAAATTACAGCCTTTTACATTGTAAACGGGACCAATGTTCGTACACACACTGCACACACATAGCTGACATTGCTTGCACACACACACACACGCACATACACATATAGCTGACATAGTACACACACTGCACACGTGCCTGTCTGGCTCCAGTACTTTGAGGAAGGTGCACGGGGATCCTCCTGCTCAGGGTCTTCTGCAGAAGCAGTAAGTACATGGAGAAACCCAGCAAGCTGGTCTGGGGCCACATGTTGCCACTTGGTGATAAGTTCCCAGTGAGAGCCATCCGGCATTTACCAAGTGAAGGTGTATTGTATCCCCACTGAGGATGGTCTGCCCATCTCTGCCAAGACTGACTGCCAGCAGGGAGCACAGGGGGGAAAAGAGGGACTGCTGCTCGTAGGTAATGGGCTATCCTTGGAGCCGCTGGTGTCCTTGCTCCCACTGGATACTAGCAGGGTGCTCTGCATGCTGGAGGGCTGCCCTGTGTGGTGTAGGTAGGTAGGGAGGTGCCCTGGGTGGTGTAGGTAGGTGGAGGGCTGCCCTGAGTGCTACTGCAATAGGTAGAGGCTGCTAGGGATGGAGCAAGGTAGGTACATCTCTGCAGGTCAGTAGAACACACTCATCCCGTAACAGCTGGGCGAGAGAAACTTCCAAACATACTTTTCAGCCACATCTTAACTCCATGAGAGAGCTGGCTGGAGGGGTCACACTGCCCCGGTGAGCAGCTCTTTGATTTTTGGGTACCGAAGATCGTTTGCATCCCGAGACATTTTTTACTCAAAATTTTAGTTTGAATAACGAATTGTGCGTGAACAGGAATGTTCGAGTTCCGAGGTTCCAATGTATAAGCATTTCAAATATATTTTATCTGTATAACAAAGCTAAAATTTTGGGGTAACAGAGTCACTTAAGTATATAGAATGAAAAATGTGAAGAGTCAACTCAACCACGTACAGTTATTAAGAGTACAGACAAACTTAAAAACTAGAGAAATCTCAATATTTCCTTCCTGGTAAAATACTTCATAAATAAATAAAAAAATATATGTGCAAAATATTATTACTAAGGAGAAATCATATAGACCGAACAGCATATAGATAAATCACATCACTATATTTATGTGAAAGTCCCTAATCTTTGAGATTAACTATACACACACACACACGCACAATAAAAAATAGCTATATCTGAAGTATATGATTTGCATCACAATACCCAGAAGCCTTTGCTGAAATAAAATCACTGAATACTGAAGATCTATGAAAAGGCCTGCTGGGCTGTCTTGTTTGTGTTGTCCTAAAAATGCTCTGTTCCAGAGGCATGAAACACCAAGGGGATGGAGGAATTAGAGAAAGCAAACAGATGTGCCTAGATTAAGATCAAGGTATTTATAGCAAGTGGTCAAAGATCAGAAAGGTGTTAGAGGTCTGGAAATCTATGTAAATATACACAGGATAGTAGATAACAGAATGATGACCTGGCTTCCTGTCTAACACATTACATTATCTTATTGAGATATACAAAATACCACAATGTATTTCATTATTTGTTCATTATTTTTTTTGCAATATGCTGGCACTCTATAAATAAACATGTATTTTTTAAGGAAACCGTCAATGCCCAGGATTTTTATATTTTATATTTACTTATGGCTATGTTTAACAAATATGTACGTCTGAGATATGAAAAATTAAACGTAGAATTTCACATCTCTTTATCCTGCAGCTGGGTACCTACTTCTCAGACTTTTTAGTTATTAATAACAATGTCCTGTGCACCTCACAGTCAGCATAGAGAAAGCGTAGAGAGAAGCAGGGAAAATAAAAGTGTTTACATTTACCTCTTCATTACAATGCCTGCCCTAGCTTTGTCTTGCCTGAATCTTTAATATCAATTTAAAAGAACATATCTCATGACTTATTTATTTTTAACTACACTTATAAATAATAAGTACATAATAATAAGTACATACACTAAATAAATACACATATTGGTTAAAATAACATTGGTTAAAAGTGACAGTTCCCCTTTAAATTCCAAATTATGTGATTGTTTTATTATTTTCTAATACTGGAAAAGTGAAAGTTTCATACTTCTAAAACGTATCAATTTTGCAGGACATAGTATGTGTTTAAAGACAGATTTGCTGATGGATTTTGTATTGCAGCTATTTTCTTTTTATGTCATTTATGTCATTAGAGCATGCTACAGTGGTTATGGTGCCAGTAGTTCTCATACCCCAAGTCACAGTAAGATGTTGTGTCATTTGAAAAACAGTCTGGCCACTTACCTGGGTCCCAGTATGTGCCTGCACTACGTGCACGGCATCTGGTCTTCTCCCATAGAGGAAGCCAGATTGCTGTACAGAACTAAGCAACATCATGCAAAACAATCCTCTATTGGATTTGCTCTAGACCAGTGTTTTCCAATTGGTGTGCCGCGGAACCAAACGGAATTGGGGTTCTGACAAAAACTTTTAAAATAAAATGGCCGCAGGTGGCGAGGGAGCAGTGGGCAGTGATCTCCATGCTCAGCTTCCTCTCACGCACAGCAGTGATGCTGGAGCCAGAATATGACGTCACGCCAGCATCACTAAGAGGCACGTCAGCCGCTCAGCAGCCCCACTGGAACCCAGGGACCGCACGCTCAGCCCAGCAGCCCCACTGGACCCCAGTGACCGCACGTTCAGCCCAGCAGCCCCACTGGACCAATGGAACATAGAGACTCCATGCCAGCACGTCCAAAGGTAGGGGGGCTGGGTGGTGTAAAATGTTTTTAAAAAATAATAAATTGCATGTGTGTCTGTTAGGGAGTTTGTATGTATTTGTGTGTCTGTCAAAGGGTACATGTGTGTTTGTCAGTGAGAATGTATGTGTGCTTGTCAGTGAGTGTGTGAGTGTGTATGTGTTTGTCAGTGAGAATGTATGTGTTCTTGCCAGTGAGAGTATATATGTGTTTGTATGTGTCTCTGTAAAAGAGTGTGTGTTTATCAGTGAGAGTGGATGCCAGGTCCAGCTAGGTTTAACCCTTTTTTCTATAAACATAGCAGTTTCAGAGAAACTGCTATGTTTATAAATGGGTTATTCCAGCCTCTAGGGGCTGTCTCATTGACAGCCGCTAGAGGGCTTCCGCGCTTCTCACTGTGATTTTCACAGTGAGAAGACGCCAGCGTCCATTGTGAATGCTTTCCTATGGACTGGCTGAATGCTCGCGCGGCTCCTGCCGCACATGCGCATTCAGCCGAAGAGGAGGAGAGGAGGCGGACAGGAGGAGGAGAGCTCCCCACCCGGCGCTGGAGAAAGAGGTAAGTTTAACCCCTTCCTCTCCATCCAGCCCGGCGGGAGGGGGACCCTGAGTATGTTTCCTGGCACTATAGTGGTCCTTTAAGAGAAAATAGAGCTCAGGCACATTCAGGTAGAGTTCAACCACATTCGGATAGAGTTGTTATTTTTTGTGTTCCTTTAATCCTTTAAATACAATTATCTCATAGACTATACATTTGCTAGCAATTATGCTAGCACAATGTATAGATTTCTATTGCTTTTATGCTCTTTAAAATGAGCGTAAATTGTGCGTACTATTATAGGTACTACTAGTAAAAAGAATAAATAACTGCATAGTAAGAGTAGGTACTAGTTCCAACCCTTGAACCAAAATCTTAAACTAATATATAGAGGTTTCATGCAGTTGAAGTGCACACTTTCAGCTTTAATTCAATTTCCATACACAGTCCGATTATTTTAGGGGTCAAATATAATTGGACAAATTAACACAATTATAAATAAAATGTTAATTTTTAATACATTGTCAAGAATTCTTCGCAATCAATGACTGCTTGAAGTCTGGAAAGCATGGACATCACCAAACGCTGGGTTTTCTCCATTGTGATGCTCTGTGTAACGGATCCCCTATACTCCGATTGAGTATATCCATTGTGATTCTCCCATTTCCCAAGCGAAGCAGTGATTAGAGCTCTGGGCTACCCAAAAATCAGCTGAGACTTGATGATGGGTACAACAGGATCTGTTTATTAAAAACCAGATACACAGTATTTATGCACAGACCCCAACAGGCGGTCTCCATCCACAGTCATGTAAAACATAAGCCCGCCCCTGCGTCGCTGTGTCTGGGAGATAATGGTATCTCTCAGACACAGGAAGCCAACACACACAAAAACCCACAAAATACACAGAATCCAATAATGCATCCCCACATGCCATACATAGCTCCTGGCCCCAGCTATGATCCCTGCAAATTTCGGAGCGATCGCATGTACAGAGCCCGAGAAATCATTGAACAAAGTCTGGGCTTGAGGCTCTGTACATACCCAAATATAGTTCCATAAGATCACTTGGTTAAGGCCGGTGAATTCAACTTTCGCGCCTACCAAGCAGCGGCCAATCTGGAGAAAGGGCATGAACACGTAGCGACCAATCAGTGCTCTGGGAGGGGAGGGGTTACAAGGTACGCCCTTTACCTCACGCCGACCAATAAGGGAAAATAGTTTATCCATTCATGTTTGGACACAATTCTGACTTTTTGTTCGGTGCGAAATTTCATTAGAATTAATGAAATTCACATCCTATTCGTGCTGCGAGTAGATAGCTACCTAATACCATGGGAATTAGGGAGCTATCTATGAAAAGGCTGAAAGACCTAAATTGGTCTTTCAATCAAATTTACTAATACTAAGTAAAGATTACTTAGTATTAGTAATTAAGGGAGATGCAAAATCTCCCTTCTGCCCCTACTAACTAAATTGCAAAAGGGGCATGTCTACTAAACAGTGAGCAGCCAGTGGCTGCTCACTGTTGTAAGAAAAAAAAAAAAGACCCCCCTCCTCTAATAAAGTGCCCTTTGGTAGAGCACTTATAACAATCATTAATGGGTGGGGGGCATAGTGCCACCCCAAGCCCCCACTCGTGCACTAAACAGGGGACCTAGTGGGTGGGGACACTTAAGTGGCAAAAGGGGGGCCCCCACCCCGAGCGGAGGGTTGTGGTCCTCCAATGACAGAATTGGTGGGGGGGCTACTGTCTCCCCCTCCATGCCTCCCTTCTAAAGCCTGCGGGTGGGGGACCTTAAATGAAAAAAGGGTGGTGTGAGAACACACTGAGAGGCGGGTGGGGGCCCTTAAAAGACAAAAGGTGGGGGGAACCTACTATGTCCCCCTCGCTAGTTAATAGATGCCCCACCATGGGGCCATTTGTTTGAAGGGGGGCTTTTTTTTGTTTTGTTTTTTTACAACAGTGATTTTACTGCTCACTGTTTAGTAGACATTTAGTAAACTCGCTATGCTGCGATTAGGGGCATTCAAGAGATTTCAATCTCCCTTATGCTAATATGGGGGCTATATTGACCCCCATAGAGTGAGGGAAGGCATGGAGGGGTTACAAAGTGGTGGGGAGCACAGCTCCCTGCCGCCTCTATTTTTAAATATTACAAGGAGGGAGCTGCGAGCCGGTAGCTCCCTCCTTGTAATAAACTAAACGAACAAACAAATGAACACTGATATTCGGTGTTTGTTTGTTCTTCTGAAATTTCATTTCATTCCTTCGTCTCTCTGACTGATAAATGAATAGATGAAATCCCTGTCTGAATATCAGACAATTGCGAATGCCCAAGTGTTTAACTGCGTATGCGTGGTAATTTCACAGCGCTATCTAGTGTGGGCAGATGACGTGTTTCACTGGGACTTCAACTGCCCACACAAAGATGGCAGAGCCCAGGACCTAGGTCCGGGCACGAAATAAAGATACAAAAAAAGGTAATATGGGGGAACTAGGGGCATTTGGGGGTGAGTAGGGGGACAATTAGATGTATTGGAGTCGGGAGGGGGGTTAAAAAAAAACTGGATTCGGCCATGACAGTGGCACTTTAAGTTTTGTTTTCAGCAAGTGAAATGCATGCTCAATCTGGTTGAGATCAGGTGATTGACTTGGCCATTGCAGAATATTCCACTTCTTTGCCTTAAAAAACCCCTGAGTTACTTTCACAGTTTATTTTGGGTCATTATCCATCTGTAAAGTGAAGCGCCATCCAATCAACTTTGCTGAATTTGAGCACACAATATATACCTATACACTTCAAAGTATCATCTGCTGCTTTTGTCTTCTGTCACATCATCAGTAAACAGTAGTGACTCTTTACCATTGGAAGCCATGCATGCATATGCCATCACACTGCCTCCACCATGTTTTACAAATGATGAGGTATGTTTTGGATCATGAGTCGTTCCAAGCCTTCTTCATACTTTTTTTCCCCGTTTTTTTGGCACGTTGATCTTAGTTTCATCTGTCCAAAGAATGCTGTTCCAGAACTGGGATGGCTTTTTTAGATGTTTTTTTTTGCCAAAGTTCAATCTGGCCTTTCTATTTTTTAGGCTTATGAATAGTTTGCACCGTCTGGTGAACCTGCTCTATTTAGCTCTTCTCTTCTCTTTATGGTAGATTTAGATAGTAATATGCCTACCTCCTGGAGAGTGTTCTTCATTTGGCTGTATGTTGTGAAGTTGTTTTACCGTGAAAAGAATCCTATGATCATCCACCACTGCTTTTTTCTGTGAACATCCAGGTCTTTTTGTGTTTGAGCTTATCTGTGGTTTTTTTCTCAGAATGTACCAAACTGTTGATTTGGCGTCTCCTAATGTTCTTCCCATCTTTCTGATGGATTATTTTTGCAGCTTAAGACCTCCTTTGACTGCATGTTGTCAGGACTGGCGCGTCTTATAGGCGACTTGGGCTGGGGGGGCGCAAGTTTCGAGTGATTCGGCAGGCGGGAAGCGTACAGCTACAGTGTAGCAAGGCCGGGAGAGACCACTAAGGGAAAGATGGGGGACTGAGAGCACCATGGTAAGGAGGGGGGCAGGGGAGAGCACTAAGGGGGGAGGGCAGGGGAGAGCACTAAGGGACGGGAGGATAGAGCACTAAGGGACAGGAGGGCAGTGGAGAGCACTAAGGGACAGGGGAGCAGGGAAGAGCACTAAGAGACAGAGGGGCAGGGAAGATCACTAAGGGACATGTGGGGAGGACTAAGTGATAGTAAAGTACTAAGGGACATGAAGGGATGGGAGAGCACTAAGGGACAGGAGGGGAGGGAAGAGAACTAAGGGACAGGAGTGGAGGGGAGAACACTAAGGGACAGGAGAGGAGATATCTAAGGCACAGGGGGAAAAGTGGAATTGAGACCACTAAGGGACGGGGAAAGTGGAATAGATCATTAAGGGACGGGGGAGTGTAAGACACACAGAAAGGCTGAGGAAGGGGTGAAAGAGAAGCACAGAAGGGCTGGTAGGGGTGACAGAGACACACAGAAGGTCTCAGGAGAGAGACATACAGTGTTGCTTTTGAGGGAGACACACAAAGGAGCCTGGGGGGAAAAAGAAACACACAAAGGAGCTGGGAAGAGTAAAACACAAAGGGGCGTGGGGGAGTAAGACACGCAAAGGGGTTGGGAGGATATAGGAGACCTACAAAGAGGGAGGGATAAGAGACGCACAAGGAGTTTGTAAGAGATACACTAAAAAGAAGTGTAAGATACAAAATATATACCAAAAAAATTATATTAACAAAATAAATATAATAATAAAAATAAAGAGCTACTTCCCTCTCAGCCCGTATCCTACCCCACAAACCATTCTTTCATACTACACACATACACAATGCATCCTTACACATACACAGAAACACACATGCACAGAATGCATCCCTACTCACACACATACAATGCATTCTACACTCACACAGAAACACACAATTCTTCCCTTACACACCCACAAACACACACTGCATCCCCTATACACACCCACTACATCCCTTACACAATCTGGTATCCCTATACATTACATTCCATAAGAACACACACACACATTACATGCTCTACAATAACACATAACACATCCCCTGCACATATACACTCCACTCCCTGTGAGCGAACTCATGGCTTGTAGGCATCAGGCTTATGGGCAGGCCTTGTAGGTATACTCACAGTCAGGCCCTGGAGGCACAGACCTTGAGCTGTGTAAGGGGCCCCAAAAAACTGAGCTGTTTCCTGTTCGTTGTTTTTGTAAACACTGCCTCCAGAGAGCTTGTTTTAACACCAGATCAGTGGAGCCAGACTGCAGCCTGAGCCCATCATCATCCTCTTGTCCTCATCTGGTGGTAAATAGGAAATCCAGTATATTATTAGTAGCACTAATCCCTAGATTACCTCACATTAAAGGGCCACTATAGTCACCAGAACCATCTACAGCTTGATGTAGTTGTTCTGGTGTCTATAGCCTGTCCCTGCAGGCTTTTTAATGTAAACACACTGCATTTTCAGAGAAAAGATACTGTGTGCAGCACTGGCATTGACCCATATGGCAGATCATATGGGTGGGGCATTGTGATCGGGGGGGGACGCCAAATTTTGGTTTGCCTAGCCGGCAAAAATCCTTGCACCGGCCCTGCATGTTGTGGGTTCACTGCAACAGCTTCCAAATGTGAATGCCTCACTTGAAATAAACTCCAGAACTTTTACCTGCTGAATTGATAAAGAAATAACAATTGAATAGCCCACACCTGTCCATGAAGCAGCTTTTGAGTCAATTGTTCAATTACTTTTGGTTCATTGAAAAAGAGGGGGGTACATTTTAAAGAGTTGTAATTCCTAAACCCTTCATCCAATTTGGATGTGAATACCATCAAATGAAAGCTGGAAGTATGCACTTTAAGTCCATGCACCTTACCCTGCACCCTGCTGCCACACCAAGCACCAAAGTCATTGTTGGGGATTTACCAAATTATACAAAGACCCCAGATGGTGCAGAGCCGCTTTAATATCAGTTGAGTGAGTAGGTGTGTGGTAAAGGGGGTGAATCAAATCCAACATGCATACTGCCAGTATGAAAGGAAAGTATACACCGAGCACTGATGTAGCATTAGCAGGTACTTGTGGACTTTTACCTGTGAGGCAAAATCTATGACAATGGCAGCTTTGAATGTGGTGTTTTGCAAATATCCTTGAAAATTGAGATTACATTTTGCATTGGTATTTCCATGCACTTCCAATGCAATAAGTAGGAGTGTTTGTTAAATACACTACCTTTATGAAATACTGAGCAGTGACCAGGCAGTTATAGAATATTATAGTCCCAGCGTATGAGGAGGGCAGCTATAGCATATTACAGTCGGAGCCTGGGTGGATGGCAGCTATAGCACATTACAGTCAGAGCCTGGGTAGAGGGCAGCTATAGCACATTATAGTCCGAGCTTGGGTGAAGGGCAGCTATAGTAGATTATAGTCTGAGTGTGGGTGGAGGGCAGCTATAGTAAATTATAGTCCGAACCTGGGTGGAAGGCAGTTATTGTATATTATGATCCCAGCCTGGGCAGTGGGCACCTATGGCACATTATGGTTGCAGTGTGGGCTGTGGGTATAGGAATAGAATAACATGAAGCAGGTCCCATGCCCGGTCACAAGGTGGGCAGTTGTAGTATGATATTATTATGATTAATGTGATATGTTATAGTATATTAAATCATGGTCCTAGTCTGGGCAGGGTGTTATAATTATTATTATTATGTTATTATTTATATAGCGTCATCAAATTCCGCAGCGCTGTACAGTGGGTGGACAAACAAATATGTAGTTGTAACCAGACAAGTTGGACACACGGGAACAGAGGGATTGAGGGCCCTGCTCAATGAGCTTACATGCTAGAGGGAGTGGGGTAAAGTGACAAAAAAGGTAAGGATAGTATTAGACTAGTGACAGTTGCAAGAGAGGAATCAGTTGGGAGCTATTAACAGTTTAATTAATACGCTTTTATGAAGAAGTGAGTTTTTAATGATTTTTTGAAGGAGAGAAGACTGGGTGAGCATCTGTGGCGAAACCGACCTCACCACTGGGCATTGGAGAAGACTGATTGCCCGCCTCCTGCTATGTGACTATGGCCCCTGTGATGTATTGCCCTTTAAAGACATGATTTGGGCATAATGGATTTGTGTTATGCTGCTGGTGGCCCTTTAAGAACCATCTGGGGACATACTGTGGAGTTACTGGGTGGCCATCATTTCATGTATCAGAGGCACATGGTGAGAACAATGGATGGCGGCCATTTTAACTCACAGATACTGTGTGGACTTTTCTACACAGTGCCATCTCGACGGTATTTGGTGCACAGAGACATCGTGCAGTGGTTTTGGACTATGCAAAAGGAGACACATTATACAGTAATTGTTTTTCATATAGCCTGTATATGTTCTGTGGAATCTGCATTAAACTGTATCTTCCAAACTACTGAACGGATCTGGGTGAATTTTGGATATGTGGTTTGGGGTCCCTGTGATGTGTTTTATGATACTGTATTTCTCTGCCTGTCATAATTATATTAACCATTGTGTTCAATAATCATATCACAGGCAGAGGAGAGGATTTTGTGTGGGAGTGTCTGTGTGTATTGTACGGATTGAATAGTTGTATTTCAAAACCCTGTAGGCAGTACTATGTTTGTGGTTTGTGCATAAAAGAGGCTGTATGTGCCAGTACAGTCAGTTCTACTTCACTCTCAATCTGAGTCATGTCTCTTATTGGGGGAATCTGCTACAAGGGATTGCTATGCTCTGCATATTCCCTTGCTATAATCACTGAGCTTTTGTAAGAGCTTGTTCCTGCTTCACTCTCTTGGAGGAGATGTTCACCCACTGGAACCTGGCGCCTTGTCGTAGGTCCAGGGTGGATAGGAGACGGCGAGACCCCAACCAAGCTTCGGTGGTTTGTGGGGTCTACGGTGGTTGTGGTGTCTGGCGGAGCGCTTGGAGCACTCTGTAAGCGCAAGGAGCATTCTTCAACAGAGGTACCCAGTCGGGGTGCCAGGTGATCCGTTACATTGGTGGCAAGCGGTGGGATGGCGTCCTAGTGCGAGGAGAAGCAGCTTGGAGATACTGGTAACGTTTGGAGTTACAAATTGAGGGCAACGCTAGTACCCGTACAGCGCCCGTAGCTACAGCAGGATGGAATCGGCTAGTTTTCGTACAGCATTCCATGATGAGGAGGAGGAGGCGGCCGCAGACTACAGGGATGCAGACAGAAAGGAACTCTGGTATGATGCCCTGGAAGATGTCCAGTGGCGGCGAGGTGAGAGTGTCCCCAGTGATGAGCAGCGGCTACAGAAGCGTGTGGCGATGCGGATGTATCTATTGGGAGAGCAGCCCCTGGATGAGTGGGTGACAAGACTAGAGACCCTGGTATGGCGAGAGATCTGGCTAGACAACGCATACCAGGCCCTCTGGTGGCATACCGTTCGACTTACCCCCTGGACGGCAGAGCACGACTTACTGGAGGGGGATGATTATGATGGCCCAGGTTTATTATGGGATGCCTTGGAGGACGACATTGATCTTGGCAGCATGGAGGGGTCTAGGTTTTGGGACATTTACGACTACCGGATGGGCATGTATGTCTGGGCTGACGAATGCAAGGTGAGCAAAGACATGACCCACCTGGTATCAAGGGAGTGGGAGCTGGAGCAGGACTACCAACACCTGCACAGCTTCGTGCAGCCCCAACCTACCCGACAAGCAGAACTAGACCTCATTGACTGGTCCTGGGATGACCTCCAGATGGCAGGTAGAGATGGGACTGAGGTCTTTCTACCGGCCCTACAGGGATACTGCGCAGCCAACCCAGATCTCCAGCGACAGTGTGAGTCCCAGGGAGCCAAAGATGCTGTCCTTCCTCCCCAGCGGAAGTGTGAGTTCCAGGGAGCCAAAGATATTGTCCTTCCTTCCCAGCGGCAGAGTGTGGCCTTAGGAGAGGAGACAGTTGGTCCCTCTCCCCAGCAGTCCAGTGAGTCACAGGTAGCCGAAGGTGCCGTCCTTCCTCCCCAGCGGCAGTGTGTCCTACAGTCGGTCTCGCTTCCCAGCAGTGGGACAATATATTGAAAGGGGAGACAGTCAGTCCCCCTCTCCACCAGCAGAGAGAGAGTCAGGGAGAGGAGCCTGTTACCCCCCTCTCCCAAGCGGCTGAAAGTGTGTAAGGGAGAGGAGCTTTTTTCCCCCCTCTCCCCAGCGGCAGCGTAGCCCACCAAGGGGAGACACTAAGCCCCCCACCAGCGCAGATGGGACCGTGGTCTCTGCGCCCAAGCTACAGGGAGTACGGACAGTTGTTCCTGCTCCCCAGCGGCAGAGAATTCTACCGGGAGGGGAGAGTCTCGTTTCCCCTCCCCAGCGGCAGCCTAGCCCACCAAGGGGAGATGATAAGACCCAAACCGGTGCAGATGGGACTGTGGTCTCTGTGCCCAAACCACAGGGGGTAGGGACGGTCGGTCCTGTCCCCCAGCAGCAGGGCTGTATATCCAAAGGGGAGACAGCCTGTCTGCCCCTCCAGCAGCAACACCAGGTCCAGCGGGAGGAGCCTACTAACCCTTCTCCTCAGCTGGGCTCCAACCAGGCTACTCCCTTGGTAGCGCTGGCAACAGGGCAGAGTACCGCTGGTCTCTGCCCAATCAGCAACCCACCGATCCGGAAGGCTATTACCCCCCAGAGCCGTGGTGGAGCCCCTGGACATGGACAAGCTACCCACTACCCCAGGTGCAGTAACCAATTCTTGTGGGTGGGCCACTCTGTTGATTATGTTTTATGGGTGGGTTGCTGGACTAACCAAGGCACTGACCGACAGGAGGTCAGATACCTTGTTAGTCTTTTTGGGAAAGGGGAGAAATGTGGCGAAACCGACCTCGCCACTGGGCATTGGAGAAGACTGATTGCCCTCCTCCTGCTATGTGACTATGGCCCCTGGGATGTATTTTATGATACTGTATTTCTATGCCTGTCAGAATTATATTAACCATTGTGTTCAATAATCATATCACAGGCAGAGGGGAGGATTTTGTGTGGGAGTGTCTGTGTGTATTATACGGATTGATTAGTTGTATTTCAAAACCCTGTGGGCAGTACTATGTTTGTGGATTGTGCATAAAAGAGGCTGTATGTGCCAGTACAGTCAGTTCTACTTCACCCTCAACCTGAGTCTTGTCTCCTATTGGGGGAATCTGCTACAGGGGATTGCTATGCTCTGCATATTTCCTTGCTATAAACACTGAGCTCTTGTAAGAGCTTGTTCCTGCTTCACTCTCTTGGAGGGGAGTTTCCCCCACTGGAACCTGGAGCCTTGTCTTAGGTCCAGGGTGGGTAGGAGACGGCGAGACCCCAACCAAGCTGCGGCGGTTCGTGGGGTCTACGGTGGTTGTGGTGTCTGGCGGAGTGCTTGGAGCCCTCTGTAAGTGCTAGGAGCATTCTTCAACGGAGGTACCCAGTCGGGGTGCCAGGTGATCCGTTACAGCATCTAACAGAGGAGGGAAGTGAGTTCCACAGAAACAGTGCAGCCCTCGAGAAGTCTTGAAGGCGAGCATCAGAGGTGGGAGTACGGACAGAAGATAGACGTAAGAGCCTAGACGGGACATACTTGTGTGTTAGGGAGGATAGATAGGTGGAAGCAGCATTATGCAGAGATTTGAAAGCAAGAACCAGAATTTTAAATTGAGCCATATATCTTACAGGAAGCCAATGTAAGGACTGACAGAAGGGTGAGGCGTGGGAGTTGGGGGCGGGCAGGAAGATGAGCCTCGCCGCCGCATTCATTATGGAATGTAACGGCACAAGTTGGGAGCATGTAAGACCACTGAGAAGCAGATTACAGTTGTCAAGGCGAGAAAGGACAGTGGAATGGACCAGCACCTCAGTCGCATCTAGCGTTAAGTAGGGTCGGATTTGCTCAATGTTTTTGAGATGGAAGCGGCAGGATTTGGTGATACAGAGCCTCCGTAACTCTCTATTTGGGACATCCTTATCCAGAACTCACTCACTCCTTTACTACCCCTTGGGATCCAGAACCTTGGTGCACTCAGGAGCTGACTGAGAACATCTTGGAGTCCCTTTGTGGCAGGTCTTTTGACCTATTGATGTGCCTTTCTGGCCACTGTTATAGTCTGAGCCACTTGTGAGTGCATTAATCACCTTATCTTTTATCATTGTATCTAACAGTTTTACACTATGTTTTATGTTTCTAAGTGATTAAAAGCTGGAATACCATTTCCTAACTGGAGTACTACCAGTATATTTTGGGAGACCAATAACCAGTGTATGTATATTATCTCATTGGTGATTTTTACACATGTAATTGTAGCACATCACACCATTTCTTTTGCCTTTAGGATTTGGCGTGAACATGAGGCGTGAAGGAGAGATCGGAGTCAAAGAGAACACCTAGTCAGCGAGCCTGCGTGGTGGAGCTGATGATAGCACCGTTCACTTGGAGTAAGACAGACACAGGACACACAATTGAGGGAGGAAAGACCAGAATTTCAGTTTTGGTCAAGTTGAGTTTAAGGAAGTGGGCAGTTATCCAGTTAGAAATAGCAGAGAGGCAGTCAGAGACACTAGTGAAGAGGGTCGGGGAGAGATCAGGAGAGGACAAAAAGATTTGCGTGTCATCCGCATAGAAATGATAACGGAAGCCAAAGGTGCTAATAGGTTTACCAGGGGAGTGTAACGAGAATATACCCCAACACGCAGGATTCAGCTAAACAGAAGACAACACAGAGGAGAGATACGTCTACCGGACCTTAGAATGGCCGGACTCGACGTATATGAGAGGAGACAGAGTCAGGAACGATCTAAACTAATGTGATTGGCTCCTGTCATATCCACACCCCCAAAAGGTAAGTGTATGGGGAGTGTGGCATGACAGGGGCCAATGGGAGCCTTTTGACAATTTAGGCTCCCACTGTCTCTTTAAGAGCGCGCCCTTAGATTCAGGCGGGACATGTGATCGCTTCTCGCGGTCACTGCCCGCCTTCCTATTGAAGCCGTCGGAGGAGCCGCGTGCGGCTCGTGCAGCAGCAGGACCGTGCGCGGCTCGAAGAGAGGACCGCGGCCGGCCCCTGGATAAGGTAAGTAACGCTACAGGGAGGCAGTATACATGGAAAACAGTAGGGGACCAAGGAAACCTTGGGGGACATCAACAGAGAGGAATTGGGGAGAAGAAGCAGAGCCAGAAAAATAAACACTGAAAGAGCGCTGGGAGAGGTAGGAGAAACACCAGTAGAGATCAATATCTTGTAGACCGATATTGCGGAAGATGAGAACAAGCTTTTGATGATCAACAGTGTTAAAAGCCGCAGAAAGGTCAAGGAGAATTAGGATAGAGTAGTGACCACGAGAATTTGCAGCGAGTAGATCATTGGATACTTTGGTTAGTCCAGTTTCCGCAGAGTGCTTGGCGCGGAAACCAGACTGAAGCGGGTCTAGCAGAGAGTTGGACTCGAGGAAGTCTGTCAATCTTGCATACACAAATCTTTCAAGGATCTTGGATGCAAAAGGCAGTAGCGAGATTGGACGATAGTTGGACGGAGCGTTAGGATCAAGGTTGGGCTTCTTTAGAATTGGGGTTACAGTTGCATGTTTGAAGGGCAATGGAAATATGCCAGAGGAGAGAAAGAGATTGAGAATTTTAGTGAGAGGTAGAGAAAGAGAAGAAGACAGAGTACGGATGAGATGAGAGGGAATTGGATCTAGGGAACAGGTGGTGGGGCGGGAGGACTGGAGCAGAGCAGAAACTTCTTCCGCTGTAGCGGGTGCGAATGAACATAGAACAGCAGAGGGAGTGAGGTTAGGGGAAGTATTGCAAGGGGAAGAAGAAAGATGAGATATCTTCCCTGATTGTAGAGATCTTGTCAGTGAAGTGAGTTGCAAAGTCTGAGGCGGTCAAGTTAGTAGGTGGAGTAGGAACAATAGGGCGAAGAAGAGAGTTGAATGTGTGAAATTGTCGTTTGGGTTCACGGGAGAGTGTGGTTATGAAGGTATTGAAGTAATTTACTTTTGCAGAGGAAAGAGCCAAGCTGTATGAGCGCAGCATAAATTTATAGTGGAGAAAGTCAGACGCACAGTGAGACTTTCTCTAACAGCGTTCAGCAGTAAGGGAGCATTTTCGGAGGTATGGAGTCAGCTTGGTGTGCCAAGGTTCTGGTTGTTGCTAAACTGGGAAAAAGTAAATTGGAAATAATTGGAATATCAAGAGCAGGCAAAGGTAGGGTAAATATTAAAGGACCACTATGGCACCCAGACCATTTCAGCTCAATGAAGTGGTCTGGGTGCCAGGTCCCTCTAGTTTTAACCCTGCAGCTGAAAACATAGTAGTTTCAGAGTAACTGCTATGTTTCACTGAGGGTTAATCCAGCCCACTAGAGGCGCTTCCGCGAATCTCACTGTGAAAATCACATTGAGAAGACGATGGACGTCCATAGGAAAGCATTGAGTAATGCTTTCATATGGGCTGTTTGAATGCACGCGCAGCTCTTGCCGCGCATGCTCATTTGGATTTGATGTTGGCAGGGGATGGAGAGTTCCCCAGCACAGAGGGAGCCCCGCGCTAGAGAAATCTAAGTGGCTGAAGGGGTTTTAACCCATTCAGTCCAGCGGGAGGGGGGCCCTGAGGGTGGGGGAGACCTAATGACCCTATAGTGCCAGGAAAACAAGTTTGTGTTCCTGGCACTATAGTGCTCCTTTAAGTTTTATGGGTTAAGAAAGTGCAGGAGTGTACTAATAAGAGGCAGTGTGTACACCTGTTATTTTTACTTATCTAAAATTTGGGTGTGACAGACAATCTATAAATGTAATAATGAGGGTGGAATGGTGAGGGGAGGGTGGGTATCAGACTTTCTTACAGCAGAATTGGGACTTGATAGTTTTGAAATCAGGCTGTTGAATAAAGATATGTAAGGGACAGACATGAAGAGCAGGCCCCATGCCTGGTCACACAGTGGGCAGTTATAGTATACTATGATATATTATAGTATATTATGGTATGCTAATAATAGTTCACTATACATCAATTTTGTAGGCTGGTTGTAAGTTGTTATTTTGGTCTGATTATTTGTATTGTTAATGTACATTATAGATGCTATTAACATATTTTTTGTGAATAATAGTTATATTGGTAATTACAATATTATGGGATGTATAGCTCTAGGATTTATAGTCATATTCAGTATATTCAACGTCTGTTTCTCAGTATCAGCGTTTGTCTTTCATTGCACTTGCGTGGTAGTCCGGTTTGCATTCTTGTGAGGTCGCATGCGCAGCGTACGTGTGTTTAGTTACTATGGGCATTTTTCTAGTAACTTGAATGGCGTTGTATATGACGATCAGGCATGCGCGAGTTCACCTGCGGCTTTATGAATGATTAGTGATGTATTTTACCCAGACTCTTGTGTATATAGAGGATAAGATGAATAACACTTTGGTTATTTACTTCATGTTGCATGTTATAATGGTTATGGGTATGGATATGTTTGGGACAGATAACGGAAGTGATGATGTCACTTCCGGTTTCGGACCTGCTGAATTACTGATGGCCATCAGTTGTATGGGGGCTATATAAATGGATTGTGGTAAGTTATGATACAAACACCTTTGAAAAAGACAACCAGTTGGTGCCGAAACATTGGGGGTGTTGGGGACTTGTGTTTCTGCCAGTATAGGCTTGTGAGAATTGTGGTAATTATTATTGTTTATTTTTATGCCTTTATAGTATCACTTTACAATTTTGCTTTATGCTTATTATAGCAATTGTTGGTCTATTAAAATATTTGCATAACTTTCTCTGGTGTTTCTAGTGTGCATTCTCTTTTTTATATAATTAATGGTTGTTTGGTACTTGAGGGAGTACCTGTGAGTAATAGCACCTGGTGGTATATTTTTTCTATATATTCTCTCCATACGGTGTTATTGTGACAATAAAATACAAAAACACAATATATATAAAATTTGACATAGAACAGATAAGAAACATATAATCAACCATGACACGTGCATTCTATTTTGAGATATGTAGAGACGGATCTCTTAAAAGTATTTTGGGCCTGGGGAAGATTGGAAAGTGTGCGGGAGGTCATTCCATAATTGCGGTGCTTGTTTTTTTTTTGTTTGTTTGTTTTTATTGATGCAGACTAAATAAAGTGCTGGTACTGGATCGGAGGTTATAGGAGGTGGGATTTATAGTATATTATGGTATATTATAATCATTATGGTATATTATTATAGTATAGCATGGTCCCAGTGTGGGCAGTGTGTTATGATGATTAGACCCCATGCTCAGTCACACAGTGGGCGGCACGCGCTCCCGGGGGCGTGGCTCACAGCACACGTGCTGGCTGTGTGGGCGTGGCCGGTGTCAGACAGACGGTCAGGCCGGGGGCGGGGCTCTCTGAGAGGAGGAGAAGGACCGAGAAGACGAAAGTAACGCCGAATCGCTGCGGGAAACGAAACCGATAGCAGGAGGCCGGCCGGGAGGATAGCAGAGGGAGTGACAGCCCTAGCTGTGTACTCTGCACTACGTAACCCGCACTGACAGCGCCTCCCAGCCGCTCCCCGCCCGCCTACCTACCTGCCTGCCTGTCCGGGATGCGCCCGCTCCCCGCCGCTAGCTCGCTCTCACTGTGACTGACGGGCCGGGCACTCCGCCTCGCGTGACCCTCTCACCGGCCGGGCGGACAGCAGCAGCCAGGTAACCGGGGCAGGATCCGCTCTATAGGAGAGTGTGTGCGGGTACAGTGCCGGCTACAGGCTGTGTGTGCGGGTACAGTGCCGGCTGCAGGCTGTGTGTGCGGGTACAGTGCCGGCTACAGGCTGTGTGTGCGGGTACAGTGCCGGCTGCAGGCTGTGTGTGCAGGTACGAATTACCGGCTGCAGGCTGTGTGTGCAGGTACAGTGCAAGCTACAGGCTTTGTGTGTGCAGGTACAGTGCCGGCTACAGGCTGTGTGCAGGCCACAGTGCCGGCTACAGGCTTTGTATTATTGCCAGGTACAGTGCCGGCTTTACAGGCTTTGTGTGTGCCGGTACGAAATTACCGGGTACAGGCTGTGTGTGCGGGTACAGTGCCGGGTACAGGCTGTGTGTGCCGGTACAGTGCCGGGTACAGGCTGTGTGTGCGGGTACAGTGCCGGGTACAGGCTGTGTGTGCGGGTACAGTGCCGGCTACAGGCTGTGTGTGCGGGTACAGTGCCGGCTACAGGCTGTGTGTGCGGGTACAGTGCCGGGTGCAGGCTGTGTGTGCGGGTGCAGGCTGTGTGCGGGTACAGTGCCGGGTGCAGGCTCTGTGTGCGGGTACAGTGCCGGCTGCAGGCTGTGTGTGCGGGTACAGTGCCGGCTGCAGGCTGTGTGTGCGGGTACAGTGCCGGCTGCAGGCTGTGTGT
>OW240916.1:97766226-98011588 GCA_933207985.1 Pelobates cultripes | reverse complement strand
TGTAGTAATCAAACAAAAACACCAGACTCAACCCTTTTTTTTAAATGCAAATTACTCTAAAAGTGTTTTATTTTTATTTTTTTCCCCCTCTCTACTTGTCTGTGCAAACATTAGTTGTTAGGCTGATTTTACCTGGAAGAAAGAGGTGTGTGTGTGTGTGTCCTAAGTTGTTTCAAAGCTGTTGTATACAGCAAACACAGACTCAAAGGAATCCATGTTTAAAATGGAATGAGGTACAAATGTGATTATTTGTTAAACTAATTTGCATATGCCCATCCAGAATCTTTTGCGGTACTAACATCACTGCAAATTTGTGATTTCTGTGGTAAAAGCAAGTCTTATGGCTTGACTGTTGTGCAGATTTTTGTTGAATATAGACCACAAAAAGAAATGTGGGAAACTGCTAAATCTAAAAAGAACAAAAACAAATAGTGTTAAACAGTATAAACGTGCAATATCGTTGCATGCTCTCACAAGAGAAATGTTGGTTGCGCTCAAGGGTGCCTCCCCTGATGATGTTTGGGGGCTTAAAATCCCACTCTACGGTCTGTAATGCCCACTCGAAATTAGGACTCCAGATGCAAGTCGGGAAAAGGACAGCAACTTTATAGCAATATAAAAAAGGTGGGAAACACCCATAGAATTAAATCTGCTTAATTTTTAATTCTATTCACACCTTTTTTTTATATTGCAATAAAGTTGCTGTGCTTTTCCCAATTTGAATCTGGGGTCCAATTTACAAAAGTTGGCAACCCAAGGTATTGCAAATGGGGTATGTCCATTCTTTTTTAATAGCTACTTAGTCACAAACATATGATATGCCATCGTGGAATTAATACTCATTCCTGGGCTACCATTTGGTCTCAAAAAGACAACATAACCAGTCTGGCAAATTTCAATGTGTATAAACTGAAAAATGTAATGTGCTATATTTGACCCTGTAACTTTCCAAAACCCCATAAAACCTGTACACTGGGGGTACTGTTTTACTTGGGAGACATCGCTGAATACAAATATGTGTACATTATTGCTAACAGTATTATGCTATTCACAGTTAAAATGCCATGCAGAACTAATAAAATAGCATTTCTTAATTTCTCAATTTTTTTTTTATTCATATTAAATCATGTTTCATATATAAATATTTGATATGACATGAAAGCCCTGTCCTGAACAAAATGATATATAAGTGTGGGTGTTCTTAAAGGACCACTATAGTGCCAGGAAAACATACTCGTTTTCCTGGCACTATAGTGCCCTGAGGGTGCCCCCACCCTCAGGGACCCCATCCCGCCGGGCTTTGGAGAGAGGAAGGGGTTAAACACTTACCTTTCTCCAGCGCCGGGCGGGGAGCTGTACTCCTCCTCTCCTCCTTGCTCGCGACGTCATCGGCTGAATGCGCATGCGCGGCAGGAGCCGCACGCGCATTCAGCCGGTCGCATAGGAAAGCATTTACAATGCTTTCCTATGGACGCTTGCGTGCTCTCATTGTGATTTTCACAGTGAGAAGCACGCAAGCGCCTCTAGCGGCTGTCAATGAGACAGCCACTAGAGGCTCTGGAGGCTGGATTAACCCTCAGTATAAACATAGCAGTTTCTCTGAAACTGCTATGTTTATTAAAAAAAAAGGGTTAATCTTAGAGGTACCTAGCACCCAGACCACTTCATAAAGCTGAAGTGGTCTGGGTGCTTAGAGTGGTCCTTTAATATGAAAGAGGTGAATTCTGGTTGAATATTGTAAAGCGCTACGGAATCTGTTGGCGCTATATAAATGGCAATAATAATAATAATAACAGACAAAAAGTGCAAATTCCAGGTTTTGTTTTGATCACAACTTGTACAATTTGGCTCAGTCCTTAAGGGGTTAAAGTAACAGGTTGATCATGTAACAAGCTTGTTGAGCCTTAATAGTGTAAGCCTTGTTAAAGGACCACTCTAGGCACCCAGACCACTTCAGCTTAATGAAGTGGTCTGGGTGCCAGGTCCCTCTAGGATTAACCCTTTTTTTTTTTTTTTTTTTTATAAACATAGCAGTTTCAGAGAAACTATGTTTATAATAGGGTTAATCCAGCCTCCAAATCCTCTAGTGGCTGTCTCATTGACAGCGGCTAGAGGCGCTTGCGTGCTTCTCACTGTGAAAATCACAGTGCAAAGACGCAAGCTTCCATCATTACGGGTTAAAGTAAGAAAGAAAAAAAAAAGTATTGCTTGTGTCATAGGATTTGGTGCAGTCTAGTAATATTTCATGGTTAAGTGCAGATTTATATTATTGTATTATGGTGAAAGAAGATTAACGTAGACCCTTGAAAATACTTTTTCCATGAATTCTTATTTTAATGTCAGGAGTAATTGGTGATAAAATAAGCAATGCGGCATATAATATTTTTATAATTACCGATGACAATTGTTTTTACTTTTATATAAAAATATTTTATTGCACATAAACACGTTAATATCCCACTTTTTTTGCTGTGACAAACACTTTGCCCATAAGCAATCCCTTCAGCATGATGAAACACTGCTTCTCAAAAGCTCCTCCAGCAAGATAAACTCACTTTAACATAAATGTCAAAGATCTTGATTAGTTTGTGTTATACATATTTTAAAATATGTATATCATCTTAAGTTCCAGAGCCTTCAAAATATGCCTTGGTTTTTGACTGGCCCAGGCAAGACTTGCCTGTTTAAGTAAAATTTGTTGAGTTTTAAAAATCTTCTTGCATGGAGTACTAATATGGTTCCTTCCTAGTGCATTGTGGGAGATCTGGAAATTAATTTACCAAAAATGTAAATATCACATGAATATACAACCCCATGAGCTACATAATTAATACATTTTTCATGCTGAATAAACTTTTGGACAATAATTCATGTTAAATAGAAAAATATGTTTAGTTTTTCTTTCAAAAACATTTTCCTAAAAATATATATTTTTTTTAAATGAGGGGAAAAAAAAAGTTTCCCCCTCCCCCCCTCCACAATTTTGTCTCCCATACCTCTCATTGCAAGTTTTTTTTTTTTTTTTTTTTCAGGTTAAGGATCAGCAGCCAAGAGGCAGCATAAGCACTATTGATTACATCATGGTGCTAGGTGTACTCTGTGCCCACTCTCGATTGGCTTATAGTACGGATTTATTATTTAAAATGAAATAAAAAATGTGCCCTCTAGGACTGTGAACCAAGCACCTGGACCACTTGGATTCAGGTTGCCTTATATCAACTGTATCCAAATTGTGTGTGTGTGCGTCCGCGCGCGGCGTACACCTGCAATATTCGTATAAAAAGGTGCCAACTCGCTTTCCTCCTGTGCCAAGCTTCGAAATGTGTGTGTGTGTGTGTGTGTGTGTGTGTGGTCCATGGCTCTGCTGATAATACAAAACCGGTTCACAAAACAGCTGCTGTATTGCTGCTATCAGTTTATAATCCTATAGGAACATTGGCACTGTGTGTTGACATAAACTAAATATCCCATAAACTTCTGCTGTATAGGTGTTTATGGGATAATGTCAATCCCCAAAGATTAAAATGAGAATTCTTACAGACTTGGTTTATATAATATTGGTCAACTGACCATGCTTGCTTGTGCGGCCTACTCAATCTTTAGCCAGACAAGATAAATCTGTTATGTATGTTATAGTGAACGTGTCATAAAGATAAATTATATACTAAATTGCTTTCCTTTGAGCGTGCAAGTGTTGCCTTGGAAATCTGTGGCTGTTAAACTGCTTTAACATCCATCCTCTGGCCTGTCATTGCTCCACCCTGATGTGATTGGCTTTACTTGGTAACGCCTCTCCAAGCAGGGCAGTCCTCCGTAATGATGCCAACACACTGGCTTCACTGTACCCACATCAGCTTCAGAAGACCACTCTATTCTTACATTTATCCCTGCAGGTGCAAGTCTTCTGCATTGTGTGTGACTTTACCATGTAATGTTTGGGCTACGCTCGTGTGCTCGGATTGCATTCCCTCAGTGGTGCTTCATGTGTGCATGCAGTGCTTTGGGTTAAACAAATTCTGCATTCTTTGCTTGTCTGGACATGTACATTAAAAAAATAAATAAAAAAATAGTTAGATACAAATAATAAACTTAAAGGACCACTCTAGCCACCCAGACCACTTCAGCTTAATGAAGTGGTCTGGGTGCCAGGTCCAGCTAGGGTTAACCCATTTTTTAATAAATATATATTTATTAATGGGTTAAGCCTTCCCCCAAAGCCTCTAGTGGCTGTCTCATTGACAGCCGCTAGAGGCGCTTGCGTGCTTCTCACTGTGATTTTCACAGTGAGAGCTCGCCAGCGTCCATAGGAAAGCATTGTAAATGCTTTCCTATGCGCGCGCAGCTCTTGCCGCGCGTGCGCATTCAGCCGACGGGGCGGAATGGAGAAAGAGAGCTCCCCGCCCAGCGCTGGAAAAAGGTAAGTTTAAACCCCTTTCCAGAGCCGGGCGGGAGGGGGTCTCTGAGGGTGGGGGCACCCTCAGGGCACTATAGTGCCAGGAAAACGAGTATGTTTTCCTGGCACTATAGTGGTCCTTTTAAAAAAAAAAAAAAAAAAATTCAACCAATGACTTTTAGCTTTTCACATGTGCAAAATTCTGACACATCCTCTTTCAAAAAATTGTCAAGTGAAAAATACTTTTGGGTGATTTGAGTTGAATATTTCTGGACATTGATCGCTCAAGCCATTAATGGAGGAAATATGTCATGATAGCCAGTAATCTGGAAAATGTTACACACTAAACGCTTGAAGCATCATAACCACTACATCTCAGAAATCGCAGGGCCTTGCCCAGTAGAGCTAAGCGAAGGTCCTTTGGCATCAGTTGTGAAGGTGGGGAGCTGTACCCAGCTGACTCAGAGTATGAGGTCAAACTGCTCAAATGCGAGTTAACTTCTTAAAATGGAACGTTCCATAGGACTCTTGATACCAGCGTGCTGTTGTGGTGCTTGGTGTCAGGGCTGGCCCAAGATATTTTGCTGCCTGGGTCTAAAGATAAAATGTTGCCCCCTTCCTGCTGCGCACCAAAAGCATGCCAACATCCATTGTTATATAGTGTGTGTAGTGAATGCAATGTCTGTTTGTGTAGTGGATGCAGTGTGTGTTTCATATATATTGTGTGTTTGTGTTTAGTGGATGCTGCGCACATGGATGTGTATTGTGTGCAGTGTGTGTATTGAATATATTGTCTGTGTGGGGCAGGATGTGAGAGTGACAGTGGTGTTGTGCAGGGTTTGAGGGTGACAGTGTTGGGGGCAGGATGTGAAGGTGAAAGTGTGGGGGGCATGTTGACGGGGGGTGACACTGTGGGTTGGAGGGAGGCTGGTTACATAACTTTTTTTTTTCAGTGCTTCATTTCCTGGTGGTCCAGTGGGCTGGCTGTGTGAGCTGCAGACCACATTCTCATGAACTCCGATTAGAGCTTTGCCTTGGTAACCTGCAGCAACCCTCTGGGAGCTCGCGAGCGTTCCATCACTTGGCCTGCAGCTCACACCTGGCGGAGCTGCAAACCAGAGGCTCTCTCCGGGCAGACCTATGGAAGGGCTTGCACCCGGCGTGACATACAGACACACACACACACACACACGGCGGAAAATGCTAGTTTCATGTTTTTAATTACTCCTATTTTGACATTTTGGGGGACTAGGACTGGCTTAGAACTGTGTGTGTGTGTGTGTAATATAATCTCTTTATATTTTTTTTTTCTTGCCCTTTATATGTTAAACCATTTTCTCAAGAGTCACTATTTATGAAAGTTATGTTTGAATGTATCACTTGTGGAAACCCTTACTGTTCTTCATTACAGTATTAGGCTTAATCTTGTATCGACCTTTGCATTCATACATGTATACAATAGGAAAAATGTAACTGCTGTTAAAGGAACACTATAGGGTCAGTAACACAAACAGCACAAGTCACACAGCCCTGGCCAATCAGCATCTCCTCATAGAGATGAATTGAATCAATGCATCTCTGAGGAAAGTTCAGTGTCTGCATGCAGAGGGTGGAGACACTGGCAGTGTTGCACAGTGTACAGCACTGCCCCAGGAAGCACCTCTAGCAGCCATCTGAGGAGTGACCAGTGGAGTTATCCCTAGGCTGTAATGTAAACACTGCATTTTCTCTGAAAAGACTATGCTTACTGCAAAAAGCCTGAGAGGAATGATTATACTCCCCCTTTGATGTGTCACTTTAATGTACATATTCTACTTACTACCATTCAGCATTCCCTTCTTTGAGTTGTGTAGGAGTGCTGCAAACCTTGTGGAAGTCAAAGGTCTTCAATACGAATCAGGGAAATACAGACCTAAAGGGACACTTCATTTCATTGTACAACCACAAAAATCACTATTTAGTAGATATATCACCAGTAGAAAACATGCATTTAATAATGTCTTGTTTTAATTTCACGTCTATCTGAAAGCTTCAGATCCTTTGTCTAAAGCATTTGAAAGACCTTCCATTCTTCTCCAGCCTTTCTGTGGCTGTCCAATCAGACTTCCAAATGCAAATGTTGCCTCTTGAGTTTAGTTCCAATGAGCTAAACAACCCGGCCGGAACAGGACCGGTTGTCTGGCAACCAAGACATGGTTTATTTATAAAAGTGTCAATTTATATTGAAATCTGACCTTTTCGTAACCTTTAAAAAAAAAAGACACTCTTCAGCTAGTTTAAGTGTTCGGAGTGTTCCTTTAACATGTAAAGTATGTACCTCATTCTTGCTCTCTCTGGTGCATCTCTTAATATGATTCTATTATCATGTGGACCAGTTTCCATCCGTGTAATTGAAGAATGTAGCTATTGTACTATCCTAATATCTATTTGATTTCTTTTTTTTTTTTTTTCTGAATCCCTGCTTCTAAAATTTTTCTTATGTTTTTGTTTCCTACAACAGAAATAAAAATGTTGGAGTCTGAGAAAGATTTGGTGGCCAAGATGCTGAGAGCTGTTCTTCAGTCAAATAAAAATGGTGTGCCTCTATCACGGCTGGCTGGGGAATATAAATCCCTCACAGGAGAGATAATTCCTTTCAAGGAGATGGGTTTCCATACACTGGAGACATATCTTAAATCCATTCCTGGTGTTGTGAAAATAGACATCAACCGTGTTGGTGAGGTAATGACCACAAAGTTTAAATGTACTTGCCTGTTCTATGTATTGTATATCTTTGTTTATTTTCCTCTTTTTAGTTAAAGGGACACTATTGTCACCTGAACAACTAAAGCTTAATGGAGTTGTTCAGGTGAGAACAATAGCTCCCTGCAGCCTTTTTCACATAAACACTTTATTTTCTGAGATAATACAGTGTTTACCTTGGAAGCTAGGAACACCCTCAGTGGCAGTCACTTAGACTGCCACCAGATGGATTTCCAAGTTAAATGCTGACTTCATCACGTTTGACGTCTTCACATTTGGCTGAAGACATCAAACGTGCTATTGCCTGTCAGCAATCAGAGACAACAGTGTGGGAGATGAGGCTCTCCTGCACACAGCGTCTGCTCGGGCTGACAGGCTGAAGGCAGGAGACCAAGCAGGAGGATGCAGAGATCTACTGACGTCAAACAGTAAGTACACTTATTTTAAAAAAGAATGAGTGTGTTTAACCCCTTAAGGACCCTCCTGTTTTGGCCATGTTGTACGTTAAGGACCAGAGCGGTTTTAACATTTTTGTGGTGTTTGTGTTTAGCTGTAATTTTCTGCTCTCTCTTTTACGGTTCCCATACAAATTATATATTGGTTTTTTTTTCATGACAAGAAGGGCTTTCTTTACATACCATTATTTGTATCACGTCCTATATTTTACTTAAAAAAATAAATAATACAATATGTTGAAAAATTGAAGAAAAAAAACATGTTTTTTGACTTAAAAAGTCTTTTGCTTATCTACAAAAGCTAATGAAAAAAACTAGATTCAAAATTTGGTCCTGAGTTTAAAAACACCCAGTGGTTACATGGTTTTAAAAAATTTTTTTTGCAAGTTATAGGGCTATAAGTACAAGTAGGAAATTGCCGTTTCAATATATATATATATTTTTAAATGTATCAATAGTGACATTGTAACACTGTTCTGTCATAAATCCCCGAATCACACCTCACATGTACATATTTGTTTAAAGTAGACAACCCAGGGTATTCAATATATCTTTTTTAGTAGCCACTTAGTCACAAACATGGGCTAAAGTTAGCATTTATATTTGTTTGTGTGTTAAAAATATTAGTGTTTCAGACCAGTAAAATGTTTCACAGCAATAATATCATCAGTGAAAGTGCCCTTTGTGTGTAAAAAATTCCAAAAACTTCACTTTCACTGATTATCATCGCTGTGATATCTTTTTCTGTTTTGAAACACTAATATTTGTGTTCAGCGAAGTCTCCCAAGTAAAACAGTACCCCCCCATGTACATGTTTTAGGGTGTCATAGAAAGTTACAGGGTTAAACACAGTGCTACAAATTAAATTCTCTGGACTTTCGGCCTGTGTTGTCAGGCATGTCCCTCAAATTGCAATCAATAAAATGACTTAATTAGCTAAAAATATTACATAAATATGAATGTAGTATTTTATTATATATACATATTTATAGATTTGAAGTCTACGTGTATATTTATGAAATTATTTATGTAATTATGTATATGGACATATTTTGTATATTTATTTATATATATATATATATATATATATATATATATATATATATATATATATATATATATATATATATATATATATATATATATATATATATATATAAACTATACAATTTCTGGCACTCTTCCCAAATAATAATACATACCAGGTGCTTCTCTGTGCAAAATACTATAAACAAAGCAAAAAATGAGAGCACTCCATGGATTTGGTAAATCAAATTACTGTATTCAAATAGCACAACAAAAAAAATCGACGTTTCGACCGTCTAGCGGTCTTTATCAAGATGCTGTCATATACAAAAACCTCAAATATATACATAAACGCTTGTTAAACTTACCCAATCACCAAGTGCTCCCTGTGTGTCCAATCTGCCATATGAGTGAAGCCGCAAATTGTGGATCGTTATGTTAATTGCCGTAAAGTGACGTGTGGTGAAATCATCATGTGTTGCCTAGAGACGGCAAAGCTGTTTAAAAACCAAATGTCGGCAGAGATTTAAAATCAATACGGAGGATAAATAAAATTATATGTTGCATATGTGTTTTCATAAATGTCTAAGCAACTGCCTAACTGATCGTAGGATACTAGAGTGAGCCAGGAATGGCTAGAAACGATTGCTCATATAGGGACTCAGTTAGAAAGACTGGTGTATTGGTAACTGTGGACCTGTGTAGCCTAATAGAGCTAACTCAAATACTACCTAACTCCTTATTAAATTGGGAACCCTAGCTGGGAAAGCCATGTGTGTTGCCAAATCACAAACCTAAACAATAAGAACAGGCATCAATTACAGAAAACAGGCTGGCTTAGCATAATGTGAGTTGTCAGTATATAACAGAGAGTGTGTGTGATGTTGACCCTTTATCTACTGGGGTCCATTTATAGTGTAGAGTGATCAGCATGTGTGTGATGAAATAAATAAACACAGGGAATATTAAATGGTGAGTGACAAATCAGTATGTGTGAATTCCAAACTAGTAAAAAATAAAGCAAGAATGGGAAAATCCTGTACTAAATCAATCTACGGTATGTATGTGAGACACTGTAGAAAAGAGTGTGTGTGTGCTACTAAGATCATTCTCCGGTGTGTGTGTGAAATGATGTAGTAAAAAATGTGAGTATACTGCCTGACCTCTAGAAATGAGACAATCAATGAAGAGTGAAAAAGACTGTGCAGCTGAAACATGCACTAAAAGTGTAATGAGCCCTCGTGAATAATGAGAATGCACTGTCAGAAAGGTAAGAATGCAATAAAAAAAAAAGGCATTCTTACCTTTCTGACAGTGCATTCTCATTATTCACGAGGGCTCATTACACTTTTAGTGCATGTTTCAGCTGCACAGTCTTTTTCACTCTTCATTGATTGTCTCATTTCTAGAGGTCAGGCAGTATACTCACATTTTTTACTACATCATTTCACACACACACCGGAGAATGATCTTAGTAGCACACACACACTCTTTTCTACAGTGTCTCACATACATACCGTAGATTGATTTAGTACAGGATTTTCCCATTCTTGCTTTATTTTTTACTAGTTTGGAATTCACACATACTGATTTGTCACTCACCATTTAATATTCCCTGTGTTTATTTATTTCATCACACACATGCTGATCACTCTACACTATAAATGGACCCCAGTAGATAAAGGGTCAACATCACACACACTCTCTGTTATATACTGACAACTCACATTATGCTAAGCCAGCCTGTTTTCTGTAATTGATGCCTGTTCTTATTGTTTAGGTTTGTGATTTGGCAACACACATGGCTTTCCCAGCTAGGGTTCCCAATTTAATAAGGAGTTAGGAGTATTTGAGTTAGCTCTATTAGGCTACACAGGTCCACAGTTACCAATACACCAGTCTTTCTAACTGAGTCCCTATATGAGCAATCGTTTCTAGCCATTCCTGGCTCACTCTAGTATCCTACGATCAGTTAGGCAGTTGCTTAGACATTTATGAAAACACATATGCAACATATAATTTTATTTATCCTCCGTATTGATTTTAAATCTCTGCCGACATTTGGTTTTTAAACAGCTTTGCCGTCTCTAGGCAACACATGATGATTTCACCACACGTCACTTTACGGCAATTAACATAACGATCCACAATTTGCGGCTTCACTCATATGGCAGATTGGACACACAGGGAGCACTTGGTGATTGGGTAAGTTTAACAAGCGTTTATGTATATATTTGAGGTTTTTGTATATGACAGCATCTTGATAAAGACCGCTAGACGGTCGAAACGTCGATTTTTTTTTGTTGTGCTATTTGAATACAGTAATTTGATTTACCAAATCCATGGAGTGCTCTCATTTTTTGCTTTGTTTATATATATATATATATATATATTCATTCTAAGTGTATTTTGATATAAATATATATGTATTAATATCAAAATACCGTTAGAATAAAATTAAATATATATATATAAATGTAAATTATTTTTACATTTTATTTTTATTTACATATTTATATTTTATTATATACAATATTTATAGTTATTATATATACGTGTGTAATGTGTATGTTTTTGTGTGTGTGTGTGTGTGTATGTATATGTATGTGTGTGTGTGTGTGTGTGTGTGTGTATATATATATATATATATATATATATATATATATATATATATATATATATATATATATAAACGCCGGCTGCCACTGCAAACATACACTGGTGAGTTGGATTTTGTTGTTTGTATATATCTGTTAATATGTTAATTCCTTGAATTTAGCTTTCAATTATGCTAATTCAGTTTGGGATATAATGTTTAATTATGTTAATTGCTGTGCCTATTTAAAGATGGGTATTGTGAGATATCTTTATTGTTCCTGATGAAAGTCCCAGAAGAGGACTGAAACGTTGAGCTGTCAACAATTTTTTAAAATTTTTCATTAAACTTTGGATGTTTTAACTCTTTCATGAATCCGTGAGTGCTGGTCACCTGTTGCAAATTGTGTATATATATATATATATATATATATATGTATGTGTGTGTGTGTGTGTGTATATATATATATATATATATATATATATATATATATATATATATATATATATATATATATATATATATATATATATATATATATATAATATACACTTCGTTTGACATTATGTATATAAGATATATATGCTCCCGCCGGGCTCTAGGGGGAGGAAGGGGTTAAACTTACCTCTTTCTCCAGCGCCGGGCGGGGAGCTCTCCTCCTCCTCTCCTCCCTCTTCTGTCATTGGCTGAATGCGCATGTGCAGCAAGTGCCACGCGCGCATTCAGCCAGTCCATAGGAAAGCATTCACAATGCTTTTCTATGGACGCAAGCGTCTTCTCACTGTGAAAATCACAGTGAGAAGCGTGGAAGCCCTCTAGCGGCTGTCAATGAGATTAACCCATAGGTAAACATAGCAGTTTCTCTGAAAATGCTATGTTTACAGGAAAAAGGATTAATCCTATCTGGACCTGGCACCCAGACCACTTCATTAAGTGAAGTGGTCTGGGTCCCTATAGTGGTCCTTTAAGGGGAAATTAATATAAAAGCAAGAAAGAAGGCTAGAGGCCCTGTCTTTCTTGCTTTTATATGTTGACTATAGTGTCCCTTTAACCCCTTAATGACTGAGGCTTGTTTTGAGTTGCAACACATTTGCAACAAAGGTCTTTCATTCTACCACAATTAAACACTTTTTGCTTTACTTTTTTTTATTTATTTGTATTTTAATTTTATTGGAAAAAATTGTGCTTTTTTTTTGTTTGTTTTTTGTGTTTTTTTTGATACCCTACATGTGTTTTCTCATTTTACATTTAATAATTTCATCACAAGTGCAACAAAAGAAAACAAACTCAAAATAGATTCGTTAATTAGTACTGGTTGTTTTTAATGCCCAATATGTCTTTGATTTCAATAAATTATTTTGAAGTTGTGAAACCAATATTGCAAAGAGTGAATTATGGTGTTAAAGATAAAACTTGGCAACATTTAGCATGAGGGATTACAACTTTTATAATAGTCACAGAATCCAAAACCACTACACAAAAGTATAGATTTCCAGAAACTACATCCCCACACGGCAATTTAACTCTTTTCGTTTAGCACAAACCTCAGTCAGAATATTATTTTAGTTCATGGGTAGTCAACCTGGTCCCTACCGCTCACTAGTGGGTGGTTTGGGTTTTCAGGTCGGCGGTGGTGGGTTCTGCAGAAAACGCCCAGTGGGCCTCGATGGCCGTGGACCAAGGCCGGCAGGGGAGATCCTTTCATCTCCCCTGCCGGTCCATGCAGAGTCAGCCTTGCTGTAAACCCTCTTGGGCTGGTGAGGAGATCAAAGATCTCCCCAACCGGCCTGCTGGCACTTAGTTCCAGCAGAGGGAGGAAAGGGCCTGGGGGGCTCTGTGTTCCTTACGCGAGCAGGCTGGTCAGAGCATTGCCGTGTGCTGCGCTCGCAGGAGGACAGAAGTGTCAGCCTTCAGCCAGAGGAGCTGCATGCTAAAATGAACATGCCACCACTGGACCACCAGGGTTGCAGCATTATGCCCCCCTCCCCCCACCGTCCTGGTAAAAGGTAAGAAAGGAGCCCCCACCTTTCTTACCTTTTACCAGGACGGGGGCGGGGGGGGGCATAATGCTGCAACCCTGGTGGTCCAGTGGTGGCATGACACTTCTGTCCTTAACATAGATTTTTACATCTCACCCACCCACATAAAGCATAGACCTTATGGACCCTTCACACACACACACACTACACCCCTTACACGCACTGACCCGCTTACACACACACTTCCTCCTTCACACATGTACTGCCCCTCTCACACACACTGCACCCTTCACCCACATACAGCATATATATATATATATATATAATGTGTGTGTGTTAATCTAAGATTCTTTGCGTGATATCAGTTCTTCTCTGAACTGTTGGCGAGTGTATCTGTCATTGTACAGCACTGCAAAATATATTGGTGTTTTCGTAGTACTGTGCTCTCACGGTAGTTCATATAGAACTGTGATGGGTATAGCTATAGGTTAAATTTTTTTCTCAGACTCTAGAAGCTTAGGACAAATCTTAGATCATCTGCCCCAGGTGCCACTTGCATTGTAGAGAGGGTGGCTTCCACCCAGCATACGCAATCTTCTATTTTGGGCAGGTCCCCTGTACAACTCTCGCAAGCCTGGTATGTCGCACAGTGTTGCCAAGGAGATTAATATAGCGAGTGCAGGGTCTCCTTCGCCACCTGCATTATCAGCAATATCAGTATCATTATAGGCCCATGCTGAAATTTGCCATAATCCTAAATATTGGACGATTAAGTGACCAGACCAATAATCTGTTGATCCCTAGCATTATCTACTTGTTTGTATTAGATGTGTTGCTGGGGAAATCATAAATATTGCTTATTTAAGACTGTTGGCACATGGTTAAGAATTGTTATTTGTCAACATAGGCGTGCGCAGTCTATTGCATAAAGGTGTGCACCCTAAAGCATAAACACACGCCGTGTGTGTCCCACACAGCTGTGGGTGCTGTGTGAATTTGTTTGGAGGTAGTGTGTGTGTTTGTGGGGGGGGAGGGGGGGGGTAAAGGGACAGATTAGGAAATGGCCCCCCTCCCTTCTTACCTTTTGCCTGGGAAGGGGAATCCTTGCTGCCATCCCTGGTGGTCCTAGTGTGAAGGCTAGAGTTCACTCTCACGAGATCTGAGCGTTGCCATGGCGAAGCTGCTGGCAAGAGCTGCCCGGGTCCTCTGCCTCCCTCCCTGCCTGTGGCATCTCCCTCACCGGCCCATGGAGGCACACAGCGCGGGCCACGGGGATTAGGGTGTGCCCAGGCACACCCGGCACGCCTATGTTTGTCAAATATAAGTGCGTAAGTCACAGTGCCACTTTAATATATACATTTTCTGTACTTCTTGTTTGAAAGCCAATCCCTCACTCAGTCTTACAGGATAAAATAAGTTTTTGATGAAAGTTTGAAAGTTAACCAAGCTGCTTTTTTTTTTTTTTTTTTTTTGGTAGTTCTTTTAGACTATTACATAAAGTAAATTAATTGCTTCTTGAAGCAATGCAAGTATTACTTGTTTCATGTGGCTCAACTCCTTTTATAGGATAAGTGTTAAACAGGGTGATGCTACATCAGAAAATACTAATCCCTGCCCAGTTATTTTCTGCAGTGCCTGTATCTGTATATCACAGAGGTTAAGCCTGCTTGATGAACAAATACCTCTTACTGTCTCTATTGGCTTGCCTTGTAAACAAAAGCGACATTAATCCTGCTTGAGCCACTCAGTCCACTATGTTTCTTTTCCAAAAATGTTTTCTGCTATCATGTAATAATTTCTAACTACCACAATTTCTACATACTACAAGAAGTATCTCGCCAATATTGGAGTGCATCTCTTCTAATTAATATAACTGGTGCTTTCACTGAGACATAATCTGAATATAGTTGTTAAAGGAATGCAGCTGCAATTGCCACTGGTGCAAATGACTGGAAACATGCACACTTAACTGTTCTACAATTGCATGTAATGTCTTCAGAACAGTTGTGTGCATTTTTTTTCAGGCAATTGGCACCAATGGCAATTACAGCTGTACCAAATAAGGGTGTGAATTTTAACATATAAATGGTTACCCTGTGACCTGTTTTTCTCTTTAGTAATTTCCCTTTTATGTTGGTTAGAACAGGGACATTTGACTGCATTTTGGTTAGTGTTCAGCTGGGGCTTTGTTTCAAATGGATTTCACTGCTGCCATGAGAACCATTTTATCATTAATGGATCACATTCTGCTCAGTCCAGTTTCAACTTGGTTGATAGTGAATAAGTAAACCTGAGAGAACTTTTGTCTTCTGAATTTTGTAACGAACATTATAATAGCAAGTAGCCAAACTTGCTATTGTAATATGCCGCTTTGTGTTTTCATCATATGCAAAGATAGCTGCAGCCATAAACCCAATTTCTCACTGACATGTCACAGTTGGAAGCAATGCTTTCCTCTGGCTGTACATGCACTTTTATGGAAATGCCTATCGGACAAATAGCCAAGTTATCCTATAGTTCATTGCTTAAATTATGCAAGTCTTGTGCTAAAATTTCAACTTGACAAAACACTTTTTTTTTTTTTTTAAATAAACTTTATTAAGTTTTAAACACGAGTGTTTCCTTAACATGCAGTGTTTTATTTATCTGTTAAGTTGAAATTGAGTCCTCAAAATTGCAAAAGGTTGTCCATTATGTATTGAATTGTATTGCTGGTGCTCACCTGCTCCTTTTTGCTTCATAAAGGCCGTTTTACATAATACTTGCAAAATGCATTAAAAAAAGGCATGAAAGACTGTTTGCTGTTAATCCTTCTTGCAGGGAGACTAGGAATTTACTTGTCATCCAGTCCTAATCTCATTCTTTTCAATGGGCTCCTCAGTTTTCTGTAAAGCTGTCAAGGAGCCACCCTGAGGAGGGAACTTGAAGAGCATGGTCCTGCTTACTGGGTGCAGACTACACAGGTATTTTAGTAGGTAATGGGGGCATTGGTGCTCTCTGACAAATTAAAGTGTAGGAGACATGTTTGAGACATGGAGTGGTAAAGACACTTCAAAGCGCTAATAACATTCTGATGTATTGCTTAACGATATATGTAAAACTGTGGTAAAACAAATACATGGTTATTAAAGAACTACAGCTATAAACAATAAATACAAATGTTGAGTACTACATTCCAGACTTGGTGCATATATTTTGGCACCGGTGAGGGAAAAATCAGGTAACCGTTGTATAGTGTAAGTACATTTTCTCCCAAATAAATATTGATACTTTGCCTTCTTTTCAATATCTTAGATGGATTATTTCCAATACTTCATCTACACTCAAAAAGATCCCACTGTGATTGCAACACTTTGCAATCACAGTGGGATCACACTTATCTATTTTTATTTATTTTTTGGGGCGACCATACTTCGGTTCATGTGAACCAGCACACGGTATGAGGTATGACCGTCATCTTAGCTCCTTTAAGGGCCACTTTAGTCATCAGAACAACTACAGCTTAATGGTTCTGGTGTCTGTAGCCTGTCCATACAGGCTTTTCAATGTAAACTCTGCCTTTTCAGAGAAAAAGCAGTGTTTACATTGGTGCCCAGGTACGCCACTAGAGGTGCTTTTTAGTCCAGTGCTGCACATCCGAGGCAGCTCAGGCACCAGGCAGGGCCCAGGTAAATTGTCAGACTGTGCTAAAGCTGTTTGTCAATATGGATGGCACCATGTCTCTTGGCACCATAACCACTATAGCAGGCTGTGATGGTCATGATGCTTGGAGTGTTCCTTTAGGATAAATGATGATGCTTGGCTTACTTAAAATCTTGGTGAAATAACCACTTCAACACCTGTTCATTGTAAGGCTTTCTTGTCTAATTACTTCTGTTTGAACCTTTTATATGAATAGCTTCACATCCTTCAATTTTCGTTTGCTCTGATTAAAACTGTCCACTGGCCATTGATTCCTCAAATAGCAATCCTATGACTTCCTACTGTTATTATACACAAAAGCAAAAACTGTATTTTTAGAAATAAAGACAAAATTAAAAAAAAAGTTTATTAAATATTTGATTACAGATCAGATTTTTAGACTCTTAGGCTACTATAATTTTCCATCAGAATAGGGATATTTATTAAGACAGATGTCCTAATTAAAAACCAAAAAAATTTGTATGGTTGACAAACTAAAACGATAAAATAATCAAAAGTGCAATTTCTCCCTTATCTTCCCAAAACACCGACAGTGCCGTAGAGTAAGTTGCGCTTGTAGCCGTCTAGACTCTGGCTTATTTGTAAACTTTTACATTACCTTTAATTACCTTTGTGACAGTAGAGGTACCAGGCATGGTGTTGATATTGACAACTTGGGCTGTATGGTAGAAGGCTCGAACAGCAGATTAAACATTGACATTCAACATATTACACTTGGGAGCATGGTGAGTAAGGTGTTAATTTGCTTCCTACTCTTTGTCCTTGGCTCCGTTTTAGAGGTCTGCCAGCTCAATTTTTTTTGTGTGGTCGCCTACTTCAGGCCTATTTGGGACTGTGAGGTTACTTTGTCTATATGTGCTGAGCAGTAGCTGACATCTGCTTAAGGTAGCTCAGTTGTAACAACTTTGCTTACGGTGTTGTGTGGGGTTTAGAGTGGGATGTCATATTCCGCTTTAAGGTTTGTCGATGAGGTTTGAGGATTGGGGAAGGGGGTTGGGGGAGAGGAGGTAGAGGTAGGGTAAAGCCGGGGTAATAGGTGCGGTACCGGGTAGTATCAATCCTGGCAGGAGTTTATTGAGGGATGTGAATCATGTTCAGGGTTATGTGTTGTCCTGTGGTGTGTTGGTATATCGTGTGTGAGTTGGGCAGTTTCCTTTGTTCTTCGCGGCAGTTATCGTCTGATATCTGACTTGTTAGCTTTTTGTTGCATTAGGCTTGTTTAGGTATCTTCGACTTTAGTAGGTAGGTATGCCACATTTAATCTATGGATGGGCTCAGCTTCCCTATTTTCAGTTGGTTCCTCATAAGGAGCTCGTAGTCTACAGTTGCCGACATTAGGGTTGTGATTTCTTGGATTGAAGGAAGAGTAGGAGTCTTCCAGTTTCTAGCTATTAGAGTGGACACTATACACAATATGAGAAATATCTTTTTTTTTGGGCTGGTTTGGGGATGTTATATGGTAGCGACCTTAAGAGTATTGCTTTTGGTTCGTGCGGTAGGGTGAAGTCTGTGATTTCTCAGACCAGTTGTTCGGTTGTTTTCCAAAGATAATTTACAGTATTGCAGGACCACCATATGTGTAACATTGTGCCTTTGTGTGATTTACAGCGCCAGCATATGTAAGTCTGAAAAGGGTTTCAGCCTCTCAGTCGTGTAGAGGTGGTACAGGTGTGTGATACCTTTTTCGTCAAATTTCTGGTGTGGGAATGTGCCATTACAGTGGTATAAGGTCTTGATGGGGGCAGCTAGTGCCCATGAGTGAGCCGAACATAATTTGTCTCTGCAGCCGTCCCATGTTGATAGTAAAAGTTTGGTGGGCAACATGCCCGGGGTTCGTGGTCTTGTGTGTCGGGGAGTCCACAGCGTGGAAGATTGGGGGGGGGGGGAGGATGTTCCATTGAGTGTGTGCTAATTACATTCGTGAGGGGGGCCGAGTGATAGTATGATTTTAGGTTTGGGAATCCCATGCCTCCATGTTTTACGTGTCTGAAGACCAGGAATTTAGGGACTCTGGGGTGTTTTCCACTCCAGCTGAAGCGTAGGAGGACTGCTTATAGGTTTGTCAAATAGCTTTGTGGGATTTTGATTTGTAGGTACCTGAAAAAATATAGAATTTTGGGAAGTATTGTAATTTTGATCGCTGCTATTTTCCCTACCAAGGATAGGAGTAAATTTTTCCAGATATGTAATTGTTTTTCAATCTCTCGCATCAATTTTGTGTAGTTTGCTGTGAATAGGTCAGTGCCTTTACTAGTTATTCTGATGCCTAGGAATATTGGGTGGTCTTCTCTCCAATTGTATTCGTGGGCCGATTTCAGGTTTTCTTCTGTGGGTTTAGGTACATTGAGGCACATCGCTTGAGTTTTGGTGATGTTAAGTTTATAGTAGGATTGTTGACTGTATGCGTGTAATTCTTTGTGTAGTGATGGGAGTGAAATTAGTGGTTGGGTGAGTGAGAGTAGTATGTCGTCCGTGAAGAGGATGAGTTTGTACCCCATTTGGCCTACTGACTTATTTAATTTTTTTAATTGTTAAACCACGGTAATAGTAGGGGAAATTGTAGGTTCTAAATCAAATGACCAAATGGCTCCTCAAAACACTATTTAAAAAAAATAATTTTTTTTATAATCTTTATTTTTGTAGTGCATAGATAGACATACAAACTTTTACTGACATATCAAGAGTTAATGCGACAGTCATTGCATATATCGGACAGGACATGTCAAGAGACTTGCACTTTTTTATTTTTTTTAGTTTAACAAGTGTTTTACAGTGCAGTGGTACATACATAGTGGCAATGACATACGATGGAAAAACAGAAGCTAAAGCTTAAAATGTCATGCTAAACTGCACAATTGGAAAGAAACACTTCTTTTGGTGAAGTCCACTGACAGGCCAAGCAATGGTCACATCTGAAATTGTCCTTGTGCTAATACTAATGTATGCGGGGTCAATATAATACAATCCTCAGCCACCTGTGGAGGAGATCCTAAAAAGGAGTTTAGTACCTACAATATGCTGCACCATACGCCTGCCTCCTTGGCTACAAACCCTCATGCCAGAAACACTTCCTTATCAAAGGTATAGACACCGTCTCTGCCCCAACCGCACTTGGTGAGCGGTTTTTAATTTACTTCCTGGCTGCAGACAGTCAGAGAAATTGCAAACAGCTGGTGATATTCTTACAATATGTCTCCCTGAATGTCCTCTCCTAATGCAGGTTGTTTTGTATAGATCAGTGTTTCCCAAACCAGTCCACCAACAGTCTAGGTTTTGTCAGCATCTCCATTGGAATAAAACAGGGAAGTCCATCAATCCCGAACTGTTAGTGGGCCATGAAGACTGGTTTGGAAACCACTGGTTTAGATCATTCAGTGCGGTCTGGCTGAGCTGTGTGTATACCTTTTTTGATAAGGAAGTGTATTTCTGGAGTGAGTGGTGTACTTAAACAGGTAGGCTTATATTGCAGCATTCTATAAAACATGTATTGGTGCATGAAGTGTCCCTTTAAAGGAAGAATCTCTTGTTTTTAACCTAGCATTATGCTGTTCTTTATGTGATTTATACACAATCCATTCCCAAATAATTAAATCTGTCTTTGACATTTGTCATTAAGTTAGCTATGGCCTCATAATACATTTTTAAAGGAGCACTATAGGGTCAAGAACACCCACATATTTCTAACACTATAGTGTTAAAACGACCATGTAGCCCCCCTGCCCCTCTCTTGCCACCCATAATATAGTAAAATCTTACTTGTATTCAAGTCTGAAGTTGCTGGCTCTGCCACTGTTTGCCTGTGAACTGCCCATGTCTGCTGCCATCAGAAGTGGTGGTCTGAGCCAATCACAATGCTTTCCCATAGGATGGCTGAGACTGTCAAGGAGGCAGATCTGGGGCAGAGCCAGCACAAGCCAAACACAGCCCTGGCCAATTAGCATCTCCTCATAAAGATGAATTGAATCAATGCATCTCTATGAGGAAAGATCAGTGTCTGCATGCAGAGGAATTCATTTATCTTGATAAGGGGCACCCTGAAACACTTATTAGAGTTGTTTCATTTGAAAGTAGATGAGGTAAATGAAGTCCTTTAAACATGTGGAGACATAAGATTTTTAGAAATCAGATGTTTTTGCTGGATGCCTTCAGCAATAGTAACCACCCTTTTTTCTTTCTTTAATATAGGCTACCTGTTATGCGGTGGTTTGTAAGGAAACAGCCCATGTTGCTGAACTTGTTGCTCGTCAGAGAAGCTCAAAGAAAAAGTCTGGAGGCCAAGTCAACTGTCAGATGAGAATCAAATATTCTGCTCCTATCACACATATTGGTAGGGGAAAGTTCAATAACAAAACAAGGAATATATTTTGTAGAAATGGTCTCTGAAGATTGGGTTTGTTATAATTAGAAATGTGTGTGTGTGTGTGTGTGTGTGTATATGTTTACAAGTCATTTAGTTACAAATCACAAAACTGCAGTTTTTTTTATAAATTGATAGTTAATTCAATGGCAGTCAACTAGTTTAGAGAGTTAACCATTTACATTCTACAGGGCAACGCATTATAGAGCATACACAACTGGATAGTAACACCGCACACTGTCAAGAATGAATAATATTCGGTTTCTGCAAGTGTCTAGTAATTCATAATAGAATAACTGCTTCAGAGCCTTGCAGGAGAGTTGGAGGGGCAGTGAGTATCTTTGGCACAATATACATTAGTCTAGAGGTATATGTTAGAATACTCATTGTTTTACATAAATGGGCAGTCATAGATACCATCTTGTGTATGAAGGAAATTTTATGGAGCATCATAAGGTTGATCACGGTCCTTCATTTTCCACCACTTAATCTCAATGAAGGCCGGGATAACCTGCTTCTAGTGACTGTTATACAGACACTATCATGAAATAGAATAGTAAAACTCAGAGACAATCAGATTTGCACAGCGCAGTGTTTTGCTGTGTATGTGCACTAGACTCTTGATTCTTTCCTATGGGAAAGCATTAGATTGGTCAAGATCATTGATCTCAATCACAGCCAAAGAGGCAAAACCTGGGAAGGGAGGAAAGGTAAGTAAAATGCCTCAATACGGGGACGACCTATCTCCAAGGTTAACAAAAGTTGTTTCTACTATCACACCATGCAGAGACAGCCTGGTTCTCACTAATATATGGACTGAATGCAGAATCTCTCAATCTCCTCACCAATGAAAGAGGTAATCATCAGGGGTAGGAGAAATAAACCCATTTCATATTTGCTAGTATGAGGTGTATTCACTAACCACTGAACTGTAGGAAATTGAAAATAGAATTACAACATTTAGCTTAAATACTTAAGCTTTGACTATAGCTGAGTTTGCAGAACTTTCACAAATAGCTTATTTCCTAAATTTAACAATTTGTCCTTTAGTTAACAATTACTTAAAGTTTAGTGAGTAAGCCCATGTGTGTTTTTTGTTTGTTGGCAATTCACATGGACAGAATTATTTATCTCAATAGAAAGAGAAACCATTGTGGTACTCTGCAGATGTGGCCACAATAGTTAAAAACTAAAAGTTAACATTTAGTAATTATTAAAAACAGAGTAAGGAAAACAGAATAATCTATAAGATTAGGCCAGGGGTGTCCAAACTTTTTTCAAAGAGGGACAGATTTGATGAAGTGAACATTCGTGAGGGCCAATCATTTTGCCTGACATTCTTTGAACCATTAAAATTGAATGCAAATAAACTATTTTATGCAAAGTTTATTGCAAATGGTGTCCCTCTTCATTCCGTCCATTTTCTTTCTGTCCCAGCAGGGAGAAGGAACCAAATCCTGCAACGTCCAAGAGATCGCGAGAACGCAGACTGAGGTCACTGCACGTCAGTCTGCGTTCTTGCAGTCTCTTGGGGGCCACAACAGATAAATTTACCAAATTAACTGTGGGGCCGTATTAAACCGGAACGCGGGCCACCAATGGCCCACAGGCCGGACTTTGGACATGACTGGATTAGGCTAAGAAAGAGGCTAAGCAAGTTATAAGAACTTCCAAATCACACACATAAGAGAAAATAGCACAGTTAGTAATAAATGAGAAAAAAAGTAAAACAAGGATTAGATTAAAAACAAAAGAAGGAAGGTATGTAGAAGAGTATAAAGGTTTAGCTGACTGCCTCAATGAGCATTTTTGTTCAGTATTTCCAGATGAAAATGGTTACTAAAAGAGCTTGGTGGTGTACTAGCAAAACCATTAACAGATTTATTTAATCAATCCTTGTTAACAGGAGTAGTCCCAGAAGATTGTAAGTTAGCGAATGTTGTGCCCATTCACAAAGTTTTGTAGGGAGGAGTTGGCAACTACAGGCCAGAAAGCCTTACTTCAGTAGTGGGGAAAGTAATGGAAACCATGTTAAAGCATAGGATTGTTGAACATCTATAAAATCACATGGATTTCAGGATCAGAGACAACATGGGTTTACTTCAGGGAGATCATGCCAAACTAATCTTATTGATTTTGTTTTTGATTGGGTAACTAAAATAATAGATCAGGGTGGTGCAGTAGACATTGCTTACCTAGATTTCAGTAAGGCTTTTGACACTGTTGCACATAGAAGGCTTATCAATAAACTGCAATCTTTAAGTTTGGATTCCAATATTGTTGAATGGGTAAGGCAGTGGCTGAGTGACAGGCAACATAGGGTTGTAGTCAAAGGAGTATATTTATTTGAAGCATGGGCTTGTCACCAGTGGGGTACCTCAGGGATCTGTATTTGGACCCATTCTCTTTAATATTTTTATTCATGATATTGCAGAAGGTCTTGATGGTAAGGTAGGTTACCAAGATATGTAACAGGGTTGATGCTCCAGGAGGCATAAGCCAAATGGCAAATGATTTAGGTAAACTAGGAAAATGTCCAGAGTTGTGGCAACTGATATTTAATGTGGATAAGTGCAAGATAATGCATCTTGGATGTAAAAACCCAAGGGCAGCGTACAGAATAATTGATAGAGTCCTAACCTCAACATCTGAGGAAAGGGATTTAGGGATAATTATTTCTGATGACTTAAAGGTAGGCAGACAATGTAATAGAGCAGCAGGAAATGCTAGCAGAATGCTTGGTTGTATAGGGAGAGGTATTGGCAGTAGAAAGAGGGAAGTGCTCATGCCATTGTACAGAACACTGGTGAGACCTCACTCAGTATTGTACGCAGTACTGGAGACCGTATCTCCAGAAGGATATTGATACTTTAGAGAGAGTTCAGAGAAGGGCTACTAAACTGGTTCATGGATTGCAGGATAAAACTTACCAGGAAAGGTTAACGGATCTTAACATGTATAGCTTGGAGGAAAGACGAGACGGAGGATATGATAGAAACATTTAAATACATAAAGGGAATCCACACCGTAAAGGAGGTGACTATATATAAAAGAAAAACTACCACAACAAGAGGACATCATAGTCTTAAATTAGAGGGTCAAAGGTTTAAAAATAATATCAGGAAGTATTACTTTACTGAGAGGGTAGTGGATGCATGGAATAGCCTTCCAGCTGAAGTGGTAGAGGTTAACACAGTAAAGGAGTTTAAACATGCGTGGGATAGACTTAAGGCTATCCTAAATATGATAAAGCCATGGACTAATGAAAGCGTTTAGAAAATTGGGCAGACTAGATGGGCCGAATGGTTATCTGCCGTCACATTATATGTTAATATGTAAGAGAAGGTCAATTCTAGCATTTATAAATCTCAAATTAATAACTTAAGTGTAGGTTGCAGTTGCAGGCTCTACACCCTGTGTTTGCTTTTAAACTAGTTATGTGCATCAGTATGATTCGTCTAATCGTGTATGTATACGGTGAATGAATTTAAATAGCTACATGTGTCGCCAAACTGTATGTCTGGGGGTTGCGTCAGTATAGGTGCTTACCAGGCGGTACATTGTTCCGTTTTGAATGTAGGCCCTAGAGTTTCTGAAGTGTGATGTAGGGTATGCTGAAGGTTTCACTGGGGACAAAGCACTATTTTTATTGTGAATTTCACATCTCAATATTTTACAGGTAGCTTTATTTTGCAATTATATTTCTTTAGGTAATTAGCTTGCACCTTGCCTACCATTAAATGGTCTGTCTTAATCCAACTTTTGCTTTTCCTTGCCAACAGTATTATCCGCAACTGGTTTGGTTCCTCGTTAAGAGAATGTGTTTGATTATGTATTTGATTTATTTATTTAAAGGAAAGCCAAAGGCAACCCTCAGAAAACCTGGTTTCTCATCACCACAAGAAAAAAATCTCAGGAAACCAGCACCTTTAACCTTGAGGGGTAAAGGAACTGTATATAGTGGGCGACCTATTTCTGATACCCATCCTCCACTGCTTGCAGCACCAACATATGGAGCTGGACATATCAGAGAGATACCAATGCAGAAGCCACCACCTTTGATGAACAGGTTAGAATTGGTGATGTACAAACATTGGCATGGAAATTGTTTGGGAAGATGTCATTATAGAGCTCTAACTTAAATTTTACTGTTTAATTGTATATGTGTGTTTAACCCCTTAAGGACACATGATATGTAGGACATTTCATGATTCCCTTTTATTCCAGAGGTTTGGTCCTTAAGGGGTTAAGAATACAAGAAATGTGTGTATAGTTAGTGTGTATGTGTATGTGTATATGTATACACATACAGTGATCATATATTGGATTGAATGAGTGGTTATGTTTTAATTAAAGGGACAGTTTAGGCCGCTTAAGGCACCATAACTTTATATACATTAAGTTGTTATGGTGCTGGGAGGATCCCAGGCACACGATCACCTTTAGGGGTTAAACCGTTATCAACTGCCTTAACCCAGTTTCCGGAAGCGTGGAGTGCTGCAGGGCATGGGCGCCGCTGATTGACTGAGAGCGTTCAGCTGACCACTTTCATCCAGTCAGCAGCGCCTCTGCTCGGTGGCACTCCGTGCTTCCTGAAATTGAAATTTCAGAAACCGGTTGCTGTTTAGGGGGGTGGGGGGAGTGGAGATTGATGCTGGAAGCAACTTTGGGGTTAAACTGTTTGACAATGGTTTAACCCCTGTAGGTGAGTGTACCCTGACGCCATAGCATTTTTATGTAGATGAAGTTGTTTTGGTGCCTGGAATGCCCCCTTTAAGACTATAATCCGCTTTCATTATAACGGTTAACAAGAGGCCCTTTTTTTTCCCGATGTTTCTTAAGCAATTTAAAAAAAAAAAAAAAAAAACCACATGCTGTTTTGTTGGAGTTTCTTAGTCTGTGGTTTTCTAATACCAGTACGGCTAAAAGAGGTCTTTTATTAGTAGACAATGGCTTGATTTTCTCCACTTTTTGGTTTTAAGTACTCCATGGTTAATACAGCTGAATAGTTTTTTTTTTTTTTTTTTTGTAAATCTCAAGGAGTGGATCTAGTTGCATTTTAAATGTGAATGGGATACATGAGGAATTGGATAAAGGAATGTCTTTTCCTGGCTCCAAATGGTTGTGACCGGCATTAAACAGGTTTTGCACCTTTACTAAAGCCATGTGCGCTATTGTTGTAAAGTACCCAAGTTGCTAAAGACAAAGCAGTTTTATTTTGTTCACATTGTTATAATGAACAACCTGGCTTGGTTAAAGTAGATTTTGGGGTATATTCACTAAACATCAAATTGAAAACAAAATAGGCAAAAGTGCTAATTTGCCCTGATACCATACCTGTATAATCTACAATCGATTACCAGGGTTAACCACCCCTCACTCCCTTCTCATTACCTATGGTAATATGTTTTGGCTTCTTATTTATCTCGTGTCACATATTCAAGAAGACTTGTACGTCTCACAACAATCAGGTTATACTCGTGGCGGTACTATAATTCTACGTTTAGTGAATAAACCCCAATGTGTTAAATGAACGTGGACCTATAAATGTCTAAAATGTAAATGTATAATAATAATAAAGATGTTAATAAAAGCATGCTGCTTTTGAGAGATTTACTTGACTGCTTGTAGAGAAACAACCTTTTAAATATTTTTGTCAAGTTAACACTCCTGATTGTATCACAGCATGATCAAGACTGTGGCTCATTGTAATGATCATAATTAAATGTCAACACAGTCTAGTTTTGTGGGTTGCTTTTTGTGCAAGCATAAAATGCTTTGATAATTAAAACTCAAGTGGTGGTGTGAAAACTGTTTCAGCTGCCACATGACAAATGCAAGACAAAGATAAGATGGCCTATGCTACAGAGCTACTCACTCTCTCTATGGCATGCACAGTGACCATCCCTGGTCCTAGAGAGAACCCGTGATATGATTGTAAGAAACCTATAAAAAGTTCCTCATAAAGACCTTTTTTTAAAGAATAGATACAAAAATAAATTAAATGGTGTATATAGAGTGGATTTGCGTTGGGGTGTATATGCTGCTTTCCCTGTATCTACATTCACTCACAAGATATCAATTATATCAAAACATGCAAAAGCACAGATAGGAAGCACAATGATGCACCCCAAAAACGTGAATATGATGAACAATATTTATTTCGATCTACACCAAAACAGGGTATTCATCATGACTCTACAGTCTCACTACTGCCTTTTAGGCGTTAAATCACTTTGTTTGTGTAGCCTTAGCCACACCTCCCTTGCATGTGACCTACATATTCTTCCTACACATTTCCTGTAAAGAGATTTAATATTTGAACATCCTTTTATAGCACAGTCTGTTTAATTTTAGAATGTATCTCCAGCTCTGTTTACAGCCTGCAGGAGCCTCTTGTGTGTTTTTAAAGTTCGAAACAGGGCAGGAAATAAAACTCGTTGTGCTGTCATTTTATTGAAAATGTAAAAAAGAAAATTATCATGCGATCTGTGTCAGTAACAACCAGGCCAAGGTATGGCTAGGGGTGCATAAACAAAGTTAAAGGACCACTATAGGCACCCAGACCACTTCAGCTCAATGAAGTGGTCTGGGTGCCAGGTCCCTCTCGTTTTAACCCTGCAGCTGAAAACCTAGCCGTTTCAGAGAAACTGCTGTTTCACTGAGGGTTAATCCAGCCTCTAGTGGCTGTCTCTCTGACATCCGCTAGAGGCGCTTCCGCGATTCTCACTGTGAAAGTCAGTGAGAAGACGCTGTACATCCATAGGAAAGCATTGAGTAATGTGTTTTTTTTTTGTTTTTTGTTTTTTTTAGTTTTTTTTTATATGGGCTGTTTGAATGCGCGTGCGGCTCTTGCCACGCATGCACATTCAGATCTGACAGCTGCAGATGGTGGAGAGTTGCCCGGCGCTGGATAAAGGTAAGTGTCTGAAGGGGTTTCAACCCCTTCAGCCCATCGGGAGGGGGCCCTGAGGGTTGGGGGGGACCTAAAGACCCTATAGTGCCAGGAAAATTAGTTTGTTTTCCTGGCACTATAGTGCCCTTTTAACTCCAACACAGCAGAGAATTGAGCAATGAGCCTGCAATGCCATGATCTATACACCCAAACTATTCTATTAAGCTAGAGTTGTTTTAGTAAAGTATCCCTTTTAAAGGTAAAAATGTTACCTTGCTTTCGTGGAACCGCAATAATTCTGGAGTCCTTGTATCACAATAGCAGAGTTCTTTTTATCTGTTACAAGACAAGTGCTGACTAAGGTAACTCCGTCCGTTCCTACTAATCCCAAAGTGGTACAGGTGTTTTGTTTTTGTGTTGGGTTTTTCTTTTTGTGGAAAATAAATTCTGCTGAAGAGCATGTTTTGTTCCTGGTTTTCTGATATTTCCCGACTCTTGTGCATGTTTTAAATAATCAAAGTAATACGCAGTGATAGCTATCATTGACTCAAAGTATTTTACTAATTCTGTTCTCATTCCATCACCTACTGAATATTTGAACTAGCGGTGTTCTCCTCGAATTTACTATTATCTTCTGCATTCATTCCAGTTTTGAATATTGCCACCTTCAAAGTTCTACAGCTTAAATGTCTTTCTATTTGCAGAGTTTAACACAAGGCTCAGTGAGTTGCAGAAAACTCATGTACACAATGTGTAATCCGTGTATTAGGATCCCAGTTTCCTTTAATTATGGAATCCGATAGGGTTTTCTTAGATGAGGAGATTGGACCTAGTTTGTAAATAAACATATTCATGGAGTTTCCTTTTTTTGTTTATTTCCTGATAATGATTTTACAGCAATTTCTGCTGTTTAAAGGACAGGATAAAAAGTGTCCCCTTCTGTGGTCAGTGCTTCATTAGCACATTTGCTAATACGCATTATGCAGTTTCTTTTTTTCATTTAAGCTGATGTGTGCCTAACTACTGACTGGCTTTGCATGCCTATTTGCTTTAATCATCTTTTTTTCTACTTGTATTTGCTGTATCAGATGATTCTGATAGACAAGGATTCTATTGTCAGTTTGTGCAGTAATCCCCTACAACAGTAGTGTGACTTTTTATGTTGTGGTTGGGGGCATACGTTACTGTCTAACGAAAGCTCAGTAGATCAACAGTACATAGTCTTACAAAAGAAGTGCAGCATATCCAAAGCACATTCACTTACTATTCAATTTTTATATGTTCCTTTTATTTACATAGAAGTATTCGGGAAATTGTTCTGTATTTGATCATTTTGAGGACGAGTTACATTGGATCAATCACACAATTTTTTTTTTTATTATTTATTTATTTTCTTTTCTCTGCCAGGTCTGACCGAAAAGTAATTCTCCCACCAAGGTTCCAGAAGGAGGGTTCTTATTTGCTTCCAACTCCTACCATGGATGCAAATGGTGTGTATAAATATTAAAATTGTTAATTTGGTTTTGTAGTAAAAAGAAAACCTCTTTGCAGTTACTTGGAAGCCATGTCTGGTGTGTATAGAAGGGGGGGGGGGAAACTACACTGGCATTTACTGATTTAGTGTATGTCCATCCACGATCATTTTGTTTATGAAGTTACCATTGTATTAATACGCCACCAGTATAGTTGCATTAAAGGTAGCTATGCTCTCAATGGATGGGACTTAACTTTATATTAGTCATGATTGACAAGGTGTTATTTATCTTATGACCCAACTGTCTGAATGTTGGGTCAAAATGATCATTTGTTTTCAGTGGTTAACCCATCCCAACATTTCCCCCCTCCCCCCTTTTTTAATTTACTAAACCCACAGACTGCCTATCATTCTACTATGCAGCAGGTGTATCCAATTAAAGAACTATAACTTTTACAGAAAGCAATAGTTCCTTATTTCTTTATCACAAAAACGCATAGTAAAATACTTCTTATTGCTCAATAATGCTTTTAGTACACTTAAGCATCTGCTGAGCGAATGCATACTCTTTTTGGCTCCTGCATACACATCCCCATAAGGATTAAAAAGACCGTTTAGTCCCCTTGAGGCACCATAACAACTTAAACTAGATGAAGTTGCTTTGGTGTCAGGAGGCCACTGGAGGTATTCTTACCTTCATAGGTTAAACCAGCCACAAATACCCCTACAGCGGCTTACGGTTTCTGAATTTTCACATTCAGGAAGTGTGGAGTGCTGCCAGGCAGGGGTGTCACTGGTTAGTTAAGAGCAGTCAGTGACTTCCCATTTACTAAAACTGTGTGCCCTGCCCTCCCTCCCAGCCTGGCAGCACTCTCCACTTCCTGAATGTGAAAATCTAGATGCAGTAAGCCGCTGTGGAGGTAGAAGAGATCGACGTTGGAGGCAACTTTGTGGTTAAACCGTTCAAGACCCCTACAGGGGTCTCATGGCACCATAACTTCATCATTAAAGTACATTCTCTTGAGCCCAGCATTTTGCAAAAGTCTAAAATGATAGGAGTTAAATATCTGATGCAATATAAACTTGTTTTTACTCCTTTTAGCCAATGAGACTCAAGGAGGTAAACCTGCAGTAGGCAATTTACATCCCAACCTTACTTTAATTCAGAACAATATGAGAGAGCTCTTTAGCAAATACAGCAATGGAATCTGGATTTCCAAGTTGCCTCAGATGTACAAGGAGATCTTCAAACAAGAAATAGGAGATGAAGTGTTGAAGCTGATTCCCAGTTGGACTCACCTTTGCACGGTATGTGTTTTACCTTTTGTTTGTCTTTAGATTATTCTAAATTAGACAATTTTTCATGTAACAATTTCTAAGAAATAAGTGAATTAATTATTTCTCTGAGCTTCCCCCGACACACATTCAGCAGAGTTAAAGGAATATTAAGGGCAGCGCGACAACCTAATCTCAATGAAGTTCTTATGGTGCCTGCAGGTCCCAGTAACTGTAGGGTTTAAAAGATTTCAAAATTTTTGAGTGCTCCAGGTGCGCTGTGTTTATTCTTAACTTAAAAGGGACACAATAGTCACCAGAACAACTACAGCTTATTGAATTTGTTCTGGTGTGTAGAATCATTACCCTCAGGCTTTTTGCTGTAAACACTGTCTTTTCAGAGAAAATGCAGTGTTTACATTACAGCCTAGTGATAACTTCACTGGCCACTCCTCAAATGGCTGTTAGAGCTCCTTCCTGGGTCATGGCTGCCTAAAATGCATCCAAACCTTCAGTGTCTCCTCCCTCTGCATGCAGACACTGAACTTTCCTCATAGAGATTCATTGATTCAATTCATCTCTATGAGGAGATGCTGATTGGCCAGGGCTGTGTTTGAATCATGCTGGCTCTGCCCCTGATCTGCCTCCTCAGCCAATCCTATGGGGAAGCACTGTGATTGGATCAGGCTACCACTTCTGATGTCGGCAGACTCCTCTTTTTTTTTTTGAGAGAGGCAAACAGCATGCAGATTTACAGCTTCTGGCTTGTAGGATTTTGCTATATTTATGGAGGCATGAGGGCCCCAGGGGGGGTTAGATGGTGGTTTTAACACTATAGGGTCAGGAATACATGTTTGTGTTCCTGACACTATAGTGATCCTTTAAATGGTTTAGGAATAATAATTTACCCCTAGCACAGCATGTGGAAGACTTGGTTTACCTTGCAAAGTCACCCTCTTTTATGTTTGCTCACCCTGAAGTTTTAAAACACAAAACAAACACTGCATAAAAGTGTCTTTTTCAAATGACTATAATTGGTTTCTAATATCTTGCTAATATAGCTGTTGACGTGGATAACGATGCACAGTAGGAGAATGTAAAATTTACAATAGTGATGTTTAGTAAAAGAATGTTTGCAATAAAGAACTGTAATATAATTAAATAAAAGGTAGGCAATTTTCAAGTTCATCCCAGTTTAAATAGGATTGTTACATATTTAATGTTTGCTAAAATAGTAGCATTCACAGATTGTGGACTTCACTCACAGCTAGGATGGCCCACTCTCTATTCCTCCGTAAAGGCCCAAGCCACGGCAGTACATATGCGCACTTGATGGCTCAGTAGGTCAGTGCACAGCTAAAGTACAAAACTAAACCAGGCTGTGTGTAAACTTATAGCTTACATGATGTGGCTACTAGCAATTTGAGTAGTTCCCCTCATCAGTTGTAACGAATTCAACTGCAGTATTAACTGCTTATCCTGTAAACCCTTGATAGACTTCGCAATAATAACAAGAAAAAGTAGAGTTTTGCTCAGATTTCTTATATGTAAGTAATATTTACTAACTCTTTTGATTCCTTAAACCTCTTGTTAAAAAAACTTCTGGTCATTTACTAGACTTTCATAAACTTTTCTTCTAGATTTTTTTTTTAATTTAATTTTTTTTGTAATTCCATTTTGCTTATAGGCTCAGAAGATTGTAAACAGTGGTCAAACTGAGATGATTCTTTTTCCTTCTACGAGAAAGCAGCAAACTACCTCAAAGTCTCCCCCTCAACGAAACAGCGATCAGGTGAAGCTAAATGCCTCTTCTATTCATGCAAAACCTACAACTCCCACTAAACTAACCGTAGGCGCAATATCTGACGTTGAACTTAAGCAGAAAATTTCTGAAATTTTGAATAATTACAGTAATGGCCTTTGGTCCCACGCACTCCCCAAAGTCTTTGAGGACACCTTCAAAAAGAAGTTTCCTAATGAAGTTCTCCAAAACTTGGAGTCCCTCTCAGATATATGCACAGTGGACATAATTTGTGAAAATCCTTACAAAGCAATTCTGTATGCAAAGACCACATCGCAAGACCACCAAAATATGAATGTTTCTGGTAGCTCGTCCATCCCTCAAGCGATCTCAAACGTGCAACAAGACATGGCGGAAAAACAATCAGCCACTGAAGACTTAATAGAAGAATGTGATCTTGACCTTACCCCGCCAAAATTAGTTATTCCTTCTGAAGCCTCACCCTCTGTGCTAGTTGTGGAACTAAACAGTACAAATGAAGTAGTAATTCGGTAAGTGTGTACTTTTTAATTTATTTTTTTTTAATTTTTTTTTAATAGGTGCTGTGAAAATGTTGGGTTACATACTAGCTTTGATATACTTTTGTAATCAAGAATAACCAGCTACTGCCAACTAATCAAAATTCAAAATGGCCTTCTATTAATTTTCTGTTCTGAGTTAATGGAAATGAATAGAAGCTCATTATACGTGTCACCCTTTCTGTTCTGACAACAAAGTTTCTTTGCCTGCCATTTTCTACAGTAAAGTGACCCATATGGTCACTGCATATGGATTTCAGTGGATGACACCTTCTGAGATTTAAAGAAACGATCCAGGCACCAGTACAATTGTTTTTTGTTTGGGTTTTAATAGATTATTTAGCCTAAATAATTGCAAATGCAGCAACTTCAGTAGTGGGTATCTTCAGCTTGTGTTTTTGATTGTTCTTGCATGCTTTTATATGTGTATTCAGACTGGAGTGTCTCTTTAACTACATACAATACAGATCTTGGGTCTAAATAATGTTAAGAAGTAAAGAATTTTGCATAGCTCTAAAAATCTGTGCTTTTTTTTACCATCTGCCAAATGTCTGTCTTTATTTTTTGGATTCATTAGATATGTTGGTCAAGACTACTCTGCTGCACAAGAGCGCATGGAAGATGACATGAAGGAGTTTTACAGTAAAACTTTGTCACCTGGTAAAGTTGGATCCTTAAAAGTAGGGCAGCTCGTGGCTGTAAAAGCAGAGGAAGAAGCATGGCTTCGGGCTCAGATACATTCAGTTGATGATAACAAAGTAAAGGTAAATCGGTAATTCTACTCTTAGCTATATAAATGAACCAGTGAAATTGAGTGTTGTCTTCAAATTCTGTGACCTAAAAGGATAGTAAAAATTTTTAGTATTGTGATTGTGTATGAAGAACAGCCTCTCATTGAGAAGCTTGGTTCATCCTGTTTGGAAATGTCAAATGTCATCTATTGTCTGTTACAAAGTGACATGGTAGAAGTGTGCATGCAGCCTGTACATAATACAGTATGCTTGAAACTTGAATATAATATTCTGTGCGTGTGTACGTACACGTGTTTTCCAGAAAAACTATAAAGTGACTGATTTTAAAGGGTTATTAAAGGAAAACTCCAACATTCTAAATTCCTACATTCAATTAAAGTGGTAGAATTTTGTACTCTTACGAATGCACGAGAGAAGAACACTAAGGTTTGCTGATGAGACTGCAGGATTTTCTGTAGACTGAACTTCTGCTTGTAACAAGTGTTTCACATTGTTGTGATAACTGGCAACATTTTCTTAATACCAAAAGAGAATAGAAAACCACTCATCCCTCATACACACATACTTTTTTCCAGTTGTAGAAAGTAGTTATGGTAATTCAGCTTTTGGTGCCTTTTTATAGGGCTAGAAGTATGGTGTGTTACCGTGGTGCAGTTTAGCCACAACAACTTTCTTACTTGTGAATAAAAGCTACATCTATCATTGAAGTACATTATTTAAAATGTGATAAGGGCTCACTCTCGAAATAGTACAAATTACATTAGAATGGTTATAGACGTGCGATCATATTCATGCAGTGAAAATTAATTGGCTAAAGTGGGAATACGCAGCATTACAGAACTACATTGCACCAGTTCAGCACAATTCCTTGTATTTGTAACTAATGCTAGAAAAATTTAGTAAAACAAAAGTTTACTAAAAATTCATACAACACGAAATAAGTGTTTTTTATTTTTATTTTTCCAGCAAATATTTAATATTTTTATATTTGGGTTTCTCCTCATTAACATATTTTCTGTCTGTGAAACCAATAAATTGTGCTGATCTGGCCACTTTTATTATTGCTGTTGTGAGTCTGTCATATCACAGGTGTTTAGAGCCAATCCCCTTCTCCAGCCACACATTATATTATTTTCTTCCTTTCTCCTCTGGGAATATAAAATAAGATGACATATTCAGGCACTAATAACTACTGATTTAAACTGTTCAATCCTCAGATTAGTCTTGCCTATTATCAGAAACACATAATAAAATAAAATGCTGTGTTTTTAGGTATGTTATGTGGATTATGGGTTTAGTGAAGTCATTGAGCACAGCAAAGTGCGAAGGCTGGATAGATCTTTTTACACGCTTCCATTCCAAGCATCGAAGTGCAAGCTAGCAGGTATGGTAGAACATTTTTGCCTTTTTTATTTTGTGTTAAAGTTCAGTAGATTTTCAGCTCTATAGACGTTAAGGGAACATTTCCATCCACATAAGAACCTATGTAGATGGATTGGGTTACTCCAAGCACCATTACTACTTTAGTGATTTTGCTTGAAGTGTGTATGCGTGTTACCTGTAAAATGCTGCACACAACTAGTTTAGCTCCTCTGCAGGAGCTCCGCCATTGGAACGTCATCAGTCCAAGAATTCCAGGGCAGCCAAAGTCAAATCTGTGCATATCCCTATGTACAGAATTTCATTCACTGGCTGAAATCGATCGGCTGATGATCTCAACTAATCTAGCTTCTGCAGCCCTACAGAAGCTTGGATGTCTTCTCCAGCTAGAAAGGAAACCCAAGCAAGAGGGTAAACCATTGTAAGGTGATTTTCCCAATTGCAGAGAAATAGGACCAGGGTACCTCTAGCATGTTTTTTTGTTTTTGAGGATGAGATATAAGGTATTGGGGGGCACATCTGGAACATGCATTTCTCAGCAATGGTGCTTCCACGGAAACCAAAATGTATACAGATTAAAGAACAGCGCGCATGTAAACATAGTTTTACATTTTACAAGGCTACTTAAAATCTGCCATCTCAGCAAATAGATATAGGGATTCAATTCCGCCGTAACGTGTTAAGCCACTACTACGCAACAGGCCCTATACTAATTTTAACATGGGAGACAAAATACTAGTGCTAAATGAACTAAAATCTAATCTGTAGCATTGTGAATATATTTAATGCAAAATAAATGTGATTAGAAAAGACATAATTCTGAATCCCCAGAATTGTTGAGATAAGTGTTTTTTTAAGTAGCCTTATAAAATGTAAAACTTTTATTGTGTGTGCGCTGTTTCTTAATCTGTATTTTGACGGTTGATTTATTTCATAGACCGAAAAAGACTATTCAGGAATATAAGTTTAATGTGGAGGAGTAACAGCTTGTGAAATCAAGGAGATATCAGATTCTTCTTTTGAAGCAAAGGATTCTTCCACCCACTTATCCCTCAATGTGGCAATACTACAAATTGCTTGAAATAGTTTGTGCTCTTTTTTTCTTTTTTTTTTTTTCTTCAGCCTTCTTTTGTATTCACAGCAATAATAGATGTGTGAAAGGATAATGCTTGCTGACTTGAGTCTTTTTCCTAATGGTTTGACTATTTGGGGTCTGCTGGGTGCTGCTTCTTGCCTCTTCCCATATAAAAGCCAGAAACACCTGCTTGGAGCTTACGTTGCCCCTCCTGCAGTGCTTCAGCTAGTAGCTCTGTCAATGCACATCCAAGCCTGACTTATTGAATGATAGCTTTTTTCTGTAATAGATGCAGGTAGTGGTGCCTGGTAAACCCCAGAAAAACAAATCAAGTGTGCTCTGTAGTGTTTATGGTGCTTGGAATGTTCCTTTTAAGGGAAGGTTTTCTGTGTTAGGGCATTAAAATGGTATCAGCTGCCATTCAGTGTAACTCACTAACTTCAGGTAGATAGGGAAATGTATGTCCCGGTTCTACCTAAAATTAGGGTACCCAAATGGCACAGAGGTGAACTGTGCATTAATCCTTGTTAATTACAGGAAATATTTGGATGGATGATGTCATGATGCATGCAGTTAGGGAATTAAAAAAAAAAAAAAAAGGAATTGTTCTGCTTTGTTTTTTTAGGTCTGGAGGCATTCTGTGAAGATCCTGTACTAGTAAAGGCAGTGGAGACCAAAGCTTGTGGGAAGATACTTGCTGTAGAGATTCTGCAAAAAACAGAAAAGCCTCTTGTGGTTCTTTATGACACATCAGGAGACGACGATGTCAACATTAATGCAACTTGTCTAAGAGAATGGTGTGATAAATCTCTAAATGTACAGTTGAGGGTAAATAACCTGTCAATAGCTGTGATCTGTGTCTTAAATGAAAAGTGTTTATCCTATGCCTTTCACACATAATCTGTGTCTATCTTTAAGTCTTTCACTTTCGAAAGACATGCGCTTATTGCTTTATAAATGATGGTGCACAGTGCTCCTTTTTGGCCTTGGTAATGTGGTCATAATGAAAACAAGCACTAGGTCTTCTGCATAAATATACTGCTTTAATTCAGTCATCCACAATCGCGGGAGTTAGAGCGAGGGGAATGCTGTAAAGTACAGCTGCAGTCCGCTGGGCCCCCTCTGCAAATACAGGGAGCCGGGGGCGCGTGGCTGCACCTATATATAGCGATCATCGCTATATATAGGTGCAGAGAGTAATTGTGGGTCCCTGGACTGCCAAAGCAGTCCGGGCCCCCCAGGACCACCGGGCCCTTGACAACAGTTATGGTTGTCACCCCTTGATGGCTGTTCTGTGTGTGTGTGTGTGTGTGTGTGTGTGCCAGTCAGTGTGTGTGTGTGTGTGTGAGCGCCGCCCCCTCCGATTGCACATGTTTTTACTCCCCTTTCTTCCCATTTCCCACGCCGTGCCAGTTTCGCAATGGCTGACATGATCAATATTTATGATCTTGGCTAAGGCAATGCTTTACCTTAGGAAAGCATTGGGAGAATTTTGTGCATGTGTAGCAGATGTACCAATCTGCATCTCCTCATAGAGATGCATTACATTAATCAATCTCTATATGATGAATATTCAGCGCCTCCATGCAGAGCTTGGAGACACCGAACCAGGGTGCTGCACGTGGTGCAGCGGTGACCCAGGACTCTCTAGTGGCCATCTGAATGACTGTCACTAAAGGTGTAACTTAGCAGCAATGTAAACTCTGCCTTTTTGCGGAAAAGGCAGTGTTTACACTGAAACGCCTGCAGGGACAGGCTATAGACACCAGAACAACTACATCAAGCTGTAGTGGTTCTGGTGACTATAATAGTGTCCCTTTAAGAATTGCACTTTCTCGTTGAAAATTACTGGCTCCTAACTTTTTTAGCAGGGTCCTATATTCCAAACAAATTTGTCAAGCCCTGGCTTACAATGTAGAAAATATTTTTATATATTATATTTATATTAAATATTTTAAATACTTTGGGGCAAAAAAGGCTTTTAACCCCTTAAGGACACCTGACATGTGACATGTCATGATTCCCTTTTATTCCAGAAGTTTGGTCCTTAACAGGTTAAAAATGTATTAAAAAATGTTTTGTGGCCTGTGTTAGACTGTATCATAAAAATAAGGATTTGAAGCTCATTCAATTTTCCATTTGATAGTTTTTGTTTTGTTTTTTTGGTAGGCAAATGCAACTTACACAAATGTGATTGTGACTAATGTTTGTTCTGATGGGACCCTGTTTTGTCAAGTACCTTCAAAGGGACTGGGAAAACTCTGCGAGACGTTACAGAAGATAAATGCTGAATTCAACTCTAAAGTAAGCTGTTTTGTGTAAGAATTGGTTAAATATGCTTTATTAGGCTATGAGTCCTTGAATTGTATGACCACATGTCCGTATATATTTGAATTTTCTGTTTGCAGAACTACAAATAAGCGGTTTCTTGAATATAGTGTCTCTGATACAACTGTATAGGAACTGTACAATTATAGTGGGTTTTTGCTTGTCCTAGAATCACTTCATGAAACTTATCCATTATCTGTCACGTAGTAGACTATATAAGGAACATTCCAAGCACCATGACACTGTTTCACAATCTGATATAAAACAGCATGTTTTTGACAACTTACCTGGGTTCCGCTCATGTCCTGTAGTCACATCCTCTGCATCCAGTCTTCTCCTGCAGGACGTGTAGTAAGATACAACTGCCCAGTGCCCTTCCTGCCTAGTTACATCTGTGCCCAGAGATCTTTGGTTTATTTTCGCATGCACTGTCTCCTCTGGATTTCTTCTCCTGCAGAACAAGTCAGATGGCTATGTAGAATAAAGCATGTCTGTCTAATGCAGGACTGTTCTCAGCTGACACTCTCAGCCAATGAGCACAGTCCTGTGTGGCCCTACTACTGAACAAACCAGATTCTCCTACTGGAGAAGACCAGATGAAGAGCCTTCGACACTTATGTCCCTCTAGACACAGGGAAGTAGTCACACCGCACTAAAGCTTTGTCATCTTACCATGAGACTAGCACTAGTATCATTGTCACAACCTCAGTCGACTGTAGAAGTTATGGGGGCTGAAAAGTTATCCTGGCAGCAAAATGATTTGCTTTATATGAATCCCACTAGATCTTTTCCTTCCTGCTTCTTAAACATAGAAATCATAATAAATCTTTAACTGTGTCTAAGGATTATTAACTAAAGTTTGAATTATCAGAAATGTAAAATGGATTTTAAACTTTAGCACAAGAGTTGAATTTAAAGGTGACCTGTCATGCTTGTTACAGCTTATGCATAGAATTCTGTCTGTTTTATTAGCAAATAGATAGATTGGGAGAATTTTTTTTTATAAATATTTTTTTCCCAACGGTCAATTTTTCAGCATATACACTGTATCACTGGGAAGAGGAGAGCAGAAGAGACCTCCCACAGCCAGTCCTTCTGTTCTCCATGCATAGTGGTGCACTGTTGTTGTTGCTCACTAATTAATGCTGGCTGGCCATTACTGGAATGGAGTGACTGATGTCTCGCTCAGTTCAGGCATCAGCATGCTGACCATAAACCCAATGTGTCTGCACAACTGAGGTGGTTTACCTTTTTTGGGGGGTCGTATCCTCAAGCAGGGCAAATCAAAGATGACACTTTGCGGAGATGTTAGGTACCCTGTTTCCTAGTCGTACAACTTGACAGGTAAATTAGAAGAATTGAGACTGTTTAAAGTTCTCTAGTGATAGTCCACTTTTATTTAATGTCATTGTGATGAACCTTGTTTGATAAATGTTATTCCCTCTTTTTATTTTATTTATTAGCACGTCACATCAGACTTGTTCGTATCGCTCCCATTTTGTGGAAAAATCTGCCTATTTCACTGCAAGGGGAAATGGGCACGTGTGGAGGTGAGGCTGATATTTAAACTGTATTCTGTATTTATATATTTTATTTTTTCTCATGGATTAATGTAATTGACAAATTCACTAAAGATGTGTTCAGTAATTCTTGGATATCACTTATATAAGTCTTTAATCCATATGATTTAGTAAAGCATTGGGTTGAATTAGGGGTGTTTGGGGGGAAGGAAAACCGGAATCAACAATGCCCAAAATTAGGTGTTCTCCATAATGTGACAATTCCACCTGACACCAGTGAAATAAAAATAATAATAATAATAATAAAAAAATTAAAAAAATACAACTTAGCTTGTAGGTACACAGCCTCCCAGATGGTAACCAACTGCAACAGTTATATGTATACACAGTATTTTTGGAACTTTGGTGATGAACTTATAAAACACAAATATAACATAGTTTGATATTGTTGGATAAGTGACAAACGCAAATTATCGGTTGCACTCACAAAATAAAGTTGATATCGTGGGCGGCACCCATAAGGCACTTTAACCATCTTTATTCTGTGAGTGCAACCGATAATTTGCGTTTGTCACTTATCCAACAATATCACACTTATGTTATATTTGTGTTTTATAGGTTCATCAGCAAGATCCCAAAATACTGTGTGTACATAGTTCTCCATAAACGTATTAACCTTTTTTACTGGCCAAGAACCAAAAATATATAACGGGTCACCAAAGCAGAAAGTAAGAGAATTTGAAAAATGAAATAGAACATCAATGTGTGCGTAAGAGGGAAACTGTCAAGGTTATTGCCTAACCTGTAAAACTTTGTAGAAACTGCAATTTTTACATTGAAGAATTAAACACACTTCTAGACAGTCACTGGAAGTGCTTCTGCTGCATTAACAAAATAAAACTTGATCACGAGATGAGGCAGCTCATAGGAAAGCATTGAATTCAATGGTTTCTTTTGTGAAGCATTTGGATGTGTGCATTCCAAAACTGTTGTGCATCAGGTCTGAAGCACAATTCCTGCTTGTGCTCATTTGCATGTCAAGCTGGAAACTCTGGGATAGTTGTTGAAACAGGATTTCTTGAGTTTCTGTGTCCTAATGGGACTCTCCAAAGTCGGATTAATGTATGCAGATGCAAGGGACGGAGGAATGGCATTGAGCTGTCAGAGAACCTCTTAGACAATACAAGGCTTCTTTATTACTCCACATTACCATGATTCCTAGTGCAGCATTATTTGCAAACCTCACAAACAATTTGCATATTATTACTGGCTACTGTAAAGTGCCAACAAATTGATGTGTTACTGCGAATAATGGCAAATAAGTCACAATGTGGAATTGACTGAAATATTTAAATGGTTCAATAGACTATACTTGGATAATTATGAGCTTTCCTTTTATGGGTTGCTTTTAAGTTGTGACTGTTTAATTGTCTTCTTTTTTAATCTTGCAGATAACAAGTGTCCACAGCAGTCGTGCCCTGGATGTTAAATTTCTAGATTCTGGAACAATTGCTTCTGTGAAAGTTTCTGAACTGAGAGAAATTCCACCGCAATTTCTACGTGATATCTTTTCAATCTCACCTCAGGTATTCGAGCAGAACATGAGCCTAATAGTTTTGAAGCAGTGTGCCATAGCCCACTAGTTTGCCTCAAGCAAAAAAAACAGATGTGAGGTTGAACTTAATGGACACCTTTCTTTTTTCACATTGAATTGAAGGCTATAATAGGTTGAATACAGTCATTTGAAAATGTACTCTTTTAAAAAGCAAAAAATCTATTCAATTTAGGATTATCTGGCAATTAATTAAAAGTATTCAAATGAATGTGACATTTAGAGGTTGCTGCTGAAGTTTTAAAAGGAAGATAAAGCAAACATATTTTGGAAATGTAACTTTAATGGTTTGCCTCAATCAAAAAAAAAAAAAAAGGTTAGGATCAACTAAACTATAGTCTCCACTACAACTTTAGCTTAATGAAGCAGTTTTGGTGTATAGATCATGCCCCTGAAGTTTCACTATTCAATGCACTGCCGTGTAGGAATTAAATCACCTTTTCTGTTTATGCAGCCTTAGCCACACCTCCCCAGGCTGTGACTGATATTGCCCCCATGAAAACAAAAATGTTTCATTTTTCATTCAGATGTAACTTACTTTAGAAGTTTTTTTCTCTTGCTCTGTAAATCAAAATCTCATTACATACAGGATGCTCCAGCATGATGTGGCAAGCTTTTTACAGATCATGAGATAAGAAATTGTAAAATTAAACTGAATTTGCAGTAAATTAAGTGTAAACATTAGAGGGAGGTGTGCCTAGGGCTGCATAAAAAAAGTGATTTAACTCCTAAATTACAAAACTGACCAGTGAGACTAGACTGCATGGGCATGATCTATACACCAAAGCTGCTTCATTAAGCGAAAGTTGATTAAATACACAGATCCTTCCTAATCAACTTGTTTGGTGGAGTGGGAGTATTTTTTTATTTTCTTTAACTGTGTCATGAGAATTTGTGCTGCTATATAACAGTTATGTAACATTAGCTATTTTATAACCATTAAAATGACTTATGGTTCATGTACTTGCACAACTGCTGGCTAGCTGAGGTTATACACCCCTGCAAATAATCTTCCATATTCCTATTTAAATCTCAAATATGTATTGACTTACAGTAGCATTCACATGTTGCTATGCTGGAATTGTTGTTCTTTCATACAATGTATGTATGTAGCATATTGATTTATGTCCATTTTACAGGCACTTAGATGCTGTTTAGCTGATCTTCCACTCAACATTGGTACTTGGACCCCAGATGCTGTGCTTTGGTTGAGAAATACAGTGTTGAACTGCTCCGAATGTAGCATTAAGGTAATTGGCACATTTCGATTAATACACATTTGTTAAGTTTAATTGATGGCATCTTTCTCCTTAATTACTAAGGCCCTCAATGGAACTCCATATTTTGCAGTCAGGACACCCAGCATTCTGGTAACAGATGATCAGTGGTGGTACAGCTTCTCCTCAGCCCCTCCTCCCTGTTTGGGTGTTTTTTTTTGTTTTTTTTGGAATGACCAGCAGGAGTTTCCCTGACTAACAAAGTTGATTAAGAGAACTTTTTTTTATTTTTTATTTTTTTAAACACCCTTTAAAATAAACTGAGGAAAACATATTGGATTTTATTTTCTGTCAGGGGGTCTCTGTTTAACTACAGATTACCCAGTTGTGCCTAAAGTGTCTTTAGAAGGATCCTGCAGAGGGTTGGCATGAGGACTGGTTTGGGAACCACTACTCTAGATTAACCAGTGCATAGTGGGCACTTCCACAGGGGATGATTGTTCTTGTTTTTTGTTTTTCTTTTACTTCAGGAGTTAAATGGGCACTGTAACTGCTTCATTGTATTGAACTGGTTATAGTGTGTGGAGCCCCCTTTCATAATCCCAACATTCAGACATGCTAACTAAGTCACTAGCAACCTATCCCGCCTGTACTTTATTTTTTGGGTTAATGAGGAAGCATTGTCCTGAGCAGCAGTTGATGGTTGTAATTGGTTGTAAAAAAAGCGTGTCAGCTGACCATTGCTGGGATGAATTGATATGGCTAAAAAGGAGTGTGTAATCTCTACCTTAGCCATAGTTCCAGTGGCAGGGGCAGCCTGTGGGTGACCAGGTGCCCTTATTTAGTGCTAAACTGCTCAAAAGTACGGTAATTTAACATTTAGTCAGAACCCTAGGCATTATAACCTATTCAATGAGGTGAAATTATTATAGTGCCTACAATGTCTCTTTCAGACATCGCTTATATGGTGTGGGAATATTCCTTTTCGGTCTTGAGTGCTTTTTAAGAAAAGTGTTTGATTCAGGGAAGAAAATGTATTAACCTTTTGTCTGCATATGATCTACTTATTTCAAAAGACAATCTCTAAAATGAAATTTTAAAAAAATAATTTGTGAATCTGCTTTTGTGCAGGTCGAAAAAATAGATGAAACAAGTGGCATGGTGCATGTTTTTCTCTTTGCCTCAAAGAACTGTCTAGATCCTGAAAAAAGCATAAACCGCTTAATCACAAATGAAGAGTTGTGGAAGAATCAAAAAGACGTGTTTATCAACATAAACCCTGGTTTAGGTAGTTCATTAAAAGGCAGAGGTGATGCAGGTTCACATCCTCAAGGACTGACACAGACAGGATCTCGCAAAGAACAAAGTACTACAACAAAAAGGCCTCTTGAAGATGAAAGGAGTGTGTCTCCCTCCTTGGATTTGCCTCCACCCTTACAGCTACCCAAGCCCGGTGAACACATGGACGTGTTTGTGTCGGTGGCTTGTCATCCTGGTCACTTTGTTTTCCAGCCCTGGCAGGAACTGCACAAGTTGGAAGTTGTTATGGAGGAGATGCTCCTACATTATAGCACGACAGAGGAGAAGCCGGTGGTTGTGGAGAAAAACAAACTGTATGCAGCAAAGGTTGATAACAAGTAAGTTATGGAAATTTGCCCTAGATGTCCAGATAAGATTGTTTAAACGGTGTGTGTATGTATACATGTACCTAGGTCAACACTGATTTTCTTGCCAATGGTATTAGAAATAGGTTAATCTTTGTGTTGCTGATTCTGAATATGGCATTATTTTTTTTTCTAGATTGGCTCTAATCTTTGAGATAATGGATGCCTCATTGGAAAAAGTAAAATGTAAAAACCAGGCATACACTGCATGCAAAATGCCTCAGATCATACAAATACCTGATGGTGTTGTATTCAGTCCACTAACATGCAAATATATAAGCCGATTTTCACCGCTTAAGACGGTTTATTTTTGTTTTTTTGGAAGGGGGGGAATTTACCCTGGATGCTAAAAGTTCAGGTTCTTGCTTTTGACATAATATAAACCAAAAAAGAAGATTCGGGATATGGCTGTGTAAATCTACAGAAGGAATATAAAACAGAACATAGTGTGATATTGTTAAAGATACAATATTATATGCGCAACAATCTTTTGCACTCACAAGATGTAGATGATAAAAGCGCTCTTAAGGTGCCTCCCCTAGAATGATGGGGGGTTAGCTGATATTGCTTGTCACCTCTGGATCCTTGTTCCACCAAAAAGACATCCACAGGTCAGGGTTCAGCAATAAAAAATTAGTTTATTTAAATAAAAGGTGTAGTCACCATATTAAGCATAGGATATAAATAGCGTAAAATAGTCCTACGCGTTTCGTTCTATAAGAACTTCCTCAGGGACCACAATTAAAAACAATCAGCATGTATCAATATACAATAGGGAGGGGGGGTTTGTATAGGATATGTTTATTTATGTATTGTATATTGATACATGCTGATTGTTTTTAATTGTGGTCCCTGAGGAAGTTCTTATAGAACGAAACGCGTAGGACTATTTTACGCTATTTATATCCTATGCTTAATATGGTGACTACACCTTTTATTTAAATAAACTAATTTTTTATTGCTGAACCCTGACCTGTGGATGTCTTTTTGGTGGAACAAGGATCCAGAGGTGACAAGCAATATCAGCTAACCCCCCATTATTCTAGGGGAGGCACCCTAAGAGCGCTTTTATCATCTACATCTTGTGAGTGCAAAAGATTGTTGCGCATATAATATTGTATCTTTAACAATATCACACTATGTTCTGTTTTATATTCCTTCTGTAGATTTACACAGCCATATCCCGAATCTTCTTTTTTGGTTTATATTATGCATGATACAGGTTGCTCGTTTGGGTAGCGACCTAGGGAGGCTGTTACACATCTTTATAAGCTAAGTATTATTGCTTTTTAATTTGTCATTTTGTTTGTATATTGTTTAAGTTAGATTTGCAAGCTCTTGCTTTTGACAAATTGAGGTCTTGTATCAGATCATTAGGCATGCAGAGGTGTTGAAAAACGTCCTTTATGTTCAAGTACACTGCTGCCCCCTGTGCTACAACCCAAGTTAAGTATTGACAATAGAAGCCCAGGCAGTAAGGTAAACTGTTGTGAGAACGTCTGTACTGTGTGACCCTGGTCACCTTGCTGATTCCAAATCAGGATGCTCCCATTTGTTTGTTGTAGCAATTGAACCCTTTCACATTCACAACAAAAAATAATAATTATGGTGGTTTTGTGTCTCTCTCCACACCTTAGGCACACCAACATTTAGATTTTTTTTTCCTTTGTCCATATTTCCACTGTTCCACAGGTTTTGTAAACTTTGAGGAACCAGAGACTTATCTTGGTCTCCAAGTTTCACTGTTTTTGCAGATTATATTTGCCACAAATGTAGCAGAGTGCATTAGGTTTATTTAAGTAGCCTCTTTGTAAAGAACATATTTTGATGTAAAAAAATAAATATAAAATATGCAATAGATAAACCTGCAAAAAAGATTACCATTAATGATTGCATTATCTAACTGATGTTAGAGTAAAAATACAGATCCAAACCCTGCTCTAAAAGTCAGCTGCTATAGGTTGTATTTGGCTAAAGTTATAGTTTGAGGGGAATCCATTCTATCAAGAACCAGAGCCAATTCGGCAAAACTTTAGTAACTCAAAAATATCTTAACGCCTTAAGGATGGAGTCAACTGTACAAATTCTGACTAAAACAAAATCCAGGATTTGAGGTGTATGTGTTTTCGACCATAATTTACCTCTTTCATATTAAAGGGACATTGTAGGCACCCAGACCACTTTAGCTAATTGAAGTGATCTGGGTGCTGTGACCCTTTTGCACTTGGTGCTGCAATGTTAAACATTGCAGTTCCAGAAAACTGCAATGTTTACATTACAGCTCTAAGGCTGCCCTCTGTGGCTGTCGAACAGACCGCCACTGGGGGTGCTTCCGGAATCCAAACAGACGTTTGGTCCGTTATCGGACGCTAGATGTCCTCATGGACCTCAGCGTCAGATGGCCGCGCACGCATTAGAACTCTCCATAGGCTGACGTCGGCGGGGGAGGAGTGTGGGTGAAGCCCGACCCAGCGCCGAGGGACATCGGCACTGGATTCAGGTAAGTGGCTGAAGGGTTTGTAACCCTTACAGTCGCGAGGGGGGACACCTATTAACTCTACAGTGCCAGGAAAGCGGGTTGTTTTCCTGGCACTTTTGGATCCCTTTAAGTGCCATACACTTAGATCATTTTTGTTCAGGAGAAAGAGGGAACTCATTTCACATCAAATATTTATATATAAAACAATTTTTAATACAAATAAAATCTTAGAGTGAGAAATAAAGAAATTTTGTTATTTTTCAGGTTCATTGCATTTTAACTGTGAATGTCCTAATACTGCTTTTACTGCAATAAAATACAAAGTTTTGTTCAGTAATGTCTAGAGTACAACAGTACCCGCCCCCACCCCCCTCTTCTCCCCCCATGTGCAGGTTTCTTGGGTCCTTTAAAGTTACATGGTCAAATGTAGGACTTGCAAATTCAATTCTTTGGACTTTCTGCCTGGGTTGTCAGGCAGGTACCTCAATATATAATTAATAACATCACATAATTATGTAAAAATGCATACAGAGGTTGGTGTTTTGGCAGCAGCTTTTTTGCTGTATTTGGAATCATTATCAAGGACCGATTTGGCAGGGAGAAAGATATTAAGGAGTAGTGCAAGATCAATGCATGGAGTACAGGGAAAAAAATTTCCTTCATATTCGGGCACTAGTAACATGGAGGGCCGGAGCTTTCCAATAAGAAGGAAATGGGAGTATAAAAACTCAATTCAGTATAGAAATTAGAAGTGATTATTAGATTATTTGATATGATTCATTTATCACTTTTATATAGGTTACTAAACTCTGGGATGTAAATGGGCAGAAACAATGTAAGACAAACAATATTCTGCATATGATTAGTGTATTTAAACTTGACATTATTGCTTCCCTTTGTTGGTGTTCCATATATCTGTAATGTGTTTTTATTTAATTTTTTTTTTTTTTAATATGTAGGTGGTACAGAGTAGTCTTGAAAGGAATTCTTACAAATGGTCTTGTATCTGTGTATGAGCTTGATTATGGGAGGCATGAACTGATCAGTTGCCGAAAAGTACAACCCTTGTTTGAAAAGTTCAGACAACTGCCATTCCAGGCTGTAACCAGTCAGCTTGCAGGTAAATCATTTCTTATCGCGACTGTAAATCTGTGGTAACCAAATGGTAGAACCCCCCCAGCTGTAAAACCTCACCTCCCTTGATGTTTTAAACAACGTGTATATGTATTAATGTATACAAAGGAGGTGCTGGCTTCATAAGTAAACCTAACTTTTAAATGAATTAATAAATACAAATGAGAATCTGCACTCAATTGAAATGTGAATCGGGTATTATTTGAAAGAATAAGTGAACAGATTTTAATTTTTTTATATATACCATTGAGAACATAATATACAAACATCAAGGTCACAGTCATGATAAAATACAATCAAAATAATGTTGATATTACTAAAGTCTTAGTCTCTGCTAGTCATAAAATATATTTTTGTATAACCCAGTTACTTTGACACTGGCTGGGTTATCCACTAATGTCCATATGTATCTGTACCAAAAGGGGGAAACCACCCAGTTTCATATAAGGCCATTCAGACTGCAAAACCCAGAGATTGTTCACAATATTTGTCTGGATTTTGCAAAACATGCTCATAATGGGCCCAAACCTGGTCCAAATGTCAGCCTGACCTAATGTCTGAAATCCAGATCCAAACTTGAAACTATATTAAAGGAAAACTCCAGTGCCAGGAAAACAATCAGTTTTCCTGGCACTGCAGGTACCCTCTCCCTCCCACCTCCCATGCCAGGTAGCTGAAGGGGTGAAAACCCCTTCAGGTCACTTACCTGAGACCCTGCCGATGTCCCTCGGCAGTGGTTTCGGGTCGACGTCGCCCCTCCCAGTAATCACGTCAGCCGGTGGGCGAGACTGATCCCGCCCGCCGGCTGAGGAAACCTAATACGCGTGCGCGGCATTGCTGCGCACGCGCATTAGGTCTCCTCATAGGAAAGCATTGAAAAAGATTTTCAGTGCTTTCCTATGGGGAATAGAGCGACGCTGGAGGTCCTCACACAGCGTGAGGACGTCCAGCGACGCTCTAGCAAAGAAAATCTGTGCTATGAAGCAGGAAGTGCCCTCTAGTGGCTGTCTAGTAGATAATTACAGTTGCAAGGTTAAGAGTAGTGGGAGTTGGCACCCAGACCACTCCAATGGGCAGAAGTGGTCTGGGTGCCTGGAGTGTCCCTTTAAAATAGTAGTCTAGGCTATTTTTTTGCATAGTTTAACCCTTGCAATGTTGAGGTTTTTTTTTGTTTTTCATTTTTTTCATTTATCTTGCAGCTGGCCAGAGTAGAGGGGGAAAAAAGAAAGGGGAGGGAAATAAAATAAAAAGAAATGTAAGGGGGAAAAAAAAAAGTTGTAAAGGTAATAGTGCTAGGAATAAAAATTTGGATCCCCAACACTATAGTGCTTCCCCTCCCATCTCCCGTGGCCAATAAAGTCACTTACCCAATTCCAGCACCAATGTCATGTGACGGGGGTTCCTAATGCACATGCGCCCTAAGTGCATTAGGCCCTCCGCATAAGAAATGTAGACAATCACTAGAGGCTGACTTAGTACTGCAATGAAAACATTGCAGTTTCCCAAAAACTGCAATGTTTTACATTGCAGGACTAGGTGGGGACAGGGACACTGCACCCAGACCACTATAATGAGCTTAAATGGTCTGAGTGCCTATAGTGTCCCTTTAAGGCATGGATTGTCGTCCTAAGCAGTGTGAGCCAGATACATACGCCAAGGAAGCCAGATTTTATTTTTGCTGGTTTGGTTTAGTGGGGAGTTCTTCCATGTATATAATATGTTGCACTTGTTTTGTAAAAGTCGGCACCTGGCAGTTCCAATTTTTAGCAATACATATTCAGACAGGGGTACAAATTCTATGGACTAGTTTTAATCTTGTAGATGTGCAGTTTAACCACTTAATGACCAAACTTCTGGAATATAAGGGAATCATGACATGTCACATATGTCGTGTCCATAAGGGGTTAAAGGTTTATTATGCAAAAGTGCCTCCTTTGAGTTACGATCAAGTTTCATATTGAGGATATTACCTAGGAAGCCAAAAAAAATGATAGTGTGATTTTTGAAAATTATGTAGAGTATGCTCTTTATTTTGAGACTAACTTGGGATTTGCTTCTTTGCAGGTGTGAAATGTGAACAGTGGTCAGAGGAAGCTTCAATTGTTTTCCGAAACCATGTGGAACAAAAGCCTCTTGTGGCACTTGTACAGTCAGTTATTGAAAGCACTAATTCATGGGATCGTAAAGTAGTGGCATATATTGTGGATACCTCTTTGCCAGACACTGATATATGGGTTCATAATCTTATGTCTGAATACCTTGTTCAGCTATCTTAGTCTGAATAGTGTATAATGCTGCAGCTCGTCTTGACTCTAATCTAAAGCAATAACTGAAAATACATAGCGAGATTTTTTTAAATAAGTTAACTTGTTCTGCACCGTTTTGAAGTGATGAACGTAATGAGGTTTGAAAAATCTGAAACTTGTTTTCTGTGAAAGATATATTTAACAGAATCATTTTGTTTACACTGTTTAAAGGAGTTGATTTTCTGAATATTTGCACATTGTTAAAAAGAACATAGTTGTAAAATGTTATGATATGCTGATTTACATTTATTTAACCATAAAAATACAAAAAATACATATTTTTACGTGGATTTTGTCTTTTCTGAGTACCACATAATCTGGAGCCTTTATGGGAATGCTTTATTTGAAGAATGGAAATGTTCTTGTAGCAAACTGACACTAATTTATCTGTGTTTTGAAATAATTTAAAAATCAGATACACTGATTAGAATTTATAATATATTTTATAGATGTATGTTTTTCGATCTAGGCAGTATGTAGGGAGGTTGGGAGAGTGTATGTGTGATAAACCTTGGTTTACAAAGATTTAACATAAACGTTGGTCCCCTAACTCTTAACACCAGTGCCCCCTTCCCCCTCTCTGCTGCCGCATTATGAAGGTTAGTCTACTTGAACATAAAACTAGTGTGTGTGTGTGTGTGTGTGTGTATATGTGTATGTATGTATGTGTGTGTATGTATATATATATATATATATATATATATATATATATATACATACATACATACATACATACATACATACATACATACATACATACACACACACACACACACACACACACACACTAGTTTTATGTTCAAGTAGACTAACCTTCCTCATAATGCGGCAGCAGAGAGTTTAATATGCTTTTACACGAAAAAGTGTGGAATAAATGGCGCTTTGTGTTGTAAATAGAAAAGATGTAGTACAGCCGCTGTATACACTCTGTGGGTACTCCTTATTACCCACCACACATAGACAATCACCAAAACACAAAAAAACTTTTGGTTTGGATGATGTTGCCACCATCCAAATCTTAAGTGAGTGCAGCGCTATATTAGTGCTAGGTAAGTGCGTTCACTGAATCTTGGAACTCTTACCCTTTTTCGTTTCTCTTGATACAATTGATATATAAAAAAGAACAGCAAAAACATATACAGATAATAGTGTAATATGTCTTTAAATGGGGCGATCGGTGAATAGGTGAATATATGTATACGCTCACATTTGTTAGAGCCTTTTCTAGTGTTAGGCTCTAAACTTCTGCGCGTCTGTGTCTTTTTGGGTAGATCACACGACCCCTCTCTCCTGAGGAAGGTATGAATATTCTCCACCGAATATATAAAAGACACAGATATTTTATACTAAGTGTAGCATCTCAAAATGGAAATGGTGTCCATATAAGTAAAAATAGAAACGCTCCCTTATCTAGAGCCTTTGGTAACCGGCTCTAAGTATTTTTGTCTAGTGTCAAATTATGGGGTGACCCTGCCCCTGCCTTTGAATCACTTATACAGGATACAGTAGGTGAATAAAAAATGGGAACAATTTATTGTAAAGTAATATAAATAAAAATACACTAGTATGTCTAGAAAATAAACAGTAAAAAACAATACAGTATAAAAGTATGTGACCTAAAAAATATACACTGAACTCCGGACCAGAAAAACCAGAAGTTACGATTAACCCGCAAAGCATTATGGACTTGGTAGTTCAAAGAAACCGGAAGTGACGCGACGGAACTCCGGTTGCGCCATATACTCCTACCGGATTGGACAACAAAGAAAACTGGCGGGAAATTCAAGCTTTTTAAGGATGGAGAAGCAGAGACTGTTTGAAGCTGACTGAGGAAGCCGTTTTTTTTTATCGGCGAAATGCGTTTTGGGTCATAAAGTGAACCCATATATATTTTTTAGGTCACATACTTTTATACTGTAGTTTTTTAGTGTTTTTTTTTCTAGACATACTAGTGTATTTTTATTAATATTACTTTATAATAAATTGTTCCCATTTTTTATTCACCTACTGTATCCTGTATAAGTGATTCAAAGGGAGGGGCAGTGTCACCACATAATTTGACACTAGGCAAAAATACTTAGAGCCGGTTACCAAAGGGGTTGTGTGATCTACCCAAAAAGACAGAGGCGCAGAAGTTTAGAGCCTAACACTAGAAAAGGCTCTAACAAATGTGAGCGTATACATATATTCACCTATTCACCGATCGCCCCATTTAAAGACATATTACACTATTATCCGTATATGTTCTTTCTGTTCTTTTTTATATATCAATTGTATCAAGCGAAACGAAAAAGGGTAAGAGTTCCAAGATTCAGTGAACGCACTTACCTAGTACTAATATAGCGCTGCACTCACTTCAGGAGCTTTAGATTTGGATGGTGGCAACATCATCCAAACCAAAACTTTTTGTGTTTTGGTAATATGCTTTTACCACCAACATTCATTGATGGTAATTGGACATTGACCTGGTAGGCCACCCATTGCATATTAAGATTAGGCCTGTCCCCTACCACCTCCCATTGAGAAAGAGGCCAATAGGCAACGCCTCTTTGTAGACATAGCCAGTGTCTTGATTGGCAGTGTATTTAATTCTGCATATAGAACTATTTGACAAAGGTACATTTACTAGCATCAAAACATGCAATGGGCATTTTTTTGTTTTTCTGGAGTGGCACACCAATTCTATTTTTGTGGGGATTCAATGTTTAACTAGGGTTTAGTGTTGCATAACTATTGTAGGCTCCTTTGACCCAAGGTATAAGTGATAAGCTTATTACTAGGTAGTAGCATGATAATCGAGTTGTATATTAGAACTTCCCAGCTGTGCCAGGTTAGAGATATTATAGGCTATATTGCTTAAAGGTACTAGAGATATTAGCTATTTACAATATATTAGTAGGCAGCCTAATTTATCCATGCAGACCTTCTTATCTGAAGTTGTAAGCTAGTGAGGACGCGCTCAACCTACCACCAGAAGTCCTAAAAAGGTAGATTTAGTAAAAATATAAGTGTGTGTGTATGTATGTGTGTGTGTATATATATATATATATATATATATATATATATATATGTATATATACGTGTATATATATTCACCTATTCACCGATCGCCCCATTTAAAGACATATTACACTATTATCTGTATATGTTCTTTCTGTTCTTTTTTTTATATATCAATTGTATCAAGAGAAACGAAAAAGGGTAAGAGTTCCAAGATTCAGTGAACGCACTTACCTAGCACTAATATAGCGCTGCACTCACTTAAGGAACTTTAGATTTGGATGGTGGCAACATCATCCAAACCAAAAGTTTTTTTGTGTTTTGGTGATTGTCTGTGTGGTGGGTAATAAGGAGTACCCACAGAGTGTATACAGCGGCTGTACTACATCTTTTCTATTTACAACACAAAGCGCCATTTATTCCACACTTTTTCGTGTAAAAGCATATTAAACTGACCCATTTTACTAATTGGTTTGTAGATATAAAGTTGCCTTGTATTTGAGGGCATTTTTGAGAATGCTTTATTATATTAAATAAAACGATTTTATACTACTTTACTAACTATAACACAAAAATCCATTATACTGTGACAATACATGAACAAAGATGAAAGAGGAACAAAAACCCTATATAACAGTGTAAATTTGCTGTCCACTCAACACACAACCATTAATGTCTAAACAATTGGCAACAAAAGTGAGTACACCCCTAATTGGAAATGTCCAAATTGGGCCCAATTATCCATTTTCCCTCCCTGGTGTCATGTGACTCGTTAGTGTTACAAGGTCTCAGGTGTGTTAAATGTGGTGTTATCGCTCTCACACTCTTACTGGTCACTGGAAGTTCAACATGGCAAAGAACTGAAAAAAAAGAATTGTTGCTCTACATAAAGATGACCTAGGTTATAAGATGATTGCCAAGACCCTGAAACTGAGCTGCAGCACGGTGGGCAAGACCATACAGCAGTTTCACAGAACAGGTTCCACTCAGAACAGGCATCGCCATGGTCGACCAAAGAAGTTGAGTGCACATGCTCAGCGTCATATCTCTAGAGGTTGTCTTTGGGAAATAGACATATTGCCAGCATTGCTGCAGAGGTTGAAGGGGTGGGGGGTCAGCCTGTCAGTACTCAGACCATATGCTGCACACTGCATCAAATTGGTCTGCATGGCTGTCGTCCCAGAAGTAAACCACTTTTAAAGATGATGCACAAGAAAGCCCGCAAACCATTTGCTGAAGACAAGCAGACATGTCCTGTGGTCCGATGAGACCAAGATAAACTTCAGATGGTGTCAAGCGTGTGTGGCAGCAACCAGGTGAGGAGTACAAAGACAAGCGTGTCTTGCCTACAGTCAAGCATAGTGGTGGGAGTGTCTTGGTCTGGGACTGCATGAGGGCTGCCGGCAATGGGGAGCTACAGTTCATTGAGGGAACCATGAATGCCAACATGTACTGTGACTTACTGAAGCAGAGCATGATCCCCTCCTCTCGGAGACTGGGCCGCAGGGCCGTATTCCAACATGATAATGACCCCAAGCACACCTCCAAGATGACCACTGCCTTGCTAAAGAAACTAAAGGTAAAAATGGACCGGCCAAGCATGTCTCCAGACCTAAACCCTATTGAGTATCAAATGGAAGGTAGGGGAGTGCAAGGTCTCTAACACCCACCAGCTTCGTGATGTCATGGAGGAGTGGAAGAGGACTCCAGTGGCAACCTGTGAAGCGCTGGTGAAATCCATTCCCATGAGGGTTAAGGCAGTGCTGGAAAATAATGATGGCCACACAAAATATTGACACTTTGGGCCCATGGACATTTCCACTTAGGGGTGTACTCACTTTTGTTGCCAACGATTTAGATATCAATGGATGTGTTGTTATTTTGAGAGACCAGCAAAATTTACACTGTTATACAGGCGGTACACTTACTACTTTACATTGTAGCAGAGTGTCATTTCTTCAGTGTTGTTACGTGAAAAGATATAATAAAATATTTACACAAATGTGATGGGTGTACTCACTTTTGTGAGATACTGTATACATTCTCTCAAACAATGGGATGTATCATGTTCAAGTTTAACAGGGAAGTTTGTGTAACTCTGAAAAATACAAGTGGTTAATAATAGCAGTGCTCTAATTTGTTGGGCCTATTCCAACAAAATGTGCGCACTGCATTGTAATCCTGTTTGTTCAGTATCCTGTATTGTTATCTTTTTACACACACACACACACTCACACAGATAAAGTGAATAACATTGATTATATCATTACAGTGGTAACTGATAAAGGGTGGGATATATTAGACCGCAAGTGAACAGTGAGTTCTTTAATTTCATGTGTTGGGAGCAGGAAACCATGGGAAATCGAAAAAAGATCTGAGTGACGACTATTTAAATAGAGACGATTGGGTCAGAAAATCTCCTAAATGGCAAGTCTTGTGGGTTAGCCACAGAGGGGGCTCTATAATTAGTGTAGTTAGGCGACCACCTATGGCTTCATACTTGCTGGGGCCAGACGTAATTCCCTCTTAGACCTGCCCATTGCTGGTTGGGATAATGCTTCCTTATAAACCCAAACAGCACAGAACATGCTGCTGGGGACAAAAAGATTTAACACTGAATATAAAGGTACAGCACCAAAGTTCTCCAGCTCCAGCCACTATAACAATTTCGATGAGATTAAGTTGAGTTGCCCTAATTGGCTACCAAATTATGGAGTTATATTATTAAACACCCACACACTATTCATTTCAATTCATTACACACACAATTGTTATTTAATGTCTTTTTAGAGGCCAATATTGCAATATTAATATACAGATAAGACCATTAAGGGTTAACCTTTGCAATACTTGGCCTAGCTCATTTTATTCTTAACCTGAATAAACCTATTGTGACTGGATTCATTCCACACTATTGTGGGGCAAAGAGATACATGTTGAGCAATTCTATTGGTGTCCATTGTGATTGCTCCATATTTAGCACTTTATCAAGATAAGCATGTATTTTTGCTTTGGTAAGTCTTCCATTCTTTTGAATTTTGCTGCAGATCATTCCTTGTGTAGACTGTAAATGGGGGATTTAGATATCATTTCTGTCTCTCTTACAATCTTCCAAAGGTAAGTAGAAAACTATACTTGGGTTTATTAGGGTAGGTGGGCGCGCATATGAATTCAGTACCTACAAGATACTTAGTGTTTTTCTCACCAGTAATGCCCGCTCATTAAACCAAAAGATAAAGATGAAACTGGTCTTGTGTGAAATTGTATTCTTACACTCTTTAAAAATGTCAACTTTATTACTTGTGAATTTAAAACCTAACCACTAGGTGTCAGTCAAACCTATTTAATCCTATTAAATGGACACTGGAGGCACTAGAACCATTTCATCTGATTGAATTGTTTGTAGTACCTGAAATACCCTGGTGCTGTCCCTCCATTTAGTGTTAAACCATTTTCGAGCAGTTAAATTAGGGGTCCTGGCCACTCACATCCTGGTCCCCACTGAAGGTATGGCTAAGGTAGAAATAACAAACTTCCTACTAGCCATATCAATTTATACCAACAATGAACAAAGTGATATGAAAGCAGTCAGCTGCCAATCACAGCCATCCATTGATTCGCATGATCATGCTTCCTTATCAGGGCTGCTGGGGAATCTCTTTTAGCATTAAGACATTAAAAACAAACGCTGACTAAACAGGGTGACAGGGGACTTCATATAATCACTTCAATGGATTAACCAGTGCCAACAGTGTACCTTTATTATCACATGCATATCCTTTAGTAAATTTGAAAAGGCTATGAGACTTAATAAGTCTCAGCATCAACAGAGATATAATTCTACAGTAAAAAGAAAAATCACTAAATGCCTATCAAATAAGCTCCCTCATATAAGGAATAGTCAGGAATAAAATAGGTATGCTGTAGTACACTGTGGAAAAAAATGGTTAGTCTATATCAGTCAATCCAAAACAAAAAAAAAATAGGGTGTCTCAAAGTCGTCCACTCTGGTTCAGGGAAATGATTTTGAAAAATGGTCTGGAAGACATGACAGGAAAAGACGCCTATTCATATGCTGCATTACAAAAATGACTTCAATGTTGCCTAGCGTAATAGCCACACAATGCCAGGTATTTTTTGCAATTCCAGTTCTGAGTCAAAATTAGATCATTATACTTTTATTTTTTTAAACTGAGAACTTTGCAGTTCTCTTTCAAGATTTCTTAAATCAGATAAAGTCGAGCATGATCAATAAAATAAATGAAAGAGGCTTTTCCTTAAAGGACCACCACAGTGCCCTGAGGGTGCCCCCACCCTCAGGGTCCCACTCCCGCCGGGCTGAAGGGGGAGGAAGGGGTTAAACACTTTCCTTTCTCCAGCGCCGGGCTCCCTCGGCTTGGGGAACTCTCCTCCTCCCGACGTCATAGGCTGAAGGCGCATGCATTCTCAATGCTTTCCTATGGACGCTGGCGCACAGTGAGAAGCGCGGAAGCGCCTCTAGCAGCTGTCAATGAGACAGCCACTAGAGGCTGGATTAACCCTAATATAAACATAGCAGTTTCTCTGAATCCTAGATGGACCTGGCACCCAGACCACTTCATAGAGTGGTCTGGATGCCTATAGTGGTCCTTTAACTGTATAAACCGGATATCCAGCTAATGAAAGCTAGGTTTTAACACTATACAATCATGATCAAAATATATTTTTCCTTCCATTTTTGTGATGGAAGCTTCTGGCGGCCACAGACAGATTTCTCATGGGAGAACACAGTAAAGGACTTCCATCACTATTATTATCGAAATGGGAGGTGATAGACATTTAGGTTCTACTCAGTCTCAATGTGTGTACAGTGATAGCAGGAGAAGAAATGGTGGACATTAAAAATAAGAAATAATATTATACAGAGGTAACAGAACATAAAGATTGGCTACATTGTATCACGGATTCCCAACAGGTAGCTCTCCTTCTAGGATTTAATTCAACTCCTATGATCCTCAGCTGATATTTGCAGGTCTGGAGCTGAAGGGCTACCTGCTGACTATTATTTACTGCCTTATATATTTTTTTTGAAATAAAGTAAAATCAGCGGTTACTTAGAACTTTAAACCTGTTAACTCTATTTCAGTAAGACCATGCACAAATAACTTGTGTTGCTTATGGTATTAATATTGGCATATGCAAAAGAGTGTGCCAGGTGTTCCCTAACATGCCCTACTGTCCTTTTAAACTAATTTTGGGTGACTCTAACCTGTATTATCTGTTTGGTTATCACAAGTACAATGGTTGACAAAGTGTCATTATTATCTATTATTAGTTAACATTTTAAGTAAATCATTTTTAAAATAAAGGCTCTTTATAACAGAATTATTATTAAATATTCTCCTTTTCGTTAAAACATCCCTGTGAGAAAGTTATTAACCCAATGCTTGTCTAACACATTCCCTGTATGCATTGTACATTAAGTGGAGGTGCGCCCCCCGGTGGTATCCTGTGGATATTGCAAGAGTGTGTGACGTCGGTAGAGTGACAGCAGCAGTGCCTCTGACTGCAGAGATCTCTCCTTAACCTTAGCCAGGGAGCAGCTCCAGGCTAGAGCTACCAGCCCAAACCCTGTTTGCCCTCAGTGCCATCCTCCTGTGCTGAACACACAGGGGTCTCCATCCTCCAAGGCAACAAGGTCTGCTGTCCAGAGGGTAAGGCAAAGTTCCTATTACTTTTAACACAATATAAAGCTCTTGTTTGATGTGAATGCTCAGCTAGGACCATATCTGGTCAAAATATTCAGTGTCACCAAAGGGGGACTCTGCGCAGCTTCCCTCTATAAATAGCACAGACAGTGTTCCTCAGAGATTTAGCCTGAGTCACTTATGGTGGGGACTCTAGTGCTAAATGGTATGTCCTGACTGCACACTCTGCTGGGGCTTTAAACCTGAAACTTTCCCAGTGCTGAAAAGTTCGTTATTATTATTATTATTATTTGTTTAAAAAGATAATCTAGAACGCTGAGTGTCTGTCACTGTATATTAAAGGGTGAGTGAATGAATAGTTCAGGCTGTTTGGGATAGAGGGATTCAGGGTAAGGTTTTTTTTTTACTTGTTACTGTGTAGGGAACAGGTGTATACTGTGTGCTCATTGTCTATGGGTAGAACACGTCTTGTGATATTATTTCTTAATAAAGATCAAATTCCCTTTGTAATATCATGAAATACAGAGAAAGTGAAGTCTCTCTCAGTGAGAGATGTGTGTATTTCAGCTTCACACAGTGAGAGGGGTTATTTTTTTTATTTTATTTTTAACCCCTTATGGACACATGACATGTGTGACCTGTCATGATTCCCTTTTATTCCAGAAGTTTGGTCCTTAAGGGGTTAAAGAAGCCTATTTAAAACGTGGACACCATTTCTTTTCATATTGTTTTCAATACTCATGTCCTTTAACCCCTTCAGGACTAATGAGTTATCATGCTATTATTTCAGTCTGATTCCCAAGGGCTCCATGATAGTAGTGAATATCTTGCTTTATTTGTTGTTATTGTTTATTGTAAAATGAGCCAGATGTTCCATCTTAATACAGGATCTATAAAGAATGCTTTGTTATGATGGAATTAGTCCGGCATTGGCATTTAAGAGGTTAATGTTACCGACAAGCACTCTTATCTATCAAAAAGAATGTTATCTGAATTCTCCACATTAAGGGACGATATGTGCCCAAAATATCACCAGACATTATTGTAGATTCCATAGAATGTACTTTTTTTTGTCCCCTTTAGAATTACAAACATGTAACCCATCTAAAACTTATACTCAAGAAATACAAACAAAGTCTGAATAGAGTACTTCACTAAATGTTATAAAGAAAATATCTCAGTTTTATTAATTTATCCATTAAGGATTTGTAATTGTTGATACAGTATAATGTCAAATGCGGTTTATCTGGGTTACACCAACAGATTCTTCTTACCCTTCTAAAAGTCAAGTGATTAAGAACAGATTCTTTATTTAGACCCCACACCAAATATAACCAGACAGAAAGCCTTTGTCTTAAGTGATATTTATACATAACACTATATTTAATACTGACATTAGGTTGAAGGTGAACTTCGTTATTTGGATTTGATTTGAGTACTGAAATTATTTGGCAATTGTGGAGAACTGACAGAAATAGCAATTTTTTATCCAAAATGGTAAATTTTTCCAACACATTTATTTTTCCAGACTGCTTACTAAAATTTGCTATTTCCGTTGTTTGTTCTTCAGATTTCCCAATGTAATAACCAAATAATTTATTAATTTTCTATCTAAAAAGCGCACCCTTGATTCTTGACATTATAGTATATTTAGAACAGCTGTGTGTCTGTTCCATTAATATTTAAACTTTCTTTTTATTAGCCCCCACCATGACTGCTATAAGGTTTTTCAGAAAAGAAAAAAAATGTATTTAAAATTATTCTTCCCAGCAAATTTCTAATAAAGGAACCATGGATGATATGACTCTGAGTTGCTTGCCCATTGAAGAAGAAGCATACAGGTTGCCAGACAACTATGTTTGTGTGGTATTTATATATTGTAAAAATAGTCCTTATTGAAAGGTAAACTATAGTTGTAAATGGCCTCTATAAATACTGCAGTACAAACTAATGCAAAAATGAATAAATACAAGTAAAGTTAAGCTACATTTTTATGTTTAAATTTTTTTCTATATTATATGTATTTATTGATTAAAAAAATCTTAAGCACATAATATTGCATCACCAAATACCAAAGTTTCTCTGTTATCACCACATTGGATAACTCAGAGTATGTTAGAGATGTTAGGGAACTTAAACATCTGATTTTGCCATAACAGACAAAATTTGTTGAAAATGGACGAATTAAAACTCGCAATGGCAATTCTCATATTTAATAACACCAATTCCAGTTGAAATTTGATCCGACCAAATCTGTGTCATTTGATTGAAATTGTTCGGTCTCTAGTTTAAAATCAGTGCTTTTTGCACCCAAACCCTATACAAAATACAGGATTCAAAATATGTACAAAGCACAGTTTTTACACTGAATCAGGGCCGAATGCGTCCTCCAGGATGCATATTCGCAAGTTATCATTCACTTGCTGTTTGCTAGCTAATTATAATGTGAAGTACTATTTGCCCACAAGCAGCGCTCGCAGCCAATGGGCAAATAGTTTAAAACATTTGGCAATGCCAGGTTTAATCATGTAGCGGCTGGCTAGCTCTTACTAGCCTCCTGTCACATTTAAAAAGTACAATTTTTTTTAATTTTATTTTTAAAGCCTATGATGTCGATATGATCACCATATTTCTACAAGGGAGGTTTTTAACCTCTGTTATGCCCCCATTTGCCATTCTGCGGATGAGTGCATATCTGCTAAGCAGTGAGCAGCCAATAGCCGTGAGCTTTGGACTATAAATGCCTGTCTGTGAGTTTCTTGTACAGGAGCTCACCTTGTTTTAAAGTAAGCACAACTTTTAATCAAAGGAATACATTTGCTTTACTATTTTACACATTCATGGCTTCCTGTGTTTTCCTTTGAGCTCATCATCCAGAAGTGTACTTCAGTGGGGGCTATCCCTCTCCCTCTGCATCTATATACCCAGAGCCAGACTTGGTTCTGATCCACCCAAGTGGATATCTGCTGTGGTTTATTTACTATGGGGTGAATTGAACTGAGATTTATTGCACTATATGTTTATTATTTTTTATTACAGATTTACCTAAATCAAAGTTCCTTCTATGATATAAGGGAGAATAAGTCTACAGATGCTTCTAACTTACCGACCAGGTTTCATTTTTAAGACCTGGTCGTAAAACGAATTGGTCAGTAAGCGATGCACATGCGCACCAGTGCAGGTCTATATTCAGGGAAATTTCCCCGAACATAGACAGGCAGAGCAGGGAATACCCCAAATCTATGTTCGGGACACGTTCCCCAAACATAGATTACATGGATTCCCTGCTCTGGTGCATTTTTCTATGTTCGGAGAAATTTCTCCGTACGTAGACATACACACCATTGCAGGGAATCCCTCTAATCTGTGTTCAGGGAAATTTCCCCGAACATAGACCAGGGAGGGAACCCCTCTAATCTATATTCTGGGAAAATTCCCCAAACATAGACCAGCTCTCTAACGTGGGAAATTCCCTACTCTAGAGTGCTGGTTGTAAGTGCGAGCCGCCGCTAAACAGGTAGGTCGCAAACTGAGAACCACCTGTATGCATACTTGCTATGCAGTTGTAAACGTGGAGATTGTTTGCACAAGTATAGTGTGGAGGTCATGCAGCTGATCCAGAACTAAAATCAATTATCACAAATTTGTTTTTGTTACCCGCCTTGCACACTTTTTTTTTAAGGAGCAGTCATTGGCTGCTCACTGTAACGATAAACTAGCAAAAGGGCAGTTTGGGAGTGAAGTCTCTAGAGAAGTGAAACTTGCCTGGAACAGCGCTCTGATTGGCTTACAAGAGCTCTACCGAGACTACAAGGTGTGGCAAGCCTTTAAAAAGGGTTTTGCTACCTTGGAAGCTCATTCTACATGGAACCCTCACGGAGCTCACACAGATTTGTTTTTGTGGCGGGAAGTTTATTTTTTTGGCAAATCAGGTCTTTTGATTTTAGTAGTAACATTGGGAATTAATTGTGTTTTTGGCCGAGTATAACTTTTTTTTCTGAATAAGGTAATAGGTACTAGCGCTTAAAGTGGTCGTTTAAATGAGGGAAATATTCCAAGAATAATATAAAAAGTAGCAGCTCAACACCAAAGTGTACAACTTCTCCCAAAATACGCCAAGTAAAATAGAAAGATAACTAGTGTAGCGCTTATAAAATAGTAAACTGTACCTCGAATAAATTAAAACAATCTATACTTATAAAAGTATAAATAATACATCACAGTGCAGATTATATAAAATATAAAGAATATATTTGAAAAAAATATATATAACCCTCACAAACAGAGGGTATGAACCTAGCTCTGGTGTGAATAGCCTTCGGGTCCGTTTAGGGAACCCACCCCTGATGGATATGTACGTCCACTCTTATTGGAAAGTATATAAAACAAGGAAATAGAGTAGCTCCAAATAAGTTGATAAAAAGTCTTATGCCAAATCAATACTCACAGACATAGAGCCCCAAATGGATCTATCACAGTGCTTTGTGTAGTTTGGGACTACACTCCCTCTTTGTAAGTAGCACGGAATACCGGAAACCAGGTTAAAAGTATAACAAATGTATTTCAAACACACTTTAAAACATAAGAAATTAAAAAGTGACAATGTCCATTAAGTTTTCCCACAACGCGTTTCACCACTAGATCGTAGCTTCCTCAGCCAGGTGAAAAGAATACTGGTCCCTGGTTTACCAGTTTTGATTATATACCTTCTTAATAGGGGGATAATAAACTAGTGTCTTTACACCTGTGCGTTATTACCCCGTTCAGGTAATATGCTCTAATTCAAGCCTCCTTATCGAAGATGATTACTTACCATGGCAGTCGCTCTCACCTGGAGCTCCGTCGTGTTCCAAGCCTCTCTTTCTATGCTCGGCATCACACTGCTTCCTTGCGGTTAAAGCCTCATTCTGATATGTTGCCGACGTCACGTTGTTTCCTTGCGGTTCTGGCCTTGCTCTCATTTGATGGATATTTGTCCTTATTCTGTTATCCTCCTTGTTGAGTCAGTCCTATAGATAGAGTCTTTATCTTGTGTATCTTACTTGCCGCAATCAGATATGTAATTAATTTTCCGACTAATCTAGTGGTATAGTCAGCACTTCCACAACATATTACAGGTTACATATCCATATAAAAAGGGAGAGAGTAAGAGAACATATATTATAAAAGTATAATGATATATTTTTAGTCACTACATCCATAGCCTCAATCTTTAAAACCATAAATGTAAAAAAATCCCCCTGGTAGATCCATTGTAGCAGGTGTAGATGCAATCTCAAGTAGGCTGTCTCAGTACATTGATGTTTTATTACAATCACTAATCCAAAAAAACAAATCTCACATTTAAGACATTTTTAAAACTTTTAGATGGACATAAATGGGAAAGTAAATATTTTTTATTGACCTGCGACGTCGTAGTATTATACATCAGTATACCCCACGAGTATGGTTGTAAGGCTGTTGAACATTTTTTAAAGGAATCCATAGAATTTTTAACCGCTCAGATAAATTATTTTAGAAGGCATCAACCTTATTTTAATAAATAGTTTTTTCTGGTTTAGGGAGGAATTTTTTCTACAGATTAATGGAACAACCATGGGGACTAAGTTTGCTCCCAGTTATGGCAATTTTTATATGGCGTGTTGGGAAGAAATCTATATTTATGGTCATCATAACTGGGAGCTTAACTTGGTCTCCTACGGCCGGTACATTGATGACATTCTCTTTATCTGGAAAGGAGATGTGGTGGGATTGGAGGAATTCTTGGACTTTTTAAATGACAATATATGCGGAATAAAATTAACTAGCACTTGGAGCTAGAAAAAGGTAGTCTTCTTAGACCTTAATATCTATATCGAAGAAGGGAATGTACTAACTAAAAATTATTTTAAACCAGTAGATTCTAATAGTTTTATTAGTATATATATTAGTTGCCACTTTGCGCCTTGGCTGGAAAAATGCCCCTAGAGGACAGTTCCAAAGATCCCGAAGAAACTGCACAAGTCTAGAAACCTATGAAGAACAATCATTAAAAAATAAAGGAGATTTTCTAGAAAAAGGATATAAAGAAAATAAGATGGAGACATCGAGATTAGAGATTAAGAATAAAGAAAGAAGAGAAATGTTGGATTACAAAATAAAGGATAAGGAAGCCATGAAAGACATTCCTTTTATTTGTAACTTCAATGTAGAAAATAACAAAGTAAGGACAATTATAAGAAAATATTGGGCCATTTTATTGCAGGATCCTCTTTTATAAACGATTTTACCAGCACAACCTAGATTCGTTCATAGAGGAGTAAGAAATTTAAGAAGTACCTTGGTAACAAATTTCATTAAGGAAAAAAAAAAAGAACCACTCTATAATTTTTAATAATAAAAAAGTGTTTTTTTGGTTGTTTATGTACAATGTACATAGTTACATAGTTGAAAAGAGACTTGCGTCCATCAAGTTCAGCCTTCCTCACATATGTTTTTTGCTGTTGATCCAAAAGAAGGCAAAAAAACCCAGTTTGAAGCACTTCCAATTTTGCAACAAACTAGGAAAAAAATCCTTCTTGACCCCAGAATGGCAGTCAGATTTATCCTTGGATCAAGCAGTTATTGAAAGATTATACATTGAAAGATTATATCCTTGAATATTCTGTTTTTGTAAGTATGCATCTAGTAGCCGTTTGAACATCTGTATGGACTCTGATAAAACCACTTCTTCAGGCAGAGAATTCCACATCCTTATTGTTCTTACTGAAAAAAAATCTTCTTCCAGTCTAAACGCATGACCTTGTGTCCTATGTAAAGTCCGGTTTGTGAATAGATTTCCACACAGTGGTTTGTATTGGCCCCGAATATAATTGTATAATGTTATCATATCCCCCCTCAGGCAACGTTTTTCTAAACTAAATAGGTTTAAATTTGTTAACCTTTCTTTATAGCTGATATGTTCCATTCCTTTTATTCATTTTGTAGCCTGCCTCTGCACCTTTTCTAGTGCCATAATATCCTTCTTTTGAACAGGTGCCCAAAATTGCACAGCATATTCAATATGTGGTCTTACCAGTGATTTATAAAGAGGCAAAATGATATTCTCATCCCGAGAATGAATACCCTTTTTCATGCATGACAATACCTTACTGGCCTTGGCCACTACTGATTGCACATTGCACATTATTGCATAGTTTGTTGTCTATAACAATTCCCAAGTCCTTTTCGTGTGTGGTTATCTATAATTCGCTTCCATTAAGGGTATACGTTGTTTGTTTATTCTTTACGCCGAAGTGCATAACTTTGCATTTTTCAACATTAAATTTAATCTGCCATTTGAGTGCCCAGTCCCCCAGTCTATCTAAATCCCTCTGCAGCAAAGTAATATCTTGCCCACATTGTATTATTTTACAGAGTTTTGTGTCATCTGCAAACACCGAAACATGACTTTCAATGCTTTCTTCAAGATCATTTATAAACATGTTACTATAGATTTGTTACCAGTTATACCTGTAGTTGCCACTGTAATTTTCTGTGCATGCAGTTTGTACTATAGTCATTTAATGTTTCTGACCAATATTTCATGAAGACAGTTATTAATATTTTGGGTGATAGAATTTGGTTGCTAAACATTTCAATAGTATAGAACACGTGGATACTCCACTCTCCTCCCCCCCCCCTCTCTCACTATCCTTTTCCCCTCCCCAGTCGTAAATACCTTCATATAACTGTTCAATCTCATTCTCTATTCCTCAGGCCTCACCGCATTTTTTTTCTCCCCACTTCCTGCCCACCCTCCCCTCCTCTGTTAACTCTTTCAGCCATCACCTCCAAACTTCCCCTGCTACCCCTTGTCTCAAATCCCCATGGTATCCTTTAGATTGTAAGCTCACGGGCCATCTAGCCAAGCACTTTGTATGAAAGAGCTCCAATGGCTAGATATCAGCTTACGGGCAGGGCTCTCTCTACCTCTTGTATTTGTCTGTGTATATTGTACGTTTCTCCACTAATTGTACAGCGCTGCAGAATCTATTGGCGCTTTATAAATAGCAGTAATAAATAATAATAATAATAATAATAATAATAAGGGGTCCCAGAACAGACACCACTTGCCACCTCTGTCCAGCTTGAAAATTAACCATTAATGACGACTCTTTGTATTCTGTTTTTAAGCCAATATTCTACCCAAGAACAAGCATTTTCATCTAGACTGATTTCCTTGAGTTTGAACACTAGTCTATTGTGTGGGACTGTACGGCTTGTAAAAAGTCAGATAATACTAGAAGGATTATTAAAGAAATTAATACCAAGGAAGAAGAGTCAATACCTATTAGGAATTTTATCACTTGTTATTCAAAAAATATTATTTATCTTTTAAAATGTCCATGTGGCCTAAATTACATAGGTCGACCCACAAGAGCTTTACACGTTAGAATTGGGGAACATTCAAAAAGGGTTTGAGAACCATAGCGTGTCCTACCATTTTAAACAAATACATGGTCAGGACCCCAAAGGTATGTTTTTTATAGGTTTAAAGAAAGTGGAGATTGGAGGGGAGGAGATTTTATTCAAAAATGGGTAAAATGGAGATGGAGTGGATTTTTAAAATGAACACTCTTATCCCATATGGATTACACTCTGACTTTGAATTATGTCACTTTTTATACGGTCCTGATTCATTTTTATTCCCCCCATTAATTAAACCCATAATATGAAATATAATAATAAAATATCCAGAATATTGTTAAATTATTTTTAATAAACCTAAAATATTTTTTAAAGATTTGTATTTATACATTTTTAATAAAGAGTAATTTATACTGTTAATATTAAAATAAAATATGAGTGTACAGAGGTTTTTTTCTTGTTCTCTATTCTCTTTTTACTGTTTCTTCTTTAATTCAGCACTTTACCTGTCTGGTTTTAAAGATTGAGGCTATGGATGTAGTGACTAAAAAGATATACTTTTATAATATATGTTCTCTTACTCTTTCCCTTTTTATATGGATACGTAACCTGCAATTTATGGAAGTAGTAGTCAGATACTGCATAAACCCAATTATCTCCAGGCAGAAAAACACAAATTTTGCAAAACCCCAAAAGTACCCCAAAAACACATGATACAAATGTTATATCCCATGATAGCCCTGATCGGGGTGACCGACATATCAAAAATCACCCAGATCAGTTCAGGGGTTCAGGAATTTCCTGGAAGTCATTTATTTGACCGACCGCAGGCATGGTCCCATGCCCAAAACAGTTCCAGAGAATCAGGGCTTGCGGTCGGTCTAGTTCGGTAGTTTAAAAATGAACAAACTACCGAACAGAGTCAATAATCTTGGAGCTTTTTTCCTTCATCCAGACGAATAATCCCACCGAACAGTGCCCTTCTAAGTTGAATATGACAGAATGCAGACGATGATGGAAGTCCAGCAGTGTTCGGGAGTTTCTGTATCCGATTTTAGTTCCAGGTGATTCATGCCCAAACACCGCTGCCAGCGTCCATCCGAACAAGATGGCCGCCACCTCGTGGTTGTCTATAGGAATTGTGGCCACCCAGACAAACAATTAGAACACTGCGTGAGAAACGTTTCAAGTTAATAGGTGTTAACAATCTCCAGGATGGTCTCTGGTTCGTGCGGTTGTTCGTTAATTTGAAGTGCCGTTTCGAAAGTTCAAAGTGTGGCCATATAACTCCAAAAAGGCACAATCAGAGAAGTTTACATTAACTTTTTTTTCTATTGGTGGGGCTACGTTGTTGGGTCTCCATAGAGCTCAGTGTTCTACTCTTGAGCACGCGTGAGCGTACCGCACTGATGTTCCTGGTTGCTGAAGCGTCAGGAGCCAAAGAGACCTGCAGTTTTAACATCCTCGAGGGACAGCTGGAGGTAGATAAAACTCGCTTCCCTTGCAGTCATCAAGCAGCTTTCACTCCGGCTTAAATCCATTCAGGCTCATTAAAAAAAAAGTGCACATTGTTAAATACAGGGTTATTCATCAATTAATTTTTGCAGTCCGAATGACCCTGTATGCAGCCGAATGGTTTTACATTCAGTTTGGGCCTATTCAGACTGCAAAATCCGGACATTTATAGTAGATTTCATCAATGTCTGGATTTTGTAAATCAGGCCTGAATTTGGTCTGGTTTCCAGCCAGGCTGAAATCTGGGGAATATGGAAAATCCAGGCTCAGAGTTTTTTTTAAATAGTTAAAAGCCCTCAGCACAGCAAGTGTTAATTATGTGGTGGCTGGCCAATGCTTGATAGCCACCTGCCACATTTACAAAGTAAAATAAATACTATGTGGTTCAACAAGACTTCCATATGACTATAATGGAGGTAATTAAGTTACAAGAGAGACATAGTCACCCTTGTGTCCCATCTGCGCACAACAGGTAGGGGCTACATTAGATTTTTAAGAGGGGGACCTATTGTCCCATCCTGTGGCTCCCACCCATTGCAAGCAGATGGGGGTCATAATGCCAAAGAATTGATTTAAACGTGTGAGAAAAAAAAAACATTTTTAAATATTTTTTTTCTCAAAAATTATACATTTGCTATCAAAACTGCTAGCACAATGTATAGCCAAAATCGTATGCTCTTTCAAAAGAGTATACGTAAAACACCAAAAACTGGACTACAGGTATCCCTTACGTTAATACCTCTGTAAGGAAATGTGGTTAGCGGGAGGTGCAAAAAGAGCAAGAGGTAGGGGAGACTTAAGTCCAACGCTGGTCACAGGATTTTTTTTGTCTGTTTCTCTCCTATTCTCCCATAGAGACAACAAACATAGTTATTTTCCAAAGTAAGAATTCAAGGTGAAATCAAAGTGAATTTCCAATGTAAAGTAAAAACTGTTGAAAGGGAGAGATTCTCTCTTTCAGCTATGCTTACAGTTCGGCTTCTCTGGCCTTAAATCTGAAATTCACTTTGAATTCTCACTTTAGTGACTAACCCTGATGGATTCATACTAATACAGCAGGAACTGTCTCCAAAATTTGCTAAATCCATTTGATTCCCTGAAATTTGAGTAGATATACTGCATCTCCAGCATTCACTGATACACCTTCTGATGAATGCCATTGTTCTACAGTACTGTTCAGCAAAGTGTTAAAAGTATGGCTTTCACTCCATACAGCACTTACTGAGTAGCCATTAGCTTATAATACAGCAGATTGCAGGGGGTGTTTGTAGACTTGCCTGTACGCTATCACACATCTTGTCAAGCACTTGGGTACAAGCTGCCAAGTCTAATCTCTTCTTGGAATACTGAGTAAAAGATGGAAAAAGAACACATTTAATGTGAAAATAATGGATTTTGCTCTGATTAGCTTCTGAGCTAAGTTACGGTTAGTAAAGAATCACAAATCTGTATGTATTAAAATGCATTGAAAATGAAGATGCCAGGAATCCTTGATAATTAATTAAGTCTGGATGTTAGATCAATAAAATACTTTGTACGAAAATTTTTAAATATTAAACTAAAAATATAAATTTGCTCACACCCAGCCCTACATTGTTTTACATAAAAGAACTTAAAAGGAAACTATAGTGCCAAAATTATTATATATTTTTAATTTGTTTAAATTTGTTCCTGGCATCATTTTGAGCTCTGTGGTTTGAAGCCAACGATAAAGAGTAGTCAGGTAAAGAGTGCTGAGGTCTGAAACCAGAGTGAGGAACTAGGATGGAGGGTTGATCTGTAAATATAGTCAGGACTGGAGAGCCAAGGTTAGAAGAAAACGATGAAGGACAAAGTTGAGATGTTGGTCCGAGAGCATAGTCAGGTTAAAGAACCGTGGTCAGAAGCAAATGATGATGGAGAATAACTGGACAGATTACCTTGGGTACATACGAACTGAGGTTTTAAAGTAAGGTTGTTACACACATGCTATACAATATCAGAGAGACTCTATAATGGACTATGGCAGAATCCTGCAGTGCCCCCTCCCTCCCGCCCCCCCATCCCATGTTGCTGAAGGGGTGAAAACCCCTTCAATGACTTACCTGAATCCAGTGCCGATGTCTCTCGGCGCTGGGTCAGGCTCCGCCCATGCTCCTCCCCCGCCAACATCAGCCGGCAGGGGAGACCTAATGCGTATGCATGGCAATGGGCACGTGCGCGTTAGTCTTCCCCAGCATCCCCGGAATCACCAATGCTTTCCTATGGGGATTCCGGGGATGCTGGAGGTACTCATGTATAGTGTGAGGACGTCCAGCGCTGTTTAAAACGCTTTTGGTGTTTTAAAAACCCGGAAGTCCCTCTAGTGGCTGTCTGATAGATCATCATCTATAATAGCACTCAAGATAATTGGTCCGAATTACTACCATGGGCCGAGTTTGCTAGGAACAATGCTGACCATGACTCCTCAGGACTTAGCCCATTTTTTGTGCTTCCGGCTGTTTTTTCTGAAATGGCTATCCCTGCTGTAGATGACGCCTCACCTCCATTCATGATACTTGGGCCAAAGTTCACTCCGCTCTGGAAACTGATGCTCACCGTTTCAAACATTATGCTGATAAACGGCGAGGTGCCAACCCTGTTTACCAAGTGGGTGAGAGGGTTTGGTTATCATCACGCAACATCAAGCTTAAAGTCCCTAGCATGAAGTTTGCTCCTAGATTCCTTGGCCCATTTCGTATCTTTCGTGGAATTAATCCTGTCTCGTATTCTTTGGCTCTCCCTACTTCCTTGCTGATTCCGAATACATTTCATGTCTCTTTGCTCAAACCGCTTGTTTTCAATAGATATACTGTCCCAAGTGTTCCCCCTCCTCCTTTGGTTGTTTCTGGACAGGAGGAGTATGAGGTCTCCTCCATAATTGATTCCAGATTTTCTCGGGGCACTTTACAATATTTAGTTGATTGGAAGGGGGCCTGCCGACCGTTCTTGGGTTCCGGCCTCTGACATACATGCTGGCCGCAAGATCCGCCATATTCATGCCAAATTTCCTCTCAAACCTGGTCCTGTCCACCCGGTGGGCGGTCTTCAGGTGTAACATGCTATCCCTCACCTTGCCATGTCTGCACCCAGCGGCCATGCATCTGCATAGCTGACACTTGCAGCATGTTAATAGATGCTGGCTGCTGTGGATCCTCGGCAAATTATACCCCCACGTCTGACCACGTTACTGATGACATTGGCGTGCACGTGATGTCACGCGGGAGCCGCGTGCGCATGGTTTGGGGTCAAAGATCGATCTCAGCCAATCGGAAAGCATGTATTTGAGTTCTAAATTACCTTTCCTCATTGCCCTGTCGTGGTTTCCCTAGTGGTTGTCCAAGAGTGCGTTCCTGAACAGTTATATTCTGTTTTTTGACTTTGGCTTCGTTTTTAACTTCCCTGCATTCTGGTATCCCCTCCTCCCGTTTTACTTTAATGTTGTATCTCTTTTCTGGATCCCCTGACCTCGGCAAGTATCCTGACTATTCTTTGGTACATTCATTCAGGCCATTCTAAGGCCCAGTAATACATTACCTATTAGTTCTCTGTGTGACACGTGCTGGATCAAGTAGTAATCCTGACAGACTTCAAATATATAAATATGTACATATATTTAAATGCTACGTGCGTATTTATTTTTTACATAATTAAGTAATTTTATTGATTGCAATTTGAGGGACCTGCTTTTCACCCAGGCCGAAAGTCCAGAGAATTTAATTTGGTAGCAGTATATTTAACTCTGTTACTTTCTATGACACCCTAAAACCTGTACATGGGGGTTACTGTTTTACTCGGGAAACTTCGCTAAACACAAAAATTAGCATTTCAAAACAGTAAAACATATCACAGCGATGATATTGTCAATAAAAGTGACGTTTTTCCAAAACAGCACTTTCACTTATGATATAATTGTTATGATACGTTTTACTGTTTTGAAACACTAATATTTGTGTTCAACAAAGTCTCCCGAGTATAACAGTAAGCCATGTACAGGTTTTATAGTGTTTTTGAAAGTTACAGGATCAAATATATGGTCAAATTGTTTTACATTGAAAATTGCCAGATTGGTTATGTTGCCTTTGAGAGCGTATGGTAACCCAGGAATGATAATTACCCTCATGATGGCATACCATTTGCAAATGAAGACAACCCAAGGTATTGCAAATGGGGTATGTTCAGTCCTTTTTGGTAGCCACTTAGTCAAAAACACTGGCCAAAGTTAGCGTTCATAATTGTTTTTTGCATTTTAACACACAAACAAATATAAATGCTAACTTTGGCCAGTGTTTGTGACTAAGTGGCTACCAAAAAGGACTGGACATACCCCATGTTGAATACGCTGTGTTGTCTAATTTGATAAATATGTAAATTTGAGGTGTGATTCAGAGATTTATGACAGATAACAGTGTTACAATGTCACTATTGATACATTTTAAAAATATATATTTTGAAACAGCAATTTCCTATTTGTACTTATAGCCTTATAACTTGCAGAAAAAGCATGTAAACACTGGATGTTTTTAAACTCAGTACAAAATTTTAAATCTATTTAGCATTTTTGTTTTCAATTTTTCACCATATTTTATTATTTTTTTTAAAGTAAATTATATGACATGATACAAATAATGGTATGTAAAGAAAGCTCTTTTTGTCCTGAAAAAAACAATATATAACTTGTATGGGAACAGTAAATGAGAGAGAGGAAAATTACAGCTAAACACAAACACCACAAAAGTGTTAAAACAGCCCTGGTCTTTAACGTACAACGTGGCCAAAACAGTCCGGTCCTGAAGGGGTTAATTAAGCAGTCTTTATGTATAGATCATGCTCCTGCAGTCTCACTGCTCAATACTCTCCCATTTAGGAGTTTAATCTCCTTTTTTATGCACGAAATGTTTTTAGGTTTCAATCAGATGTTAACTTGCTTTAGACATTTTTATCTCCTTCTCTGGAAACTCAAGACCAGTTGATTTAGTACTATTGGTAGGGATTATGCTGCCAATTTTCCTGAGAGTAAGTTGTTGAGAACCATTTGTTCATGTCATTTCAGTAAAATATAAGGACTGGAGATGGTAAAGAAGGTCTTTGGAGCAAAGTAAATTGGTCAAGTTGTTAAACAGAAAAAGGAAATAGGCTGAATTGGTGATGCCTATAATGTGCCTAGAGGAAGGTGCTACTATTTCTGTAAATAGAGAAAGACCTAACGAGATGTAATAGAGTCACAGTGGTAAATTGTAATATGGTCGGGCAATGCAGAAAGGACACTTGGTAGGTAACAGGAAGTTAAGATGGCATGGTGGCCAGTGTTGTTATATATTTAAACTTGTTCTTGTTCTTGAAATGTGTAGCATGTTCATTAAGATTGAATAGTAAGTGTGAGAATGAAGATTGGAGTTAAAAGTTGTGAAGAGCATTAGTAGGTTGTCTTAAAATTAGGCCAATAGTTTGAAGAAGTAGAATTATTTTGTGAAGTAAAGCGCAGAATTATAGTGTCACATAGACCTAAATGATGAAATCCTCTTGCCATTTGGATTTTTATAAATTTCACGTTTTGCAGGGTGGTAACATTGTGTTTAATAGTTTTCATTTTGTTTATTAGGGCAGATTTCTTTATTGCTCTGAGTGACATTTGCAGAAGGGACACTTTGGTTTAGTGCTGAAGAAAGAGTGTTGTTAAAATAATATGCTGCTAAATATTGACAGGAAAATGTCATTAAACAAGGAGGGAACATGTTTCAATGAATGTGAGGACTGAGCAAGGTCATTACTTACCAGCTGTTGATAAATACAAGTAGAGATGGGTGTGTCTCAGATGTTATAGAAGGATGGGTGAAATTACTGAAGATGTATGTTGATATTCCCTAATTCCTTAGATGTTTAACCCCAGGCTAAAATGTACCAGACCTTGTGAGATCAACCACTTTTTTCCCTTTAGGAGACTCCTATGTATTTTCTGACACTTTTCCTTTTATATATATATATATATATATATATATATATATATATATATATATATATATATATATATACTGGTGTAGATAAGATTTAAATATGAGTTTATTGCTCTGTGATTCTTTCTGGTACTGTTTGTCTGCCGAATCAGTATAGCTACTTAGTATCTTCCGATTGTATTATTTTCCTAATCTCTCCTTAGTACTTCAGTGATGGACTTAGGGCCTAAGAATCATTGCACCCAGTGGCACATTCTAATGCAGGGGGCTCCAGTAAGCTTGAGGTCTGCACCTCCATATTCATTCCCTTCTGGGGTGGATAAAAGTATTGCTGTGGGTTACTATGTTAACTCTCTGATTCATTACCAAGTGCTGACCAAAGGGAGCAATGAATGTGGTTTGCTCCCCCTGGAGTTGCTGACCAGATAGCACTCCACCAGGTATCAACTACCTGTCTCCCCTCCCCTCCAAAGTAACCTAGTGGGATGGAGGAATAAACTTTAGGTGTTTTTTTTTATTTACGCACACACCACTGCAATCTGCATCCTCACAAAACCCACAATACCACAAGCAGCATCCTAACAAACACGGAACACCACATTCAGAATCACCACAGACATGTAACACCACATGCAATGTCCCTCTAGACATGCAACACATGTAGTGCCCCACAGACATGCAATACCAGAAGCTATCTCCACACACAGAGAAAATACTCAGGCGGCATATGTCCACATACACAACACCACAAGTAATCTTCCCCTGCACATCATCCATACACAACACCACAGTCAGTCTACATACACACAACACAATCTCCGAGCACTGTCTCTTTTTTTGTCTTCAGAAATACAACGCCCCACATTCACACATTGGTTCTCCATATAAATACACCCCCACATTTGCACACTAACACTTCCCAGAAATACATTTCCCACATGAGGGCTAATTGGAAGAGGGGTAATGTGATTGTTGGTGATAAGCATAGCCGCCATCAGAAGGTGACAGCCAGTACTCAGTAAGTGAACTGGTCGATAAGTGGGATCCATATATAAGGGACTGCATTGTAGAATTCTGTAGAATTGTAGAATTCCTTAATGGACTGCACTAATTGTCCTTCTTCACTCTTGAGCAGCAGTACTGGGAGGAAGGGGTGTTGGATCATTTGCTTCCAGTATTAATGGAAGCTACTTGTTGGCTGCCCTGTTCCAACTTAATCCACACTGGACCCCAGGAAGCCATACTTCAGCTGCACAATAGCAGCTAAAATGTAGAGTGGCTAGCTAAAATTTCTGTTTTAATGTGTGTATGTAGAGTGTATGTGTGTGTGTACTAGTGCTTGTGTATAGCAGATCCTGTATAGTGTGTTTAGCAATGTAGCTGTGTGTCTAGCAGTGTGTTTATTAGTGGGATTTACTTTGCATATTTAGCATAATGCAGCAATGTGTATTTGTGTGTATGGCTGGCTGTGTGTATTGGGTATGTGTGTGCACCTGGCAGTGTGTATCTGTGTGTCCCATTGTCCGTTACTGTATATCTGTGTGTGTATCCTCCAGAGGTGTGGAATGCTCATCTGACAACTGGGACAGTTTCTTCTCCCTTTAGCCCTCTCATGGGCATGTAACAGGGCTACTGCAGGAGGACATGGGTGGAGAAGAGAGCATCTGAGCTGACTGCACCTCCAGTGGGCTGAGACCATAGTAATTGCTTCTTAGCTAGAACTGTCCTACAAACTCCTATACTGCAGAAAGCTAAGCAGGAGGGTGGAAAAAACACATAAACACACGACACACAGCCAGCACACAAACACATTGCACACTTCCTGCATGCACACACATTGCACAGTGCCTGCATACACACACTCTACTCATAGCCTGCATGCACGCACAATGCACACAGCCTACAAATATTATACACAGTCACCACACATCCATACACACATTGTGTTTGTGATGTCTAGGTGGGAGTGGGAGATTATGAGGGGCACAGGAAGACACACTCAGTGTAACACCATTGAAAAACTGAGACAAAATGTTGTGATTATAGCAGAGCTGCAGAGCTGGAGAATTTTTTTCCAGATAAGCTTCTTTTGTTTCAGTTTTAAATTTGAATTTGCAAAAAATTCTGTGTTTAGTGAATTTCCAGGGATCTAAGCAGCTGTGGCAAACTGAATCTGAAATTCTACCCGTGTACCACTCACTGTTATAAAAGGATATGTCTCACATTGTTTTGAAATGTTTCAACCCAGCCTTCACCTTTTATGCAGCTTTTAATAAAAACGTGTATTTTTATTTGCCTTACCTACTGCCCTCCCCAACCACCACACATACCATTCTGATCATTCACTTCTTTTGCAATGAGAAGCATCTGATTAGCAGAGTGCAATGAGAAGCATTGGATCCAACAAACTTTATGAAAGCTGAAGGCAGGAGGTGGAGTGGCTGCTACAAGGTGACTCACCTGGCTCTTGATTTAAAGTAAATTTTATGGCGTTTTAAAAATATTTTAATCTCTAAGGGTGGGGCTGAGTCTAAATAGACCAAGGAACACTATAACATTAAAAATAAATATCAAGCTTGATGATCTCACTGTAGGGCATTCGGACTACAGTGAGGAGTCTGTTCCAGGAGGCCGTTTGCTAAATCTAGTAAAGAAACACATTTAACAAAAAATATATATCTATAAATATATTTAGTTTTAATTCATTCGTGTGTTTCTTTAAGACACACTCAATTTTCCAACAAATTGTTCAGTGAGTCATATTCTTCTCTTAAGATTGTTATTCACTTCGTGCAGCGTGTTCAAAGAACTTAGCGTGCTTAAAGGGAAACTCCAGTGCCAGGAAAACGATTCCTGGCACTGCAGGTTCCCTCTCACCCCCCAATCCCTGGTTGCTGAAGGGGTAAAAACCCCTTCAGTAACTTACTGCGGCAGCGACGATGTCCCACGTCGCTGCTTCCTCCTCCTCCTCCGCCGCTCCTCCTCTGCAGTGCGTTGGCCGGTGGGCGAGACTGATCCCGCCCACCGGCCGGGGAAACCTAATGCCGCGCATTAGCGCTCCCCATAGGAAAGCATTGAAAATGCATTTCAATGCTTTCCTATGGGGAAATGAGCGATGCTGGAGGTCCTCACATAGAGTGAGGACATCCAGTGACGCTCTAGCACAGGAAGTGCCCTCTAGTGGCTGTCTATTAGACAGCCACTAGAGGTGGAGTTAACCCTGCAAGGTAATTATTGCCGTTTATAAAAAACTGCAATAATTACAATTGCAGGGTTAAGAGTAGTGGGAGTTGGCACCCAGACCACTCCAATGGGCAGAAGTGGTCTGGGTGCCTGGAGTGTCCCTTTAAGTAGAAACACTCTTTAACAGTTTAATTATCCGCATGTATTTTTATTACAGCACTTACACCATTATAAATTGGGAGTTTTACCTTCTCCAAGTTAGGAAGATGTGTTATGTTTCTGTGGAATGAAATATACAAAGTACTCTTTTTCTTGTAATTTGATTACTTTCTTCTTTACTTCACATGGACAATGCATAGTATATTCTCTCACTGTTACTGTAAGGGGACAGAAGGACTTTAATGGTCTCTTTGTAGCCAATTTTAAATGTATCACATATGCAAAGGATAATGTAAAGATTACAATAAATGAATAAAATTAGACACAGACGAGACATAAAGTAAAGTGACAATAAAGTAAAGTATATTTTTATAGTGAGTTTTATTGCCTTGGTTCAGCAGAATTTATGCTTTTCAAACATAAAATCAAACAAAAAGTGCAGATATATGACCGAGTGTCTTTCATTAGGATTAAAGATAAATTCACATTAATTGGTTTATTTCGCATTTTGCTGGCAAGTCTGTACACGTAGCTGTTTATGTACCAGTCTGCAGCATTTGACGTTTATACATAAAGCCCAATTGTCCCTGGTTTCAGTGGGACAGATGTTTGAAAGTGTCCTTAATAATTCGTCTAAAAGTCCAATACAAGTGCAAAGTTGAGCACATTCACAGCTGCTCACAAACACCTAAAGCGTGTGTTTTATGTCAGGTTCCACAAATGTGCATCCAGTGTACACTTTGTTCATACCAGGATCTTTACTGTATTTCACTGATATGACTTGTGTGAAGTGAAGTTCATAACTGAGACTTACCCTATAGACTAAAGCCTACACCTTCGGCACTCCAGATGTTGTGGACTACATCTCCCACCAGGACCGGCGCTATCATAAGGCATTTGCCTAGGGTGCCAACCTGCAGGGGGTGCCCACCAGGAGGTTTCCTGGTGGGCTGCCCTGCTGCTGTGAGTGGCTGGAGCACTGGGTGAGCCACCCCTCCTTAGCCTTCCCCCAGCACAGCAATTCACCTGCTGGGCTCCCTCTGCTGCCAATTACCTGCTCAGGGAGCGGGGTATCTGTAACCCCAGCTCCCAAGCAAAGCACTCTGCTTCCTGCAGACAGGGGAAGCTGGGACATGACCTGGTATCCCGGCTGCCCCCTGTTTGTGGACACCAGAAGCACTCTGAGGGGAACAGGAAGTAGCCTGTGCTTAGAGTGCACGACTCTTCTGCTCCCAAGCAGAAAGAGCAACTTCCTGCAGCCTGGACCTCTTCTCCTCTTCAAAGCACCCAGGTAGGCTAAGGGGGATTGTTTATTGTATGAATGGTTGTAAATTGGTGTAGGTGGGTGTGTTAAATTGCTGTGTTTGTGTGTGTGTAAATAAAGTGTGACTTTATTTAAAGTTGTGTGTTTGACTGTGACAGTGTGTGTTAGTGAGAGTGTGCAAGTGACAGTGTGTGTGTGTGTGTTAGTGAGAGTGTGCACATGACAGTGTGTATGTCAGTGATTGTGTGTGTATGTGTGTTAGTGAGAGTGTGAGTGTTAGTCAGAGCATGCAAGTGACACTGTGTTAGTGAGAGTGTGCAAGTGACACTGTGTGTGTGTTAGTGATAGTGTGCAGACAACACTGGGTGTGTATGACAACACTGTGTGTGTATGTGTATTAGTGACAGTGTGTGTGTGTGTGTGTGTGTTAGTGAGAGTGTGCAGGTGTGAGAGTGCAAGTGACTGTGTGAGTATGTCATTGATTGTGTGTATATATGCGTGTTTAGTGAGAGTGTGTGTGTGTTAGTGAGAGTGTGCAAGTGACACTGTATGTGTGTTAGCGAGAGTGTGCAAGTGACACTGTGTGTATGTCAGTGATAGTGTGTGTGTTAGTGAGATTGTGTAAATGACACTATGTATGCCATTGAGTGTGTGTGTTAATGAGAGTGTGTTGGTTAGTGAGAGTGTGTAAGTGACACTGTGTATGTCAGTGAGCGTATGTGTTAGTGAGAGTGTGTCTCTTTTCCCCCTAAATGCGTACTCACTGTCTCTCTCCTAAATGTCTCCAAGTCTCTGTTTCCTAAATATCTCAACAGCCTCTCTATCCTTTACCTAAATGCCTCCCCAGGCTATTTCCGTTCTCTAAATTTCTCACCGTGCATCTGTTTTAACTTCATGGGACAATATAGGCATCCAGACCACTTCAGCTTATTGAAGTGGTCTGGAAGCACTATCCCAGGGCCCTTAACCCTGCAAAAGTAATTATTGCAGTTTTTAAGAAACTGCAATGATTACCTTTAAGGGTTAACTCCACCTCCAGTGGCTATGCATGGGGACGTCCAGCGTCACGCAAAACCCCATAAGAAAGCATTGTATCATTGGGTAAATCCTTATGCAGCCATTGAGGAGCGAAGGTGGACCAGAGCCAGTGCTGAGGGACATTGGCGATGGACCCGGGTAAGTGTCAGAATAGGTTTTTATTGCCTTCTTCAACATGGGGGAGAGCTATAGGGCTACAACTGTGGAAGACACGAGGCATTGTACTAACCTCAAGATAAGGGGTGTCCCAAAGGGGGTACCGACAGCTGAGTTGTCACACCTCTTAGGAAGGCTATCACCAAAGCATGTTAAGCAAATTGTGGTGGATGGGGTATTCCAGATCCCTAAACTTAAGAGGGCTCCAGAAGGGGTGCCCAGAGATACCATAGTGAAATTCCAAAACAGCAGCGACAAGGCGACGGTACAAGAAGCACTCAAGGAAAAATCCCCCAATGTATTCGAAAATATGGCTCTAACCTTCTACATCGACCTCTCTGGGGGCACTCTACTGTGGCGGAGATCCCTGCAGGCTTTTACCACTCTCCTTAGGAACAAAAAAATCCACTACAGATGGTGGCTGTCCCGCACGCTCCTAGTACAGCATGGAGAATTCTCTTACCCAGTCCACGACATGCAGGAAGCAACAGCACTCCTAGACACCCTAGGCCTCCTGCGGGAAGCTTTGCAGAGTAATGGGCCTCGATGGGGCAACTGCACAGGTACACGTATGGGGCCCAGTGAGAAGTACTCCATTTGTTCCGCAACAAACCTCACAGGACCCTTGAGCTATGGTTACTATCTGAGGCGAACATCACTCACACACGAACCTGTTAACATAGGGGTTCTATGTTTTCTTTAACATAGGGGTTCTTTACCGTTCTCTGTAACAATTCTTTTGGTTTTTGGTTTAATACCTTATGTTTTGTAGATAAATGTTTATAACGCACTGAGCGTCTCATAAGGACGATTCCTCCCCCCCCCACATTAATTCAGTGGCCGTTAAATAGACACCCGATCTATTTCAAAGTGACGCATAATCATTTCATATAAGGAAGTAGAAAAATGGGGGCACTACAGAGATATGTACAATTAAATATAAGCAAGTAGTAATATAGAAATAAACAATGATATATAATATAGAGAGAGAACAATAAAAAAAGAATAGGTTTATATATACATATATATAAAGAACAAATGATACAAAGGTGCACTCCTGGACTAAATAGCATTTTTTTCAATTTATTGTGCAAAAAGTAACGACCAACGTTTCAACCTAGTCAGGTCTTTTTTTTTTTTTTTTTAAAAGACCTGAATAGGTCGAAATGTTGGTCATTCCATAATTTTTTCTTTATATATTTTGCGAGTTTGCACCCTGACCGAACTCATCTTTTTTGGTGTGTATATATATATATATAAAAACAGTCCAAAAAGAGTCCAGTAAAACCCTGGGATGAGAGAACAATCACAGTTCTATCTGAGGTAGAGGCATCTATGGAGTAGTGGGATCCGAATGAAAGAGAAAAGAAAATCTAATAGTGCAATAAAACCCAAATAGGTAGCAACCAATAAAAAAGGTCTATATGGTGCTTTATGTGAGCTAAAACCTAGCTCTAGTATAAACAGTGTACAGTGGTATAATCCTCACTTATGGGATACGCGAGGGAGTGTTGTAAGTAGAAATCTCGTCAGATGGGGACCATATGTAACATAAAATACAACAATAATGCTCACTGTGATAAAACCAGGAGAGTGTATATAAATACCAAATGGTTACTCACATTTAATTGGGTAGACACACTGCTCAATGATAGGGCATAAGTCGTGTAATCCCCACCAAGGATGCTTTGGAGTAGTAGTAGTAGTAAATAATAAAAATGGTAAAAAAAGATAAAATGGCTAACTCACAAAAAAGAAAGTGGCCAAAATACCTTTATTAAAATACAGTTAGTTAAAATTATTACCCAATCCCCTGAATCCACACTACTATTAACATAACACTTAAAATTGTGCAATGTATATGATGTGCCATGAAAATTGTATTGTATATTTGTTGAACTGCTGGTTACAGCTGTCGTGGCTAGGCAAGCCTATCTGTCAGTCTTTGCACACCAAAAATAAAGAATTTAAAAAACAAAAAACATATGAAAGGTGCTTTCCTGTAGTACGTATGTAAACCTTTTTTTTTTTTCATACCGGTATGATTGCAGGAACAATTTATAAATTACCATTTATTATTTTCATTTAGGTTTCGGTAGGCGATGGTATTTTGTGAAGGTTATACATACATACCCTTTAGAGTAGATTATGAAAATTAGATTTCTAGCAAAAACCTATACTTCCAATGTTAAAGAAACTCACCAAGCACCATAACAACTACAGAAGCTTGTTGTGGTTATGATCTGAGGAGTGTCCTGCCCCCCCACTCCCGCCTCCCCCACCTATTGTAAGGAGGCAAACCATTCTAGAATGGCTTGTCTTCCTACATAGGATCTGCTGGGCACCCCTATTAACAGTATTTTGAAAGAGGGACAATTGGGGACCTTTCAACAGGTCCGCCCTGATACCTGAATCCTAAAGACTCCAACATTAATTTTACTTGCCATAAAATAGCATGGTATGGAATAATACTGGGTGGGCAGTTTTCTAAATATACATTCATATCATTAACACTCATACTACCATGCAAAAAATTGCTTTCAAATAAGATACACGTATCTGTTAACAAATATAGTATGAAGATTATTTATTTTGGAGTATGACTGCTACAATAGGAAGGTATTTGCTTGTATTGTTTAAATTCAAATTTACAACATTTTTGCAGGGTTACAAAAAATGATACTTGTTATTTCTAAAAATCCCAGATTACACCAAATACAAATGTAAATAAAGCCATTGAACATTGTGACGGAGAGTTCTTAATAAATAGATTTTATTTCTCAAAAGGATTCTTTATTTGGTCAGAGTTTCAGTCTAAAAGGAATATTATGATCAAAGACAGTTTGTATGAGAAAAAAATGTGACGTTTATTTCTCATAAATCGCTTTCCTTTTACCAGGAAACCACTATTTTTGGACCTCATGTTTTTGGAACTGCTTGTAAATGTCACAGATGCTATTGGCTGTTTGCCACTCATTAATTCAAAGAATAAAACAGGACTGTGTGTTGAAGCTTAGATATCTTGGTTCTCATCCCTTTTTCCACAAGAGCCCAAGTTAAGTACATGTTGTTAGCATGGACACATTATTTAATTACATTATTTAAAATAAAACTTGCCCAGCAATTTCATTATGCTCTTCATGTCATAGGTGTTTCAATTGCATTGTGGGAAGGTGGTGCTGATACTGTAGCCATTAATTGTGGGCAGTTGCAAAGGAGCTTATTAATGAGCCTATTTCATCAATTATTGTTCCATGGAAAATAGCCCAGAGTACTTTACCAGTGGTAGAGAGCCACTCCAATATGGGATTTCAGGAAATAAATGGCTATTGCATCTTCAACAAGCTTCTCTATTTTAGTGCAGACTTGTTCTTATGAACCATGAGTCATAATGACTGACTGACTGAATTTAAGAAGAATTCTGATATTCAAAAATGCAGTTTTTATTTGAGATTGAGTAATCTTCATTACGTTTGTACTCTACTGTAGAGCTTTTATATGTTTAATGGTTTGTTTTCTAGACAGTGAATTGACTACCAAATTAAACAAAATATAGCATACTTGCACAAGTTATATAACTTTCCATCTTGGTTAAATTGTGTACTTAAAATTCTGTTTTGATAATAGCAACATACATTGCACATTTGCAAAGGCTTTGCAACAACTGTTCTCATTGGACAGCGCATGCAAAAAACAGCTTTCAGGAGAGATTCTTTTCTCTTTTACAATTACACACATTAAACTAATTCATTACCAGGAAACCTGCCAAAATTGTATTCACAATAGTTATATTGTAATATTTTACTACATATTACTTAATGATACGTTTTCTGATTACCACTCCATATGCATGGTGTGCAGATGAACAGTTCAATGTGTAGAAAGCAACCTTACTAGTGATGTTCCATGAAACCTAATTTTATACAAAGTTAAGTTTTCCTTAATTGCAAACTGACCTAATCAGTAAAATGTGTTTTGGGGTATTCAAATATACATATTTGTTTGTTTGTTTTTTACTTTTTTTTTTGCAGGTTCAATTGTAGCAAGCAATAGCTAAAAATATTAAACATGTCGATTAGAAAAGACTTAGAAAAATACCGCGATGTTGATGAGGATGAAATCTTAAAAAGGCTGACGGAAGATGAAATTAGAGCACTAGAAGGAGAGTTGGAAGAATTAGACCCAGATGTAGGTATTTTTTTAATTTTATAGGTAAAAAATGCAAAGTTTACAAAACAGGGTTTAAGACCCATAACAAAATTATTAGTGTTGTCTTTTCATAATCGAATCAAAACATAGTGCATGTTAAAAAAAACCACTGGCCTTTACGATTTTTACCATATATACTAATGGGACCAAACTTACCACTAACCATTTAATATGCTGTGCCCTTTTGTGTAACTGGTAATTCTTCATGCAATCTTTACATGTAAAAAGGTTACTGCACCCCAGTTAGCAGAACCAAGTGAAATAGACTATAAAGATAGAATGTTTGAACAGATCGATAAAAAAATTAATTCAGACCTGTCTTGGGTCAGCCATAACCAAAATACGTCTGAATAACTGTGTTCTGCTCCATTGGACTGATGTCAGTACGCAGGCTCCAAAGCACAGCATGATGCCATACTGCAATCCAAATCCTGAATACCAGCAGAAAACATTTGGTGGATCAGTATGGAAAGGTCTACATAGTAATTTCTAAGACTTTGCGATAGAGAAGAAAGATCCCACAGTGCCTAGACAGGTTACCATGTTGGGCCCTGCTTTCACACAGTATAGGGATAGTTTGCCATGTATTTACATGGTGCTTGGGCCCTTATCTAAGCACTGGGCTCAAGGTGGCTGACTCATGTTACTTTATGATTAATCTGACTATGCTTTCATTCTATGCTGACCCGACAGAACCAAATTGCCCAAATGTAAAACTTTAAAAACAGTAATACATTTTCCAGGAATAGATGTCCTGCCTAAATCTATCCAAAAACAACTTAGTCCAGTGGACTTCTAGATTTCTATAGGATAATATTCTGGTGTCTGCAAAGATCTCACTTCTGCTAATATCAGTGCATAAGTTTAAAATGTTCCCATGGTCTAGTGACTAGACCACAGGAGACTCTAGTCAAAGTATGGATCTAAACTAACACTTCAAGCTAAGACAGGTATTCAACTACATAAAACCTAATAAAAGTGTATGTATGTTTTAAAATCTCTCTCTATTTTGTAGAACCAGTTACTGCCCGCAGGCCTAAGACAAAGGGACCAGACCCATAAAACACCATCGGGACCATTTCAACGGGATGCTCTTCTTGACCATTTAGAAAAACAAGCCAAAGAGATGAAGGACAAGGAAGATTTGGTGCCTTACACTGGAGAAAAACGAGGTGTGTTCTAACACTTGTTTAGCAGTGTTGAAGAGTATTTCAATGAATACTAGCATAGAGAGAGAGCTATATTGTTTGTCAAACATTGGTGATATGTACATGATGGGTAGGCTCTAGATGGTGATATACCAGTAATATACAGGTAATATACAGGTGCTGTGTTTTTTAGGTTGGTGAATGGATGAGTTATATGTGATACATGTGTGTCTCATGTTTACTCATGATTAGTTCATGGCTGCTGTGTAGATATTGACATGGCTTCATCCTTGTGACAGTTATGCTTCTGTTTGATCCTTAAAGGTGGATATAGTAGTGCAGAGAGCTATCGGAGATGTGGAATGTGCAGTGTATAGCCTATGGTGAGGCCATCCTTTATATGATGACTGCTCTGGTGTACCATACGAGGGGATTAAAATAAAGTCTGTATGTACTTCCTGGAAGTGTTAGGAAATATGTCTGAACTGTAACTGTTAAGTTGATTCCAGCACTATTATAGGCAGATTGCTTCAAGATGTATGAATGAATTTTGAACCGTAGAACTTTCATTTACAGGAATACTCCAAGCACTATAACCACTAATTACAACATGGGCTACTACTGTTGAAGGGACAACAATATACACTAGAGCCACTATGACTTAATGTATTGGTTCTGGGGCATATAGCATGTCCCTGCTGGTGTCAGAGACACTTGGATAACCACAAGAAGGTCTTCCTGGACAAGGTCCTGCATGGAGATGCTGAAAAATGTTTGATTAAAGGTGCATATTGATGTATTTGGGCTTTGATACCAGATAGTTGAGTTCACATTGTTTTTTTAAAGGTTTGAAATTGCTTTTTCCTTGGTTGTAAGTGCTATTTAGTGTGAACTAGAACCACTGTATGCAGAAAAGACAGTTACTGTGCAGAGAATGTTACTATAAATTGATTAAATCATCGTGTGGGAGTCAAATGTCTTTGTTGAAAAAATTAAAGATCAGTAATTTGTTTTGATGCAAAAAGTTAAATCTACGACTCTTCCCGAAGCCTGTTTGCAAAATCACATTATGGCTACAACAAGCTGATGAAGTGCTAGTGACATTACTGACAGCATAAACTGACTGAGGTTGAATCACATACATTGGTTATAAGGTGCTGACACTTCAAAGATTGTTGATCCTTTGCAAAGTGGCCAATATGTAAACTATGTTGTAACATTTGTATGTAAAATAAACATTGTGAGGCGTTTATAAATTATTAAATGTAGAGTTTTATTATCATTTTGAATACAATACATGATTCAATATTACTGTGCGACTGCACTACGTAAGGCAGGAGCTGAGGTTCTAAGTTCCTTATAGGACTGGCAACTGGTTTCCATGTTTTTTTTATTTTTTGTAGGTGACTTTGAAAATACTTTGTTAACTAGAATGGATAGTTTGCATGACCATTTTATTGCCAGGAACAGAATGATGTAAGTCATCAAAGATCTATCTCACTATAGCAACCACCAGGGGTCAAGTCCTGGGAAATAAATTGTGGGAACTCACCCAAGATCCACCCCCTCCACCCCCCAAAAAAATAAAATAATAAACACTTGTATATAAAAATGCGTGCACACACACACACTCAGACATACACATACACTCACAGGCACACACTCACAGACACACACACATACTCAGACACACACACTCACAGACACACAGTCACAGACACACATACATACACTCACAGACACACACACACATACACTCACAGACACACACACACTCACAGACACACACACACACATACTCATACACACACACTAACAGACACACACACATTCCCAGATACACACACACTCACAGACACACACACACATACACTCACAGACACACATACACATACACTTACAGACACACACACACATTCCCAGACACACACACACTGACAGACACACACACATACACACATACACACATACACTCACAGACACACACTCACAAATTTTTATAATTTTTTTAAATTTAAAAATGTCCACCCAGCCTCCCTACCCGAAGAGCTGGTGTGGACCTGTCCCTGGGGTCCAGTGGGGCTTCAGTGCGGCAGACGGCTGGCTTCCTGTCAGACACGGCGAGGGAGCTGTGTTCTCTCTGCTCCCTCTTGCCGCCCGGGCTGTCTGCTGATGCCGGGAGCCGGAATATGACATCATGGGGGTAATTCTCATTCCTGGGCTACTGTACGATCTCAAAGGCAACTTAACCAATCTGGCGAATTTCAATGTGAAAAAAACTGAAAAATGTAACATGCTATATTTGATCCTGTAACTTCCCAAAACACCATAAAACCTGTACATAGGGGGTACTGTTTTACAGGTGAGACATTGCTGAATACGAATATGTGTATTTTATTGCAGTAAAAGCAAACAGTATTATGACATTCACAGTTAAAATGTCACGTAGAACTAAAAAAAATTAAAAATGTTCTTATTTTCTCCCATTTTTTTATGTTTTATTCATATTAAATTATGCTTCATAGCTAAATATTTGATGTTAAATGAGAGCCCGCTTTCACCTGAATAAAATGATATATCATAAGTGTGGGTGCACTTAATATGAAAGAGGTGAATTACGGTTGAACAGACATATAGTAAAATTCCAGGTTTTGTTTACCTTTTTTGATTACGTGTACATTTGGCTCAGTCCTTAACCCCTTCAAAACAGTAAAACGTATCACAACTATTATATCGTCAGTGTAGGTGCCATTTGTAAATAAAACATTTCACTTTTACTGGCGATATCATCGTTGTAATACATTTTACTGTTTTGAAACACTTATATTTGTGTTCAGCGAAGTCTTCCAAGTAAAGCAGTACCCCCCATGTACAGGTTTTATGGTGTCTTGGAAAGTTACAGGGTTAAATATAGTGCTAGCAAATTAACTTCCCTGGACTTTCGGCCTGGGTTGCCAGGCAGGTCCCGCAAATTGTAATTAATATAATGACCTAATTATGTAAAAATATTACATAACTATATATGTAGAATTGTTATATATATGTGTGTGTATATATCTATATATGTATATATATATATATATATATATAATTTTTAAAAATTATTTTTATTTATATATAGGTATATACTTATGTATATAGATATATTATTTCATTCTACGTATATTTTGATATCTGTATATATATATATATATATATATGTTAATATCAAAATACAGTTAGAACGAAATTACACATATATATATATATATTATTTATTTATTATTTTTTTATTTAAATTTTTTAACGTATTTACATATTTATTTTATATTATATAAAAATATATATTATTATAATTATATATATTTAATCAATATCATTCTACATGTATTTTGATATTAATATATATGTATCTATATATATATTAATATTAAAATACACTTAGGCAGTGTATGTGTATGTATTTATATGTGTATATATTGTTTTATTTTAAACTGTGTTTTAACTTTAATTGTCACTAACAATTTAATTGATATGCTTTCCTGAAGAAGTGTGTTTTCAAATATTTTTTGGAGTGGAGACTGGGTGAAAGTCTTATGGAGAAGGGAAGGGAGTTCCACAGAAAAGGTGCAGCCCTGGAGAAGTCTTGGGGGCAGATGTGCGAGTACGGACAGAGGATAGGCGTAGAGCGCAGGGGCCTCGACGGGATATATTTGTGTATTAGGGAGGATAGGGAGGCTGGAGCAGCATTATGTAGGGACTTGTAAGCAAGTACCAGAATCTTAAATTGAGCCCTATATCTAACTGAAAGCCAATGTAGGGACTAACAGATGGGGGAGGCGTGGGAGGTGCGGGCAAAGAGGAAAATGAGCCTCATTAATTATAGTTTGCAGTGGTGCAATCTGGAAACATGTAAGAAGAAGAGAAGGGGATTGCAGTAGTCAAGGCGAGAAAGAACAGCGGCATGCACCGGCACCTTAGCTGTGTCTGGCATTAAATAAGGGCGGATGCAAGCTATGTTTTAGAGATGGAAGCAGCAGGATTTGGCGATCGACTAGACATGAGGGGTGAAGGAGAGGTCAGAGTCAGAGATGGCAGCGCCGTTGACTTGGAGGGAGACAGACATGGGACTAGCAACACTTGAGGGAGGAAAGACCAGAAGTTCTGTTTTGTACAGGTTCAGTTTAAGGAAGTGAGCAGCCATCCAGTTGGAAATCGCAGAGAGGCAGTCAGAGACACGAGTCAAGATGGGCAGAGGGAGATCAGGAGAGGACAGGTAGATTTGTGTGTCATATGATGATTTTAACATTTAAGCATATGCTTGTATGTGATTACCTACATTATACTTTATATCCCTTAAAATGACCACAACAAAAAATTAGGTACCTCCTCAACGGCAACTAAGAATAAATGTTTGGGAGTTTATATTATGATACATTGTACAGCGCTACGGAATTTGCTGGAGCTATATAAATAAAATAATAATATAACAATAATAATAATAATAATAATATATGCATATCTAAATAAATATTTAAAATTAAAAAGTATACCATCTTTAAAACGTCATAATCACCAAACAAGCTAATAATAAATAATCTCCATTTGTTGTGGTTTTAAACATTTTCCAGAATGGAGCGCAGCTGTTCAGTGTTTGGTGGACAGACAAGTTTAAGTTTATAGGATGGCAGATGTTACAGAGTTAGTTTTGCTGAGTGGCTTGATGAGTGGCTGTTATGTTTGGTCTTTGTGAGTGGCTGATATTTCACAAGACAGGGCTGTTCCTTTGTTCCCTTGTCTGGCAATCATTCAAACTTTCATAACTCTTCCTTAGGGGATAATCCATAAATAGATGTTAGTCTAACATTCTTGGACTATTGTTGCTCTCTCTGAGCAGTGCCTGAATACTATCTCTTGCTAACAGATTTTTTCAGTTCACATGGAGTACACTGACAATGTAAACGGCATATGAAAAGAATAAAATGAGATATAATGCTCACTGTTTCAAACAATAGTACTTTAAAAAAATATATATATAAAATCTACTCACAATTTCAAGAGCACCTTTTGCTCAATTATATCATCTTGGGTGGTATGATCCACCAAGGATATATATGTAGGTAGATGGGGAGATTAAAAAATAAATCGCAGGATAAAAAATAAACATAAAATTGTGAGGGTAAAAAGTAAAACAATGTTTACTGTAATATAGAAAAACAAGTAGCAAGAAAGGTGAGAATGGACAACAGCTCAATTAGCCTGCCCTTCGGTGGGTCCCCGCTCAGGTCTCAAGCTGGTTTTAGCTCATCTTGTGCCATTACAGAGAGAACATATCTGAAGCATATCAGACCGGTCCCACTCGTACGGGCAGTCCAGATCCGAAATGCCAGCAATATATATAAAAGACTGTTCCTGTAATGGCTACCCATATAACCCTAGCTATTAAAGGGACACTATAGGCACCCAGACCACTTCATCTCAATGAAGTGGCCTGAGTGCCATGTCCCCCTTGTTTACTCCTGCAATGTAAAAATTTAAAATAAAGAGAGAAAAAATATTAGATAATAGAAACCATCTAATATAGATTCAGTAGTGGTATATACCTTTAGATTTTAAATCTTGTTTGTTGCAATGCTAAGAAGACATCATGTAGCTTATATTCAATGGTTAAAACAAAGGGGTAAAAACTTACCTTTTTCCAGCGCTGGGCGGGGAGCTCTCCTCCTCTGATCCTCCTCTTCTCCTCCCCGTCGGCTGAATGCGCACGCACGGCAAGAGCTGCGCGCGCATTCAGCCGGTCACATAGGAAAGCATTCATAATGTTTTCCTATGGACGCTGGCGTGCTCTCACTGTGAAAATCACAGTGAGAAGCACGCAAGCGCCTCTAGCGGCTGTCAATGAGACAGCCGCTAGAGGAAATAGGGGAAGGCTTAACCCATTCATAAACATAGCAGTTTCTCTGAAACTTCTATGTTTATGAAAAAATGGGTTAACCCTAGCTGGACCAGGCACCCAGACCACTTCATTAAGCTGAAGTGGTCTGGGTGCCTAGAGTGGTCCTTTAAGTCCAATGTAAAAAAAGTCTCTGAATAGATACAATTGTATCAATCAAATAAAAGTTCACAACAATCAGTTATTTTGTTAGCTATTTCAGTTATTTCCAGTTATAATCAAACTAGGGTATGTATACTGGATTAGCTGAATTTATATAGTACAATATTATAGTGTTCTTGCAGATGCAGCAATGTGATAAATAATAATGTACTTCTCTTGAAAGTTAATATAATGACTAACAGATCATAATAAGTGACCTGTAATTAGATGAAGATCGCTCCGTTCTGGAAGAGACAGAGTTCAAGATCCATAGTGCTTACTGTATTAAAATATTTATTGTACACCAAATTAAAAATTGCACTCACAATTTCGTAAAAACTATTCATGCTGAATTGGAGTCAGGAAAGTATGGTGTAAGCAGCTGTTGTATGGGTCCAATTGGACTGCAGTAATGGGCGACTGGCTGAAAGTGTCAGCTGATCGCTTTCCAGTCTGATATGCTTCAGATATGTTCTCTCTGTAATGGCACTAGATGAGCTAAAACCAGCTTGAAATCTGAGTGGGAACACACCGAAGGGCAGGCTAATTGAGCTGTTGTCCGTTCTCACCTCTCTTGCTACTTGTTTTTCTCTCCTTAATGACAGCCACCTATTGCTGGTATGAATTGATATGGATGAGCAAGAGTGCAGTCTCTGCCTTAGCCATATTTCCAGTGTTTTCCAGGCTGTAGGTAGACAAGCACCCTCATTCTGTGTTAAACTACCTGAAATGGTTTAACACTGAATGGAGGGAGAGTGCCAGGGGACTTCAGACACTCTAACTATTTTAATGAAATACAATGCTAAAATGGTTGCAGTATCCCTTTAAAGGGTCAGTTTATAAAAGTCTGAATAATTACAGCATTTGTGCAACAGTGCACACTGGATGCTTTCCCCTGATTCCATGTGCATTCTTGAACTGTGTGCAAGGAATCATGGAGCCTTTCCATTTGATTGGGATACCGGGCTAAATTGTGTTTATTGGAAATATTATGTGTTTTAGTTGGTGTGATGATGTGCTAGTGGAAGTTCTTCTTTAAACACTTTTGTGCAATGTGTAGTATTTCTGTTGCTTTTGGCCAAGGTCATCTGTGATCTTTTTGCTATGAACACCATCTAGGGTTGCTTGCTAATGCTGCTTATTGATAGTCTGCCATCTGATGTGTGCAATACTTACCAGCAGAACATTTTCTAAATCAGCATTGTTCTTTGCCTTGAATTGTGGCATCTCATATTTTAATATTTATCAGTTTCATCACGGGCTATTTGGAAAGAAAGTCACATTTATACAAGAGATAGAAGTAGATAGAAAACACAAGCATAATCTATTTATCGCTTAAAGACAAACATTTCACTTATTTTTTGTTAGTTTCTCGTCTTTTGAAAAATGTTTTGTTTTATAAAAGTAAACAAAAATTACATTTCATTCGAAATGTTAACCAGAATTGACTCTGCGTTAATCAGTTTTTGTATTCTTCTGCATCTTTTCACAGTGATGTCCCATATTACTCGTGTTCAGTTTTCATTTCCATTTTCAGTGATGACTGTGAAAATAGTTAATTATATATATTTCTATTTCTAGATGATCATTCTGGATATCCATGATATTCTTTTGATATAAATGAAATAAGTCAAGTTTAGAAATTAAAAACGTATGTTAGGTATAGAAGCTTGCAATTTGATCAAACACACAGTTAACAAATATATGTGTCAACCTTTCTAATTCATACAACAGTGAAGGGACACTGAGCAACAAGGCAATTTCAGCTTAATAAAGTGGTTTAGTTGTAAAGATCATGCCCTCAATATGGATGAGATTTAAACAGTTTCCCTATATACTTCCTGAAAAAGAGTTAACATTTTTTTAGCTTCCCTTATTGCACAGTGTGTCTAATGTGGCATTTCTTACTTCCTGCTTGTTAATTGCTTGTTAGAACATGCAACAGCCTCTTGTGTGTGAGTAACGTTCAATTAATAGAGAAGAGATAACTTCTTAAGTAAACATGCTGTGCTGTAAGATCTGATTGAAAATTAAACCACTTTGTCAGTTACAGCCAGAGGGGTGTGGCTAGGTCTGCATAAACAAACACAAAAAGTGATTTAACTCCTAAATGGCAGAGAAGGGAACAGTGAACCTACAGGGGCATGATCTATACACAAAAACTGCTTCATTAAGCTAAAGTCTTTTGGTAGTTAGAGTATCTCTTTAACAAAGTCCATAGAGACAGCCAGGGAAAAGTTGAAAACAAATCCATCAATCTTGTTGATATAAAAATTCATGGGGTTTTTCCTAAAAGAAAAATAGCCCAAGTTCAGTTAAAATTTTACATGTTTCTTCCATGAAATGGGATTACTCATAGTTGGTATGATTATTACTTGTATTATTATACTTTTTTTTTAACAATACTTGCTTCAATGTGCTGTGTTAACAAAAATTTATAAGAATAAAAAATGTTATTTCTATGCAGGAAAGCCATGGATTCCTAAGAAGACGGTGGTTGACCCTGTTTTAGAAAATGTAACTTTGGAGCCAGAACTAGAGGAAGCTTTAGCCAATGCGTCTGACGCAGAGCTCTGTGATATTGCTGGTGAGTTGTAGATTGAATGAATTATGGATTGTAAAAGGTTGTCAGATTATTAACACTACAGTTTTAAAGACCATCCTCCAGTTGGTAAAGAAAATAAACTAAAAAAATAAAATTGCTTACCTTCTTTCCAGTGCCGAGTCTCCTTTGGTGCTGCCCTGACCTCTCCCTTCGTCTGATGTCATACTGGAGGTTTAACTCTGTTTAATCTATTATAAGGTACTGAGAGTTGTACTCCAGCATCTGAAACAACCAAAGCCATAAGCCCAATTTGGAGGAACTTGGCTTTTGTAAACTGCTAAAGAATAAACCTCGTTTCCCAAGTCAACAACAATTACTGTTTAAAGGAACACTCTGGGTACCATAACAACGTAATTCATTGAAGTTGCTATGGTGCCAGGAGGTCCTGGCTACCATCCTACCTTTAGAGGTTAAATGTTTACAAATAGTTTAACCCAAAGTGCATCCACACTGCCCCTTGCCTTCTGGCGATGGTCCAAGACTTCAATGGACAGGGCACTAACAAGCTGAGAGTATTAGATGACAGTCTCAGCCTATCATTAGCTCCCCATTCACAAAACTGTGTGAGAAAGGTATGTACCCCTTTATCACTGTGTTTTCATATGACTGTGTGTTCATATGACTGTTTCAATAATAATGTAATAATATTGAAATATTTCTCTCTAGGTGAATGTTTGAGCTGGGAGCCATAGAATCGATATATATGTGTCAATGACAAATTGGGTGCAGATAGCAAACATTGTGATGGGGTCAAGTGGTTTACTGGGTTTGTCATACATTTTCCAGTTCAGCTATTTTGTTCTACAGGGAGTGCAGAATTATTAGGCAAATGAGTATTTTGACCACATCATCCTCTTTATGCATGTTGTCTTACTCCAAGCTGTATAGGCTCGAAAGCCTACTACCAATTAAGCATATTAGGTGATGTGCATCTCTGTAAAGAGAAGGGGTGTGGTCTAATGACATCAACACCCTATATCAGGTGTGTATAATTATTAGGCAACTTCCTTTCCTTTGGCAAAATGGGTCAAAAGAAGGACTTGACAGGCTCAGAAAAGTCAAAAATAGTGAGATATCTTGCAGAGGGATGCAGCACTTTTAAAATTGCAAAGCTTCTGAAGCGTGATCATCGAACAATCAAGCGTTTCATTCAAAATAGTCAACAGGGTTGCAAGAAGCGTGTGGAAAAACCAAGGCGCAAAATAACTGCCCATGAACTGAGAAAAGTCAAGCGTGCAGCTGCCACGATGCCACTTGCCACCAGTTTGGCCATATTTCAGAGCTGCAACATCACTGGAGTGCCCAAAAGCACAAGGTGTGCAATACTCAGAGACATGGCCAAGGTAAGAAAGGCTGAAAGACGACCACCACTGAACAAGACACACAAGCTGAAACGTCAAGACTGGGCCAAGAAATATCTCAAGACTGATTTTTCTAAGGTTTTATGGACTGATGAAATGAGAGTGAGTCTTGATGGGCCAGATGGATGGGCCCGTGGCTGGATTGGTAAAAGGCAGAGAGCTCCAGTCCGACTCAGACGCCAGCAAGGTGGAGGTGGAGTACTGGTTTGGGCTGGTATCAAAGATAAGCTTGTGGGGCCTTTTCGGGTTGAGGATGGAGTCAAGCTCAACTCCCAGTCCTACTGCCAGTTCCTGGAAGACACCTTCTTCAAGCAGTGGTACAGGAAGAAGTCTGCATCCTTCAAGAAAAACATGATTTTCATGCAGGACAATGCTCCATCACACGCGTCCAAGTACTCCACAGCGTGGCTGGCAAGAAAGGGTATAAAAGAAGAAAATCTAATGACATGGCCTCCTTGTTCACCTGATCTGAACCCCATTGAGAACCTGTGGTCCATCATCAAATGTGAGATTTACAAGGAGGGAAAACAGTACACCTCTCTGAACAGTGTCTGGGAGGCTGTGGTTGCTGCTGCACGCAATGTTGATGGTGAACAGATCAAAACACTGACAGAATCCATGGATGGCAGGCTTTTGAGTGTCCTTGCAAAGAAAGGTGGCTATATTGGTCACTGATTTGTTTTTGTTTTGTTTTTGAATGTCAGAAATGTATATTTGTGAATGTTGAGATGTTATATTGGTTTCACTGGTAATAATAAATAATTGAAATGGGTATATATTTGTTTTTTGTTAAGTTGCCTAATAATTATGCACAGTAATAGTCACCTGCACACACAGATATCCCCCTAACATAGCTATAACTAAAAACAAACTAAAAACTACTTCCAAAAATATTCAGCTTTGATATTAATGAGTTTTTGGGTTCATTGAGAACATGGTTGTTGTTCAATAATAAAATTAATCCTCAAAAATACAACTTGCCTAATAATTCTGCACTCCCTGTATAATTTGAAATTCACTTTTAATTCCCTTTGAATTCCCAACGGTCTGTCCTTTCTATTATTAAGAAAAGGCTAGAAATAGAGTTTTTCCTGAGATAAAATAAAATTCTAAAAACAAGATCATTTTTTAAGATTAAAACTTTTAAAAAGTTTATACTGGAAACCAGGGAAAAAACCCCAGATAATGTTATGGGTAAATTGGACTGCATTTTTATTTATTTCAAGTACCCTTATTAAGCAGACTGTAATTAAAGGAATTCAATAGTGTTAAAATACAAATCTGTATTCCTAACACTATAGTGCCCTATCACCCAATTTCAGCGCCGATATTCCTCGGCACTGGGTAGTGCTCACCTCCTCTGACGTCATCCAACGTGGGGGGACCTAATCCACGTGTTTGGAAAGTGTTGCGAGCACACTAGGCCTTCTCCATAGGAAAGCATTGGAGAAGGCCTAGTGTCTTGGGGATTTCACTGATGCTGGATGTCCTCATGCAGAGCGTGAGGATGTCCAGCTTCGTTTAAGAAACTCAGAGTACTTTAGAATCCCAAAAGCTCCTCTAGTGGCTGTCTGATGTTTTACATTGCAGGACTAAGTGGGACAGGGAAACTGCATCCAGACTACTTCAATGAGATGAAGTTATCTGGGTGCCTATAGTGTCCCTTTAAATTATATAAAATTGTAATCCTGCTACCAGAGCAGTACTGCTGAGGGTCAGTCATCTGCTACTTTATTTACCATGAAGCAAGACAGATTGAAAACAATGAAGGAAGGGTAAAGAGGTTTTGTTGAATGTCGTTTGGGTCTTATTAGAACAAACTAATTGGAAGAGCATCTTTAAATCATAAATGTAGAATTTTTTTTCTATCCCCTATTGCCATTTGCCTTTATTTGTATTTATTGTCTTTTCTTCATCGTGCTAAATCTCAATATCTGGGGGACTCCATTTTGTTCTCCTTTGTCTATGATGTCTGCAGTTTGCCCTACAAACAAAAAAGGATTACTGTAAAAGCAAAGCATGCAAAGTGACAGGGCAGCTTTAACCAAATAATTGAAGCAGTATTTTTTTTAATCTCAATTAACATTCTCTGTTGGTTATTCGTATAACATAACATCTAGTTATTATGGTCTTACATAATAAGTTTCCAAGTAGCACAGTTTTGGTGTTAATATTTTTTTTAAGTGAATAACCATGCTTAGTGTTCCCACAATACACACATTCATATCAGAGACTGCGGACACTGAAAGATTCCATCTGTTTGAAATACTTAGGTAGCATCTCATGTATTAGTGTTTGGTTGTCATTATGAGCAAACTAATAGCAGTAATAGCTAATAACAGTAGTAGCAGAGTGTACCATATACTTGGTAATAGGGTGTATATTGCCCAGTATTAACATAGTGTGTATTGTATGTTCAGTGTATGTGCTTGTGTGTGTATACACATTGCAAGTACAGGGTACATTTTGCTATTAATTGTATAAAATCATGTGTTGGCAGTGTGTGTGTGTATGTGTATATATATATGTATGTGTATATTTATGCATGTATATATGTATAAAAGCAAATAAAAGGGTGCACTCAAAGGTCTGTGAAAATAGTTAATTATATACGTGTTTAATTAATCACAAAATTACATAGGTGTCTGACCGACGTTTTGACCCGTTCGGGTCTTCCTCAAGATCCACAATTTTTGGGTGATTTTATATATATATATATATATATATACATACACACATACTCACACGCACTCTGCGAACACATAATAAAATAAAATTAAAAGCAGAACGTACCACGTACTTGCAATGTGTACACTGCCAGTGTTCGAAGTGAAATTAGAGAACGTACAACCACATCCAATAATAACCAGACAGTAAAGACTTTGTTGTGACAGTTAAACTTACTAAAAATATGTATTAATGGATTTCCAGATCTGATCAGCTCTGCCTCACCTGCATTAGTATCCATAGTGCTACAATCACTGTGTATCATTTTATCCGTCCTAATTCACATTTCCAGCCAGTCCTTTTTATCATACTGAAACTATATCTGTTTCTTCCAGTTTTCTTCATGCCCCATGACATCATCAACCTTTTAGAAGCCTCTGAGGGATTGTAAGAAATTGCTTTCAGTACATCATGTTAATGTTCTGTAATGTTGTGCTTCTTTTCCAAAAATAAGAATGCAGGCCCGTCTCTAGCTTCTCTTGCTAAAGAAGGAAACAAATTGGCCTTGCTTTGTTTTTATGGTGTTATGCTCTGCTATCCTGCGGTATAATGCTTGCTGTTAATGTTATCTTCTCTGTGTACGCAGTCAAGATAGCTTTGCTTTGTGTATACAGTTCTTGTTTATATCTTCTCTTTAAAGGACATAATTTCTCAAGTGTTGCCATATATGCCAGTTTTGTTTGAGAAAAGCTCATCGCCTCTCACTCTATTTTGTCTTATTTCATACATAGGTATAGCACTTGTGTCATTGTGTTTGGCTCACAGAGCATTATGGGAGCTGTAGTCCACCAACAGCGGGAGGGTGCTGTTCAAAACCCCCAGGCACTTTTTCCTCCCCATCTATATTCCACTGTAGACCGAACAAGTAAAAGTTGTTCCATGTGCTCTTTGAAAAGGAAAGAACTATGTCACCTGTCCTCTCCCTAGTTCTAACTGCTAATAATGCTTTTTTTCTAAAGATGAAAAATATATTTCAACTGGATTATGTGTGTCATTGAAACAGCCAGAACTATATTACCTGTCAGTAGTGATGTCCGAACGGTTCACCGAACGGTTCGCGAACGGTTCGCTACGAATGGTTCGCCGCGGACTCATCATTGAGTAAACTTGACCCTGTACCTCACAGTCAGCAGACACATTCAAGCCAATCAGCAGCAGACCCTCCCTCCCAGACCCTCCCACCTCTTGGACAGCATCCATTGTGAAGCTGCATTCTTAGTTAGCTGTCCAGGAGGTGGGAGGGTCTGGGAGGGAGGGTCTGCTGCTGATTGGCTGGAATGTGTCTGCTGACTGTGAGGTACAGGGTCAAAGTTTACTCAATGATGAGTCTGCGGCGAACCGTTCGGGACATCACTACCTGTCAGCCAAGAAAAACTATTTTATTATGACATTGTGTCCCACAGACACACACAACATAAATTTGTGGTGAGCTTTCATATGTAATGATGCTAATATGGCATTGTAATTCTCATCCTTGTTACAATGCATTTTCTAAGATGATAAGGTGACACATAACAAGCACCTGAAATAGATCATGTCTGCCAACAGTCTGTTTTTGCTGGCCAAATCCAAAAGCATCCAAAGCATTGAGAGTCTCCGGGACTTAACCAACAATAATTAGGACACTTATGGTAAACGGTCCCCCCATTCCCTCATTACACACACTCTACTACATGGCTTACAGTAGCCCAGGTGCAAGTCTGCAAATACTTGGTCCTTCTTCTCATTATCTGATTGTGAAATTGGGGGCAATTTATGTACTAATGGGCCATGGGTTTCCAATTCCACAATGCCCACATCCTGTATCTCTGTATTAGTCATAGGACATGGAGTACATTGGTCATGGGTACCCTACCCTCCACAAATGCAATGTATTACAATACGGGACCCCAGTTTTTTGGTCCCAAGAGCCATATTAATTTGATGTGACAAGAGATATCCAATGCCTTATATAAATTGGGGTCCAGGGATTTTGTATAATTCCCATCTTAAATATCTGTGTGCTTCTTGAGACTGATGGGAATTATATTCCAGGGCTACAGCCACATCTCAATGCTTCCAAAATTCATTCTGCCCCCTCTTATCAATGATATGTAAGGTCAGGTACAAAGGAGAGTGAGACACCATATTTCCCTCTGTCTAGCTTCTTGTCCGGCCTTTGATAAGTCATGTTTTGTCCCAATGAAATCCAGGCCCAGTGTTCGGCAGTGTCACATCACAACGAGCAATGCAGTAAATCCATATTGCATGGGGTGATATGGTACTGTACAACAAGGTGTTTGAAAACATAACCTCTTCTTTGAAGTAACAGGCAAGTTATGTAGTTATAGCTATATTTCAAATATATAGGCCTCAGCTGCATATTGTTAGAAGAGCTTTTCAAAAGATATTTCAAAAATGTTTTCAAATATTAAAATATCAAAAATATACAATAAATTAAAAAAAATATCAATATGTAAAAACATTTAAAAATATTACAATATTTTTTCAAAATATGAAATCATCTTAAAAGTTTATTCAAAAATATAAAATCGGGGGTATAGATGGAAACATTACTGTTCTGCATCACCTGCACATCTGGACTTTAAAATATTAAAGGACCACTCTAGGCACCCAGACCACTTCAGCTTAATGAAGTGGTCTGGGTGCCTGGTCCAGCTAGGGTTAACCCTTTTTTTTTTTCTAAACATAGCAGTTTTAGAGAAACTGCTATGTTTATAAATAGGTTAATCCAGCCTCTAAAGCCTCTAGTGCCTGTCTCATTGACAGCCGCTAGAGGTGTTTGCGTGCTTCTTACTGTGAAAATCACAGTGAGAAGACGCAAGCGTCCATAAGAAAGCATTATGAATGCTTTCCTATGAGACTGGCTGAATGCGCGCGCAGCTCCTGCCGCGCATGCGCGTTCAGCCGAAGAGGAGGAGAGGAGGAGGAGAGCTCCCCGCCCGGCGCTGGAGAAAGGTAAGATTTTAACCCCTTCCTCTCCCCAGAGCCCGGCGGGAGGGGGACCCTGAGGGTGGGGGCACCCTCAGGGCACTATAGTGCCAGGAAAACAAATATGTTTTCCTGGCACTATAGTGGTCCTTTAATGTGTGGCACAGAAATCATGTTTCTACAGCTATCCCAGAATTCCCAGCTTGACATGTAAATAAGCACAGACAGGCATTGTGTTTCAGATTTCACACTGCATTTCTTCAAGTACCCTTAGCTAAGGTTAACTATTTTAAACACAGCATTTTTAACACCGCTTTTTTATTCAAGTGACACTACGGACACCAAAACAATTTCAACTAAACAACTTCATCTAAATGATGTTGTTATGGTGCCAAGGGCCCCTGGAGGCACTCTTATCTCAAGAGGTTAAACCATTCCAATCCCCTGCAGGCGGCATCCAGCTTCTGAATTTTCAATTGGTGACTCCTAATTCAGTAAATTGGCTTGGAAAACAACATACCTTTTCCAAACTAGTTTAGTGAATATGGTGTCACATGACCGTTCTCAGCCAATGAGCAGCACCCTTTGTTTCCTGAATTGGAAATTTCTGAAGCTGCCGGTGGGGGGAAGTGGACATCTCTGCTGGATGCAATTTTAGTGTTAAACTGTTCAAGAATGGTTTTGCCCCTTAAGATAAAAGTGTCTCCAGGGGCCTCCTGGAACCATAACAACTTAATTTAGATTGAGTTGTTTTGGTGCCTGAAGTGTCCCTTTAATCATCCATAGTTGTAAGTGAACAGGAAAGTCTGCGCCCAATGTCCAGTTTGAATTATGCAGTTGACGCACAACAGTAATTTTTCTATCTGCACCAATTGTGGGGAGTTGTATTGGGAGGGGGGGGGTCTCTCCACAAATTATTTAGCACATATTTATCTTTTAGATTACAAAAGCAGCAATATAGTATTGTACTTTGGCAGTGATTATTATAAAGCAGCAACATATTAAACAGAAATAATTGACAGACTACATACCATTAAACTATTAGTATTTCAGACATACCGTAGGGGTCATCCTCTCTTTTTTTATATATAGTATGACACAGATGCAAATACAATGCATGTAGTATGTTTGAGCAATTAGCATTTACAAAGTGTTACGGTACATAGTTTGATTAATGTGCTTGCGGTGACTGTCCACCTATGCATTTTGGTTTGCAAATCAAGTTGCATCAATGATATAATGTGTATCCAAGTGGTTTGTCAGGTTCTTTACATGTTTTCTGCATGGCATATACTTTGAGGAGCATGCAGTGCTGAAACTGTGTGTGTTGTTTGTTCATCAATACATGGATTATTGAGCATTTATTATTGGTGGTCTTACTGCATTTAGAGAAACTAGTTAAACAGACATATATGTGTGGAAAAAAGTATCTGTGTTTAAAAAAAAAAAGAAATTCAGAGAAGTTACAAGTGGGAAATATTTGTAAATAATCTGTTTCAATTGAAATTACATGTACATGAGGACGTATAAGATATGTAAATAGACTGAGTATGAAGACAGAGATATTGCTGTAGAGTTGTGTTTTTACACATCTTACAAAAGTGATTACACCCCTCACATATTTGTAAATATTTTATATCTTTTCATGTGACAACACTGAAAAAAAAGGGCACTCTGCTACAATGCAAGCAGTAAGTGTACAGCCTGTATAACAGTGTGAATTTGCTATCCCCTCAAAATAACTCAACACACAGCCATTGATGTCTAAACTGTTGGCAACAAAAGTGAGTACGCCCCTAAGTGGAAATGTCCAAATTGGGCCCAAAGTGTCAATATTTTGTGTGACCCTCCATTATTTTCCAGCAATGCCTTAAACCTCATGGACATGGAGTTCACCAGAGCTTCACAGGTTGCCACTGGAGTCCTCTTCCACGCCTCCATGACGACATCACGGAGCTAGTGGATGTTAGAGACCTTGAGCTCCCTCACCTTACATTTGAGGATGCCCCACAGATGCTCAATAGGGTTTAGGTCTGGAGACATGCTTGGCCAGTCCATCACCTTTACCTTCAGCTTCTTTAGCAAGACAGTGGTCATCTTGGAGGTGTGTTTGGGGTCATTATCATGTTGGAATACTGCCTGCGGCCCAATCAGAAGGGAGGGGATCATGCTCTGCTTCACTATGTCACAGTACATGTTGGCATTCATGGTTCTCTCAATGAACTGTAGCTCCCCAGTGCCGGCAGCACTCATGCAGGCCCAGACCATGACACTCCCACCACCATGCTTGACTGTAGGCAAGACACACTTGTCTTTGTACTCCTCACCTGGTTGCTGCCACACACGTTTGACACCATCTGAACAAAATAAGTTTATCTTGGTCTCATCGGACCACGGGACATGGTTCCAGTAATCCATGTCCTTAGTCTGCAGGTCTTCAGCAAACTGTTTGCGGGCTTTCTTGTGCATCCTTTTTAGAAGCGGTTTCCTTCTGGGACAACAGCCATGCAAACCAATATGATGCAGTGTGCGGCGTATGGTCTGAGCACTGACAGGCTGACCCCCACCCCTTCTCTGCAATGCTGGTGGCACTCATACGTCTATTTCCCAAAGACAACTTCTGGAAATGATGCTGAGCACGTGCACTTAACTTCTTTGGTCGACCATGGCGAGACTTGTCCTGAGTGAAACCTGTAATGTGACACCGCTTTATGGTCTTGCCCACCCTGCTGCAGCTCAGTTTCAGAGTCTTATCAATCTTCTTATAGCCTAGGCCATCGTTATGTAGAGCAACAATTCTGTTTTTCAGACCCCTAGAGAGTTCTTTGCCATGTTGAACTTCCAGTGACCAGTATGAGAGAGTGTGAGAGCGATAACACCAAATTTAACACACCTGCTCCCCATTCACACCTGAGACCTTGTAACACTAACGAGTCACATGACATCGGAGAGGAAAAATGGCGAATTGGGCCCAATTTAGACATTTCCACTTAGGGGTGTACTCACTTTTGTTGCCAACAGTTTAGACATTAATAGCTGTGTGTTGAGTTATTTTGAGGGGACAGCAAATTTACACTGTTATACTACTTTACATTGTAGCAGAGTATCATTGCTTCAGTGTTGTCACATTAAAAGATATAATAAAATATTTTGTGAGGTACTGCATGTTCTAGAGATACAGTCATTTTGAAGCATGTTGCACACTGTTGGAACAAGTAGGGTATTTGCAGCTCACAGGGTGAATATAAACATTTTTAAACTGAAAGAATAAAGCTGCAAGAATACCTAGCAAGAGCAGCAGTAAAATTGTGTTATCTGTAAAAGTTGTAATAGGAAGTTTCCATGGTGGATGTTTGTATACACTGATGGCTGTGAGTGATGTGTGTTGCTCTCCATGGAGACGCTGAACTTTCCCCTTAGAGATGCATTGATTGAGGAGATGCTGACTGGCCAAGCCTATGTTATTATAAGGAGAGAGAATGGTTAATTGAGTGCTAATATTATATTGATATGGGGTTCTATATATAAAATGAGTGGGAAATAACGTAGTGGTATGACCATGCTGACATTCTTTTTGTTTTGGAGTGTCTCCATATAGGGTGAAGCAAGTGGTCACTGATGTCTAATCAAGAAATTGGGTCTTTCATTTGTGGAGTATTGTAGGCCTCAATTTAATATTTTTTGGACAAACTCTTCAAATTATTTCATATTTTTGGACAAACTTTTCAAATTATGTAATGTTTTTGACAATATTTTAGGATGGTATGCTATATAAATATATATTTTACATACAATATATATTTGATGTTTTAATATTTTGAATAAATCATTTTCAAACTTTTTCCACAAATATTAAAAAATTTCAAAAGCTCATCCAAATATTAAAACATGTGAAAAGCGCATCCAAAAATATTAAATAAGGCCATATACATATTTTTTTGTATATTAATGTTTTGTAAGTGTAATTCTTCACCTGAAATGTAACATATTGCTGTTGATGTAGTTCCTAAGCTGTTTCAAAGAGAGGCCTGTGATTGGACCAATTGACAGCTTAGAGCGCATGCGTACTCTCCAAACCTGTGAGGGTAGGTGCTCTGCCTGCAAGGGGAATATTTTAATGTCTGTTGGCAGCATTAGGCAGCCCGAACAGAGTTCTTGACTACTAATGTCAAATATGCTGGGGTGCAATTTGCACCCAGCTCCCAATTACAAAGATCTCTGGATGTGTTTCAAGCAGAAACACTGCACATACATACTCCTACCACCATGACCACTTACGTTCCCTGAAGTAACCCTTCAAGCTACATATCTATTTATATATTTTTATAATGTGTAAAAAATCAAATCCTGCTTCTGTGTGCTAGCAAACTGTAAAAAAAAAAGCAAGGAGGGGAACAAAGAGCGAGAATTAAAAGGAAGTGAACAAGAAATTGTTAGTGCAGATCGAGAAAGCGCAAGGGAAAGGTACAGACTACAGTGATGGGGATCAGACATCTCCTATAAATATTAGCGTCAATGTTTGGTGGGACCAGTGCCAGTACTTGAGATATGAGGTTAGCAACAGTGATTGATTATTGGGAACTCAGAAGGTCAGTCTTTTTATTTTAAATTCAAGCTTGATTTGCTGAAATTCTAAATTGCATATTTAATACTAAGCCTACAAAACATAGATACTATTTAAGCTGGTAAGACCTGCACATGACTAATTGGAATGCTTTCTACGTTCTGATCTGAGTAATGATATCTTGTATTTTCCTAGCCATCCTTGGAATGCACACACTGATGAGTAACCAGCAGTACTATCAAGCACTCGCTAGCAGTACTATCGTCAACAAAGAGGGTCTAAATAGTAAGTCTTAAACTGAACGTTAAGCATTTTTTTACAGACTGTACATGGTGTTTCATAGATGTCTATGTATATATTGTTAAGTGTTTCTTGTGTGATATAGAAGGTAAACATAGATTTTCAGGGGACACATATAACATTACATACCAATGTTAAAAAAGGACCGCATGGAAAAATATGTATTTAAAGTGACCGTAATGTTTAAACTGAAATCATGTTTATGTAAAATAGCGCTCGAAGAGATTGGGAAGTATATATATATTTATATAACAAAGCTAAGGAACGTGCCTATATTTAGTTTGAATGCTGAAGAAAGGCTATATTTTATGGAAGTTCCCATCTAATCAGCGACAGTTGTAAAATAAAATACATATGCCAGAGCCACATTAGGTAATCACAACATTTTCTAGGGGCGACTATTTTTAAAAAAAATTTTTCAGTGCAAGACTAGGATTGTATAGGAACACAAACCCACGGTGAAATTTGTCCCAGTTAAAACATTTTTTTCCCTAAACAATGGGACAATGGTTCTGCCACACTCCAAACAGCACATAGCAGACCAATCTAAAAACTAATTGAAGCAATTATTGACCACTTAGGCCTTGGGCAGAAGCAGCCAAATCTCTCCCTCCAACAATATTCAGTAAATATGCATATCTATCCAGAGGGACCCCATTGATCCCTTGGGTCACTATGTAGCTATTACACTCATTTTTATATACTGTATGGAATGAGTAGATGCTGCCTACTGGTTAATTTTGCATCACTTGTATCATTGTCAAATAACCTACTCCTCCAATCCACCAATGGCTATTTAGTGAGCAAAGGGATCAACTGGGGCTCTGACACTTCATTAATCTCTTTAAATAACACATTAAGACTTCCCTGTTTGTGGGGCACAATTTGTTTAATCACAGGTCACCTTTGGTTATATGGAGTTTGTAAGCATTATCTCAGAATGTATTTAAATGACCCTCCAGACCACCAAAGCACTTTAGCTTGTTGAAATTCTTTGCGTGTCCTCTTTTTTATTTTACAAAAAGTGCAAAATCTTATTGAAATTGGCACTTTTATAATTTTTTTAATAACCTTTAGTTTAGAGCAGATTTAGACATTATGTGTTATTTTATTATATTTACAATGCACTGATCATTATAAGATCTGCCCCTCTCACCCCCCACATTATTGTTATTACATTTACTGTGCACTGGTCCTTTGAAGAGTAATTTTTCCCTTTCCTGTAGATTCGTATGGCTACTTATAGTGGTGTTTTTAGCAGGAGGTAAATTGTGTTAACAGTAATGATATATTTGTTTTTGGCCTTTGTATGCATCATATAAACTCCAAGCCAGATAAAAAAAAACTATTTATAATGGATTATTTAGAGTAATGTGTTAAAACTACTAGACACAATTCGTCTTTTTTTTTCTTAGGTGTTATCAAACCAACACAATATAAGCCGGTCCCTGATGAAGAACCTAATTCAACTGATGTAGAAGATACACTGGAACGGGTTCAGAACAATGATCCAGATTTGGAAGAGGTTAATCTTAATAACATTAAAGTAAGTGGCCATGCTCTTTTTGTAAATGCTATATATTTTATTTCTTAATGTGGTTGACAACATATGAAGGGTGCTCCCCGTGAAGAAAATGGTCAACATCTTGGACCTCGGTTCCTCCATCTCGAAAGGCTGCCTTCAGTGGTTGAAACTGTTTTCTACAATCCTACGATCAGGCAGGAAGAAGTGTCTAAGGATACCAACATCCTGCATGTGGCATAATGAGCAATGTGCTTAGGCACCAATTCCTGCCACCTAAATCTGCTCGTATTCCTTTATAACGTGTGCCCATCTCAGACTAGGGAAAAAAAGGTCTCCATGCATGAAATACAACTGTGATTTAAAGCAGAAAGCTGAGCAAGTAGATTCAATGCCTGTTTGCTAGGTATCCACAGACACCTCTGCCCAGTCCTTGTCTCCCTATAGGTGTTTGAAAAATCATGTGCCTTAGGACTGGGAGTACCTTTTCCTTACTTCTCCTCATCCAATATGTACCTCGTTGGTACTTTGCGTGATTTGTCTTTTTATTGGAATTACTTATGGGACCTTATTATTTTTTTGGCACAATGGGTTAGTTTTAATGTAGCTTTATAGCTTGATTTCCTGCAAGAAGAGTTTTCTTTTCGCTTATGTCTCGATGTGGTGATGGTGTTTTTCTGTTTTGACACACAGAACAGTCCTACTTTTTCTCTGCTCTGTCTCTATTACAGTTTTAAATGGACACATTCGAAACACAAATCAGTTTTAGCATTATGAAGTGGTTTTGGTGTCTAGATCATGCCCCTGTAGTTTTACTGCACAATTATCCGCAATTTAGGATTTACATCTCTTTGTTTATGCAGCCCTAGCCTCACCCCTCATGTCTGAGACTCACACAATCTCCCTACACACTTCCTGTAAGAGAGTTTCTTTTTTTAGCTTCCCTTATTGCACAGTGTGTTTAATTTAGGATTTCTTATCTCCTCTTCTGTTAATAGCCTGCTGTGGCCTGCAACAGCCTCCTGATTAAAGTTGAATTAAGAGCAGAGAAAAGTTTGATTAGCAGAGTATGAGATAACAACTTCTAAAATAAACACACTGTGCTAGTAGATCCAATTGAAAATGAAACCAATTTTTTTTTAAATGAAAACTGTATGAGTCTCAGCCAGGGGAGGTGTAGCTGAGACTTCATAAACAAAGTGAATTAACTCCTAAATGGCAGATACTTCAGAGTGATACTGCAGGGGCATGATCTATACACCAAAACAACTTCATTAAACTGAAGCTGTTTTGGTACTTAGAGTATCTCTTGATTTTCTTACAAAGGTTCCTAACAGTCAGACATTTTAACTAAGTAACCTCCAAGTGCTTCTGAACATGTTTTTTTGCATCTCCTTTTTTGTTTACACCATTTCTCCTCTCCTGTATGTGGAGGTCTGTTTCTTGCAGAACAATATAAGGTCTTTTCTTTCTTGCCATTTATTGTGCATTGAATGTATGCTGCATGTCAGCCTTATCCTCTCATCTGTTACATCTGTTTGACCTTATCCAATTGGTGTTTCACCCATAATGTGGTTCTGCCTGCTTCTCATTAACACTTAAGGTGTTTGGAAATTAATTCATGGTTATAAGTTAATTGCTTTCCCGCTCTCCTGAAAGGGTATAGATGCCTGTGTGTCAAGCAATAATAATTAGATAGGTAGAAAGTTTGTTCGTGCTGTATGATTATATATAACTACGTGTCTCTACCGTGCTATTTTTGTTTCACAAATTATTTTATACACAGCTACCAGTGCATATAAGCCTTGCATTCTAGAATGAATGATATGTGATGTATGTGTTTCTTTTATCTTTTAATTCTATATTTCATCATTAGAACATACCTATAGTAACATTAAAGGCTTACGCAGAAGCAATGAAAAAAAATACATACGTGAAGAAGTTAAGCGTAGTAGGAACCCGAAGCAATGATCCTGTTGCCTTTGTGAGTAATATTAGTAAAGAGTTTAACTAAATGTTTGTCTTTATGAAACTGAAAAAAAGTATATATTTTTTGAAAGTTAACATATTTGTAAAACATTTTATTTAAGAAATACAGAAGAGTAATGGAATTCAATGTAGTAGTTTTATTTTGGTATATGATTAAAGGAACATTATAGGGTAAGGAACACATATATTCCTGACCCTATAGTGTTAAAAACACCATTTAGCCCCACTGGCACCCATGCCCCACTAAATATAGTAAAATCTTGCCTTTATTGCAGTTTGTTGCTGTTTGCTCGGCCTCTGATCTGCCTGCTTGGCTGACATCATCAGAAGTGTTGCTCTGAGCCAATCACAATGCTTTCCGATATGATTGGCTGAGCTTGTCTAGTAGGCAGATCAGGGGCAGAGACAGCACAAGTCAAACACAGCTGGGCAATCAGCATCTCCTCATGGAGATGCATTGACTTAATGCATCCCTATGAGGAAAGTTCAATGTCTACATGAGGGTGTAGAGGGTGGTGACACTGAATGTCAGTGATGCACAGTGTGCAGCACTGCCCCAGGAAACACCTCTAGAAAGTACTAAAGAGGGGCCTGTGGAGATATCCCTAGGCTGTAATGTAAATACTGCATTTTCTGTGAAAAAAAACTGTGTCTACTGCAAAAAGCCTGAAGGGAATGATTATACTTGTTACAGTTAAAGTGAGAAATCAGTTAATGTGCACATTAATGAGTCACAAACCGGCTCAGGTAGTTTCACTTTATACACAGTGTGTATATCCAGGTGGGTTGATGGATTTTACTCAAATGAAGAGTTGCAAGGAATATAACAACCAATTAAGATAAAATCACAAATTCATCAACCCACCTGGATGTACACACTGTGTATAAAGTGATACTACCTGAGCCAGTTTGGGACATAAACAGGCTCTAATAAATGTGAGTTTGACCATATAGAGATTTTATTGGTCTGATTCCTGTTACAGTATTATCCTATGAGTTCTTCATTTTATATTACATAGGAATACCTGTGGTTCTCACCTCCAAATTTGGAGAAGAAATTTTATTACATAAAGGTATATCCACATGCACCTTTTTTGCACATATAGGGTGATGTGAATAGCTCTGGGAGTTAGAGATATTTTTAGATTGCTGGCGGAGGTGTAACTCTTCCTCTCCTAGTGAAGGAGGGTGTAACTAGACAATATCCTATCTACAAGCCATGGAGTTACTCCTGTTAGCTCATATAATTTTTGCAAGTGTAGTGCACAGTGTTGTCAAGAGAATCCAAATACACTCTTTCTTCGGCTCCTGAAATTCTAAATGTTAATGAGAATATTGGATGAAATATCTCTCCAATGTAATCCACTGGTTGTCCACACATTGCATACATAAGTGATACATTAGTGATATGCAGTGCATTTATTCAATGTATTGCACAACATTATAATGCTTAGATTGTTAATATGCTCTAAAAGGACATACATAGCTTGAATTGGTGCTTAATTTGATGAAGTATAAAATGTACTCTGGTGTGATAGCCAAGCTCCTGAGCCTTATACCAGCTTATATGTTTTAAGCGTGGTAATTTACAAGAGCTCTTAAAATTCCAAAGCAATCCAAAAATATCAAAAGACAAAGTTGGAGCTGCTTTGTCTTTTGGGCAAAGGTGGACATAAGTTGATAAAAGACAGAGCCCCGCTGTCAACTTTTATCCAATCCCAGCAGCTATCACAAATGACGGCTGTGAGATTCAGGCATCAATTTGTGAGGGCTCCCGTGTGATCCTCTATAGACCTCAGTGATGTACTCTCACACATGTGCAAGGGTACAGAAATTACACAGCTCTGCCAGATTTAGCACCAGAGACAGTGGAGGCTGTGAGGGACAGATTCAGGTATGTAAAACCTCCTTCATCTATAACTTGTGGCCACTGAACCCTAACTAGAGATATGACCTTCAGGAGTCTTTGCAAATTATCCAAAGACCTCTGAAAGGGGCTGACCCACTTTAAGAAAGGGCCTTTGCAAGGTAAAGGTGAATGACCTGACCATAGTATACAGGAAGAACTGCTTAGTAAACATTGTCTTTTCATAACTCTATTTCTAGTGTAACTGTATGTCTCCAGTCCTGTGCCCTTGCTGTGTACTGATTTAGGGCTTCTTCCGTGTTTAAGGCTTTGGCAGACATGCTGAAGGTCAACAGCTCATTAAAAAGCTTAAATGTGGAGTCCAATTTCATTAGCGGAACAGGCATACTTGCTCTTGTTGAAGCCCTCCAATATAATTCATCTCTAGTTGAACTGAAGATAGATAATCAGGTAAGTGCATAATCCAGACAGCTGCAATGGTGATGGAGTCACTAGCAGTGATACATGCATACATACAGAGAAATACATACACACACAGACAGTCACAATGACATACTTACATCTGTTCAACCTGGTCCCTGGGTGCATGCTGTCCGACTCTGTGGAGTCCCGTCCCGCAGCCCAGCCCCATCACTGGGCGCCAGCCGCGCTGGGTGGTACACAGGGAGCAGGGATATGATGTAATTCATATCACCGCTCCCTCCACACAGCCTGCGGCAGACACCAGGGTAGGAGGCCGGGCAGGTGGTTGAAGGCTGGGCTCCGCGGTCAGTGCGCTTACCTCCTGCCGGTCAGCCTGACATTGCACTCCCAGGGCCGGTCTGCCCTAAGGCGGCCACCTGGGCCACCTTATGGTAGCGCCGGTCCTGCATGCACCCTGTCACCCCTAACCTGTCATCCTGCCACACACCCTGTCACATATTTCCTTACACTCACATACAGTCACCCACCTACTCACAGTGACTCCGCCAACTGATTAACATATATATACACCAATCCAGCCCGACTTGTCTTATCTTACTCATTATCCATTTCCCTGTTCACGTACCTCTGTCCTAGCCACATACACCTACCAACCTGCCTAGTCACTCAGTTCTCCACAGCAGAAATTCAGAGAATCCAGAAAATAGGAACTCATATGTAGGAAAAGTACTGTAACATGTAAATAGTGGATCTCCCTCCAAGTGAATTGAGCTGGTTTTTTTTTTTTGGGTTTTTTTTTACATGGACTTATGCTTTTTGTTATAATACATATGTGTATTTTTTAATAGAGTCAGCCTCTTGGGAATAAGGTAGAAATGGAAATTGCAAATATGTTGGAAAAAAATTCATCCCTTTTGAAGTTTGGCTATCATTTTACACAACAAGGCCCCAGGATTCGAGCTTCAAATGCAATGATGAACAATAATGATCTTGGTAAGTTAAAACATAAATTAACACAAACCCAGGAGTTTTTCTTTTGGAATGTATTTGTTGGTAGCTATTTTTCTATGAAAAAAATATACTAATTATAATTCTTCCTTCAGTATACTTTAATGGACAACTTTATAACAATTATATTATGTATATATACATTTATTCCACATGTAATATTGGTCTTTGATCTTAAATGAAGAGATCCATATGAAGTATGTTTTAGGTATTTTTCTCAGTTTTCTTTTTTTTTATCGAACACTTGAGAGACAACTGTCTCATTCAAAAGCTTTAGCTTTAAATGAGACAGTTGCCTTACCCTGCTTTTTTCTGCAGGGTCATAAAAGCAGGTACATATATTTATTTCTATATTAACCTGCTTCTTCTTTCTTATGCTTTCCACACACACCTCAGGAAGGACATTGATTGAACCAATCAGTGTCCTATCCCTGGGAATGCTGGAAAAGTGCATTGGGCATGCCTGACAGATTTATGTGCAGTTGCAAGATCTCTTCACCTTGCAAGATCCTGACAGGAGAGAAGAGACGGAGTCTGATCAGTGTGATCAAGCAAAGCAGGCTCTGGTGTCAGGTTTCTTTCTTCTGCTTCTGAACAATGCCCTGTTTCTTTCATTAGTGGATTGGTCTGAAACTAAGGTGGGTATGTAAGAGGTAGAGGGTTGGATGCTGAAGAAACTCCCCTAACAGAAAGGCCTACTCAATAATTCAATCTGACCAATTTTATAGTACATTGATAAATGTTTATTACATACTTTTCAAAGTATTTCTTGTTTTTTTTTATGATTTGCATATTTGTTTAAAAGTGTTTGCTTGCTGGTTTAAACAATTATTGTCAGGTGATGCATGTCCCTTTAAGTGCTTTCTTTTTGTGTGTTTTGAATAAAACAAGTTAAAGGAAAGCACGTGAAAAGTTCTACATTAATCTGCTGGCCTTTATTAGTGAACATAAAAAATATCCATATACTGCAGGGCATATACATGCATTATCAAGGTCACTGAAGAGGGGCCTGTTTTTTGTCAAATTGTTCATAAGCAGTTTGTCAAAAAACAAAACAAAACCAGGAAATGGACCACATTGAATCATAGCACTATAACCACTGCATTGAACTGCATTTGTTAAAGTGCCTAATTAGGGATCCATAGATTAACAGCAATATCGCTGCCACATTTTAATTAAGCTTTTTTACAAGACGAGACTTCATGAGATACTAAAAATACATTAGAATGTTGAATTTGGTGATATTATCATGGAAAAGATTGTAATATGTTACATAAGTCCCTGTGTAATTTTTTGCAGACTTTTGTTTTAATTTAATAAGCTTGTTAAATGATTCAATACTGTCAGGAAACCTTTCCAAGGGATTTATCTATAAAAATTCACATAGATTTCAATGGTGACTTCTATAGATAAATCATTTTGAAAGCTTAATAAATTGAGACCTTAAATAAAGTGTTAGTAATAGAAATCTGCATTTCTAACACTATAGTTGCCTCTGCCTCCCCATCCCTTGCGTCCCCCCTCCCCAGCATGGAAAGGGTTAAAAACCCTTTATCTACTTACCTGATACCAGTGCCAATGTCCCTTACCACTGGACTGGTGTTCCGCCTCCTCTGATGTCATCCGACGGCGGGATCCTCCCTATAGGAAAGCATTGAATCAGTGCTTTCATATGGGGAATTTACTGAATCTGGGTGTCCTTGTGGAGAGCGTGAGGACGTCCAGCGTCAGTAAGACGACTAAAAGTCACCTAGCAAGCAGGAAGCGCCTCTAGTGGTTGTCTGGTAGACAGCCACTAGAGCCTGTCTTAGCACTGCAATGTTTGCAGCTGCAAAGCTAATGCAACAAGGACACTGCACCCAGACCACTTCAATGAGATGAAGTGGTCTGGGAGCCTATAGTGTCCCTTTAATTTGAATCTGATGAATTTAGACTCATAATGAAGAAGAACTCCCTTCTTGGGGTTTTCAAAACCCGTTATTTACTTACCTTATCCAGCATCGATGTCCACTCCGCACCCATGGACGTCCCGCGATGAGCAAGCGCTAATGCACATGCACGGCAAATTAACCAATGCTTTCCTATAGGGAAAATCTGACTCTGGAGTCCCTCATGAAGAGTGTGAGGACGTCCAGCGTCAGATAATGGACCAAAGATCTGTTTGGATGCAGGAAACGCCTCAAGTGGCTGTCTAGGAGACTTTCTCTGGCACTAAGGGCAAAAGCGACACTGCACCCAGACCACTTCAATTAGCTGAAGTGGTCTGGGTGACTATAGTGTCCCTTTAAGCCCCCTCTGATTTTTAATATTGCGTATCACTTAAGGCATTCTATCGGATGCATTTTAGGGTAAGGTAGGTTTGATCGAAAAAACAAATGTTCCTTTTTAAAATTTTATTGCAAATTGTAAAAGTTGGTTCTGACTTGCATCTTGTTTACAGCACGTATGCATAGAAGTGATGGGCCGTGGCATAACATTCCTGCTCTGGACATGGAGGATGTATAAGTATAGACAGAACTTCTATACATTTCTCTTGGCATCACTTCTCCATTACCTGTGCCACAGGCAGTGCTCTATGCTGCCACCTTCTGTTTTTTCAATGCAGTTTTCTATAATCTTGCTTTCTTTATATCCACCATGGTTTTATTTCCCAGAATGCCATTTTTCTTGCTCATTTCTTCTTTTTTTGTAATAATTAGATTTTACTGCATGGATTGTGCACCAATCATTATAAAAACTTCGGAAAACAAGGAAACACAAAGAGCCCTCAGCCAAAGTCATACATAAAAATTATATGATCTGTTTTGCAGTAATCCTAAGGGGATATATTGGAAAATCCTATTTTAAAAAACAAGTGAGGATAACATAATACATTAACTTAATATCAGCAGACTTTTTTTATTAGATTTCATACAATGCAGCTTCTGAATCGCATTGCTTGAAAGCGTATTGCAAATTGGTAGATTATCAATCTCACATTTCCCATTTTATATAGCACTTAGTAAGTAAAGTAATTAAAAAAAAATACAAGGCTAAAATATATTAGGAGATTACAAAAATGATACACAGAATAGCAACAGGATAAAATCAAAATTTCATGGTTGTGAGATAATTAGATTAAATGGACAATATAGTCACCAGAACAACTACAGCGTATTGTATTTGTTTTGGTGAGTATAATCATTCCCTTCAGACTTTTTGCAATAAACACTGTCTTTACATTACAGCCTAGGGATACCTTTTACCTGCCACAACTGGCCACGATGTTTACATTACAGCCTAGGGATACCCTTAACTGGCCACTCCTCAGATGGCTACTAGAGGTGCTTCCTGGGGCAGTGCTGCAGCACTGGCATTCAGTGTCTCCACCCTTTGCATTAAGACACTGAACTTTCTACATAGAGATACATTGATTCAATACATCTCTACATGGAGATGCTGATTGGCATAGGCTGTGTTTGGCTTGTGCTGGTTCTGCCCCTGATTTTCCTTTGAAAAAGCATTGTGATTGGCTCAGAACAGCACTTCTGATTATGTCAGCCAAGCAGGTGGATCAGTGACAGAGTCAGCAGCTGCAGAATTGAACAAAAGTAAGATTTTACTATAGTTAGGGAGGCAAGGGGGAGGCAAGGGGGAGCCAGGGGGGCTAGATGGTGGCTTTAACACTATAGGGTCAGGAATTCATGTTTGTGTTCATAGCCCTATAGTGTTCCTTTAACTGTAAACATTTGATGCAGAAATTGAAGAGCCCTCTTCTCAACAGCTATGTATGCTTGGCATGCGTAAGGAAATAGCACAGTTTACTGGAATAACTATACAGTGTAATATCCATAGTGTCAGTATTGCTCTGTTGCTATCGGCTGCAGAAAGTCACTACTGGCTACAAAGATTGCAGGGATATGTTTTAATTCGGAGGTGTTTAAAATGTTTTATTGAGTACATTATAGTAGATTAATCACTGATATCTGTATTTTTTTCCCCACAGTGAGGAAAAAGAGGCTGGCCGACTTGGTTGGGCCAATCTATCCCAAGTGCCGGAGTGGAGTGTAAAGCCGCGGTGAGGACTGTGCCTTATGGCAGGACCCCCTTTCATTGTTTGTTTCAGAAAGTGGAATCGTCAAAGAAGAGCAAGAACGTAGCACCTGTGCCATACCTCAGTTGTGTTTGACATTATGCATCAAATGGATCATCACAATGACAACTATGACACAATATCCATACAACTATTGTTTTTCTTGTTATTGTTTTTTTTTCCCCAGACATACAAGTCATACAACTGCTTTGGGAAATGTAACCACTTTGATCTCTGTGCCCTCAGATTTGTTTTGTAGGTAATCCTAGCTTCAGCGTATGTTTGATCAACACAAATGCTCTTCCTTCAAAAAAGGCCAGTGATTGTCACTTGATAATTACAAATGTCCTTTTTAATGTCCATGGCAGAATTAGCATTAAGGCTTGGCACCGGCTAGTTTAGGATTGTTCAGTTGGGTAGAAATGTTCCAGGTTGTACGAATACCAATATATTGAGTTTTTGTTTGTGCAGCATATGATTATTTCACATTTCATTCTTTTTTTAAACTAATCGTATTAGCCTAAGAAGTCGAAGCAGCTAGTTTTGCTTATTTGACACCTGCTCTCTATATTATGTTGCTCAGCCCAATTCCTTTTGATCAATATTTGAGAGAATTCCATTTCAGGGAACGTAAAACCTTTGTATTAGTAGAATTTGGTGGTATAAGTGATATTTGTGAATTAACAAATATAGATAGGTGAGTAAAGCACACAGTGCTAATTAGTGCAGGCTTTCCTCTGACCAGAGAGTCACTCCCAACCCCTTTTAAACATAAAACCAAAGTGAATAGAAAATATCTATAAACAATATCAGGGCGCCACAATCACTTTATAGTTATGAGCTTTCCGGATGTTCTCATAAATTGAGGAGAAAAAGAAACGATTAGAAAATAGTCATACAAAATTGATTGATTGATTAAAAATAAACAATAAAACACTTGCATTAGACAATGGCACGTTCTAATAAATGTGCAACAATTGCAATATTAACTTCAGTAGGCTTAGTCCCCCACTGGCTATCAGCCCTGTGGCACCCTGATACTGTTTGTAGATATATTCTGTTCACTTTGCTTTTATATTAGTCAATTATTCTGTTGATCAAAGCTGTTGTGAGCATAATTTTGCTTTGGTCCAATATATGCAATGTATTTAAAGCCTTTCAACAGAACACAGCACCATTTTTGTGATGTCATTTTTTTTCTTGCTGTTCTGTCACTAATGTACTAAGTATATTATTTAAGTCCATAATGTAGCACTGAACGTCATGTTACAGAAAATATATAATGGCCTACATCTTTTTGGTGACAATCACTAAATTAATGTATCCTGTTTTTATGGATTGTGAGTAAAGGTAATATGTGTATTTCCACAGATGAAAACCACCCTAAAATCTATAATAATATCTAATAAATTAGTCTGTTATACATGTTTCACATGCTTATAGTTACCATAAGATCAGCAGAGGGCAGCTTGTATTTTGAGAATTGAATTGCAGAATTGACACAAAAATAACAGATTTTACTGATTTTTGTTACTTTTGCCTAAATTCAGTAATCAGTCTGTTCTCAATAAATCTCCACTGTTTTATGTTAATAAATATAGTTAATAAACATAGTTCACAAACAGGTATTATATATATTTATATATATAGGCATCCAGATCATATTATGTCAATGAAGTGGTCTGGGTGCAGTGACCCTTTAGTTTTAATGCAATGTTTCAATTGCCGGGTTACACACAACTCTAATGGCTGCCTTCCTGACAGCCACCAGAAGTTCCCCTGTGTGAACTATGTCAAACTCGGATCTCAATCAAATGCTGCTCTTGGAGCATTGATTGGCGCAACACAGGTATTTGTTGCACATACACTCTAGCTTTCCAATGCTTCTCTATTGGGAAGCTTTGGATTGGCTGGGATGATCAATCTTGATGATCTTAACCATCGGAGGGGATGCGGTGACAACAGCACAGTGAGGGAGTAATGGTAGGTAAATAAATACCCTTTAATCCCTCTTGGGGGAATGAACACTTAAATAGGTAGGGTAAAACTATTGTGTTAGGAAAACATGTTTGTATTCCTAACCCAATAGTGTTACTGAAAGCCAGAATACCTTAACTTGTAAATTTTTTCTTTCATGTACTTCTCGAAGAGATCAGTCTGTTTCAAAATCAGATTATTTTCTATGGTTAATGGTTATTGATATACCCGCAGTTTTTATGCAGTAATGTTAAAGGTTTCAATAAATACCTATATATTTTACTTTCAAGAATTCACAATAATTATATCAGCTTCCAAGTCTAGAAATATAGGCATATCTTAAACAATTGTTAAATACGTTTTTGGTGTTCCTGTTCTTTGCTTAAAGGGACACTACAGGCACCAAAACAACTTAACCTAAATTAAGTTGTTGTGCTGCCATAACCTCGAGAATGGTTTAACCCCAAAGTTGCCTCCAGTGGCATCCGGCTTCTGAAATTTCAGGGGCACTGTTGATTGGCTGAGAGTGGTCGGCTAATGCTCTCAGCCATTCAGCGACTCCCAATTCACAAAACTGACTTGGAAAGAAACGTATCTATTACAATATTGATGACCAACATATTGTAACTGCCTCTCTCAATCATTGTTTTTACATATGTAAACAGATTTGCCAAGCTGAATCAGATAACTGTGGCCATGTCACTCTAAACCTACCTTGCTTTGATCTACTCCTCTTCTCTTCTTTTCTTATAATCAGTTCTTCTTCTCTTCGTTTTTTATCTTTTTCTCCTAAAATAGAGTAGTGACTTATGTATTTTTTATGTATTTTTCCTCCTGCTACATTTATCAAGCTCATTCACTTCCCCCATACACATTAATACTGTATTCTTGCAAATGTGCAAACCTGCAGCATTAACATGGGCTCCTGGTTGATTAAGCACCAGGAACTGAAGAAGAAGATGGCTTTGCCCATGGACAACAGCATAAGGTAAGTATAACTACCCTCACTGTACCCCAGGGCCATTGCACATCAACTGATGATGTCTCATTGGGTAGCTGTGCAAAATATGCAGAGACCCCAAGAGGTAACAGGGCAGCTTTAAAGGATGAAACTACTACTTGTGAAACAATGCATACTTTCCCAAAATCCATATACCTTCTAAGGTAGGGAGGGACATTTTTACTCTGTATTTATTTGACTTTAGTTTTCCACAATATTATTTTAGACCATCTCCAGTATCATCTAATGGTCAAAGTGTCTTGTGATACCAGAATGCCAAAATTAGACTTAGACACTTGTGTATTTATGATGTTATGCTTTGTTTTTTTAAATTTTATTTAATGTGTGAATGGTGCATATTTTAACTAATAAATGTTCATGTAGATTTTATAAAAGGCATCTAATATCACTAATAGCACATTAAACATAACAAATTTTATCAAGGCCACATTGTTTCATTTAAACAGCAATCATGAAAATGTCCTCTGATCTTCCCTTTATGAGGGATAGAGACTGATATCCAAACTATCTTAATAAACTATTCTTAACAAGTTTTCAACATGAACAGAATTGTTTACTAAAGTGAGAATTCAAGGTGAATTATTTAAGGTTAAATTTGCTTGAATTCTCACATTAGTAAATAACCCTGCAGGTGTTAATTAATGCGTTCATTCTATAAAATATTTCATTTTAAATCATTTTACTATTACAATAAACTATATAACTGACTATGCACATCATAAAGGATCCTGAATATTTCTCCGGCGGGGTACTCATCTAGCTAGTTATCTGTAATTCTCAAAGGCAAGAAAGAGTCAAAATTGATAAATTTTACTACCATCAAAATTATATTTCCAAAGGACTACAATCTAATAATAATGTTGTTTTTGCAATGATTACAAATAATAAATGATCAATTCCATTGCTGTGCAAAGATTCTTCTGGGGCGATGCAAAGTTGGGCATTTGTTGATTAGACTTCCATCATATTTAATGAGAAATTAGGAAATAAATAAATAAACCTTACAACTGCAAAATAGGAAAGTCTTAAAGGGACACTATACGCACCCAGACCACTTCAGCTCATTGAAGTGGTCTGGGTGCGGTGTCCCAGGTACCTTACCCTTGCAATGGTAATTACTGCAGTTTTTGCTAAACTGCAATAATTACCTTTGAGGGTTAACTTCACTTTTGGTGCCCTAACTGATGCTGGATGTCCTCACGCTATGCATGAGGACATTCAGCGTAGCCCAAAACCGGAAGTGAGGGGGTCACTTTAGGGAGCTATAGTACCAGGAAAACAACTGTTTTTTTTGGCACTATAGCTTCCTTTAAGCCACAGTTAATTAAAGGGACACTATAGTCATCAGAACAACTACAACTTATTGAATTTGTTCTGGTGAGTAGAATCATTACCTTCAGGCTTTTTGCTGTAAACACTGTCTTTTCAAAGAAAATGCAGTGTTTACATTACAGCCTAGTGATAACTTCACTGGCCACTCCTCAGATAGCTGTTAGAGATCCTTCCTAGGTCATGGCTGCCTAAAATGCATCCAAACATTCAGTATCCTCCTCCCTCAGCTTGCAGACACTGAACGTTCCTCATAGAGATTCATTGACTCAATTAATTTCTATGAGGAGATGCTGATTGGCCAGGGATGTGTTTGAATCATGCTGGCTCTGCCCCTGATCTGCCTCCTTGTTAGTATCAGCCAATCCTATGGGGAAGCATTGTGATTGGATCAGGCTACCACTTCTGATGGGCAAACAGCATGCAGAGTTACAGCTTCAGGCTTGAATACAGTGAGATTTTGCTATATTTATGGAGGCATAAGGGGCCCAGGGGGGCTAGATGGTGGTTTTAACACTATAGGGTCTGGAATACATGTTTGTGTTCCTGATCCTATAGTGATCCTTTAATGCTCTCTGAATTCCAGCAGTAACAAGAAGCTTCCTAAAAATATCTACACAAACACACTTGTCACCAACACTGCTTAAAGTGAAATTTTTACTTATCAGGATTTGTAATGTAACATTTACATATCTCTATAGTAATATATATATAAATTTTTACCGATGCCCTGATCATTGCCATTTCCAGAGACCGTGTCTCTGGAAGGTTCCAATGCATGCAGCAGACTCTGGCGAGCTGGAATTCTCCAATTGCGTGGAATAAAGAGGTAAGATTAGCCCCTCCTGGAGTGTAGCTTTGGGACACAATGGGGCTTGAAGGTAGGTCTTTGCCACGGGGCACTGTCATCCTCAGCCCCTGGCTCCTCCACGTTGCACATGAGGGAAACCCTGGAGACTTATCTGGGTCCCGAACACACGGAGCCTCAGGCACCATGCGGGCAGAGATTCTCTTTCAGAAGTTAGCACACAGAGCATCAAATGTCAGCAGCAGTGGATCCTCAAGCAGGCCTCGTGGGCCCAAATAAGGCTGGTACTGGGCTTTGGCAGAGGATCGGCTGCCTTCTCCACTACAAATCTCACATATGCCTCAAGACAGTCCAGCACGGTCTACAACTACCAGTACTTAGTCGGGAGTTTGTGAGTCTAGAGTTGAAACGGTTTTGCAGGATAATCAGTGTTATATCAGGCTTATTAGGAGTTCAAGCCATGTGCGACCTGCTCAGTTGGCTCTCAGGCCCCGCCCCCATCTGTCAGTAGTTTTATGCTGTGGCTGATCAGTGTGTATGTTCTAAACCAGGTTGACTCCTTACAATAGGGGGGCACCAGGGCACTCCTGACACACTGTAGTGGTAATGGTACGTAGAGAGTGTCTCTAAGAATTAAAGTAGCAGTTCTACACTTTACCTAAAACTGAGCAGTCAGCAATTCCCACATCCGACATTCCCTAAGGGGATTCCTGTTTGATCTGTAAGGCGACTTGGCTCAGCGGTAGAACTTGACCTAGAAGCAGAGTACTTGATATTCCCAAATTTTTGCAGATTAGAGAACCTGCCAAAGGTTATGTCTGGCTATTGAGGGAGTTTCTAAGAGAATAATTATTTGTGATTTAGGATTTTGTGCCAACTGCCAATTTTATTACTTAAATAACCTTGTAGAAGCCTTGCTTAAAAATAACAAACACAATGAGAATAATTATTTATTTGATGTAGAGAAAAAATGTCCTGTGCAAACATTAAAAACCTAGACAGATGAAAATCTCCCTTATATAAAATGCATCATTTAAGGAAACCAGATTTGTTTTTAAAAAAAAGTATGATTTAAGGAAAACAGATATTTTTCCAATATTCCACTACACACACACACACACATTACCAGCGGATACAACCGACCCAATTACTTTTTATTGTGAGATAATATTGCACACCTTTCATCATGAAATCTGCTAAAATCTCCATCTGACAATCACAATTGTTTACACTTTTAGGAAGGCAGAAAAGACTGAATGTTTGTTCAAAATAACAATACGGACTAGATTATTTTCACTTTGATGTCAGTACAATATATATGAGTGAATTTATTATTATTTATTAGTGAATTTGACCTCAGTCCGAAAGTAATAGTTTGATGTCGAAATAAAGGGGTTGTCAACATCAAAAGTACAGAGTGCCAGCACCTTTTTTAGATTAAAATAAAACATATATTAAAATAGTATATATCACAATATATAGTTTAAGAGAGTACCCGCATCTGTGTTATTGGTAAGAAAAGGACAGCATCAAAATATCTATTCCCCCAATAAAGTCCTGTGTGTAATACACATCTAGCATTCTAGCTCTTCTAATTTGGGGCCCCTCATCTCAGGGCAGCACCAGGCATCCATGTCCCTGCCTGCCTAAGATTAATGAGAGTAACACTCCATTGCAACAGCTGCAATTTGCATCTGCTATCATTTCTAGTAACCCTCACAATAACGACCTGAGGAAACAAAAACAGAGCATTTCAGTCTCTCTGGTATGTAGCTATTGGAGCAGGGGGTGTCAACTGCAAATAGTAGCTGCTGCCTAGGAGTGTAACTTCCACCAATTTTGGGCAGATTGCGCTACAATTGAAGCAACCCAAACTAAATGGAATCCTGTATTAATAAACATACATAACAATGTAGTGTGTATTATAGAGAGGCTCGCGAAAAGCTTAATTGTTGAGCTGAAAGATTGCTTAATCTGATCCTTAAAGGACCACTCTAGGCACCCAGACCACTTCAGCTTAATGAAGTGGTCTGGGTGCCAGGTCCTTCTAGGGTTAACCCATTTTTTTATAAACATAGCAGTTTCAGAGAAACTGCTATGTTTATTAATGGGTTAAGCCTTCCCCCTAATCGTCTAGTGGCTGTCTCATTGACAGCCACTAGAGCCGCTTGCGTGCTTTTCCCTGTGATTTTCACAGTGAGAGCACACAAGCGTCCATAGGAAAGCATTGTAAATGCTTTCCTATGTGACGGGCTGAATGCGCGCGCAGCTCTTGCCGCGCGTGCGCAATCAGCCCAGGAGGAGGAGAGAAGGAGGAGAGCTCCCCGCCCAGTGCTGGAAAAAGGTAAGTTTTTACCCCTTTCCTCTCCCCAGAGCCGCGCGGGAGGGGGACCCTGAGGGTGGGGGCACCCTCAGGGCACTATAGTGCCAGGAAAACGAGTATGTTTTCCTGGCACTATAGTGGTCCTTTAATGCTAAGGACAATGCTTTGTGTACCTAGACATTTATTTGTGTATTATAGATAAATAATTTAATCTTGTGGTTTTGAGGACATTTATAAACCACTTGACCTTTGGTCTCATGGGTTCATTATTGATGATGACAAACTCTCAATGGGATTGTTTTCCCATAAAACACACTGCACTATTATGCAAGTGTGGCAAGTTCCCATTTAGGTTATGAATAGGTATTATCTGCACACAATCCTAGCAAGATTGTGAGCAAATTAATATAATAAAAGACAGTTACCCAAAAAAGGTTTTGCACACACAGCTGCCCCCAAATGATGCAAACTGCATTATTCAATTCCTGGCTTACATTTGCATGCTAGGAGTTGCATGGTACAACTGCATCTTTTGATGCTGTCTTTGCCGTTTAGCTGACAGCACAGCAGTAAACTCTCAGAAGGTAAATTATGCAGAATAATGTTACACATATACGTTTGCTCTCAGTTTAGCTGGTACATTTTAAAGACATGTTATGCCCTTTAATTTGCACTTCAGTTTCAAAGTCACGATTTACGTAATAAAATCTCTCATTATGCTATGCATGACAAGTGCACTTTACAATAACATTTACATTTCTATATATTATATCCGTACAGAAGACCACTTGGTGGCACAGATACTGATTCATTGAAATTGTATACTCTCATCTTAATCCAATGAAAAGAGATGTATGTGGGTTTTTTTTGTAGACAGGCAAACTGCCTTTTTGCTATGACACAGATTGTCTTCATACAGATCAGGTTGTACAAGTGTTATGGCAAGTTACAATCGCCAATCCTGGTGTAAACAAATGTGAAAAATAATAGTTCTGGTTAAACTATCTCTGTTGGTATCTTGGGTCTCTTTTCTGTGCATTCACATTCCTCTCTGAAGTGTTGCTGGTGATCCCTAAAATGAGTCTCAATTCCCTTCTCTTGGCATGTGGGACAACATGCGGTGAGGCCTCTGTCCTGACATGCCATGCATGTTAGAACTAACTGGCAGCAGCGTGGTGTGGAGCATAGCTTGTATTTGTCCCATGCAGCTCCGCAATAACGACAATCTGAAAAAGTTTAATAAGGTTAATAAAGACATATAAGTACAGAAATACAAACGTAGTATAATAAATTACTATACTAATTCTCTATGTAAAACTTCAAATGGCATTTCCAAGAATGCAGCTTGCTTCATTTAAACAAATAAAAAAAAATTTACTCTTTCAGCTAGGAGCTCAATACAGTAAGGACAAGAGTTCTGCTGTAAAGTCATTCAAGACTCAAAAAACCCTGTCTTAACACACACAGATTGGAATGCTCCTTTACTCCATGAAAAGATGAAGGTATATAGTGCCAGCAAGCCTCTTTGGAACAGGGTCAGTTGATATCCACACCTTTTGTTAAAATGTGTAGTTAAATCATGATAGTGTTTCAGTAGCATTATTCCAGTCTAAAAAGTTTCTAAAAATTAGAAAGATAGTTGCAATTTGTAAGTTTTGCATCAATGCAAATTACTTTAATCCTTTCACCACCAAATTTTTTTTTTAAAACCTGCCAATAAGTGAATAAAGAACTAAAAAACAAACTGCAAATTTTATACAAAAATAGCCACTTGGTTTGTGGATGTTTCTTGTACTGAATAAATTACTAAAATACACAAAACTATAAGGCCGGTGAATTAGCTCAGTGGGCTAATGCATCATCAGTAGAATTTGTTCAACCTTTGGCAGGTTTTGATGTTGTTCAAAAAGTAACATCCCCAGGACGTAATTGGAAACCAGAGTAATCTGAATGTGGCTTTGCTGATTAAATACTTTGTTATTATTACTAGGGATCATTGTCCATTGAATCTGTATAGTAAAGCTGATGCAGGACAATGCACATTTACTGATAATCACAACCAATAAGCATGCTTTTACACAGTGAGGGAGTTTAAGCATGCGTGGGATAGGCAAAAGCTATCCTAGACTTAAGATAAGACCAGGGAGTAATGAAAGTATTTAGAAAATTGCCAGACTAGATGGGCCGAATGGTTCTTATCTGCCGTCACATTCTGTGTAACTACTTATTTTCATTACAAGTTGGTCATATAAGTTCCTTCAGTATATGTGTGTATGAGGGTTACTGTAAAATCTGCTAATTTGATCGAAAAATGAAATGGATTTTTATGGTGCAAGCCTTACTCAGATGGCTAATTTCTTTAATGTACACTGTGACGCTAACGAAATTACAATTGTATCTCTCCTGGCAGGCACAACTACAACAATACCTATGTGAACTTGTTTTGGAATAGGCCTTTCATTTGATGATGCCTTAGGTCATGATATAATGCTGTGTTGTGATTGTTAGGATTGTGGTATACTTACTTCAGAAGTTAATAGGGAGCGAGGTCTGAAATTTGTAAATTGCACAAAACACTTAAACACTTTTTTTTTTTTAAACATCTAAAAGTTTTCTGTACAAAGTGTTTTTTTTTTTTTTTTTAAATCAAATTACAATCATACCATGGTTATCCAATCTACTTACTTGATATGATGTCACTGTTGGAAGAAATGGTATAACGTCCATCAAACACAAAAAGTTTCCCACGGAAAAATCCGTCTGGAAACTGTTCCAGATATTTATGGATCCCCCCTTTGAGCTGGTAGACTTCTTTGCATGACGCCTGTTCACAAAAAAAAAAGAAAAAAATGGGAATATTCAACTTAAGGCTACAATATTTTTATTGCCAAACCATTTTTATACATGTGTAAAATGTAGTCTCTGCACAAGGGAAAGGAACTGTGGCAGGAAAAAGTCAAAATGTGTTTTTTTAGAAAAGCAAAAAAATAAATAATGTGTCACTACAGAATGGAATTGCCCCTACACTTTCTAAAGAATCAAACAAATGAATCCCATATTTGGTTGATATGGGTTTAAACTGGATATGCTGAGCACTGCCACAGAAAATAATGTGAGTGCCATGACTGGCAGAAATGTTTTAGCTTCTTCGTGCTATGGTGGCTGCTCACTCAGAACATGCTAAACTTGGAGATTTAGAAACAGAGAAACTTTATAGGCATGTTCTCACTTAAGACGTGTGGCAGTTTTACATTATATATCTCATGAAGTTCAACTCCAGCCTGATTTGTATTTTTAATTTTTGGACCAAGTCCCTTTTTAATGGAACATTCCAAGCAACATAACTACTACAGCAGGCTGTAGTGAATATGGTGCCAGATGTGCCCTCCAATGCAAGTAGTCAAACCATTTTCAGCAGTCTAGTGGGCACACTGCAATTGTTATGCTGTTAAGGGTGGTTTCTTTAAGGCTGAAGCCCATTTGTTTAAATGCATACTGGAGATAATGCCTTAAAAACACTGAAAAAAACAAAATAGCTGCAATGTCTTCAATTCACTTTTGTTCTGGCCAGGTTAATGACACTGCCTGAGGTGGAATTATACCTATGTCTGCATGTGCAGCGTTCCAAATTAAAATGCTGCATATAGTGACTCCAATAACCATTACCACTTCAAATCCGTACAGTTGTCGTGTTGCTTTCAGAAATCGGAAGTAGCTGGCTAAGTTTTAATTAGTCAGTGATAGGGGGGCTGAGCTTGGTGGCTGTGCTGGATTGATGCTCGATCGATGTCTCTGTGCATGTCCACAGTATACAAATTATATTGTGCTGTTGCAGAGCCCCGAAAACGTTGACTTTGCTACAATACTCACCATGGGCCAAAAAGCAAAGAAAACAGAAGCCTGATATGCTTAGTTAAAGCATGAACATAAGAGTTCTTCTCTGTCAGGGCCAAGGAGCATATAGGCCCAAGGCGGGCCCAAAAAATTGTCCAACTCCCAGTATTTATATTAAGCAAGGTAAGTGTTGTCAATGTGTTTTTGAATGTGGGGAATGGGGGGAATAAAGGATTAGACATGCACAATGAAAGGCAGTAACTTAAAGCAATTAAATGATTTCTATCACAGACAGAAAGACAAGACAATCACACCAAATTATGATTCCTAAACACAATGTTTCAATTATCTGAGAAGACAAATTCCTTCAACAGGGGGTCTCTGAAACAATGAGTAGGATCTCATACAGAAATAGTCTCCCATCCTCATGCAAATTAAGCCTTGTTTTCTTTTCTGTTGTCAATTTATATTTCAATTTTGAGGTATTGTCTTATTAGAAGTAGCTTTTAAATAGCTTTTCATTACTTACTGTCTGTGTCCATCTCTAACGCAGTACATTTAAAATTTTTCAGTGTGAAAACAGAGTATACATTTTGCACAAGAAGTAGCATTTCTGCTATTCACACTGCATGCACTCTTTGACAAATGTTTACAACAATATTAAAGGATCACTATAGGGTCAGGAACACAAACATGTATTCTGGAGCCTATAGTGTTAAAACCACCATCTAGCCCCCCTGGGCCCCTCATACCTCCATAAATATAGCAAATACAAGCCTGTAGCTGTAGATCTGCATGCTGTTTGCCTCAGAAAAAACAAGCTGTCTGCTGACATCATCAGAAGTGGTGGCCTGATCCAATCACAATGCTTCCCCATAGGATTGGCTGAGACTGACAAGGAGGCAGATCTGGGGCAGAGCCAGCATGATTCAAACACAGCCCTGGCCAATCAGCATCTCCTTATAGAGATGAATTGAATCAATGAATCTCTATAAGGGAAAGTTCAGTGTCTGCATGCAGAGGGAGGAGATACTGAATGTTTGGATGCATTTTAGGCAGCCCTGACCCAGGAAGGATCTCTAACAGCCATCTGAGGAGTGGCAAGTTATCACAAGGCTGTAATGTAAACACTGCATATTTTCTGAAAAGACAGTATTTTCAGCAAAAAGCCTGCAGGTAATGATTCTACTTACCAGAACAAATTCAATAAGCTGTAGTTGTTCTGGTGACTATAGTGTCCCTCTAAAAATATCATAATATTACTGCTATATCAGTTAAAGCGGCACTGTCATGTCGAACTTACCTTTCCTCAATCTCTTCCTCTTCTCCCCCTCTCTCAGGATCGGTTCTTCTTTTCTTCCTGTCTTCTTTAGTTTTCTTTAAAATCATAAGACAAAGTCTTTGCCTTATGGAGGTTTCCTCCGCTTGACCAGCTTTGACCAGCGGAGGAGCAAAGTGTGCTTCATTTCCGCTGGTCAGAGCAATTTTCCCATAATTTTTACCTTTCCTCTGTGATCTCATGATGCTTCCTGTCATTCTAGATGAAACTGACGAAGTTCTAACTGAATGAGAACAGTATGTTCGTTTGTTTTAGAACGCAATTCGGCACTTTTTTCATATCGGAATTTCATTCGAATGAATGAAACTCAGATTCAAGTCAACTCCCTAATTCCCACGGTATCAGGGAGTTATCTACCAAGAGGCTGAAAGACCTAAATTGGTCTATCAGCCACATTTACTAATACTAAGTAAAGATTACTTAGTATTAGTAAATGATCTGCCACTTCTCGCTATACCGTGAGTAGGGGCATGTCTAGTAAGCACTGTAAAATAATCTATTGGCCTCCACCCGGCCCCCACCCCTGCGCGTGGGGGCCATAAATTACAATGGGGGGACGGACACCTACTGTCCTCCCCCACGGCCCCCACCCTTGAACGGTGGGTGGGGGCCATAAAGATAATAAGGGGGAGGACCTACTGTCCTCCCCCCGGCCCCCACCTCTGCACGGTGGGTGGGGGCCATAAATTACAACGGGAGGGACCTACTGTCCCCCATGGCCCCCACCCCTGGGCGGCGGGTGGGGGCCCTAAGACAAATCTCCCCCCCCATCAAAGGTGACTAGGCGTCCTCAAGCCCCTAGTCACCCACCCCCCACCCCAAAACAATTACCCCCTACCTACCCCCCTCACCCTAAAAAATAGTGAGGGGGGAATAAAATAACTAACCTGTAAAGAAAAATTAAACGTCTTCTTTTTTCGAAAATCTTAATTTTTCAGCCCCCAAAAATGCCAAATAAAAAACCACCATACCCGTCGAACTTAAAATAAAAAAAAAAACCTGAGCGCAAAAAAAAAAACTGACGAAAAAGAAAAAACCCTAGCGCAAAAAAAATAATCCATCTTTCACCCATGAGCTCCGCGCAGGATGAGCTCTGCATGGCGGGGCAAGGCTTATAAAGCCTTGCCCCGCCCTGCAATTAGGCTAAGAACACTCTGATTGGCTGGTTTAAGCCAATCAGAGTGCTCTTTGTCATTTTACACAGCGTGGGAAAATTCCAAAGAACTTTCCCACGCTGTGTACAATGACACAGAGCACCCTGATTGGGTGGCTTGAAATCCATCCAATCAGAGTGCTCTGTGTCATTTTACACAGCGTGGGAAAGTTCTTTGGAATTTCCCCACGCTGTGTAAAATGACAAAGAGCACTCTGATTGGTTAGATTCCAAGCCCACCAATCAGGGTGTTATGAGTCAAATTACACAGCATGGGAAAATTCCAAACAGGCTGCTCACTGTTTAGTGGACATGCCCCTATTCGCGGTATAGCGAGTAGGGGCATTTGGGAGTTTTTAATCTCCCTTGTGCTATTATGGGGGTCATATATCCCCCATAGAGGGAGGAAGGACATGGGGGGTTTAGGAAGTGGCGGGGAGCACTGCCCCCTGCCGTTTCTATCTTTACATATTACAAGGAGGGAGCTGCGTGCCGGTAGCTCCCTCCTTGTAATAAACTGAACGAACAAACGAACACTGATACTCAGTGTTTGTTTATTCGTCTGATAATGCTATTCATTCATTCGTCTATCTGACGAATGAATGAATAGATTAAATTCCCGTTCGCATGCCCAAGTGTTTCACTGGGCATGTGCGGGAATCTCAGTGCTATCTAGTGTGGGCAGATGACGTGACCCACAGGGACTTCATCTACCCACACAAAGATGGCGGCGCCCTGAATACAGATCGGGGCAGAAAATAAAGAATAAAAATTAGGTAATATGGGGGGCTTAGGGGCATTTGGGGGTGACAAGGGGGTCAGTAAGATGTAGTGGAGTTGGGAGGGGGGGGTTAAAAAAAACGGAATTCGGCCATGACAGTGCCGCTTTAAAGAAAAAGATAAACTCATAAACAGACATTTAAATTGATCAATATAAGGCAGTAGTGGGCTGCATCTTATATTATCCAGTGATGTTACCTTTGACTTGAGGTAAGCAGAGCCACGTTCACAGCGGATTCCACCCGTACAATACATCAGTACTGTTTTATCTTTAAATAGCTCAAGGTTTTGATCAACATAGTTTGGGAAGTAGCTGAATTTCCTGATGTCTGGGGCGAGGCAATTTTCGAATTTTCCCTATAAGAGAACATTCAATGAGCAAATGTGCTGAAGATAACTTTACCAAAAGCAAAACAACCACATTCATGGGACTGTAAAGGCTGTGATCAATTTGAAAATATCTAACTCAAATGAGTGTTTATGTAACAGAACACTGTAGAGTTAAGGAATACAAACCTGAACAAACCATGCACATGTATTCAAACTTCCCCATAGGAAAACATTAAATCTTTTCAGCTCCCCTAGCTGAAAGGTGTGTCCAGCAATGCAATCTCACCAAGTTTATAAACGATTATTATTTATTTTGGATTGTATATTTGATTACAAATGTTTGCTTACTGTTTAAAAATACTAATTGTAACAGAACTGTCTGTATATGGATTACATTTATTTTCCTATGTGTTCCCATGTTAAACTACCGAAAGCCGTACGAAGGCGCGACCACCGGTGGCGGTGTTATGGAGCTCCCCGGATGGCCAGCAGTGATCAGCCCAGAATCAGTGCACTAAAAGCGGATACTTTTATGTGCAGGCACCGCTGAGCCTCCAGCCTTCCCTGCTTCTATTTCGGTTGTTTAAACGAACGCTGGATTGATCGGGACTTAAGTGAATGTTTTAACCCAGATAGATATGCCTATTCGTGTAATTAAACTTTGGAGCCTATTCGTGTAATTAAACTTTGGCTCCATGGCAATTGAACTGTATGTGTGCTCAGATCTAAGCTATCTGGGGATATGTGACATGTATGGGGTTGGTGTAGTAAAAGTAATATTATATGTTTTAATGTATTTTACTGTCTCTGTGTCCCCACGTGTATAATGGCGATTTGCCTCTGTCCTGGGAGATAATTGGATTACTTCCCAATTATCTCCAGGATAGAGGGATGGAAATTAGAATGCATTGTTGGGATGTTTTACTTCTGTGTGTCTGAATGTGATACATGTCTGTCTGTGTTACAGTCTTCCATCTGGTCCCCTAGGAGAGTGTCCACCAGGTGGGAGACCTGCATAAATACCGGGCAAACCCTCAATATGGAGCTTGGTCTTGTGATTCAGGGGATTTACTGTACGCGGTTAGAGACTGATTGCTGGGAATGTAAGCCGCTTGGATGCTTTGTGTGTTCGTCCATTAGCAGCTATTCGTGAGATTACCGTTTGGGAGTTTGGAGCATTCCCTGGTTCCAGTTCGGGAGTTGGGGTTCTACAGTAGCTGTACCTATACCTACACAAAAAGGGAAACTCTACTAAACGGCGGTTTAACCCCTTTATGCCGGGAGAGCCGTAACACTAATAATTATCAAGTGATGCATGATGTACTTAAACCCTGAAATGCAAACATTGCAGTTTCTAAAGAAAACGGGTTAAAAGGACCCCTTTGAGATGAAGTGGTATGAGTTACTATAGTGTCCCTTTTAGTTATACCTTGGGCACAAACAGTTATTTTTCAATCTACGTGGACCTTTAGCAAACGTTTCAATGGATCAACACCTAACGTTTGTGCACCCATGGAGTAACTTAAAGGGACACACTTGACACCTATGATCCACTTGATACAGCAACACTCAATAAACAAACAGAGTCATGTTATTTTAATGTTATTGCAAAATTAAATAGTAACCTAAGATCCAACTCCTCTCTTGTGACCTATCATTCTACTACATTTTGTATGTAATTTGATTGGATTACATACATACATACATACATACATACGCATTTCAATTTACACCATTTACTTACAAAAAGTGACATGGTTATTCACCAAAATGTAAAATATCAGAAAGTGAAATTTTAATTTTAGGCCAAAAAACAAAAAATTGGAAAACATTTCATGACAGCTACTTGCTCATTTGATCTATTTTGGCCTAAAATTGTAATTCACTTTGATTTCCCTGCATACACAATTTGGTAAATAAGCCTGAAGCAAGATGGTTCCAGGAAAAACCAACATGATAGAAAACTTGTAAAGCAGACATGCATAAGTGCAGCCACACATATGTTTATTTAAACAAGGGAAATAAGAGCCACATTAAAAATAGAATGGGCAACATATGTCACACAGTAGGCAGACCAGAGGAGGAATGGACAGGGCAAATGATTTACACCAGGTAAAACGAAACAAACATAGAACAGACATACAAGAAAATAGGCAACATAATAGACAGAGGAAAATAACGAAATAAATTAAAAATAATAAAAATTAATTAGAAAAAAAAAAATCACAAGACATAGGAGGCAAGGAGAATTCACTTAGAGTAAAAAAAGGCTATGCAACAGAAATTGAGACAAGAAAAAAGTGAAAGGGGGACTGTAAGATTTAAACATGTGAAAGACAGAAGGCATATGGACATCTAGTCACAAAAGGGAGAAGAACCAGAAGCTAACACATTTCTATGTAGTGATATATTTAAGTGACAATTTTAAAAGTATTGATTACAGCTACAGTAATTTGTTTTTACTGTTTACTTCTTATTCTGAGCATGCTACTTTAGATATATTGATACATAGATAGACAAACAGACATATTTAAGAGGTAAGCTTCCAATAACGCACAGAAATATTACACAAGCTATTTTATTTGTTTTTTTTAGGAATTCCACTTACTATTTTGCTTTCGTAAAAGTTACGGCAGTCTAGTAAAATAGTGTTGTTCTTTTCTTCTTGAGCTTCAAATAAATACTTTCCCACTTTTTTATGAAATTCTTCTGGAGAGAGGTGAACAGCTAAAAGCAAAGAGTTACAAATAATGCGTGTAATACTGTTTCGACGGCTCTACACAGAATGAGTACTTTAGCTTGTTGAGACTAGTGAAATACCTGTATCTTTATAGGAAACTTGAAGTGGATCTATTCCCATTGGCACAATCTCTTGGAAAATACCAACTCGAAGGTCTGGAAAACACTGTGCTCCCCCATCACTTGTCTGCGGAAAGTTGTAGAAGCATATATTTTTTAAAAGAATCTTTGCAGGTTCCTTCAGCTATTTTTATAAATTATCACCCATCCTTGAGCCTGCAAATATTTTTATTCTTGACTTTTCATGAAGGAAACAACTTTTTTTCATTTATCATTGTATTGCATTAAATAAGGTGATTTATCTCCAGTGTCTTCCAATGCCATGCATTCCAACACAAACAAGCCATTGACCCCATAGGCATTAATAGCGTTTGACATACCTTAAAAGAGACACTATAGTCACCAGAAGAACTACAGCCTAATGTAGTTGTTCTGGTAAGTATAGTCAGTCCCTGCAGGATTTTTGCTGTAAACACTGACTTTTCTCTGAAAAGTCAGTGTTTACATTACCGCCTAGGAACACCACTACTAAGTCGGCCACTAGAGTCCTGACATTCAGCAGCTCCACGCTCTGCATGGAGACGCTGAACATTCTTTATGGAGATTCAGTGCGTCTCTATGAGGAGATGCTGATTAGCCAGGGAGGCATTTGGCTCCACCCCCCACCCTAACTCCTTGGCTGAGCTCATCAGAATTGACGATCTCAGCCAAGCCAATGCTTTCCTATGGGAAAGCATTGGCTTGGCTGAGTTTGTCAATTCTGATGAGCTCAGCCAAGGAGGCAAATCAGAGCGGTGCCAGCGTCAGTGGGCCCGTGCTGCGTTGGAATAAAAGTGGGTTTTTACTATATTTAAAGGGAACAAGTGGAGGGCAGGGGGGCTAAATAGTGATTCTTACAGTATAGTGTCAGAAATATATAGTGTTCCTTTAATACTTTGTATGCATTTGTTTTAATAATCCATATTTGTAACAAATATTTACAGCCTACGTCAGGAAAAGGTGACTCTACTAGAAAAACATTTTGAAAATCAGCACAGGCTAGCACTATTAAAAACCTCCAACTTACCTTGAAATCTTCCAAGGACATGATATTCTTAAATAAAGGAAGAGACAGCATAGCATTGATGTAAAGCTTGGTAGATAACTTGCTTCCTCCCACTGTTCCATTTACTCCTTCTGTAGCAATGCGGATCTAGGAGGCAAAGATAACATATATTAGATAAGATAATCATATAAGGCAGTGCTGACTTAAACTATTGTACCATTTGAATATTGTCAGGGAACCAGAGTAGAGAAACTTGGTGCAGTATATGGGCTTTCTCCCAACATATATAATAGAGGGCAATAATATATACAAATAAAAGATATATCAGGTATTTTACATAAATAATAAAACAAAATTTTTCCCTAAAGGACCACTATAGTGTTAGGAGTACAAATATATATTTCTAAAGCTATAGAGTCCTAGTCACTGTTTAAAGGCAGGGCCAGCGCTGCCAGGGTTAAAATGGTGAGTCTTTTATTCCGACTAGCAAGGGTCTCCTTACTCAAGCTTTACCTCTTTGCCTGAAATCAACGAGATCAGTGATCTCAGCCAATTTACTGCTTTCCATGGGAAGGTATTGGGAGGCTAGTGCACATGCACAGCAAAACATTGTGCTACACCAATCAGATGGTCTCTCTGAGGCCATCTGATTAACAGAACAGTTTTACACTGCTATTTTACAGAAGAGCCTCTAAGGGCTATCATATGACAGCTAACAGATGCAAGTTAATCCTGTAAAGAAAATATTGTCATTCCTGTAGAAGGGGGCTAAGGGTGCACATGACACCCAGACCTCATAATGAGATTAAGTGGTTTGGGCGCCTATAGTGATCCTTTAAGGATTTCTTCTATATTACTCATATTTCAGAGAATAGGAAATGGTAGCATGCTGCACAGTGAGCTGGAGAATGGAAAATGGTAGCATGCCGCGCAGTGAGCTGGAGAATGGGAAATGGTAGCATGCTGCGCAGTGAGCTGGAGAATAGGAAATGGTAGCATGCTGCGCAGTGAGCTGGAGAATGGAAAATGGTAGCATGCTGCGCAGTGAGCTGGAGAATAGGAAATGGTAGCATGCTGCGCAGTGAGCTGGAGAATAGGAAATGGTAGCATGTTGCGCAGTAAGCTGGAGAATAGGAAATGGTAGCATGCTGCGCAGTGAGCTGGAGGATAGTAAATGGTAGCATGCTGCGCAGTGAGCTGGAGAATAGGAAATGGTAGCATGCTGCGCAGTGAGCTGGAGAATAGGAAATGGTAGCATGCTGCGCAGTGAGCTGGAGAATAGGAAATGGTAGCATGTTGCGCAGTAAGCTGGAGAATAGGAAATGGTAGCATGCTGCGCAGTGAGCTGGAGGATAGTAAATGGTAGCATGCTGCGCAGTGAGCTGGAGAATAGGAAATGGTAGCATGCTGCGCAGTGAGCTGGAGATTGGGAAATGGCAGCATGCAGTAAGGTAGAGATGGATAAATGGTAGCATGCTGCGCAGTGCGCTAGAGATGGAGATGGAGAAATAATAACATGCAGCATAGTGAGCAGGGAAAGGAGAAAAAGAAGCATTTAGCATACTGAGCACTGAAGGTGGATATAGTAATTAAAGCCCATAAAAAGAAAAAGAAGACAAATCTGCACTCTTCTGCATCTTTTTACATAAATGAAAGTGTACATTGTGGATAAAGAATATAACACTTTGATTAGATTGTTTAACACTCACTTACCTTGCCTGTGAGATGCAGAAGCTGACACAAAGCCCTTTGCCAGTTGCAGACCCACTGAGGGTCTGTTACTTCACAGTAGCAGTAATATAAGAGCACTTCACCTGGTTCGCTGTAAGGCAAAACAAAAGCAGAAGTATAAGGTTTCTTAAATGTTTACTACGAAGAAAAATAAACCATTTTGCCCTAGTTTAACCAAGCGGCCTAACTTAAAGACTAAACAAGACAACCACTAGAGGCAGTCTTAGTCCTGCAATGCAATTGACATTGCAGGACTAAGGGGGACTGGGACATTGCCCCCAGACCACTTCAATGAGGTGAAGTGGTCTGGGTGCCTGTAGTGTCCCTTTAATCCGCACATTTTTGTTACGGCTAGGAAGGTGTAGCTAAGGCTGCACGTACAAAGTGATTTAAATGGCAAACTGTTGAGCAGTGAGACTGCAGTGGAATTATATATTCACCAAAACTGCTTAATTAAGTTAAATGTTTTGGTGCCCTATTGGAGAAGCCTGTGATTGGAAAAAAAGAGTGGAAGGGGGGAGTGGAAAGGACAAAGAAACAAAACAAACTGCTATGGAAAGAGGCAGGAGGGGATCTGTCTGCACGCGCTCTGCCTGCAAGGGGAAGATTTTTATGCCTGTCGGTAGCGTGCAGTGCACACAGATGAGAGACATTTTTTATGGACAGAATTTACATTGGCAACCCAGAATCAAGGACTGCCAATGTCACGTGTGCTGAGGGTGCAATCAGCCCTAGCACACAATTAACAATAACTCTGCATGTGCAGTTTTTCAAGCTCACAATTTGCACTTACTGGCTCCTACCACCATGACCACTTCAAATTACATGAAGTGATCATGATGGTTGGAGTAAGCCTTTAACAATTTATAATAATCCTATGCAAAAAAAAAAAAAAGAATAGTATTGTGCTTTCTGCAAACATTATAACGTTTACATGAGCTTTCTAATGAGTCTTACAATCATGTCTACATTACTTTGCAGGAAATGTAACTGTCTGCTTTACCTTGTCAGGTCATCTTGGCTGAAATGACTTGTGTCTGGCAACCAGTTGGAAATCTCACATTTGTAGCAGGAAATGTCCCTTGAAGAACATATATTATCGAAGAGGTCAGTACATGGCACGGCGGTGGAAGCTTCAGTTCTAATAAGTTCTTCTAGAACACTTTCAGTTCTTTGTAAGATGTCATTATCATGCTGAGCAGCAACATGTTTGTGTACTGCTGCCTGGTGCGTAAACTCCAGCTCACAGCATCTCCACCGAGTCTCGTTCCTATAGCCAGATTGAACCAAATCAGGAACTTGCTGCAATTCTTTGACAAAAAGAGCAAATGCCTGCAGATGAAGAATAGTGTTGCTTTTTTGACCTTTTGAAAGTAGCTTAATGGGAATTGAATACTTAATTCAAAATACACAAGAAAATGAACACAGTAGCAGTAATTGCTTGTAATAGATTCTCCAGAGAAACCCATATACAAGAAATCTATTTTATACGTGTGATCTGATTTAAAAAGCAGTGTTTAAATTAATGCTCCACATCCAAGATTAATTTGTTAAATGTTACTTGAGATACAATAATCACTGCATGCCAATCGTGCTTAAGGCAATATTTTTCAGTTTTGAGTCACCCATGACCCTGCCAACACTCTACATAAATGCCAATGTTAGATTTGCACTTCCGCGTTAGCAAAATCAATTTTGTTCATATTTTGATGGGTCATCTGACTTGTATTGCTGTCACTACAAGGCAGCACAAAAAAATTGAGTACTGGTCTGCCATTGTCTATTTTCTCCCTAATCTGCATATGGCATGAGCATGCTGAACACATTAGGGAAGGGTCTTCCTTCTTCTGGTGGTCTTCAGCTTTCAGAATTGTATAAGACAGCCAAATCACTAAATAGTAAACTATGTTGTGTTTAAATAAATACTTGCCACTATGTGCCTGCTATCAGTGTATTGAGAAGTTCCAATAACCTTATATGTTGATTGAAATTACTCTTTGGGTAGTAGTCTTTGTGTAGGGATTTATTAGATAAAAACAACCCAATAGGTCAGAATGAGACCACCCTAGAATATATCGTCCTTGTGTGGGAGACCCACTAAGTAACACGTTTCTTTATTTTAAATTTCATATTTTACAATATTTATTCAATGCATTATATATATATATATATATATATATATATATATATATATATACACACATATAAAATGCATTAAAACATATTTAGGGTGAAATGAACACTAGACAATCCATTTAAAACAATCATTAATTTCTTTCATTTCTAAATTAACATACAACAAAATGCAACTGATTAATGGTTAATTTTAATAAGCTATTGCTCGCTCAAGCACTTACCTTCTTTTTTGCAAATGAGTATTTTTTTCGTGCGTTGGCATCTAATCCGGCTTTTAAGGCGCTTTTGGGGTTCAGTGTAGCAGCCTCCTCCCAGTCTGCATCTGGGAATATAATCCTACAGTGTTCTGGATCATTGCAGAACATATCTGTCCCAGTGGAACATATAGACAGAGACATTTTCAAAGAGAAAAGGGTAAATACCGGTACTATAGGTTCCTTGATCAAAATAAAGACATTAATAAATATTTACTAGCTTTAAGGCACAGTGTGAGTCTTGCACCAGAGAGCCCAGGACTGTCACCAGGCAAATTAAAAAATAGATTAAAATGTACTGTACAAGTAAAAAATATATATCTGTATTATTTTGGTTATAGATGTTTCACTCAAAGGCAGTTCTGGCATTCAGTAAGTTACAGTTTTCTTTGAATGACTTTCCTCAGCAGCAGCTATTAATTTAATAGTTCCTGGATTATTTCATGTGTTGCGCTGACCCCAGATAAAAGCACAAAATAACAAAGCTGCTTCTCAGACCTTGTTACATTAAACTGTGAATGAAGCATCTGCTAAAGAAAGCATGCCTGTGCCCTCCCCCAGGAAGTCAAATAACTTAGGGATCGGTAACAATTCACAACCTTGAGTTTAGAAGCATTTCCACATTACCTTATGTGTGTACCAGTAGTGCTGGTTTAGAGTTTTTGTGAATGCTTACTTTATCATGATCAATAAATTCAACGACAACACAGTGTGTTTGCTTTAGAAGTTTCTTATCTCCTGCCCTGTTAATTTAACTTTAATCACATTACAGAAGGGTGTCGCAGGCAGTGTTAATTTTGTCGACTAACAATTTTAGTAGACTAAAATTTTGGAGATTTAGACCACTAAAACCAAAATCCAACTAAAACTAAAATACAACTAAAACTAAAACTAAAACGGCTTTTTGGTCAAAAGACTATGACTAAAAGTAAATTGAAATTTGCCGCCAAAATTAACACTGGTCGCAGGGTCTATTAACAGACCAAAAGTTAGAAATTCTAAGTAAAACTCAATAACGGAAGTTACAAAAAATAGGGGGGGTAGTGTTTAAGGAGATACAGCCAAAGGAGGTGTGGGTAGGGAGTGTGTAAACAAAGTGATTTAAAGTATTCCTCAAAGCCGCATAACAACTGCAGCCCACGGTGGTGTTTGTGATGGTAGCACTACCCGGGCCCCATTTTCCTTCATGGAATAAACTATTTTTCAATGGTTTTCCCTCTTATCTGGGTCCCTGCCGGACGCCATGATTCTTTCTTGCTCTAGTGATGTGCGTGTGGCTTCTGTACAGCTGCAGAGGCTGGATGGCGTCTCCATTCATTGGTTGATAGCATTGACTGCTCTCTGCCAATAAATGCAATTTTGAAAATTGTGCAGAATTGATATCAGCCCGTCTGGAACTCTAGTTCTGGGTAATGACAGCCCAATGACGCTGCACATAGCGTGTAAATCCACCTCCCGCATTAGAGGGATTAAACTCTGTTTGCAGACTCCAGGTACCATGACCACTTCAAATCACTAAAGTGATCATGGTGTTTGGAGAAACCCTTTAACTCCTAAATGGCAGAGAGTTGCGCAGTGAGACAGCGGTGGCATTAGGCTAACACTGTGTTGATGCTTACAGTGACCATGGTCTTATTCAATTTATTTGACTCACTTATTTTGCATTCACTTAGTTACAGAGCTGCATACTTCGCTCACACTCCATAATATTGTCATCAATTATCTTAATTCCCAATTTAAAATTTTACACGGAATTCCCTGAACCAAGCAGTTTGCACACGCTCCCTTACAATCCCACCGGAAGCTAACACCCCCAAAGCCATAGAGATGTAAACCAGCAATGGCCTAGAGCGCCTCTTGCGTAGACCTGTCCCAGCGCGCGCCTCTTTGGTAACCGGAAATAACGTAGCACCGCTGGTGAGTTCCGGCGGTTTCCCTCACTGAGAGGCTCAGTGAAGTCGGATCGGCCACATTTTCGCCAGTTTTGTTTGTCCGCTCAGCCCGTGCCGGTGTCCGCACCCGGGATTGGAAATACTGAGGGTCAGCGGACCGAACCTTCCCAGCACCGAGAGCCTCCCCGCGCTCCAGCTCTCCCAGTCTGTCCGTTACACTAACCGTCCGACTGATTACTACCGACCGCGGGCGGACCGGCACCATGTCCAGGAGGAGGCACAGCGACGAGAATGACGGTGAGGGCGGCTTATCGCTCCGGCCCAGAGTCTGGGTCCAACTCAATGAATGGGAAAACCGGGCTGGGACCTAGAATACAGCGCTGTGTGTGTGTGAGGGAGGCTGGCATGCAGCGCTGTGTGTGTGTGTGAGGGAGGCTGGCATGCAGCGCTGTGTGTGTGTGAGGGAGGCTGGCATGCAGCGCTGTGTGTGTGTGAGGGAGGCTGGCATGCAGCGCTGTGTGTGTGAGGGAGGCTGGCATGCAGCGCTGTGTGTGTGAGGGAGGCTGGCATGCAGCGCTGTGTGTGTGTGTGAGGGAGGCTGGCATGCAGCGCTGTGTGTGTGTGAGGGGGGCTGGCGTGCAGCGCTGTGTGTGTGTGTGAGGGAGGCTGGCATGCAGCGCTGTGTGTGTGTGTGAGGGAGGCTGGCATGCAGCGCTGTGTGTGTGTGTGAGGGAGGCTGGCATGCAGCGCTGTGTGTGTGTGTGAGGGAGGCTGGCATGCAGCGCTGTGTGTGTGAGGGAGGGAGGCTGGCATGCAGCGCTGTGTGAGGGAGGGAGGCTGGCATGCAGCGCTGTGTGTGTGAGGGAGGGAGGCTGGCATGCAGCGCTGTGTGAGGGAGGGAGGCTGGCATGCAGCGCTGTGTGAGGGAGGGAGGGAGGCTGGCATGCAGCGCTGTGTGTGTGTGTGAGGGAGGCTGGCATGCAGCGCTGTGTGTGTGTGAGGGAGGCTGGCATGCAGCGCTGTGTGTGGCTGGCATGCAGCGCTGTGTGTGGCTGGCATGCAGCGCTGTGTGTGTGTGAGGGGGGCTGGCATGCAGCGCTGTGTGTGTGTGTGAGGGGGGCTGGCATGCAGCCTCCTTCACACACACACACAATTTTTTTTTTTTTTTTTTTTTTACAGGAAGTGTTTAGGAAAGCTGTGTGGATCACATGCTGAGGAAATGTAGCTAGGGCTGTATAAATCACGATTTAACTCCTTAAAATTGTATAATATCTAAATATTTGACATGCACCATTAGGCCAATATTGATGGTTTGCAATTAATTGAGTTTGTGTCCAAGTTCTGTTGCATTTTTGTTTTTACTATTGAAAGACTTATCAAGTTTGGTGGAGAGACCACCAGTTCTTATCGATATGTTTTTTGCTTTTCTTTTTCCTTTGCAGGGGGGCAACCTCACAAGAGGAGGAAAACTTCAGAACCTCTTGTAATTGAAGACCGACTAGAATCATTAATATGTCGAGTTGGTGAAAAGGTAATATCTGGTCCTTTTCTTGTCAAAAAATCTCATCTCATTTGATCATGCTTAATTCAGACATCGCTGCCTTCTCTGCTAATGCATATGACACCTAGAACATTTCCATTTGTATTTTCTCAGAGTACTTCCTCACTTGAAAGCAATTTAGAGGGGCTGGCTGGTGTTTTGGAGGCTGACCTACCCAACTACAAAAGCAAGATCTTGAGAATTCTTTGTGCAGTGTAAGTTCACAAAAAACACTTTTAAAACTAGTTTTCTCCCAACTGTCAGTTAGTGCTTCGGCGTTCCGAATCCTTGTCTGACAAGGGCGAGCAAAAAGATCAACCACAGGAGGTCCTTCTGCTCTCCACCTATAGTAACCAGAGCGTATGCACTGTGGTTGCTGTGGAAACTCCCTAGTCGTCACTCTGTACCTGTGCCATCATGCTGGAAACAAATCCAGCATGCCAACGTCTCTGATGAGATTTGCCCTGCTTGGAGATGCGTCCCAGACAGGGCAAATCAAAGAAGACTTGCGGAGGGCAACCAAGAAGTGGGTGTTGCATTAATAGTAACACTCACAAAGCAGCGCTGAAGCGGAGGAAAAGTGAGTAAAACTTTATATTTTACGTTGATTACACCAGATATTTTTGATATATGGTGTATTTAATGTATATGGGAGCAATATCTGTTTTTTCAGAACTAATTTACTTTAATTTTACAGTCATCTGTTATCTATGTTAATATCTATGCATATTTTTTCCCCTTTCTTATTTCATACAGTTGCCGTTCATTGCCAGAGAAAATGACTGTTTACACTACATTAGTGGGTCTCCTAAATGCCAGGAATTACAATTTTGGTGGAGAATTTGTTGAAGCCATGATTCGTGCACTCAAAGAGACCATAAAATCAAATGCATACACAGAGGCTACGTATTTTGTAAGCTATTAATGCTTTGTCTCCTGTCCTTCACAAATAGTTTGGCAATTTATTAATATTTTGGCATCTGGTCACTTTGAAGTAAACCCGTTAAGATTTCCAAAATCTATCATACTGTAATAAAATTGTGTAATGGGTTTTACAGATTAGTGCCTCGATTATTTATTCTTGCATAAGCTCTTTAAATGATTTAATATTTTTAGATTAGCTTTTAAATGCCTTTTCTTTTTTAAATATCAAAAGTTTATCCAAAAAAATATTAATTTAAGTCCTAAATTAGCAGATTTTTTTTTTTTTTTTTTCCACCAATTGTACAAACAATATTTGTTGTGGCATGTACAAGATCATACGTGGTGCCTGTTCCTCCAGGCTGAGCACTGTAAATGCTGCCTTTCTAGAGGAAATGCAGTGATTACATTGGTGCCATCTCTAGTGGCAGTCACACAGACGATCACTAGAGGTTTTATCTAATCCAACGCTGCACAGTGTCTCTGCGTGGAGGCGCTATACATTCTCCATAGAGGTGCTTTCCTATTCACTGAGGTCAAGACTGATGATCTTGGCCATGGAGGCGTTGAGACCAGTGTATGAAAAAAGGTGATTAAAACTTAATGTACCTAAACACTGTGTGTATTCCTGACACTTTAGTGTTCCTTTAAGCCCAGCAGTAATTCTGGCAGCCAGGTGCGTGCCTGAAAGTTATTTATCTCACCAACCCTTCAGCACAGTTAGGCTTATTATATAATTAATAAGCTCCCCTACTTTTATGTATATTTTTTGTTTCTAATTATGTTGTACTGTAAAGTATATCCAATCTACCAGATTTATGTGAGCAACCTGTGGAAAAAGGCAAAGCAGTGGCTAAAACCAAGCATCTAGCTTGCTCTATCTGCAATGAACCAAAAAAAATTTATGTATTTTTTTTCTTCATTCAAAGGGGGTTCCTCCTCCCCTCACTAATAAATTTTGTTTTGCAGTACCTTATGTGTCTGCGTTGATTGTGAATATGGAGGTATTGTGGGGTTCTATGCTTTGGGGAAAAGGAGCAATAGAAGGGACGTAACTTTGAAATTCCCATTCTCATACTGCATGTCTTGCAGAAGATAGTTTAAGTTCATTCAGGTATATACTGCCTCTATTCCTAGGGAAAAATACATTTACACTAAGTACAATTTTTAGCTTTTCCTCATCTGCAAAGTGTGCTTTTGTTGTGCCAGGACTAAACCGGATTGTGATGTCGTTTACAAAATCTGTAATATTAGACCAATTAATGAATAAAGTTAATACAAAGTATTGGTGTTCTGTTTTTTGTTTTAAACATTGAAGCAATTTCCAATAGAAGTGACCGTTCTCCCTTTAACACCTCAACCTATTAACAGATTAAAGTCCCTGCTTATATAGTGAACACATGATGTGCTTCTTGTGGTATAAAATTAAAGTTTTGTATATTTTTATTTCTTCTCATTTTTCACACCAAGGTCCGCTTTCTTTCTGATCTCGTGAATTGCCATGTAATCGCAGCTCCATCAATGGTAGCCATGTTTGAAAGCTTTGTTGGGGTCACTATAGAAGAAGATATTCCTCAGGTAACACAATGACTGTGCACCCTAACCAAAACAGTATTAGTTTCATTGCTACAGAATACAAGCAATTTTTTATATATATATATATATATATATATATATATATATGCGCAATGGTTTAGATTTCGGCCTCCCCTTTGCAGAGTAAAGAGATTTATTTATTTTTTTAGGTGCGAAGTGATTGGTATGTTTATGCAGTTCTCTCATCCTTGCCCTGGGTTGGAAAAGAATTGTATGAGAAAAAAGATGTTGAAATGGATCGCATTTTATCACAAATTGAAAGTTATCTTCAGTAAGTTATAGTTTGAATTGTAGACATAGCATTTGGTCTTTATAATATTTCATAAGTTAAGAGTTTAATTTTACTTATATGGAGCCTTGCCATTCTCAAACAGCTGATGTATGTATATTTGTACATGGCTCCATTTATGTATACACATACATAAATGGAGCCATTATTGCCTTTATACAATATAACAGGGCTCGACAAATCCCAAGTCGCCATGTCACATATAAATTTTGCCTTGGTGCCTGAGATATGCGAGCCTCTTAACTCCAAGCTTGGCGTGCGACCAGCGGCAAGTTGGGGGATTTTCTAGGAAGACGACTTGCTGTGTGGTCATGGAGGCGGGCGGCTAGCTGCGCGAATAGGAGGGCGGTGAGGGATCTGTGATGTCTCTGCTCTCCCGCGCGCAGCTTAATAAAACTGGGGCTGGGATGTCATTTTCCGGCCCCGATCTCTCTAAGCGGCGCGAAACATCACAGCTCCCTCGCCGTCAGAAACAATATGCGCAGCTAGCCACCCGCCTCCACGACCACTCAGCAAGCTGTCTTCCTAGAAAATCCCCCAACTTGCCTCCATAATCCTTTAGCATGCCACTCTCCTGCACCCCAGCCTGTCGCCCACTAGACCCGACAGGTATTAAAACAATCAATAATGTGTGTATCTCTGTCATGGGGGGGGGAGGTGTATTTCTGTCATGGGGGGGGGGATTTCTCTCTCTGTCATGGGGGACCCTTTTGTTCTTTGTCTTCCTTCCGTGAATATTTTAAAATATATTTTTACATTTGCAATTTTGCATAATGTTTTTTCCATCTATGCTTTAGACATACTAATCTAGTTTTAGAGTTGACTGCATGCTAACTCGTTTTGTTATTTATATTAGACGGCGTCAAAAAATTCATGTGTCTCTCTTGCAAATATGGTCAGCAGAAAAACCGCACCCACAAGAAGAGGTAAGTTGACTATTAATTTTAACTTTGTGAGTCTAGTTTTGGAGAAGGCCCTTTTCCCCATATATGTACATATTAGGAATGGAAATTTTAAAAATAGCATGGCTATTCTGACAATAAAAAACAAAACCTGTGTGTACCTCTAAAAATAGCAAAATTCCTAAAACATTGTGAATTCATCATGGCCACAGCAATCACAGCCAATAAATGTGATCTTAATAGGGATTTGAAGTTAAGATTGCAACAGTAGTGCGAGAGGTGGGAAGAAAACTGCATTCATGAAATGAGGTTTCTTGAAATTCCCTACACAGACTAAAAATATAATTTTGGCTGCAGTATCAACAGCAAAATTAAAGGACCACTATAGTGCCAGGAAAACAAACTTGTTTTCCTGGCTCTATATGGTCTTTGGGTCCACCCACCCTCAGGATCCCACTCCCGCCCGGGGGGCGAGGGGGCGGAGAAGGGGTTAAATTCTTACTTTTCTCCAGCGCCGGGCTTCCTCGGCGCTGGGGACTCTCCTCCCTCTTCCGACGTCATCCGCTGAATGCGCATGTGCGGCAAGAGCCACGTGCGCATTCAATCAGTCCATAGGAAAGCATTTCTCAATGCTTTCCTATGGATGTTGGCGTCTTCACACTGTGAAAATCAGTGAGAAGTGCGGAAGCGCCTCTAGTGACTGTCAGTGAGACAGCCACTAGAGGCTGGATTAACCCATATGTAAACATAGCAGTGTCTCTGAAACTGCTATGTTTACAGCTGCAGGGTTAACCATAGATGGACCTGGCACCCAGACCACTTCATTGAGCTGAAGTGGTCTGTTTGCATATAGTGGTCCTTTAAAGTTAATATTATTTTACCTTTAGCTTAAACTGGTCTTTCGTTGAACTCTTAAAACTTTTATTAAAGAAAACTGTTAATTCTTCCAGTATTTGGACTGCTTGTGGGCCCAGATTCAGAAGTTGAAGAAGGATCGCTGGCAAGAAAGACACATATTGCGCCCATACCTTGCCTTTGACAGCATTCTTTGTGAGGCCTTGCAACACAATCTACCACCGTTCACACCACCACCTCATACAGAAGGTTCTGTTTACCCAATGCCAAGAGTCATTTTCAGGATGTTTGACTATACCGATGCTCCGGAAGTACGTACTATTAGTACAATGTAATGTAGCTAACTAGTAAAGTGTAGATGACCTTCTGTTGTGGTATATTGCTTTAATTGTAATTGCTGAATATTGCATACTGATTAATTCTACATTCTAAAACTTTCATTGCAAGGATTTTCTTATTGAAGTTTATTTATTTTGACTAGGGTCCAGTTATGCCAGGAAGTCATTCAGTGGAAAGATTTGTTATAGAAGAAAATCTCCATTGTATCATTAAATCACACTGGAAAGAGAGGAAAACTTGGTATGCATTTGTTTTGTTTTAATTTAAATTTATATAAAAGTAGGAACGATAGAGATGAAAATGAGATATTTATGCTTAATGTGTGTATATATGTGTGTGTGTGTATATGTATATATATATATATATCTCTATCATTCAGAAAGTATTTAAATCCCTTAATTTTTTTTCACATTAAAAAAAAAAAAAAAATGTTACAGCCTTATGCAACAAATCAAAAGATTTCTAGAGTGCCTAGGGAAAAGGTTATTTTGAAACCCGGGGAAAAAATAGGAAAACCCATTAACCTTGCAAGCATACTATAAAATCACATACACTGTATCCCTTCTATTTTAACCTGATCTAGTGGCTAATGACGAAACATATATTTTTTTTAATTTTTTTTTAATTATCCATTTTACATGTCAATTTGAATGAAATGTATTTTTTTATTTTCTATTTGTAACAATTATTTTGCATAACTGGAGCAATCACGGGCTGGCATTTTAGGGATTTATCTTCCTATTAAGAAACTGAAAAGACTGTTTTCTTTACAATGGAAAATTTGTTGCTTGATACTAAATTTATCTTGAATGCATTGCTATAATCTGATAGTTTTGAATCAATGTTCCTTCCTTAGCCAATAGATGGTGTTAAAATATAAGCAATAAAGTGTGTGTGACTTTATTGTATGCTTATGAAACCGTTGTTTAATTTTTTTTTTTCACTTCAATCTACATTCATGACAAATAAAAAATAGTTTGACACTATTTGAGAATATATTAAACTGAAAATAGCTGAAGTATCACATTGACTTAAGTGTTCAGGTCCTTAACTTAGTACTTAAGCACCTTTAGCAGCAATAACAGGCTTAAGTCTTTTTTGGTATGATGTGACCAGCTCTGCACAGATGGATTTGAGAAGTTTTTGTCATTTATTTATGAAGATCCTCTTAATCTGTCAGCTTGGACAGACATTTTCAGGCTACATTTCAGAGATATTTGATTGGGTTAATGTCTGGACTCTGGCTGGACTTCTTAGTGACATTCAAAGCATTGTCCCTAAGCCACTCTTGCGTTTTAATGACTGTGATATAAAAGTCATTGTTTTGTTGGATAGTGCACCTTCAGTCCAGTCTCTGATCCTATGCACACTGCACCAGATTTTTATTAAAGTCATCTCTATATTTTACTGCCTTCAGCTTTCCCTTAACCATGACCAGTCTGCCAGTCTCTGTCGTTGAAAACACATGCAAAACATGATGCTACTACCACCAAGCTGTTGGGATGGTTTTGTGTAGTTGATGAGCACAGCCTGGTTTACTCCAGACATTATACTTGGAATATAGGCAAAGGCAGTTCAACTCTCGTTTCACACAGTCTGAGTTCTTCAGATGCTTTTTATGCAATTTCCAAACTAGCATTCATGTGTGTTGCAGTGAGGAGAAACTTTGGTCTGGCCGGTTTGTCTTGAAGTCCAGATCGATGGAGTGTTGCATTGATGATTTTCCTTCTGCAAGTTTATCCCATTTCCACACTCTGAAGCTCACCTAGAGTTACCATCAGGTTCTTGGTCACCTATCTTACCAAAGCCTTTCTACCCCTATTGCTTAGTTTGGCTGGGGAGTCAGTTCTTGGAAGATTCCTGGTTGTTCCAAACTTCGTCCAGTTGCAGAATTATGGAGGCCTTTGTGCTCTTTTAAACCTTCACTGCAGCCAAGATGTTTTGTAGCCTTCCTTAGATATGCACATCGAGCAAATCCTGGCTGTGAGCTCTTGAGGCATTTTTGTAGCCTTCTCCAGATGTGTACCATGAGCATATCCTGACTGCGCTCTTAAGGCAGTTTTTTTTACCTCATGGCTTGGTTTCTGCTCTAGTATGAATTTATATAGACCGCTGCATACCTTGCAAAATAATGTCCAATTGTATTTACCTCAGGTGGACTCTGATCAATGTGTAGAAACAACTCAAAGATTATCCAGAGAAATGGGATGTATCTGGACGTAATTGTCATAGCAAAGAGTCTGAATACTTATGTAAATGCAATATGTCCGTTTTTTGTTTTTGTTTTTTACATTGAGGGTAGATTGATGTGAAACCTAAAAACAACAAAACCTAAAGTGTGGGGGGAAAAAAACAACTTTTTTCAATGCACTTTTTGTAATTATCATATTTTTTTGAAGGGAGAAAGCATTCTGAAAATGTTTTTTAGCCGTTAACTAAGATGTGGCTTGGAGCAGAAGATCCTCCAGTGATGGACCAATCCTCCTCGTAGCAGAGTTTTACTCTGTCAGTGCAGCAAAAGCATCTCCACCAGCTGTCAGAAAGACCGCCACTAAAGGAGGATTTAATCTTGCAATGTAAACAATTTTCTTTAAAAAAAAAAAATGTTTTACATTGCAGGGTTAAGACAGGGCCATTGGCCACAGGGCAATTTTATTGAGATGATGTGGTCTGGGTGACTATTGTGTGCCCTTTAAACCAGAGACTGAATATGATGCAAGTAAGAACATCATGAAAAAAGGGTATTCATTGATCCGTTTTATGTTTTTCTTTTAAAGCTAGCCACTTTGAGTTAAAAAAAAGTCAAAAACAGTTTCCACTTAATTGGAAATAATCTGTTCTATATCTTTCTCTTGTAGTGCGGCACAGCTATTAAGCTACCCAGGGAAGAACAAAATTCCTTTGAACTATCATATAGTTGAGGTATGTGAGTAGTGTTTAGTTCTACAGTTAATGGTTTATTTGCTATACGGTAACATATGCTGTATTGAAAACTCAATTCCAAGATTTGGCAGTTATAGTTTTATTAGCAGGTTATTACAGTCATACTAATCATTGAATTGTATTTTTCCATTGTTATTTCACTCATCCCTTGTTCCTATTAGTTGCTTGGCATCTGTTCGTTACATTGAGGAATTAAGACAGCTATATTAATGTAAAGGATAGGATGCTGATTACAGTTGACAAAAAGTGTCATCAAGCACTTAAGTAAGGCATTATTGTGCAAAGATTAAAAAAAAATAGTGTGTTATAAAGATACATACTTTTTCACGCCATTTTCTGAATGGGGAGCAAGACAGAGGCAGAGTGTCAGCTGACACTCTCAGCCTATTAGCGTCATCTACATCAAGACTTCCTGATTAACCCCTTAAGGACACATGACATGTGTGACATGTCATGATTCCCTTTTATTCCAGAAGTTTGGTCCTTAAGGGGTTAAAGCCTCAGACTTTCAGAGAAAGTGGATGGGGCAGAGCTTTTGGGAGCCGTCTTCCAGTCTTTAGGTTTAAATTATTAACTATTTAACTCCTTAAGGTAAGACGGCACCGGAGACCATCTAGCACCATGGCAACTTTGAGTGAAGTTGGTATGGAGCCCAGAGTTTCCATTTAGTATCGTTATTTTTCGATTTCCAGCCTTTCAGGCTTATTGAACTTGAAGTGATTTTGTTACTTGTAATACAGATTTTCTTATTGCTCTGATTTGTGTTCTGTTCCTAGGTTATATTTGCTGAACTCTTCCAACTTCCAGTCCCACCACATATTGAAGTCATGTATACAACACTATTAATTGAACTCTGCAAACTGCAGCCTGGATCTTTACCACAAGTTGTATCCTTTTTATTTTTATATTTTGGAGGCGACGCAGTCCTATATAAATCTGTCAATTTTAAAAAAGGTGTTTTAGTTGCAATCTGCATGTAACTCTTGTTAAAACTCTGGTTATATGCGCAAACCATTTTTGTAGCAAGGCATTAAGATTTCATTCACTAAATTGAGAATTCAAAGAAAATTACAAATATAAGATCAGTCGGTAAACTGAAAGTATGGTTGACTTTTAGACGTTTCCCAGTTTGGCTAATTTAAAACTCACTCTGAATTCACCTTGAATACTCACTTTAGTGAATAACCCTGATAGTTTTCATTGTGAATTTTCCAGGGTTTCCAATTTATACTATATTAGCAATTTATATGTCAAAATAGTTGAAGCATCTTTGTGGTCCATACTTTATTTTAATACAGAGAAGTTATTTGGAATGACTTAGTTGAGTCGTGCAATATGGCAATTGCCAGGTTTGGAATAATCTGATGGGATGTGTAAATGGGAACAAAAGATGGAAATAAATTTATTTCAGATATTTAAACGTCAAAATATCATCAGATGGTATGCAGTTTGTTTTTAAATGTCTGTTATTTTAATCAAAACTTGTAGTTCGTAGTTTTCCTTATTGGAAATCAATAGCTTGCACAAGCCACTGAAATGCTGTACACGCGCTTGGACACCATGAACACAACTTGCATTGACAGGTAAATATAACGTGCAGTAAAATTTGCTGTATGAACAAATAAAACTTAAATGGACACTCTAGGTATTGGTTTATCATTCTTGGAATTTCTTGGCATCATTCCTCTTTTTGAATGGTTAAACAAGAGTCCCTGAAGGCTGGGCCCCTCTACTGTTTAGTCTAATGAGGATTCATTAGATTGAGCAGCAGTGGCAGGGATGAAGCTAAGGGCCAACCATTAACTAACCACTTCAATTAGATGTAATGGTTGAAGTACCTAGAGTATTCCTTTTAAGAAAATAGATATTTTAATTTAATCCTATAGTAGTTTAACTACAATTCAAAGTTTTCTGGCAACATAACATAACTGCAGGTGAAGAATTGTGGGAATTACAGTTCATCTACTGTTGCAGTGCCTAGGTTACACAGCTCTGCTAAAGGGGCATGCATCACTTGACTTTTAAACCAGCAAGCAAATACTTATAAACATACAAACCAAAGTAAAGCAAAACCAAAAACCTACAGCTTCTCTTGCAGTGAGAAGTGCTGCTTTCACCTCAGTCTTTAAAGGGGAACATAACAAGTTATAAAAACTTTATCTCCATTCTAAATACACACTATTTTATCCCTATACTACATATACCAAAACATTTTAATCTTCAGAATTAGGCTCTACATACCCCTCTTCTGCAGCTCAGCTATTGGAAATCCAACTTTGTGTGATAGTGGTGAGCTGAGAGGAATGGGGCAGGTATTTTCTGAACAGTTTAATGATTACATAAAGAACTAATTTCTTTTATTTTAATTTATTTTTAGGTTTATAAATTGGTTTTCTCACCATCTGAGTAACTTTCAATTCCGATGGAACTGGGAAGATTGGTAAGTGCTTTTTAATCTTTCTTTGCTAGAAGAGATGACTTTCTAGTATCTGTCATATTAACTACATTATTTTAATTAACTTATTTATGTGTTGCAGGGCTGATTGTATTCCTCAAGACCTAGACAAACCTAAACCCCAATTTGTACGAGAAGTTTTAGAAAAATGCATGAGGTATATATAAGATTTTGTATATAGTGTTTTGCTTTATATTTGCCGGATTATGACTTTCTATACATGTGCTACTAATTTGTAGTTATCTCAGAGGCTGGTATTAGTTAATCTACATTAAGGGATGTGGCGGGACCAGCCTCGCCACTGGGCATTGGAGAAGACTGATTGCCAGCCTCCTGCCCTGTGACTATGGCCCCATGTTGAAATGCTTGATTTTCCCCCGCAAAGACCCGAAAGCCAGGTCATTCGGTACTTTCCCTATGTGAGCAGTGTTACCCCAGATAGCTATGCCATAGAGCCCATTTGTATAACGAAAGACTATGTGAAAGACTTTGGCTCCATGTCAATTGAACTGTATATATGCGATCTGAGCGCCATTCAGTAATAATGTGCGCTCAGATCTAAGCTATCTGGGGATATGTGCCTGTTTTATGCAATAGCTGCACAGTTATATATTTTTATGTATTTTATTGTATTTTGCTACCATGTGGCTAATGGAGTTTTGCCTCTGTCCTTGGAGATAATTGGATTACTTCCCAATTATCTCCAGGATAGACTCTGTGGAACTGGTTTGGGGCAGAAAAGCCATGCTTCGTTTGGTCACAAAGGGACTTTCAACTAACTTTTGACCCACTGGACCAATTTGTATGATTTTGATGTATGTTTGTATTTGGAGTATGCTGATTCTGAAAATGTGAATGTGATGTATACTTTTAGAGTTATGAATATTGTGTAAAACTGTGTATTTTCCTGCCTCTGATTAAGTTAGACCATTGTGTTCAGTAATTATATCACAGGCAGAGGGGAGGATTTTGTGTGGGAGTGTCTGAATGTATTGTACGTATTGATTGGTTGTTCTGCAAAACCCTGTGGGCAGTACTATGTGTGTAAAATGTGCATAAAAGAGGCTGTATGTGCCAGTACAGAAAGTTCTACTTCACCCTCAATCGGAGTCCTGTCTCTTATTGGAAGATCTGCTACAAGGGATTGCAATGCTCTGCATATTCCCTTGCTATAATCACTACCAAGCTCTTGTAAGAGATTGTTCCTGCCTTGCTCTCTGGAGGAGTCTATGGTAGTTATGGTGTCGGCTGGAGTGCTTGGAGCCCTCAGGAAGCGCTAGGAGCATCCATCAACGGAGGTACCCAGTCGGGGTGCTAGGTGATCGGTTACAATGGATATTTTAGTGCGCTCAGACATTTTCAATGAAACACATTATAGATGGCTTAATGTTCACAGCATATTCTGCATACATAATCCTGTATCTGCAAATCTTATTTCCGTTTTTTTTTTTTTAAACTTCTCTCCTTTCCTAGGCTTTCTTATCACCAGAGGATATTGGACATTGTGCCTGCAACCTTTTCTGCTCTGTATCCACCAGCTCCCAAATGTGTTTTCAAATATGGAGATGAGAGCGCTAGTAAGTGACTTTTTTTGTTTGTATGCACATGTTTTACTGTACTATATTGTATTAAAGGAACACTATAGGTACTATAGTGTTTAATATGCACCATTTAGGTGGCTTGAGCCCCCCCCTCCCCCCATGACTCCCTAAGAAGGGGTTACAACTCACCTTATTTCAAGTGCCGCACGGCTCTACCAACGCTAGCTCCACCCCTGAACCACCTCCTTGGTGACCTCAAAATTTCAGATTTTTAGCCAATCCATTGGAAGGTGGGGTGGGTGTGGGGCCGAGCATGGAGACGCTGAACGGCAGTGCTGTCTACTGTGCAGCACTGCCCCAGGGAGCCCCTCCAGTGGCCACTTGGCTAGGGGCAATGTAAACACTGTATTTTCTCTGAGAAGGCAATGTTTGTTTGAAAATGCATGAAGGGGATGTTTATACTAACCAGAACAACTACGTTAAGCTGTAGTTATTCTTGTGACTATAGTGTCCCTTTAAGTATTAGGTGCCGAAACAACTTTTAAACTTAATGATGTGGTTTTGGCGTACCAATCATACACTTGCAGTCTTATTGCTCAATTCTCTGTCATTTTAAAGTAAATCACTGTTATGCAGCCCTAGTCACACATCCCCTGGCTGAGGCTCAGAGACTCCCTATACACTTCATAAAGTCTAATTGTTTGATTTTTTTTTTTAATTTTTTTTTTTTAACCTTCCATTATAGCACCGTGATTAAACACCCACATGGCAGATAATTGAGCTGTGAGCCTGCAGGTGCATTACCTATACAATAAAATTGCTATATTAAGAAGCTCAGGGACAAAAACCTGTTTTCCTGATCCTATAGTGTTAAAACCATCATTTAGCCCTCCTGTTCCATCCCCCCAAATATTGCAAAATCTTGCCTTTATTTCAGTCTGCCTGTTTTGGCTCTGCCCCTGATCTGCCTGTTTTGGCTGACCTCAGAAGTGGAAATCTGAGCCAGTCAAATGCTTTCACATAGGAAAGCATTGGATTGGCTGAGACTGTCAAGGATGCAGATTGGGGCAGAGCCAGCGCAAGCCAAACACAGCGCTGGCTAATCAGCATCTCCTCATAGATATGCATTGAATTAATTCATTCCTATGAGGAAAGTTCAGTGTCTGCATGCACAGGGTGGACACACTGTCAGAGCTGCACGCTATGAAGTACTGCCCCAGGAAGATTCAAACCAAGAAATTATAAAAAGGGAAAAATTTATACCAAAACACTTTTATTAAAAATAAAAAAATAAACCATTTAAAACTTAACTTTCATTAATTCAGCTATATAAAAAGGTAAAAACATACAAGTACATCAAGAACAGTCCCTACATAAAGAGACTAAAAGATATGGTAGTCAAAAATTTGAACTAAGATTAAATTTGACATAGGTAGCGAATTCAATGAATCAAAAACTGCCTGTCCATTTACTTCATATTGAAAAAAGAGCTCGTACAGAGGCTACTTAGTAGCAACACATACATGCCACTACGGTAACTTTGTATCTTATCAAGAAACTAGCATAATAGGAAAGAATTGTCAGCTAAAAGTTGGTCTGTTTTATAGAGCATAAAATAGATACAAAAAACATCTCACCTCTATATCCATCAAAGCAAAAGGGGAAATGTAAGGAGAGGCTAAATGCTATACACAGTGCCTACTGTGCTTTCGATGGCCCAATTTAAAAAAAATCTCGCCACCCATCAACCCTATCCTGTAGTTGCTAGTCTCTAAATAGAGGTAAAAAATGTAAGTAGAATAATCAATTAAAGATTGGAAAATGAAAGCAAAAAAATTATTTAAAAATGTAAAGGAAAAAAATTGTCTAAATCAAAACAAATCAGGAATGTGTGGTGGCTGTATCTCCATAATCATGTAATACTGCAGCATCGTCCCATATAGGTAAAGCCTTCCCACACACAAAAACATCCAGACGCTGGCTCTTCCATTGAAGCCCTTGGAAGCACCTCTATTAAGCATCTTAGGAGTGGCCAGTGGAGGTATCCTTAGGCTGTAATGTAAACACTGCCTTTTCTCTGACAATACAGTGTTTACTGCAATACTCCTAAAGGGAATGATTCTACTAACCAGAACAAATACAATAAACTGTAGTTGTTCTGGTGATTAGTGTCCCTTTACCTAGCTTTGTTCTTGTGCTTAGAGTATCCATTTAATGCTAATGTGAAATTTGGTCAGGGAGAAAATTACTAGCTGTTCTGTGTAAAGTGTTTATTATTTAAAAATAATAAATGGTGATGGAAACAATAATGTGTTTTTTTTTTTTTTTTCTGCTCTTCTACAGGTTCCTTGCCTGGATATGCCATTGCGCTCAAATTGACAAGTGTGATAAAAAATAAGGCGGTTAATGAGGATATTTTTAATGTTTTAAAAGATGTTCCTAATCCAAATCAAGATGACGATGATGGTAAGAATTCCTATCTGACCTTTGCCATGTAGCTTAGTAAATTGTTAAATACTTTGTAGTGCTTTGTAATGACAACTTTTTTTTTTTTTTTACATTCTTAAAATGTAAATAATCATGCTTTACACTTAAGCATTTTCTTAATAAACAAAATATCCACTGTAAAATAGTTCACTTGTATGTTTTGCTTACAGATGAAGGAATAAGCTTCAATCCACTGAAGATCGATGTTTTTGTGCAGTCCCTGCTGAATTTGGCATCAAAGTCCTTTAGCCATTCCTTCAGTGCTATTGCAAAGTAAGTGTTTTTTCTTGTATCCCTGCTGAAATGTAGGACAAAAAAAATGGGTCATCCTACTTAGCAAACTTTGGCTTGCCTTTCAGTTCTCCACTCTTTAGTCCTGCATTTTTTTAAAAAAAATTTGGGGAACAGCTTCTTTTTCTCTTGTCACTGGAGGTCTTGTAGAATTTGTAGTCCTGCTTTTTTCCTTTTGTTTGTGTGTGTGTGTATGTGTGTGTATGTGTGTATATATGTGTGTATATATGTGTGTATATATATATGTGTATATATATATATATATATATATATATATATATATATATATATATATATATATATATATATATATAATTACCAGCCACTGGATTCTCCCCCATATTTGCTTTGTCTAAAATGGTACTTTGATTTAGTCAGGATGACTGCATATCAGCCTTCCGTCCTTTTTATTCAAGACAACTATCTTTTGGTGTCCAAGCCAGTCTTCTGGTTCATTCTTCCATTCTTACCTTGGTCCTGGATTTTGTGAATAGGATATATGAAGGGTTTGTGGTTGTACAAATATTTTAACCTTTATTGAGAATTTTAATTCTTGATAGCTTAGAGCTTGGACTTCGGAGCAAGTTCTCACAACATTCTGGCCTAAAGCATACTCCAGAATGATGACCTTTTGCTTCACTAATTTTTAATGTTGCTTCCTGATCCCCTCTACTACTCCATACGATTACTGTGTTTTAAGGTACTCCAAGAGTCCATGGTGTAACAATTCCCAATTCTTTTTTTTACTGTGGTTAATGACCTGGACTGACGGTATGCCTTGTGAACTTAGCGGGAAACTACTGATTTATAAGTTAAATATGTTTGCCTTCTGTGAGGTAAACTGTTCTTCAAGCAGCATTTTTAAAATTATTTTTTACAGAGTCTTGGCTATGTAGTCTTCAGTTAATCCTATTTGTCCAACACTAAAAAAGAGTTGTTTTTTTTTATTTGATAAAGCCATTTTGTATTTCCATTTGAGTGTTGTAATAATATAGCAAAAATGTTTGTTTAACCTCTTTAGATTAAGGCTTAGATAAATATTGTTATGGTTCTGGCATGTCATCTGTCATGAAGGTGTTAAAGATAGGATTTATTTTTGTCCCTTCATGAGAAACAAAAATCCAGGTCTGTCCCAATATAAACAAACTTGTGTGGTTAACGTGTGTCTGCTTCGGTGCAATTAGCTGCTTAATGCTGTACTGTATAAGTCAGTGGTTCCCAAACTTGTCCTTAATGCACCCCTACCAGTCCAGGATTTGGGAAGTACCCGGTTGTGTCTAAGGTGTTTTAAGAAAAAAAAAAAAACACACACACACACAACTGGGTAATCCCTAAATCCTGGGTGCTTTTGGGAACCACTGGTCTAAGTCTTTGGAAATATGTAGTTACTAATTGTGCTTAGCTGTGACATGGGATATTGATCATTACATGCATTATCTTAACAAGGTTTCATGAAGTTTTCAAAGTATTATCTGACAGCGATGAAGGGAAGCTTCATATTCTCAGGGTCGCCTATGAGGTTTGGAAAAATCACCCACAGGTAAGGGGCTTAATCTGCCTTCAAATGTCCCTTTTCTTTGATCAGATTTGCATAGTGTCTACTTTACTTTTGTAAACCCTGTAGTCCTTGTTATGGAATAATTTAATTCTTTTATGGAATATCTTAATTTTTTTTTTTGTAATAGAAGACAAAACCTATTACCGAAAAATATTAAGAAATTAAAACTATCAGACATGAGTCGGAAATTGTTGAAATGCAGTTGGCAAATTTTTATGTATCAGAAACTTTTAATGCCACAGCCATGCCACTTGTGACTTGAAAATTAAAATAAAGGTACATTGAATCAATTGAGGATTCATTCCCCTGCTTGAGGGATTAGCTAAACACTCCATTATCAGGATGACTGAGCATGGCTAGAGTTACGTAATACATGATATAGAAAAACAGAAATAATCGCTCACTACAAAAATACAAAAGAGGGCAGCAGTAAATCCGTGAGGATTCCCAAAACCTCACAAATAGTGATGTCCTGAACGGTTCGCCGCGGACTCATCATTCCAGCCAATCAGAAGCAGACCCTCCCTCCCAGACCCTCCCAACTCCTGACAGCTCACTAAGAATGCAGCTTCAAAATGGATGCTGTCCAGGAGGTGGGAGGGTCTGCTGCTGATTGGCTGGAATCATGAGTCCGTGGCGAACGGTTCACGAACCGTTCGGGACATCGCTACTCACAAACAGTACAAATTATAACAAACAAAGTGACAAACTGTGCCCAAAAGGGTGTAAAAATGTACAGCACCACTTGTATTAATATATATATATACATATCATTTTATAGAGTTGCTGTATACAGGTATTCAGTAACTTTTGGTAACCTCAAAGAAAAGAAAAAAGACAGTGTACAATATTGTAACAAAATATGTAATGTTTTATATAAAGTGTATATAGGGCCAACTCACACTTTATTGAACTACTAAGCGCTCTGCTGTGAATAGTTTGGACTGTACAATCACAGTCTATGGATATATGGAGCTCTGTTGTACTTGCCGTTATGTGTGTGTGTATATATATGTGTGTGTGTGTGTGTATGTATGTATGTATGTATGTATGTATATATATATATATGTGTGTGTGTGTGTGTGTGTGTGTGTGTGTGTATATATATATATATATATATATGTGTGTGTGTGTGTATGTATATATATATATATATATATATGTGTGTGTGTGTGTGTGTATGTATATTCGCTTATGGTGTAGTATGTCTATACACAAAATAGTAAATAAGTGGTATCCTACTAATAATATCCAGAGCAATAACTTGCTCTGGTTTTGAGATATGTATATATGTATGTATGTATAATGAGTTCAATTATTCCAGTACACACTGGCTGGGCTTCCTCAGAAGTGTGGATAATCCTGTCCTGGTTTATATAGGCTGTATGTCAGTAATCAGTGAAATCTGGTGTGTCTAATGCATTTCCTGCTTGTGCTTCGGTCGCCCAGGAAGTGACGCGTCACAATCATTACCTTGCATGGGTTCATAGGGTATGTAGTCTTACAGCCGCGAGTATACAATGATATTCAGTATTTCACGTCCGTCTTTGTGTAGCTCCGCTCTTTATATTACGTTAGCAAATAATGATGTATCGGCAGTTCATTGCAAAATATATCCCCAGAGCTTGGTCGTCCATATTGAATGAGGGCAAAGTGTGGGAAACAAACATTGCATTAGAATAAATGGACTAACTGTATTTAAAATACCAAGCATTCCTTAAAGTCCATAGAAAGTAGCACTCATTAAACATTGTTAAACTGTGAACATTATTTAAAAAAGAGAGAGGTAACCTAAAACTTACCAGTACAGTTAGATAAACTATTAGTGAATGTGAATAAGCCAAGGAGAGGTATAGATATAGAAAAGTGGTGTAATATAAATATAAAAATATAAATAAATTAAACAGGTTGGATGCCAAAACCCATAAAAATAGTAAGGATTACAAGAAATTAAAGGGACGCTATAGTCGTCCCCAAAAACTACAGTTTACTGCAGTTGTTCTGGTGAGTATAATCATTGCCTTCAGGCATTTTCATTCAAACACTGCCTTTTTAGAGAAAATTCTGATGTCATCAAGGAGGCAGATCAGAGGCAAGGCCAGTGGCGCTGGAAATAAGAGTTTTAATTCCCTTTGTGGCGGGGGGGGCAAGCCACCTAAATGGTGGGTCTAACACTATAGGGTTAAGAATACATGTTTGCATTCCTGACCCTATAGTGTTCCTTTAAACAGATCAAAATCGGCATTCAGATCATTAGGGTGTCTAGATAATACACCCATTCCATCTCTTTTTAGCCAAGCAGTATATGATATATTCTTTGGATTTTTTTTTTCTTCGTGTAGTCCTACTAACATACAAATTTTATTTAAATTTTTGTTTTTAGATGACTGCTGTGTTGGTTGATAAGATGATACGTACACAGATTGTTGACTGCGCTGCAGTGGCCAACTGGATTTTCTCCAGTGAATTATCACATGATTTTACCAGGTTAGCTGGATTACTTTTGTTACCTTCTAATTGCGTTTTATCTTACAAATGAGTGTTATTTTCCCAAAATGTGGGGTGTGTAGTTATCTATGCTTCAGTTAAAGAGTTTGACTGTCTCTAATATAGTTTGTTTTATAAATTGCAAAAATAATTGAAATCCAATCCATCCGTGTGAGATGTCATGATTCCTTTTTATTCCAGACGTTTGGTCCTTAAGGGGTTAAGTGATATTTCTTTAGTTGCATTAGTTGTGTTGAAATTACAATCCCAAACACCAGAAATCTCAATAAAGCCTTGGTCATTAAGAGATTAAACTCTAGATTTGGAGGTTTTTGTTACAAACTGCAATTCATCGAAATTTGTGCCTATCGCGGTGATTGATCAAATTGCCAAACTTCAAGCTGATATGTAGTTGAATCGTGAACCAAACAAAACAAAGTTTGTTTGTTTTTCCGTCAATTGGTTACTTTTTCTCACTTGATCTGTGCACCAAATGATGGAAACATGCACCAATCGATCTACAGTGAAATGTATACGTATTACAGGGTTGAAATTTCCAGAAACCATTAGTGAGTGAAATTTTTAGTCCTGGTGAGTAGAAATTCATGCCTATATGATATGCTATGGCTTGCAGTGCCTTGTCAGTATCATTGGATTACAAATGTTAAACCATATGCATAATAATTTTTATTTTTTTTAATCTGTGCAGAAGTGTATTAAACACATACAAAAATATATCTCTATATCTCTGTCTCTCTCTCTCTCTTCTAGCTATGGAAAGCAATTGTTTACTGTAAATAAAAAATATATTGTACTTTTATTCTATGATCCTTTATTTCTAGTAATTAAGTTGTTTTTCATAGGTTATACATATGGGAAATCTTGCACTCCACAATTCGGAAAATGAATAAGCACGTCCAGAAAATCGAAAAAGAATTAGAGGATACAAAAAAACGTCTTGCCAGGCAGAACAAACGAGTATGTAAACCATATTACTATTTGAGAAGTAAAATCAAAATTTTAATAAGGGTGTGTTCTCTTGAATTTCTTTTGAAATACAAATTTATTAAACAGTAGATGGGTGTACATTTCTTCTTTCCCTGATTTATCTTTTTAACCTACATAACATGCCTATATGTATGCAATGAGTTTTTTTTAAATCACATTTGCTGCATGTGTTGTAGCACGTTTTATATGCCTGGTTTTTAAACACACTTTCAGAGGGACAGTGATGATGACGACGATGATGATAGTGGAAGGGAAGATGGTCCTCTGGAAGAACAGATAGAACGTTTGCAGGAGAAGGTCGAGGCCGCTCAAAGTGAACAAAAGAATCTATTCCTTGTTATCTTTCAGGTATTTTAGTAGTTTCAATTAATCATACAGGCATTTTATTAAATTTAACGTCTTTATGTTTTTGTTCATTGTGGTTTTTTTTAACATCTTATTTATTTTAAATGTATTAAAAGGTTAGTCCTCCCCATATTTTTGAAATTCCTTTCCTATGGTTTCTCTAAAATTAGAAAAATTAGGTTAAATATTAGATTCATTACATCATTTTGTATGTCTTACACATCTAATGCACAGACTATGCTGTGTGATTGCATAGTCAGTTCTTTACTACCAATAGCTCACACTCTTCAAATGTATTTATGCATATATATTATTTTTTCTTGAAACTCTATGGAAACAAGAGAACCACAACATAATTTTCTACTTACTAGATATTTGTTAATGACTAACTTTGTCATTTTTTTCAGCGCTTTATTATGATTCTTACGGAGCACCTGGTGCGTTGTGAAACTGGAGGTATTGATGTGAATACTCCATGGTATAAGAATTGCATAGAGAGACTTCAGCAAATTTTCCTCCAGGTTTGTGCTTTTCTCGTTTACAGCGTATTCAGATATTATAGAAAATGTTCTGCACCCTTGACTGTTGCATTGCAATATTAACTTTCGATAATTATTTTTCTTTAAAGCATCATCAGATAATTCAGCAGTACATGGTCACCCTTGAAAACCTCTTGTTCACAGCGGAGCTTGATCATCACATCTTGACAGTCTTCCAGCAGTTCTGTGCATTACACGGTTGATATGCACATAAGACCCTCTCATGAACTTTTGATCAGCAAGAGGAAATGAATAATTGCATTTTGTTGGTTTTTGTGTTTTTTTTTAATTACATTGAGTATTCAGAGTAAAACACTGCATTTGTGATGCTAATAGTGAAAGGACATATTTTCTAGTTAAACCAGGGTGTCTGTTAAAACATTGGTTTATTATTGGACTTGAACAGCTAAATAGTAATATGACAATACCTTATGTTTTTGGGTTGGTCATGTGATGTATTGTTACCTTTCTATACTAACATTTGTTACACCACACTTTGTAGATCTGCTTTAGATTGTGGTTTTTGTTTTGTTTTGTTTTTTCCCTTTATTTTTAATGTATTGCTAGAAAGGTTTCCTCATTGCAATGTGAAGTGAAGCAAGGAATGCATTTTTGTAAATGTGGCTACAAGTAGCCAATTATCTTTCTTTGTTGATTTTATTAACCTGCCTCAAAAAAAAAAAAATGAAATTGCTTGCAATTTTTTCCTCCCACTCTGCAACAAAATTATCATTTTTGAAAATGGCTTGGTTGAAATAAACCTGGAATACTTTTTTACTATTTGTGTGCTTGTTTTGGGGCTATTTGCTCCACTAAAAGGCTGTGCTTGTACAATAAGTAATATTCCTAAAACTTGTCTTTCTGTGCTTCAAGGGTTGGGTGGCAAATGAACCAGATTTATCACAAATTACACTTTTGTTTCAGAAATGTACACAGCTCACCTGCAGGTTACATTCTCACAATGTTCTATAAACTATACCTGTATCACAGACTGTGTGTTAGTGTAGCGTTAACATGGATTAAATCCAAATTAGATGGGATAATTTGTTGGCATATTACAATTCCTCTTAACTATGCCTCAGAGCAATCTATGTCCCTTACACTGGTAGTATTCACATATATCATCCTAATTGCACATGTGCTGTCCTCCATTGCCCTCTAGAATTAGCTCTTCGAAAATATTAAAAAGGACACTATAGACACCAAAACAACTACAGCTTATTGTTTTTGTCCTGATGAGTATAATCAGTCCCGCCTACCCCCCCAGCATTCCCAAAAGGTAAAGAGGCTGAGGGGATTTAATAAAAAAAATTGTGTTAATGTGAGTGTGTTAGTGTGTGTCTGTTAGGGAGTGTGTTACTGTGTGTCTGTTAGCTAGTGTATGCATGTCTGTCATTGAATGTGTGTGTGTGCATTTAGAAGGCAGGGAAGGGGGAGGGGAGGTGGGGGGCTGAGTTTTGTCATTTCTAGGGCAGCACAAAACCAGGATACACCACTGCCCTGCAGGCTTTTTGCAGTAAACACTTTTTCTCTAAAACAAAAAAAACAAAAAAAGGTTTACATTACAGCCTAGGGATACCTTCGTTGGCCATTTCTCAGATGACTACTAGAGGTGCTTCCTGGGGGGCACTGCTGCACACCTTCTGCATGGAGACACTGAACTTTCCTCATAGAGATGCATTGATTTAATGCATCTCTATGAGGAGATGCTATTTGGCTTGTGTTGCCTCTGCCACTGATCTGCCTCCTTGACAGTCTCAGCCAATCAAATGCTTTCCTATGAGAAAGCATTGTGATTGGTTCAGATCACCACTTCTGATGTCAGCCAAGCAGACAGATCAGGGGCAGAGCCACAGCAGCAGACTGAAATAAAAGTAAGATCTCTACTATATTACTATATAGGTACTATATTTAGGAGGCCCAGTGGGGCTAGATTGTGGTTTTAATGCTATCAGGTTAGGAGTACATTCTGGGAACATCTGATAATTTCACATCTTCTAATTGTGCCCTTATGGTGTTGCTTCTCAGTTATGCCTAGTTTTACGGTTTCTGGGTTTTTTTTGTTTGTTGTTTTTTTTTTTTCTTAAGTGCCTTGTTTGTACAATGTTGCTGTATATTACCTACTGCATAGTTGTTAAATACTAACCATGTCTAAGTGATGCACTACAAAAAGCATACATTTTTACTTTAAAGGGAATTTATTTCCTGAAGTTTAAGCCAGTGCATGACAAACAGGAATTTATCTAATCTGCAGGGAAAAAAGTCAGGCAAACACCCCAATTCTTTTTATATAACCTCCCCCCAAAATCTCCTTTTGCCACTATAAAGTGCCCTCTAATCACAGGCTCCCCAGAAAATACAAAAGCTGGATAACTGCAAAAATAATTTATTAGAAGTGTGGAAAGATTGCACTGCCTATAATCTTCAGGAAAAATAAATTTACGGTAAGTAAAAATATATACTTTTTCCTTCAGATTAGAGGTAGTGCTTGAAAAACGGGGATAATAAAGCAATCCTTAAAGGATCACTATAGGGTCAGGAACACAAACTTGCTTCTTCTGAGGCCAGGTTACACACAGTATGTGTAACCTATAATGTTTAGTAAATGTGTGAAGAGACAACAAAGTGCAGAACAGATTTGTGAAGGAGAAGCTGAAGACATAAGACGTGGACATAGCTCCAGTGGAATGAGCATTAATTGATTGAGATGGAGGAATCTGCGAGGAAGAATATGCCAACCAAGTAGAATCCTTTAACCATCTGACCAGTGAACTTTTAGATGCCATAAGACCTTTTCTTGCACCATGAAACCGTACAAAAAGTCTGTTCGATCTTCTAAAGGAACTGGTACTTTTTAAGTATTGCAGTAATGACCTTTTAACGTCAAGGTAATTAAACTTTTATTCTAAAGCATTAGAAGGTTGTTGGCAAAAAGTTGCAGAATAATTTCTTAATCGATGTTAGTTGCTGATCAAACTTTAGGAATAAAAGATGAATCAAGCTTTGAAACTACTTTGTCTTGATGGAAAATAAAAGGATCTGAATTTAGTATTTGAAGTTAACCCAATCGTTTTGCCGAAGTAAAATAAAGTTTTGATAGTTATAGTTTTGAGTGACGTCTTCTCTAATGGTTGGAACTAAATGGGTCAAAGCCTTGAAAAAGCTAAAAAATGGTATATTCAAAGTCAATCATCTAAACAAGAAGAAAGTGATGGCAGAAATCTGGACCTTGAGCGTGGCATGTCTAAATCCTTTTGCAAAGCCCAGTTTTAAGAATCTTAGAATGTTTGGAATAGATAAGCGGTTTTCCTTGATCATAAAGCACCAATTACAAAATATCTTTCAGATTCTGGAAAAAAAATCTTAGACATAGAATCTTGTTTTTGCAGACATCAGAATATTAGTAACATCAGGAGCTAAACCTTTTGTCTTTCAATATTTGGTATTCAGAAACCAGGCTGTACGGTTACATTTCTGTAGTTTTCTGAGGCACCATGGAGTGTTCTAGCATCTCCTCTGACAGAGCAAGTTTCCAATAGGTTGAGTTGGGGACATTTAGGAGCATGGAGAACCAACTCCTTGCCCACCAAGGCAGAATTTTAATTTTCATTATTTTTTTCTGCCTGTTTTGAAGAATTGTGGGAATTCATGATTGAAGTAGTCAGAGATCCTTTGGGTAGGTACTAATTCTGATTTTTCAAGGTTTATTATCCACCCGTGACTTATTAAAGATTCTGAGGTCTTGACAAAGTTGTTCTTTTGAAGGAGCTGTTAAAAGCAAGTCGTCTAAATAAGGAATCACACCCTTCTCCTTAGTTCTGTGGTAATGACTACTAGTGTTTTTGTGAACACTCTAGGGGCTGACAAAAGGCCAAATGGAAGCACTCGGAACTGGAAATTTAGTATCTGCTCTTGGAATTTAATGGCAAACCTTAGGAATCTCTTGCACTTTTCTGCTATAGGAATATGCTAGTGAAATTAGCCAATTTCCAGGTTGGATAATGTGAGTGGCTTAATTTCTGGTCTCCATACAAAACCTCTTTTTTATGATAAACTTGTTTACGTTCTTGAGATTCAGAATTGGTCTGAATATACTGTCTGGTTTCGTGACAAGAAAAATTATTGAATAGGTGCCAAAGCACCATTTTTCTTCGTGGATGTTTTCTATGATGCAAATTTGAAATCTCTCTCAGAGCCTTTTCTGTTTTGGCAAAATGGACGGTTGAACACAAACATGTTCTTTTTGGGATACTTGCTAGTTTTAAGTGGGACCCATTTTTAATTACAGAAGCACCTATCTGTCTGATGTAGTCTGTTGATATTTCGACAAAAAGTGCATGAGTCTTCTGCCTACAGGTATGGTGTCATAAGTTACTATTCTTTTTGTCTGAAATTTTTTATTTTCTTCTGTAATCAAACACCTTTCTCTAAAAGGAACCCTGTAAGAGGATCTGTCCCTAAAACATTCTTACTCCAACCTTTCTTCCTGGTTTCTTCTGCCAATCCTTTTTTTGCTTTCCGTCATCTGCTTTTACAGATCATCTAATTTGGGACCAAACAGTCTGCCTGGTTCAAAAGGAATGTCACACAGAGAATTTTTGGAGGCTGAATCTGCTGACCCGCTTCTTAACCAGACTACTCTTCTTGCCATCGTAGCCAGTCCCATAGATTTTGCTGATATTTTCAGACTTTTTGCCTTAGAATCAATTTTAAAAATTTGATGCCATCATAATGTTTTGAAAGATTTGGACTGCATCTTCTTTGGACTCTCCTGCATAGATGTTTTCTAAGGCATCTAATCATAGTTTCTGTGCTTTGGCAACTGATGTTCCTTCAATCAGCACTTTACATTAACTACTATAGGCCAGTAAGCCTTACTTCAGTAGTGGGGAAATTAATGGACACCATGTTAAAGGATAGGACTGTTGAACATCTAAAATCACATGGATTTCAAGATCTGAGACAACATGGGTGTACTTCAGGGTTTACTAATCTTATTGATTTTTTTGATTGGGTAACTAAAATAATAGATCAGGATCCTCACCCCGCCTGTGTGTTCACCTCAAGCCTCCCTGTGTCTTCTCCTTACCCCCTGTCTGTTCTCCTCACCCCCGTGTTTTCTCCTCACACCCCCTGTGTGTTTTGTGTTCTCCTCACCCCCCCACCCTGTGTGTTCTCCTCACCACCCCACCCTGTGTGTTCTCCTCACCCCCGTGTGTTCGCCTCTCCCCTCCTTGTGTGTTCTCCTCACCCCTCCTTGTGTGTTCTCCTCACCCCTCCTTGTGTGTTCTCCTCACCCTCCCCGTGTGTTCTCCTCACCCTCCCCGTGTGTTCTCTTCACCCTCCCCGTGTGTTCGCTTCACCCCCTTGTGTGTTTTCCTTACCCCCTGTGTGTTCTCCTCACCCCCCGTGTGTTCTCCTCACCCCCCGTGTGTTCTCCTCCCCTCCCCCCCTCCCCTCCCGTGTGTTCTCAGATTTTTCTTTTGTAACCATCAGTCATGGGCTGGAAACATGAAGCACAAATGAAATGCTTTTCTTTTGCTGTATATTTTTCTTTCTCTAAAGATCTCTCAGCAATGTCAGAATTACATAGTTGAAAAGAGACTTGCGTCCATCAAGTTCAGCCTTCCTCACATATGTTTTTGCTGTTGATCCAAAAGAAGGCAAAAAACCTAGTCTGAAGCACTTCCAATTTTGCAACAAACTAGGAAAGAATTCCTTCTTGACCCCAAAATAGCAGTCAGATGTCTCCTTGGATCAAATAGCTATCACCCCACCTCTTCAGGCAGAGAATTCCATGTCCTTATCACTCTTATTGCAAAAAAACTTTTCTTTGCCTTAGATGAAATCTTCTTTCTTCCAGCCTAAACATGTGACCTCGTAGAGAAAGGAGCCAACTGAAGAACAAACTCAGTCTAACAGTTCGCCCTGGATGTGAACAGATCCGAGTGAAGGGGGTCTCGGAATGAGTCCAGTAGTAGAAACACCAGAGGGTGAAGTTGCCAATCGGTGGCGTCTCTCCAGTGTCGGGAGAACCAGTCCGCTACTTGATTGTCCTGTCCCGGGAGATATTCTGCCATAAGTGACAAATTCTTGTCCAGACAGTATTGAAAGAGATCCTTCGTGGGATCCGAAAGCAGTTTGGAGCGGGAAGCCTCCCAACCGATTTATGTAGCGGACAGCCGGGACGTTGTCCATGCGGAGAAGCAGCGAGCAGTGATTCTTCCCCTTGTTGAAGCTGCAAGTGGCGACCGATCCTGCAATTAGTTCCAGACAGTAGATGTTAAAAGCTCTCTCCTCCAGAGTCCTTCTGTCGCCACGACATCGCAAGTAGCGCCCCAGCCCATACAGCTGGCGTCTGATTCCAGAATGAAGTCTGGTTGAGGTTCCGAAAATCGCCTTGCCGATCCAGGCCTCCATAAGTTGAAGCCACCAATCAAGTTCCAGACAGACTTTGTTCGAAAGCCACACGACTCGGTCATATGAGGCCAATGACCTGAGATAGGGAGCCTTTAGGCATTGGAGTGTCGGATAGTGCAGGTTCCTGGAAGATGGCTTGAATGGAGGATGAAAACAGGCCAAACGTCTGTGTGTTCTCCTCACCCCCCATGTGTTCTCCTCACACCTGCTGTGTGTTTTGTATTTTCCTCATCCCCCCACCCTGTGTGTTCTCCTCACACCCCCTGTGTGTTTTGTATTTTCCTCATCCCCCCACCCTGTGTGTTCTCCTCACCCCCGTGAGTTCTCCTCACCCCACCCTGTGCTTTGTGTTCTCCTCACCCCTGTGTATTCTCCTCACCCTCCCCCGTGTGTGTGTGTTCTCCAAACCTTAACCTTGTGTGTTCTCCTCACCCCCTTGTGTATTGTCCTGACCCCCCTTGTGTGTTCTCCTTATCCCCGTGTGTTCTCCTCACCCCCCTTGTGTGTTCTGATTTCTCCTCACGCCCCAGTGTGTTCTCCTCAACCCCCCCATGTGTTCTCACCCTCCACCCTGTGTGTTCTCCTCACCCACCTCCTCTTGTGTTCTCCTTCCCCCCCTTCCCCCCCATGTGTTCTCCTCTTCAATTTTTCTGGAACCAGCTTAAAAATGATTTTTTTTTGCTTCTTCTGATGCTTCTTTAGCACACATAGTACAGATTTTTCTTTTGTAACCATCAGGCTCTGGACTTTTCCTAGTGCCATGATATATTTCTTTAGAACAGGGGGTCTCAATGTTAGTCCTCAGGACCCCCTACCAGTCCAGGGTTTAGGGATTACCTGGGTGTGTCTCAGGTGTTTAGAAAAAGAAAGAAAAAAAACCTTAGAGTCCAAATCCTGGACTGGTAGGGGGTCCTGAGGACTGGGTTGAGAACCCCTGCTTTAGAACAAGTGCCCAAAATTGCACAGCATATTCAAGGTGTGGTCTTACCAGCGATTTATAAAGAGGCAAAATTATATTTTCATCCCTAGAATTTATGCCCCTATTTATACATGACAAAACCTTACTGGCCTTAGCAACTGCAGATTGACATTGCATATTGCTGCCTAATTTGTTGTCTATAACAATTCCCAAGTCCTTTTCGTGTGTTGTTATCCCTAATTCTCTTCCATTAAGGGTATACGTTGCTTGTGTATTCTTTACGCCGAAGTTTATAACTTTGCATTTTTCAACATTAAATTTCATCTGCCATTTTAGTGCCCAGTCCCCCAGCCTATCTAAATCCCACTGCAGCAAAGTAATTTCTTGCTCACATTGTATTATTTTACAAAGTTTAGTGTCATCTGCAAACACCGAAACATGACTTTCAATTCTGTCTTCAAGATCATTTATAAACATGTTAAATAGAAGGGGTCCCAGAACAGACCCCTGAGGGACACCACTTGCCACCTCTGTCCAGCTTGAAAATTTACCATTAATGACAACTCTTTGTACTCCCAAGAACAAGCATTTTCATCTAGACCGATTTCCTTGAGTTTGAACACTAATCTATTGTGTGGAACTGTATCAAATGCCTTGGCAAAATCCAAATAGATCACATCCACTGCAACACCCTGATCTGTACTTCTACTTACTTCTTCGTAGAACGCAATCAAGTTAGTTTGACATGACCTGTGCTTCATAAAACCATGCTGATTTTTGCTGATAACCATGTTCTTCTCAAGGAATTCTTGAATATTATCCCTTAATAACCTTTCAAATATTTTACCAGCCACAGAAGTTAAGTTCAGAGGTCTATAATTTCCAGGCAAGAATTTTGAACCCTTTTTGAATATAGGAACCACATCTGCCTTCCTCCAATCCTCTGGAACACTTCCTGAAAGAAAAGAATCCTGAAAGATTAAAAACAAAGGGTTCACTTATTTCTACACTTAGTTCCTTAAGTACACAAGGATGGATACCGTCAGGCCCTGGAGCTTTGTTTCTATTAACTTTCTTTAGTTGCTGCAGCACCTTGTCTTGAGTTAACCAATTACAATTATTCTGCAAGATTTTAGTAGCAATCATTTGCACATCTATTGCCATGGGTTCTTCCTTAATATAGACGGAGGAGAAATAGTTATTTAACATTTCTGCCTTTTCCTGGTCTTCATTAACTAACACCCCCGTTTCAGTTTTTAGTGTACCTACACTTTCATTTTTGTTTTTTTAGAATGTATGTACTTAATAAATGCTTTATGTACCTAAAAAAGCTATCATTATTTAATTTTGAAGCTTAGCAAGTCTAATTGCCTAATTGCCTTATATCTTTTATAAGATGCATCTGATTTGTCCGATTTAAATGCTTTAAATGCCCTTTTCTTATTTTTAATCTCGTGTTTTACTTCTCTACTAAGCCACATTGGTTTTAATTTGTTTCTTTTATATTTATTTCCCAATGGTACATACTGAGAAATGTATCTTTCTAATATTTGTTGGAAGATGGTGCATTTATCCTCAGTGTTCTTTTCACTAAAGAGTTTATGCCAGTGAATATATTGTAAAGCTTCCCTTAACTTATTGAAATTGGCCTTTTTAAAATTATATGTTTTAGTATACCCCATGTGCTTTTATTTATTTTTTAGTTTATTTCAAAGGACACTATATTGTGATCACTATTTCCCAAGTACTCACCTACTTGAATGTTGGTCAAAAGATCAACGTTGTTTGTTAAAACCAGGTCCAGACAAGCATCCATTCTAGTTGGTGCTTGTACAAGTTGTGACATGAAGGTGTCATTTAACAAGTTTAAAAACCTAATTCCCTTTGCTGAGCTCCTAGTCCCTCTGTCCCAATTTATGTCCGGGTAATTAAAATCTCCAATAATCAAAGTGTTACCCAGATTTGCAGCTTCCTCAGTTTGCTCAAACAGCTGTTGTTCCTCGTCAATATTAACATTATGTGGTTTATAACATATCCCAACCAATAGTTTGTTTCCCTTCTTTTCCCCTTAACAGATATTTACCCATAAAGCTTCCACATTTTCCTCATCGCATTCTATTTGCTTAAGATTTTAACTCATGGTTGACATACAAACATACCCCACCACCCTTCTTGTTTTTCCTATCCTTCCTAAATAACATGTACCCATAGAAACACAGAAACATAGAATGTGATGGCAGATAAGAACCATTCGGTCCATCTAGTCTGTCCAATTTTCTAAATACTTTCATAAGTCCCTGGCCTTATCTTATAGTTAGGATAGCCTTATGCCTATCCCACGCATGCTTAAACTCCTTTACTGTGTTAACCTCTACCACTTAGGCTGGAAGGCTATTCCATGCGTCTACTACCCTCTCAGTAAAGTAATACTTCCTGATATTATTTTCAATCCATGAACCGGTTTAGTAGCCCTTCTCTGAATTCTCTCTAAAGTATCAATATCCTTTTGGAGATACGGTCTCCAGTACTGTGTACAATACTCCAAGTGAGGTCTCACCAGTGTTCTGTACAATGGCATGAGCACTTCTCTCTTTCTACTGCTAATACCTCTCCCTATACAACCAAGCATTCTGCTAGCATTTCCTGCTGCTCTTTTGCATTGTCTAATACAAAAAGAGAAGTCCTGCGCTTTTACTATATATTGGGGCTGATGTGTACTGTAGTCATTGCTGCCGGCCCAGTAGTGATGGGAGTGAGCGCAGGACTTCTCTTTTTGTATTTGTATTTACTTTGTATCACACAGCCTTGTTACAATGCTGCCACCCATCCCATGTGTTCCCTATTAAGGGTTAATAAGTATATAGGGGTGTATATAAAAAATACCCCTCTCTGTCTCATTAGAGATATTTTTGCCAGAAGCTCAAGGAAGCAGGCTGAAGGGTCAGTGTTAGGACCCGCGTAGGGGGGTCTGCCTTGACGTTGGCAGGTGGGCATTCCCTCCAATGGCCATTGGAGCAACTAAATGACCTCCATTTGTCTAAATATACATAGGGATTAAGGAGAGCACGCAGGTAACTTTTTCTTTTCTTTTACATTGTCTGCCTACCTTTTAGTCCTCAGAAATAATCACCCCTAAATCCCTTTCCTCAGATGTTGAGGTTAGGACTCTATCAAATATTCTGTACTCTGCCCTTGGGTTTTTACATCCAAGATGCATTATCTTGCACTTATCCACATTAAATGTCAGTTGCCACAACTCTGACCATTTTTCTAGTTTACCTAAATAATTAGCAATTTGGCTTATCCGTCCTGGAACATCAACCCTGTTACATATTTTTGTATCATCAGCAAAAAGGCATACCTTACCATCAAGACCTTGTGCAATAGCACTAATAAAAATATTAAAGAGAATGAGTCCAATTACAGATCCCTGTGACAAGCCCATGTTTCGAATATACTCCATTGACTACAACCCTCTGTTGCCTGTCACTCAGCCACTGCCTCACCCATTCAACAATATTGGAATCTTGACGATTGCAGTTTATTGATAAGCCTTCTATGTGCAACAATGTCAAAAGCCTTACTGAAATCTAGGTAAGCAATGTCTACTGCACCACCCTGATCTATTTTTTTAGTTACCCAATCAAAAAAATCAATAAGATTAGTTTGGCATGATCTCCCTGAAATAAACCCATGTTGTCTCTGATCTTGAAATCCATGTGCTTTTAGATGTTCAACAATCCTATCCTTTAACATGGTTTCCATTACTTCCCCCACTACTGAAGTAAAGCTTACTGGCCTATAGATGCCCAACTCCTCCATACTTCCTTTCTTGTGGGTGTATTCCATCAGGTCCCATTGACTTTTTTGTCTTTACTTTTGACAGTTAACCTCTTCCTCTGTAAACTCACATGTAATAAATGACTCATTTGTCCTTTTTCCTAACTGAGGTCCCTTTCCTTCATTTTCATCTGTAAATACTGAACAAAAATATTAATTGAGGCAGACAGATAGACCTTTATCCTCTTCTACATACCTTCATTCTTTTGTTTTTAATCTAACTAATCCTTGTTTTACTTTTTTGTTTGAGAGTTGTCACACTTCTGATGAAACCCCATGGTGAAACGCGTTGTGTGCTTTTACCCATTTTGGATTTTATATTATATGATATATAGCTTTTTTGTTTAATAAAGTTTACCCTTTTAAATTTAAATGTAATTATTTTGAATTTATTCGGTGTTTACTTTTTTACTTTATATTCTTTTTGCTTCCTGAATTCTACTACATTTCCGGTCCTGCATATCCTAGGTTGGGATTGTACCACCAAAGCTCCACAACACTAGAGCAGGTTCATGCTCTAAAGAATATGAGTAAAATACCTATCATTATTCTAGAAGGAATAATGCTTATGTCTTCACATACCGCACTTTATTAAGAAAAGTACCATCACCAATGATAAACATACCATCACTACCGCGGCATAGGTATCCTTAGACGGGGATTATACCGTCCACTCCCTTAACAGCAGAGCTCTATATAGCTCTTGAAAGTGTAAGGGTGCTTTCATTTCAATATACCACCCTATATGTTTTAAAATTACTACACTTAGATTGTGTGTGATCTCTGTTTTTGTCTTTGAGAGATTCATCTATCAACAAGAGCCTGTTATATTCATGTATGCATATTTCTGTATCTGTTTGTGGCTATATTAAACCACAGGTGCGGATTATCTATTTTTTCTTCTTTTTTGTCAAATAACTTGGGAGCTTGTGATTAGAGAGCACTTTATAGTGCCAAAGGAGGTATTGGGGAAGGTTCTAAAAAAATTGGGGGGTTTGCCTGCCCTTTTCCTCCCCAGATTAGATAAATCCCTGTATGTCAAGCACTGCCTCAAATCTGAAGGGAAAATAAAGAAGTTTAAAAAAGACTGTTAATCCCAGTTCAACAAATTCTACAATATGGCAAGACACACTTTGGTAACTTGGCTACAAGTCGCTTGCAATAATATTACTGTGAGCCGAATGATCGAAGGAAAACTACCACATCTCTGGAAATGATGCCATTCAATAACACATTGAAAATCACCCATACCTTTTGTACCATGTTTTCTTTTATTCTTTAATGATTTAGCAAATTATTTCAGAACCTTCGGCACTCCAGATGTGGACTACATCTCCCCAGATGCTTTGCCAGCATTAAGGATGTAAGAGCATTATGGGAGATGTAGCCCACTACATCTTGAGTGCCAAAGGTTGTCTACCCCTGATTTTAGTTAATTCCTAGCACAATTAGTGCAAACACTGCTAATGAGAAATAGACACATTTCTTCATGGTAACCTTCCTTTTATATTGATTACAGTGCAAAGGCTAGAGCTTGCAACAATGATTAACAGTAAGTGGGTGAATTTTTCATTTTATTTTTCACACTAAATCTAGTATTAAAATGTTGTTTTTTGTTTGTTTTTGTTTTATAATAAATTTGTATTGAATTTTTTTTCCATTGTATCAAAAGAGTCAATAGACATGTAACAACACAAAATATATTCGATTGATATAATAGAAACGACATTTTATAAAAAATAATCATATAAATCGAATACATAGACATATAGACTAGAACAAGACAAAGAAATAACCCTCCACCTATACAGAGCAGAGAGGGTTTCCTAATAATATATCGCAGCCTTCTAGATACGAGTCTTATTAAAATATAACAACACAGAAATCGCCCACTTGTAACCACTATTGTTATTGTATATTTTTATACTGTTCAAGACACAAAGCCCATGGAAGATTGTCAATAACCATAGTCCTATTTAACTAAAAAAGCTAAACCAGAAGTATATTACCGTTAAATGTTGGAAAGTTTTTGGAGCCAGTTAGAGTACCATTCTGTTTTTTTGGGAAAAAACAGTCCTATTACTTATGATATCTTTTTCCATTGTCAGTTGAAATATAATTTGATCAATCAAATGGGATTTGTGGAATGGGTTAGAGGACTTCCAATGTCTGGCAATAATAATTTTAACTGCAACAAAGCAGTGAATAGCAAAACAAATATATTTATGCGACTTTAATTGCCAATTCAAGTGTAGAAGGGCAAAAGCCGGGTTTTTATTGAGTTTATTAAGTGTAACTGTGTAGAAGATATTAAATGCCCACACCAAAGCGATTTAACTAGTGGACAGGCCCACCATATATGAGTATATGTGTCCAGGTGCGTGCCACATCTCCAACAAGTAGAATCATATGTATCGTACATTTTGGCCAGTCTTGTTGGTTTAAAATACCATCTGTGTACGACCTTGAAATGGCATTCAGTCAGATTAAGACAATGTATATATTTGTTTGTATAAGTTAAGGAGAAAAGCCAATCATTTAGGGGAATCACTAAATTTAATTCCTTCTCCCATGTATTAATCAATTTCTGGGGGGTGATCTTAGATTCATCAAGCAGAGAGATAGCAACAGAAGTGACCTTAGAAACCGATCGGTAGCAAAATAGACTTTCCAACTTCTTTGCCAATGGGAAATGTTTAAATGAAGATAAGTAAATATCTCTCTAGGAGAAATATGTATGTTATCGACAATCTGTTGGAAAGGCAAAATAGTATCTCCTTGCATAATGTCCGAGATAATTAGTGAATCATTATTTCCCCAGTGTCTCAAAGAAAAATCTTCTATAATACATTCTAATATATTAAGTTTACAAGATCTCAGGATTATTTGTACAAAACCCAGAGTTTTCTTAATTTCTGCCCAGGCTTCTAGAGTTTGAACCAAAGTAGATGGATAACTTATGGTAGGATCATTTAAAATCCCCCTGATATCCAACCACATATAGTAATATAGTCTAGAAGTATGGGCAGCTTTCGACTCCAAAATGAACCATGGTTCACAAAAAACCTGTGGATCTTGAAGAATATATATATGACGGATAATATTGGCAAAATAAATATAAGTAATACTTGGAAAACTAAGGCCACCCTAAAATAACTTTTTAGATAGAATTTTCTGGCTAATTCTAGGTTTTTTATTCTTCCAGATAAAATTATTAAAACTTGATTGAATCATTGCTAACCAAGGCTTGGGCATTTTTAGTGGGACCATAGAAAAAAAATATAACCACTTAGGTAAAATGTAGGAATTTATAATATTGATTCTACCTATCCACGAAGTTTCCAGATTTTGCCATTTTTTAAAATTGAGTTTCATGTTTTTCATTAAGATCAAAGCATTTCTCTCCACATTTGCAGGAATAGTTAGACCCAAGTAGACTGGCCAATGCTTTCCTATGGATGTCAGCGTCTTTTCACTGTGAAACTGCTACGTTTACAGCAAGCAGGGTTAACCCTAGATGGACCTGGCACCCAGACCACTTTATTAAGCTGAAGTGGTCTGGGTGCCTATAGTGGTCCTTTAAGCAGTCATAACGGTGGGACAGAATTGGCTTTAGAAAATGTAAATTGCAGATGTATTTGGGATGTATAAGGTTAGACAGTATTTCCTGATGTTTCTTTGATATGCCTTTCAAATTATGTGCTTGTGAGTGTTATTTTAATAAATGTATCTCCTATTTTATATGTTATCACACTATTGCAGCTACTTGTTTTCGCTGCTTTATTACTTATATAAATTGATAACATCTGGCTCTGAAGGAAGAAAATACTTTCATTACCATGGGAGAATGGTGATATGATTTTTATTTATTTTGTGAGTGCAATCGAATGTCATTTTGGCTATATTATAAATATTTATTGATCTTATTTTTATTTTTGTATGTTTTTTTCTCTTATGCAGTTTTCTGTTCCTAATAGCCGTTTGAAAGCAATCCTTTGGAACATTATAAAGGAGGCTAATTATTTTTTCTTTTTGGGTGCAAATACCTATAGTATTTGATTTTTAGGATTAACGCTTTATGTGTTTTTACTTGATCAGTAATATGTTACTTCATTTTACTTAGTTTACATACAATAGTGACACCTAGTGCTTGCAAAAGGAGCTGTGAAAATATTTTGATTTAAATGTCTAAAAAATAAGTGTAGACAAATAATAAGTCAAACTATGTTAAAGGAACACTCTACACACATAAAACACTTCAATTGATTTCAACAAAAACTGGTAATTTTATAATTGGGGGCTGCAACTACTTTTAATTATACAGCCAGGAAGGTTTTCAAAGCAGGTGTACAGCTTTTGCAAACTGATATTTTATATATTCCCAAAATAAAACACGCAGACAAAAATGAATGTGTGATTTATTTGGGGTATATGTACTACATTGTAAAAAAAATAATTAAATAAATAGCTAATAAGGAGGATACCATGTAGCATCTTGGTGTCCAGTTCTTTCAGATTGATGCTGTTGTTAATATATCTTAAATATTATTAGAAATAATGAAATATCTTCTATTCTGTGTGGTGTTATTTTTCTAAAATATCCCTCAGTCACAATAGCTCTTTGCACAAAAGAAGGAACAGGAAATAAATACATAGACGTCTTACAAGAATCATGCATCCTATACATTGAGAAGGGATCCCCTGCATTTGTATGACTATTCAATCCACAGCATGACTTTCAGCACTCAGAGATGCTGTTAATTACCTATCTATCATTCTGCTACACATACAATAAATACTGTATGGTAAATGAAGCAGAAAGATGGTTCCGTTAGTCGTCAGATACAGTCACACAGGTGGTGGTCCATTGTAAATTGTAAAACAAATGCACAGTAGTGCAAGGTGTCTTACTCTCCATGGCGGTAATCTGTCAATACAGAAAGAATATGGGTTTTATGGTGATGTGGGGCTTTTACCAGTGAATCGGTGTGAATGTAGGTGAATTCTATTCTAACATTTCACTTTGCTGCTTTAAGTTTAAAGGAACACTTCAAACACCGAAAACATCACAGCCTGCATTTAAGAACAACTTTTAGTATAATTTATTGAGATTTTTTTTTTCTTTATACAAATAACACATAGATACCACCAACAGGTGAAAATTATACAGTGAACGATCAAAATACAGCAGCTAGATTACAGTCATGTTAGTGATTACTTAATCTGGCATCTTAATTATATGCTAACAGATTGAATGATTCTATTAGTCCCAGATATTTTATTTATAAGTATTTCTAAAGGCTGTGATAGGATGTTGCCATTGTGATGGTAAAAAAAAGATAAATCCTCTCCTTCATTCATTCATTCATTCATCCATACTCTCATTCATATTGTGTTCAAACATCTTCAGCATCAATCCTTATTGTTTCAAGAGACAAAGGTTATGCTATACAATGTGTAATTTAAGTAAATTGTCCCTCCCCTACATCCACTCCATGCGTAGTCAAGAGTCCAATCTGGGCGAGCATCAGTCCCATAGGGAATATGTTTTCTGCATAGATTTTAAACCATGGTGTCCAGATTTTATGATATGAGGTTAAACTATTATTAAATTATTATTATATCACGTAATAGTAATATTCCATTTTTCCTTGATATGAGATATGACAATCTGTGCCCAGTCTGGTGGATTTAGTTTACGCCATTCTATGGCTATACATTTTTTTTATAGCTAATAAGATGTTGATTATTAGGTATCTATTGTTTTTGTCGATTTTAAGTAATTCTAAGTGCAAAAGCCATACGTGTGATCTCAATGTAAAGCCTGACTGTAGAATTTTTTATATAATTTTTTCTGTTTCCTCTTTAATCGTCTGCAGTTTTGGACATTCCCACCAAATATGATATGGAGTGCCCAAAAACTGATTACACCTCCAGCATAGATTTATAGTTATTTTATCGCACCTTTCTAAATAAAAAGGTTTGAGGTACCATCTATGTATTAATTTATAGAATGTTTCCTGTAGGTTGACTGAACGCACAGATGTTTTGACCTCCAGCCGGGTTTTACACCAGACCTGAAAAAGAAATTCTATCTCAATCTCTCTTTCCCACTTCGGGCTGTAATTGGAGAGATATTCTGGTTATTTGTTATTAATTTTTTTACTTCAGAGATTAGTTTATATGAAGTCATCTAAATTATTTAAGTCCATAATAGGATTATTTGTGATAAAATGATTACTCCTCAGGTAAGGAAAGCTGTCCCGGCTTGAGAGATTGTATTCATCTTTAAGCTGGCTAAATGTTCGTATACCAGTGTTTAGCTAAATGTCCACAAGGACAATATTTCTCTCAGTCCATCCACTTAAGTCAAGAACTTGTACAGTGAGAAAAAAAAAGTATTTCATCCCCTGCTGATTTTGAACATTTGCCCACTGACAAATAAATGATCAGTCTATAATTTTAATGGTAAGTGTATTTTAACAGTGAGAGACAGAATAAGAAAAAAAAAAACACATATCAAAAGAGTTATAAATTGTATTGCATGTGAAAGAGTGAAATAAGTAATTGACCCCTCTGACAGAGGTCAGGTGTTTCTTGTAGTTGGCTACCAGGTTTGCACACATCTCAGGGGGTATTTTGTCCCACTCCTCTTTGCAGATCCTCTCCAAGTCATTAAGGTTTCCAGGCTGACATTTGGCTACTTGAACCTTCAGCTCCCTCCACAGATTTTCTATGGGATTAAGGTCTGGAGACTGGCTAGGCCACTAGGTACCTTAATGTGCTTCTTCTTGAGCCACTCGTTTGTTGCTTTGGCTGTGTGTTTTGGGTCATTGTCATGCTGGAATACCCATCGACGACTCATTTTCAATGCCCTGGCTGAGGGAAGGAGGTTCTCACCCAATATTTGATGGTACATGGCCCAGTCCATTGTCACTTTAATGTGGTTTAGTTGTCCTGTCCCCTTAGCAGAATAACACTACCAAAGCATAATGTTTCCACCTCCATGTTTGACGGTGGGGATGGTGTTCTTGAGGTCATAGGCAGCATTCCTCCTCCTCCAAACACAGCGAGTTGAGTTGATGCCAAAGAGCTCGATTTTGGTCTCATATGACCAGAAAACTTTACCCAGTTCTCCTCTGAATCATTCAGATGTTCATTGGCAAACTTCAGACAGGCCTGTACATGTGCTTTCTTGAGCAGATGGACCTTGCGGGCGCTGCAGGATTTCAGTCCTTTACGGCGTAGTGTGTTACCAATTGTTTTCTTGGTGACTATGGTCCCAGCTGCCTTGAGATCATTAACAAGATCCTCCCGTGTAGTTCTGGGCTGATTCCTCACCATTCTCATGATCATTGAAACTCCACAAGGTGAGATCTTGCATGGAGCACCAAACGAAGGGAGACTGACAGTTATTTTATGTTTCTTCCATTTGCGAATAATCGCACCAACTGTTGTCACCTTCTCACCAAGCTGCTTGCCAACGGTCTTGTAGCCCATTCCAGCCTTGTGTAGGTCTACAATCTTGTCCCTGACATCCTTGGACAGCTCTTTGGTCTTGGCCATGGTGGACAGTTTGAAATCTGATTGATTGATTGATTGCTTCTGTGGACAGGTATCTTTTATACAGGTAAGGAGCTGAGATTAGGAGCACTCCCTTTAAGAGAGTGCTCGTAATCTATGTTTGTTACCTGTTTAAAAGACACCTGAGAGCCAGAAATCTTGCTGCTTAATAGGGGATCAAATACATATTTCACTCATTGACATGCAAACCAATTTATAACTTTTTTGACATGTGTTTTTCTGGCTATTTTTTTTTTTTTTGTATTCTGTCTCTCACTCTTAAAATACACCTACCATTAAAATTATGGACTGATCATTTCTTTGTCAGTGGGCAAATGTTCAAAATCAGCAGGGGATCAAATACTTTCCCCCCTCACTGTATATACAAGTTAAGGACCTTTAGTGGAGTAAATGAGGTGAGGAAATTAATAATACTCAACCTTTCTCTGACCTTTGCCACGGTTTTAACTGCATCTCTTATGATTATATTATTATTCAGATCTAGAGATTAGATATGAGAAGATTTTAAGCACAATAAATTAAGTCGATTTTGACCATTTAGATTGGATTTCTCACGGATAAACCACCCCTTACTCCAGTTATTTTTGAGTACCCAAGCTAGTACATGAGTGAACATTGTTATATTATGAAGTAGTATCTGGTAAAATTTAAACCTTATTGGATACCGTCTCTCTTTATAGTTTTTTGAGCAATTCAAGATTTATTACATTTCTATATGAAAGATAACAGGAGTTTTTTTTATTTTATCTAAGATATTACCTGAAACCCGAATTGGGATCATTATAAAAAAGTAAATTACTTAAGGTACTGAATAGTCCTTGATCATGTTGATCCGACCCAGCCAAGAAAACTCAAGAAATTTTTAAAAATTTATTTATCTGCAAATCCAGATCATCTAATAATTTATTATAGTTCTCTAAAACAATTCAATTAAAGTCAAATAAGATCTTGATACCTAAATATTCAATATGATTATTATTCCATTTAAATTGGAACTTATCTTGAAGATAATGTTTTTGGAGAGGGGATAATCCAGTTGATATTACTTGAGTCTTAGGTAAATTTAATTTATCATTAGAGAGTGGACTAAATGCCGCAATTCTTGATAACTGTACAGGTATAGAAGTTTCAGGGGCAGTAAGGGTAAGTATAATATCATCGGCATAAAGTGAAATTTAGAAAATTTGGTTATTTCCCTGATGCCCTCTATTGATTCTGTTGCTCTTATAACAGCTGCCAGTGGTTTGATGCGTATAACAGCAGAGCCAGAAGACAGCCCTGCCTAGTTCCGTTACGCAAACTGAAAAATGTAGAATTAAGAGCAGGGCCCGTTATCTTCGCACTAGGATTACTGTAAAGAGCCATGGAGCTGACTTTGAATAAACTTTAAATCCCAAAAACATCTAAGGTCTCAGACAGGAAGGTCCAGCTTACCCTATCGAAAGCCTTCTCAGCATCTAGCGCCAAGAAGACCGATGGCATAGCCCTTCTCTGTATTTCTGTGATCAGGTTTAATAATTTATGAGAGTTATCTTTCTCTGTTCTTCCTGGTATAAATACAGATTGTTCTGGGTGGATTATATTTGCAATTATATTTTTTAATCTGTCCGCCAGAATTATTGAAAATATTTTTACATCTAAATCGATGAGTGATATTGGTCTATAGTTTTCTAAAAGGGAGGGATCCTTTCCTATCTTTGGAATTTGACAAATAGAAGCCTGAAGCAACTCATCCAGAATATCTCCTTTCTCCCCCCCAAAAATAAACAACCTGATCAACAGTGGGGAAATCAGAGGGTCAGCAATTTTTAATTGGCCTAAGATAACCTTTTCACATACTACTAGATGAGATATATTCCATATTAAATTTTTTTGTTTAAGCTTATTCGTGAGTGTTTTATTTACTCTATTATTAGAGTAATACCATTTTTGCTTAGAATTGTATATAATCTTTTCAAGCTTCTCATCTAGCTTGCCACCTATCTCCTTCTGAACTTTGATTATTTTCTCTGCTGAAATCGAATTTGGATTTAATTTATTTACTCTTTCCATACTCGCTAGCTCGAGATGTAAGTCTGAAAGTCTTTTCTCTTTTTTCCTTAAATAAACATCTGTTTTCATCAGATAGCCCCTTATCGTACATTTTAAGGCACTCCACAGGACTGGATCGTCCACATCTCTATTATCGTTATATTGTGGAAATTGTTGTATTTCGTTACATAGACCTTGTTTGGCTAAATCTGAGATTAAATTAAATTCATCTGGGTTAGCTGCGCAGCCGGGCGCCCAGGGTGGGCCTGGGAGGAACCCCACTCTCTCTGCAGACACGTCCTGGAACGAGGTAACAGGCACCACCCATTGCCCCACACACTCCCTGAAACTCTCACGGGGTAAGTCTGACAGAGGCTCCAACTCACCCATACAACACAACTCACTGAACATAAGCAACACACTGCTCCGCCTAATTTCGCCCCAAACGAGTCAAACACACGGCAGAGATGTCCACCATAATAGTCGTCTCCCAAAATGCTAAAGGACTTAATATCCCAGAAAAAAGGTCAATAGCACTAACTGACTTCCAACGACATAAGGCAAACTTTGTGTTCGTGCAGGAAACACACTTCCGCAAGGACGCCCCCCCTAGGCTCCAAAACAGGGACTATCCGAGAGGATACTTCAGTCACTACACAGAAGCTAAGGCACGGGGGGTGGCTATATTAGTGAGCCGACAGACGCAATTCACACACCAGGATCAACAGGTAGATGATGCAGGCAGGTACATTTTCGTGAAAGGGAAAATAGGGAACGCCCAAATCACTCTAGCGAACATCTATTTGCCCAACAAGAAACAATCTCACGCCCTCAACAAGATACTGCGCAAATTAAATAACTTCTATGAGGGGATTCTTATAATAGGGGGAGACATCAACATCTCATTAGATGTAGACCTAGATACTACCTCTGCCTCCCAGAGTTACCTAACACAGTCAAGATTACAAATGAAAAACACACTGCACAATGCCCAACTATATGATAGCTGGAGAGCAGTTAACCCCACGAAAAAAGACTACTCGTTCTACTCCGCACCCACGGGCACCTACTCACGTATCGACACAATCTTCCTCCACCACAGACATTTACCCTTGATCAACACGGCCTCATATGGACCAATCACATGGTCGGACCACGCGCCACTCACACTTAGGCTGTCCATACCCTCCATGCCTAACCCCACAGCCCAATGGAAACTCAATGACCTAATATTGAATAATAAGGAGGCCATCAACCAAATAAAAGTAGCCGCCACAAACTACTTTAAAGAAAACTCCACTCAGGACAAGACCCCGATTATGACATGGGAGGCTCATAAGGCAGTCCTTAGGGGTGAACTGATTCGATTAGCAACGACACTCAAACGTAAGAGGGAACAGACGATCATCCAACTAACTAAAGACATAAAAGCTATGGAAACTTCCCATCAGGGTACCTCCTCTCTTCAAAACTATAATCTCCTACTCAATAAAAGGTCGGAACTCACGACACTCCTGACATTACATGCTAAACGGAAACTCTTGCTCACAAAAAGCTCATACTACTCACAGGGAGGTAAAGCGGGGAAGCTGCTCGCGCAAACACTACAGGCAGACAATCCAGCTTCATCTCCGAAATCAAAACGGAGGACGGTACTACCACATGCCACATGCCAGACATACTGAAAGCATTCCATAAATTTTACACTCACCTATATAACCTGAAATCCACCCAACCAACCACACAAGACATAATAGACTTCTTAGCACCCAGAATAAAACACACACTGCCATCTATAGACAGGGCTTTCCTTGATGAACCCATAACGGTTGAAGAATTTCAACAGGTAGTTAAGACCATCCCCATAGGTAAAAGCCCAGGCCCAGACGGATTCACTGGGAAATACTACAAATTATTAGCCCAAACACTAGCGCAGCCCTTTGTGAATGCATTTAATGACCACAAACTTTCGACGAAAATACCTAAATCAGCCCTAGAAGCAACCATTACTCTAATACCCAAACCGGGGAAAGACCCCTCGTCCTGTGGCAATTACAGACCCATCTCGTTGATAAATGCAGATTTAAAAATTCTCACCAAAATCATGGCCACCAGGCTGAAGCCTTATCTGCCGGGCCTAATTTACCAAGATCAGGCGGGATTTGTCCCGTGTAGGGAAGCAAAACATAACACAACTAAAATAATTAACCTGGTGCATTGGGCACAAACACACAAAATTGAAAGCATTCTATTAGCTATCGACGCAGAGAAAGCATTCGATAGAGTTAGCTGGGCACTCTTAAAACAAACAATGAGGCAATTAGGCTTTGGCCCCCGCTGGCAAGAATGGTTGGATGCAATTTACTCCTCACCGACTGCCAGACTTAGGGTCAATGGTCAGCTTTCACATCCAGTAACCATCACCAATGGGACGAGACAGGGCTGTCCTCTCTCCCCCATTCTTTTCATACTAATCCTAGAACCGTTCCTCCAGGGCATTAGAGACAATAACAACATACGAGGCTATGTAGTAGACAAGCAAGAGTACAAAGTCTCGGCGTTTGCCGATGACCTGTTGTTCACAATTGCGAACCCGCTCTCGACACTGCCCCAGGTAATAGCAGAAATGGAAGCATACGGGAAAGTCTCCAATTTCCAGGCAAATCTAACCAAATGCGATCTTTTACCAATACACACCGCAAAACCCACAGACTCAATACTACAGTCTAAATTCAAATTCAATTGGGCACCACGATCAATTAAATACTTAGGGGTCCACATCCCAAATAGACTAGGGACGATTTATACACTAAACTTCCCTCCACTAGTGGCAGATATTACCAAAGATCTCCAAACATGGCACAGGCCCTGCTTCGGCTGGCTATGCAGGAACAATATACTTAAAATGAACATTCTACCTCGTATTATGTATCTCCTACAGACTCTCCCGGTCGCAATCCCTCGCGCTTTCTTCAACACGATTAGGTCCATGTTCACGAAATATATCTGGGCACACTCATCACCACGTTTAGCATACAATACCCTGACTAGGACTAAGGAAAGAGGAGGGGTTAATTTCCCCGATATTGAAATCTACCATCAGGCAATACACCTACAGAGGGTTTATGAATGGACAAGACACGAACACACCCATCAATGGGTGATGCTAGAGACCGCCTTCTCTAGGATTCCATTAACTAGCCGAGTCTGGATGAACCCCGACTCTCCCCCCCCCAGAAAGGAACTTTACCAGGGACACCCAACAATTGGCACAACTCTCAAAATTTGGCATAGGCTTAGACAAACTCTAGCCCTTTCTCCAACCCCATCCCCACAATACCCAATCACGCATAATCCTCACTTCCAACAAGGGAACTCAGGCACATCCTTCGAGCTATATCACACAAGCTCGACACTAAAACTGAGTGACGTGGTCCATGATGGTAGGGTTAAAACTCTGAACCACATCTTACAGACTGACGCCCCGACAATATTACAACGACTACATTACCACCAACTGACACACTTTGTCAAGACGCGCAACCTATTACCCGGAGGGGACAGGCCCCTGACAAAGTTCGAACAGTTGTGTTCCACTCATCCGGTCTCCAAGAAAGTGTTATCTGCTATGTACACACTAATCAGGGATTCACAAACACCTAATCTACCAAGCTTTACAGCTAAATGGTCAGAGGAACTTAAAAGAGAGTTTACACAACCACAGTGGCAATCCATCCTTAAAGCAACACATAAGACCACTATATCGTTGACAGCACAAGAGAGTAATTTTAAACGCATAACACGCTGGCACTATACCCCGGCGAGAATCCGCACAATCCATAACACGTCCACAGACAAATGTTGGAGATGCGAGCAATCAGGAGCACACCATGCCCACATATGGTGGCAATGCCCGCAAATAGTGAAATTCTGGGACAGAATTCACACGGTCATTCTCAGCATACTTCAGGCCAACTTTCCTTTAGCGCCAGATCAATAAATTTTTCTAGTACCCCCTAAAGGTCTATCAAAACCACAAACAGCACTCTTCTTTCATCTGGCCATGGCTGCAGCGCAACTGGTTCCTAAATATTGGAAGCAGCCTACCATTCCCTCCCTTAGGGAATGGATCCAAAGGGTGGAGGACACGAAACAAGTAGAAGGAACAGTGCAAGCTAAAATAGGGAATTACGCAAAATTCACCAAAACCTGGGCTCCGTGGAATGCATTCATGACACTAGAGCCACGATAGCCAATACACATTACTCTTCCCGAGACAGAGGATGGGAGGTGGGGGGAGGGGGACACCGGGGGGGCCATGGGCGCCCGGGTGCGCAGGGGGAACCGGGAACTGACCTGGACGAATCAAGGTGACTAAGTAGGTATGCACTAACGAACCTAAACGCCCTACAGAACCAAGAAACACTCAATGGCTCTTACCAGGGCCCATACTGAGAACCACGATGTCCCGACATCCACACCCTTACTGAGGTCGGCCTATCCAACCTAACTCCCGGACGCCCAGACCTCCATGACCCAAAGTCCTGCGACTCACTATGTGACTATTTTGTATCGTATGATAGTATCAATTACCAAAATTAACGCCTACGGTTGCTTTTACATTGGATATGGTACCACATTTTGCATACACTTTATTCGACAGCACGGTCACTTTGCAAATCCTGCATGACATAGAAGTACAGTTGAGACATATGGCGGATTCAATGTACGCGATAAAGAGTCAACAAATACTTCCAACTGCCTAGTGTAACAAGTGATTAATATCTCCTCCCCCATGATAACTGTGTATCACCTATGCAACTTGATGTACTTTCAGATGCTGTATGTTACTATTATCTGAAAACACTTTGAATTATACTAATGCTGTGTAAAGATGACATCTAATTTCGCTGTACAATATAAACATTCAGTTTGCAAAGAGAGAAAACAATAAAAATTTAAATAAAAAAAAAAAAAATAAATAAAAAAAAATAATAAATTAAATTCATTTAGTCTCCAGTCAGATCTTACTTTATAACTGAGATTACATTCAAAGATGCAGAAAACTGGGGCGTGGTCTGACCAGAAAATATTGCCTATATTTGTGGAAATACATTTCCCAAACTTGCAAATTTTATAAAAATATCGTCAATCCTTGAATAGGATAGATTTCTGTGAGAATAGAAAGTAAAATCTCTTTCAGTTGGATGTTGAGTTCTCCAAATATCGTATAAATTGTATTTAAGTAGCAATCCAGCCAATTTTTGAGTGTAAACCTTATTTCTTTTATCTACACTATATCCTTTCCTTAACTTTTTATCCAGACCAACATCTACCAAATAGTTCATGTCACCACATTTATGAAAAACTTGACAACTTACCTGTCATACACCTGCCTTCTGTGATTTCAAAAGCTGCTGCACTGAGCTAAGCAGAGCCATGATCACTGAACTGCCGAACGTAGCACAGTGGAGTTTGCAGGAGCTTCTGGCCACATGGTAGGATGTGGCAGTCATCTGATAGTGACTGTGTAAGGTAAGTCGTCAAACTGTTGATGGTTTGATTACTTACCCAAGGAGGGTGAGGGTGGTTATGGCACTAGGAGTGTTCAGTAAAGGCATATTCGTAAATGAGATGAAATGCCTAAGCATTTCTGTGTACCCATCCATAAGGGTAGGCATCTATGTGTAACCATCCGTATGTGTAGACATCTTTGTGTACCCATCTGTATGTGTAGGCATCTATGTGTACTCATCTGTATGTGTAGGCATCTAGTAGAAATTCTAGGTAAGGACATCCCTCATTATTTTATAAATCAGCGTGTACAGCACTGCAGGCGTTAAACTAATTTGTATGTTGTACCTGGAATGACTGGCATGGGTGTAAATTAAAATAAAAAGGAGTTTAGTTATATTTTTTAAACCCACTTTGTTTCTCCTAAGATGTATAACTTCTGAACATTATATTTAGGGCATATGAGAGAACTTCAGCTATGGTCTCGTCAACTCTAGTTGGCTGCAAGGTGTTTATAAAAACAGCACAGACATGACATCTGTATGTCATGCCCCTGTGTATGCCACTGGAACACCCCATCACTGTGCCCAGTATGTTGCTGAGATATGTAATTTTACAGATATTTTTATTGACAAGAAATATTATTGGATTTTTTGGACATAGTACATCTTGACTTGAAAAGTAAATAAGAGGACATTCTAAGCACCAAAACAACTTTAGCTTAATGATACGGTTTTGATGTATAGATCATGCCCCGGCAGGTTCACTTCTCAATTCTCTGCCATTTAGAGGGTGCCTCAGCACTGCTGACCTCTACTTCTCGGCCAACTGCTTGGAGGATGCCCTCCCATCTCCACGACTGTCTAATCCAATGCTACTTATAATCAAGTGACGCAAGCACATTCAAACTTTCCCATAGGAAGCATTGGCCAATATGGGGTATCTGCATCACGTGAACAGGTATAACTCGGTCTGTGCTGCGAAGCACCTCTATCACAGCCACTAGAAAAGGAGTTAACTCTGCAATGTAAATATTGCAGTTTCTCACGATACCAAGATTATTATAGGGAAAACACAGACATTAGATGATGATGTGTAGCGACAGCGGTGGGAGGGAGATGAAGAGAGACACAGTAGGGGGGAATGGGAGAAACACAAGATGGAGGTGAATTAGTGTGATGTCAGATAAACCTTAAGCAACAATTTAAGGATTGAAGAATATCTGGGATTGAGTCTGGGGTGAGAATTTAGGTGAGGGAAATAAAGTATGCAGTCAGGGAAAGGAAAGTGAAGGGGGTGGTGTTCGGCAGAAAAATAAAATCTGAAAAATGAATTGGAAAAAGGATAATATGGGACTATAGAATGTGAGAAATGAACTGGGTAAAATGACATTGAGGGATTAACTGGGAGAATGTGGCATCTGAGAGGGTGTATGGCATGTATGCAAAGGCAAAAGAACTGGGGTAATCCTACTGAGAATGGGAAGATAATATATTGTATATATCATTTGTTGGGCAGTGAATGAAAGTTTCCATTTTGTTGTGTATGAGAGGTGACTTGTGTGGGTTCAGGAAGCAGGGACTTAGTATCCGGATGGGATGCATAATTTGGTCCGGACGGAACCATCTCTTGGACCAACCTTGGGTCAGTGGATCATTCTACATTAGGGATTCTCAATGTATGGGGTTAGTAGATCAGTGGTTCCCAATGCAATCCTCAAGGCACATCATAGCAAAATGGGAAAATGCCTAAATCCAAAACTGAGGAAATCACGGCTCTAGATAACACTCAGGGAAAACATGCTGTTAAGGCATTCTACTTCATTATAGAGCATTTGGGGAGAATAATATTATTTAAGATTGGCTTTTCATAAAGGGCTACTGAGTAAAATCCACATTGGATTGTTCGTTTACAGAAATAATCCTACATTGTCATTTACAGGTATAAAATGAAGAACATTACCCTCGGTGGAGCTCAGTAATGGGAGGAATTATTCAGGGATTAAACTCACACCTTCAGCATGGAAATGAAACCTGATTGGAATCTCCTCACATTCACGAACACTTCTTATTTCCTTTTGTTTTTCTACTCATGCTGGAAGCACAGCTACTGCTTCTCAGACCACCCACGTTGAAGGGACGGAAGACATTCACACAGTTGGCAAGCTCCACTAAACGTTTTTCTTTTTTCCAGCAAGACTTCTATTTGAAGAACAATGGCTGCAGGTATAGGTGACATATGTCACTGCCACAGGTACAAAGGACATTTTCTTTTCAGAAAGTGACATCTAGGTTTTATGATAAGATTTGGATGATTACTCATTTTCTGTTCACACTGTTTTAATGGATTACTAAAATTAAAACATCAAAATCTGATATGCTTTCTTTCTACTAAAAGACTGACTTTACAATTGCATGGAAAAATTAAGTCCTTCTTTCCTCCGTCTTCCTATCTTCCTTCCTTCCGCCTGCAATATGCTATTGTATATTGTTATGTGTTATATTAAAACAAATTACGGATGCTGTTGCTAAAATAAAGTCATGGTTTAGAACAGCATACGCAGATATGAAAGGCATAATTGCCTACTTTCTGTCAGTATTCTTTTTGTGGTATTAAACACTCAGATATGGGTTACAGACACTACCAAAGTAAAACAATAGGGGGCGGCAACTTGTTTCTTATAATCGAATTCATAAATCAATTCTGTAATTGTAAATCAGGGATTTCGGTACATGCCTCTTGCTAAATGTTTCAATAAAGGTTAAATTTCGTGCAAGTTGGCAAATTATTGATGTTAAAACTAATCTTTTCAAATGGACAAATAAAAAAAGGGTTCCCAATTGCCTATAGAATTATTATGCCATCCCTTTATCACCCTTTAAACTTATGCAAATTTACAAATGGTGGGAAAGGTTCATGTTCCAAGTTGGCCCTTCTCTGTGTTTTCCCACCGTATTGAATTTTCTCCGTTTTAATCTCAGGCAAATATCCCCAGGTCATTAGCATGGTGCCCATCTGCTACTGGCAAACAAGCACCAATTTAATCATCAGTTTCTACATAAGGGATAGTTGCAAGTGCATTAACACTGAGTCTGAATGTTACCTTAACTCAACACATCTGCATTATCAATGTATACCGAGATATGTGTTCAACCGTCCGATAAAGCCATCTCTGAGATAATGTTTCTTGAATTGTTTTTGTTATACATGATTTGATCCCACTTTTAATGACTGTGTATGCAATCTGTCATATTGTACATTTGCACTTGTATGTCATTAAAAGCCAGAAATAAAGAATTTAAAAAAGTATATTATCCCAGATAGAAATATATTAAATATAGGTCACGATAAGCAACAAAACTACATCAAGTGCCCTGGTGACAACCTCAGTTAAGTATCAAGGGGGAGATTTATCAAGGCAAAAACAGGTACTGTTCTGGGGCAAAGTGCTAAATAAGTGCTCTTCTGGGGCTCTTCCTAGCAGACAGGAACCATCTCCCTCTCGGCTACATAGATAATGCAGAATTAGCACTTCTGCATAATCAATGTCTTTTTTGTCTACCCTGGGCATCATAGAGTGCTGGGGTGTCCCTCTCAGCCAATAACTGACTAAACAGTTTCATACCAAATTGGATGATAGCATCACTTTAATAATTGAGTGTTCATTTAATAGTAGCAGTTAATATAGGAAGGGGATGCAGGGGAGCAGCATCTTCACAAGTGTCCTCAACCCAAATATAGATGGAACGATATGTAAAAAAAGACGACAAATAAAATGGAATATGGTGTAATATTTTTGATGCTGGAGATTATAAATAAAAGAAAGGAAATGCACTTACAATCTTCTGGAGCTTGAAATCGGCTCCAAATATATATGGTTGGATGGTACAATCCCCATCTGTGAATATGCTGATCTTGGTCTCGGTCTTGATCTTACGTGGAAAGGTATCCTTAGGCCGGTCAGTAGCTCGTTGTGGTCAGCTTCACAGAAGTGGTCTCTTTCAATATGCCGTTTTATCACAGTAAGCGTTCACCAACGTATAAAATGAAACTAAAAACAGAAGACTCTGTACAGCTAAATAAATAATAAAATAATAAAAGCAGATATACTAACAAACAGAGAGCACAGTAAAGTAATGCTCAGTCCTATATAGCTTAGGTGGTATCTTCCCCACCTAAGAAACCAAAGTATGCATCCTCCAGTTTAAAGTCTTCAGAGATAAAGACAGGAAGGTCCAAATTCAATAAAAAAAAATTTTTATTACCAAAATAATAAAACCAAAAGTATAGTATAAAACACCAACAAAACACTAACACTTTTCACCTTCACACAGGTTTATTCAAAGTGTTTCAAAGTTAATATAGGGTTCATTAATTATATTGCACAAAAGCATTATGTAAAGCTAAATCCTTTCTTACAAAAACAACAGCACATCACATAATCATCAGACATATACTGTACGACATCATATAACTATTTAGTAATTATTTATAATGTGTATTGATAATAAATTAGAAAAGTTTTAACAGGTTTTTAATTTGATTAAAGCAAGTTTCCAGTTATCCTGGACTCCATCTGCAATCATTGTTTTGTGTATTATTAAGAAATTAAATTACTGCAATTAATTTTCCATGCACAGCTCAAGCACTTTATTTCAAATAGGTACCTACAAAACCTATTTGTGCAAACAGTGAAAGATATGGGTAAACTATCCCTTTACCCAGGTGAGACATCTGATCAGGTGTGCACTGGGCAGTCACACCCTCTACTCTGCCCCATCTCCTGTAGACTGTGGGATGAGAAGTACAGTGAGAAATTGGGAGAGTGAGAACATACCTCCCGAAAGTCCCTACTTTGGGCCCAAATCTCTCTGTTCCTCTTTTCTATCCTAATGTCCCTCATTTCTACAAGCTACATATTGTTGGTGTGTCTTAATATATAACAGAAATCCAAAACAAGAAATCAGTTTGTGTGAAAGATATATCGTTATCATTCAAAATTACATTTTAGTTGCATAAATTATTAGTATGTCAACTAAAGTTTCTCAGAACAGCCCAGCCTCTGATCACACACAAACTCACATCTTTTAAATGATTGTCCCTCTTTGTACATTTGAAATGTTAGAAGGTATGCAGGAACTTATTCAATAGTCCCCTTTAGTACCTTCACCCATTGGTGGGGGATTAATGTTAGTTATCTTCTCCCCATCCTCTAGGCAATTGATAAATACTCAAAGAGTCGTTCCCTCCACCCCATAACAACATCATCTCTATTAAGTCTTAATAAAGCCTGGAGTCCCTGGTTGCCATCTTATAGTATGAGGTTAAACCATTTATGAAAATGGTTTAACCGCAAAATTGTCCCCTCCTAGCAATTGTCAGTTGCCTCTCCTCTGTCCTTCTTCCTGGACTTGGACGCTGGTGAGAGCATCAAGTGATGTAAAAATAGGGAACACAGAGATCATTTGAATAGTTCTTCTTTACCCATTAGTGGAACAGTGATGGAGAAATAAATGAAGCAGTCATGCTGTCTACCTGATATAACCCCATTTGCCTAGGCTATGGAATGAGGGGTAGATAGTGAATGATAGGAAGGAAAAATATTTTTTTAAATGAAGATATGTAAAAATTTGTAAAATACAGCCGTTTTAGTGTATGCTATGATCCTTCAGCCATATACATACACCTTAAGTAAGATAGCTACTCTCTAGGCACAGAAGTAGAGAAAACCTAATAGTTAGAATCTTATTAAGATTAAGGGTGTCTGGCCCTCAACTACTTTAATTGCACTCTGATTAATATGCTAATTTAATTGTACACCTAGCTCACACCATCGACTACATTTTCTGAGGTGCCCAGTGTTAGTAAAGATAGATGCCAACCCGTGTGTTGCTTCCTTTTAATACCCTGCAACCAGCATTATAAGATCTCACTACCCCTACATACATGTAATACATTGCTGGATGTGCACAAACACATCCAACTCCATTTCTCTTTAGTACCAGGGTTGCCCATGTACCTTGGCACTAAGGGGGTTCCTTCTAGACCAGTATCGGTGCTGTCCTATTCGTATTCTGCTAAAATATGTGAACATAGTGGAGTATCTATATTCAACATTGCTTAAAAATTAAAAATGACATTTTACCTAGTGTTGTCTACCAATGCCAATGGAAATCCATGTTCTGCCCATGGAAACAGGCATCCTTTTTAATTGAACAAAGATGCAGTTGTGATGTTTGGTGTTTTTTTCTTTGTTAATTTTTTTTCTTTTTCTTTTTGTAAAGAACATTTTTAAGGGAAAAAAAAAATTTGTAATCATAAATTGAACAGATTGGACATTTCTTTATTGGAGAGTATACAAACAGCAATTAGTGGTACAGCAAGAGTCAACGGCAACGGCCAAAGACCAACAGTGAGAAATCAAAGTGAATTCTAAGTGAATTTCAAATTTAAGGTCAAAGTTGCTGAACTGAAAACAAAAAAATAAAAAATAAATTCCCTTTGAATTCTCACTTTAGTGAATAACTCTGCAAGTCATAAGCAGATCAGCTGTTCCTTTGCACCTCCGTGTTCTTCCAGTATGAAACAGCAGGACAATTAGTCTTTCCTCTTTTGATTCAGTAACAGATTAGCTCCACCAGTAAACCAGCAGAAAGAAGATCACTAAAATATATAATCATAACAACGTTATATGTTCATATAAATCATTGGTGAGATCCAGCCTACAGCTTCCCAACCATGGAAATCAAAGGATAAGCAGCCAGATGTTGCCAGGAAAAAACATTCCCCCATATAATCTAAAAACGACAAACTGTGGCAGTATTAACCAATTATACAAACCTTTACAATGAGGTACCAATCTTAATATACAGTATTCACACATTTTCAATGGTGCTTACTTATTGCCAATGTCTCCCTGATACATTTTAGTTATATGCAATAAATATTTTAGTTATATATAATATAATAAAGTTAAAAAAGGAAATACATATTTTAAGAAAAAGAATTTAAGACTACAAACAACATACCTTGCAGAAGGTGTTGATGGAAACAGAATGCTTGTTCGACTTGCACATTCTAAATGATGATGGAGATTAGATCTTTTAAGTACACAAAATGAGGGCTGTTATGCTAGCTAAGTAAACTGCATACTTTAGGACACTGGTCAGGAAAGAATTCGCTGAATCAAGATTTGCATAATCCTTAATGCTAATCTACCATGTCTTGTATCCTACACTATTTGATTTCGTGAAAACGTGTGTTCACCTTGAGTTGGTTTGGGAAATTCTGAAGGTGGCATTCATCTGTATTGTCATTTTTAAAGTTGTTTTAAAAGGAAACAGTATTAAAAAAAAAAAAATACCCCATTATATGTAGACAATGCGGTAAAATAAGATTAAAAATATTTATCTGATGGCAACTTCTGGCAGACCCAAGAATAAGCTCCTTCATTCACAAGCTTCTCATTTTAGTCTATAATGTCTGATGTTATCTCTTAGAAGAACACTCCTAGCACCATAACCACTACAATGTGATGAAGTGGTTATGGTGTGAGCAGTGTACTGGTGCCCCCCATTGTAAGTAGACAAATCATTTTAGAACAGTTTGACTTCCTACTGGGGTCTACTGAGCAGTGCTGACTGCTTCCACTACAGCTCAGTGAGAGCCAGAAGCTAAGTTGAGCTTGCTAGCTGAGAGTGATCATCTGACACTGTCATCCAATGAGGGTTTAGTTTCATGAGAACAAACAGAAGCTGCCTGGAGTCTGTATGCACAACGCTTCACTATAGAATGCTGCATATGCTACACCTCTGGCAGCATCATGGGGTGTCATCAGCCAGCCCAGAACAAGAGTGCAAATTTCAATGCACAGACACTAATTCATTGTCTGAGAGCATTAATCTGACAATCTCAGCCAATGACTGGACTGAGGGGCATAATTAGCATCCAGCTTCAGCAGCGATGCAGAAGCCGTATGTCATTAACCCTGCCTGTATCATAGCCCCGGTGCCACGCAGTACGAGGTACGAGGGCAAAGCATAATAAAAATATGTGTTCTATTACCAGAGAACGGCATCAGAGTATTCTTACTATCATATCCTCTACAGCGGGCAGTATGATGGGTAAAATAAACATTTAAATATATTAGATAAGCAAATGGTTCCCCTGCAAGAAGATAACCAAAATCTCCTGTCAGACAGCGCTGTATCTAGCGCGAGGCTGAAAAGGCATTTGCGTTGGGCGGCACTTTCAGGGGGGCGGCAAAAAAGCTTCCCCCCCAAACACCCAGGCAAATGCCTGATAAGCCTCTTGTCCAGGGGGACTCAGGAAGGGGCTGACTCGCCATCTTGGGCCCCCCGAGGCTGGCATCGATTCTGTTTCTTACGGGCAGTGAGGGAGCACTGCATGCAGCATCACTGAGAGGCGCTCGAGGGAGCTGAGCTGGAGGATGACTGTGCGCCTGTCTCCCTGACTGTCCACCCACGCCTGTGCCTGCCAGCACAGCCAGCAGCAGCCCCACTGGACCCCAGGGTAGAATCAACTCCAGCTCTGAAATGTAGCGTGGCTGGATTGATTTGACATTAAAAAAACAATTGTGAGTATGTGTCTGTTAGTGTGTGTCTGTTAGTGAGTGTGTTAGTGTGTTTGTAAGTCAGTGTGTTAGTGTGTGTCAGTGCATTTGTCTGTCAAAGAGTGTGTATGTTTGTCACTGAGAGTGTATGTATGTCTGTCAGTGTGTGTATGAGTGTCTATTAGTGTGTGTATGCGTGTTTTGTGTGTGTATGCATTTCTGTAGGTGTGTATGCATGTGTTAGTGTGTTTATGTCTGGTAATGAATGTGTATTTCTGTCAGCTAGTGTATGTGTCTGTCAGTAAATGTGTGTGTCTGACACTGAGTGGTGTGTGTCTGACACTGAGTGCATTTATGTCTGACTATGAGTGTGTATGTGTGTTTGTCAGTGTGTATCTGTCAGTAAGTATATATGTGTCTCAGTGTGTGTGGGTCTGATACTGAGTGAGTGTGCGTCTTTCTGAGTGTATGCATTTCTATCAGTGAGTGCGCATCTGTCAGTTCGTGTGTATGTGTGTCTGTCGTGAATGTGAGTGTGTAACTGTGAATGTGTATATTTTAGTGAAAGTGTGTTGGTTAAACAATATGTGTGACAATGACTGTGTATCTGTCAGTGAGTGTATGTCGGTGCATGCATCAATGAGGGCGTGTTTCTGTCAGGAAGAGAAATTTGGAAGGGGGGTGTCCAGGTTTTGTCATGCCTAGGGCAGCACAAAAACAGAATACACCACTGCTGTCAGATAGAGAGCATCTTAACTTTCATATCGTTGTATACATTCCCACTACACACTATTAATGTATAATTACACACAGAAGACTCAATATGCCTACACAGAAGCTACTATTGCACTCTGCTCTTAGACTGTTCTAATTTGGTCTGTTTATAAAAGCCACCTGGATGGACTGTGCTCACAAACACAACACCAGATACCCCAACATGTTAGCTTACCTTTGTGTCCAGGAGGATGGCTTACTTGGGGTTCTGGTCCTGGCTGAGGCTGATGGGAGTCAGCATGTGGCAGCAGCTCACTACAGCTTCACCTCTTCCTCCATGCTGCCCTGCTCTCCTCTACTGCCTCCAGTCTCATGCTCCCACCATTCCTCCTGGGTGGCTCTTGGAAGCTGAGTGGAAGTGAAGAGCTGTGACAGGTTGTCACTTCCTCCCTGCCAACTGGTATCACAGGGCTCGGTTGGCTCTTAAATCGCTGCGGCACCTGACGGGCCCGTTTAGAAAGTATTATTTAGCAAGTATTATGCTAAATAGTACAATATCCTGGAAATCACACACACATTGTATGTCAGAATGTGTGTGTAATTTCCTGGGATGTTGCATGTGATGTGTGGGTTTGAGGGAGCCGCATTCCAAACTTGGGAGTCTCCCAGAACTACCTGGAGACTTGGGAAGTCTGCAACACATTTTCTTTTCTCCCACTGATACCTTAGTGTCACTGCCGTCCTTGTGGCACCACAGTTAATCCAGATACTACTACTCCATCCTCTGTGCAGAGAAGATCTCCCTGATAGATGCTCTTCAAGAAGATTCCTTAACCACAAACAATCAGAACAGTTTCATAGCCATACCACAAAAGCTACAGATATCCAAATTCACTGCTTGTCACAGCCTTCTTTGTTCTACCTGTCACTGGATTCCATGCTCCACGTGTCAATTCATCCTCGTTTGGTGGAAGGTGTCTTTGGGTGCAGTGCACTCTTTTTTGACAAACCATTTTTAAACAAAATTCAAGGTTTTCCTGGCACCGAAAGTGCAGACACTCCGTTGTTTCTCTATACATAGCCATCGGATCATCAGAGCAATGTTGCCCTGAAAGAGTTAGGGATGGCTTAAAAGGCTATGCCAGCAATCCAAATAATCAAGTGTCTCACGGTGGTTTATTGTGCCCTCGAACGTGAACAAGGCAAAGCCTTGACAATAAATTTGTCTTTAGGAAGTAATAATTCTAAGTGCATCACACAATGTGTTATATCGGTGATTACAACCAATCAAATCACTATGTCTACATCACATGTTAATTACAATCCGTGAATAACAAACGAGTTGATACAGAAAGTTAACTTTTTAGTATTACAAAAAGGTTAACATAGACATGTATGATACAATGTATTTAGATATATTACAACTATGTATACAATTGAATTTACATATATATAAATATACGTTACAATTAATTTGTGAGAATGGATCAAAAATTCTCACCATGTCCCATACTTATCAAAAAATGTAACTAATAATCATGAATCATTATGCCTCTTTGCAGTATTTATTTAACATGAGATTTAATTATTCATATAAAATCTTATGAAAATGTTTTTTTTTATTTTAATTTTTAAGGATAAACTAGTTATAGTAACTATTTACATAAATGTACCATAGGTATCTCAAACATTTTAAATTGTTTTGAATTTCTAATTTTCATTGCTCCACATAATTACATTTTTCATAATCAATTTTACTATTAATCCCTTTAATTTTTTTGTTTCATTTTGTAATTGTTTTAAATAGTTTCTATATTTTTTTTGTGTGTGTATTTATATGTATATATACATAGGGATTAAGGAGAGAGCGCAGGTAACTTTTTTTTCTTTGTTTTGTCGTTGCTGCCAGGGCCGGACTGGGAATTAAAAGCAGCCCTGGAAAAAAAATATTTACCAGCCCCATAATGCGTCGCGCCAGCATAGTGTGCAGATACAGAGTTAGAACAGATAACTTAAAATTAAAAAGTACTTCAACGTAAAAAGCGCACTCATAGGCTTCAAAAAAAACAAGTGCAGATTTATTTTAAGCAGACGTGCCTTTGCATGTAATCAATGTTTCAGTCCAACTACCTTGACATATTAAGTAAAGCTTGTTAATGGGACTGAAATGGTGAATGTATGTAGGGCACAACTGTAAAAATGTTATTGTGCTTGAGTATGCACCTAGCAACAAGATTGGGCCAATATCTGCTCATTACATATGGTACATATTAATGAAATTTCTCTGTGTATTATGCATATATAAATAACAAATATACACATTAATATACATGTCATATACCAGTGACGGATACAGAGCCTGAGCCCGGGAGGGGCACTTGTAGATTATTTAAAGAAATATTCCATGCACAATAACCACTACTCCTGTGTGTAGTGGTTATGGTGCCAGGAGTGTCGGCACCCCATCCCAGAGTAAGTAGTCAAACCGTTTAAGAACAGTTTGACAACTTACCTGGAGTCTGAAGGGATATGGGGCTGTAATAGGGTATAGGAGTGGTGCAATGTGTGTGAAAGGTTCATTGTGTGGGTGTGGGGGGCAGTGTGTGAATGTGTATGGTGTGTGGGTGGGGGCAGTGTGTGAATGTGTATGGTGTGTGTGTGTGTGTGTGGGGGCAGTGTGTGAATGTGTATGGTGTGTGTGTGTGTGGGCAGTGTGTGAATGTGTATGGTGTGTGTGTGGGCAGTGTGTGTATGTGTCAATGTCTCCCCTCTCCTTCCCAGTTTCTCTCTTCCCCCTCTGCCTCTTTCTTCCCCTTTCCCTGTGTCTCTCCCCTCTCCCCATCTTTCTTCCTCCCCCCTTTCCCTGTGTCTCTCTCCCTCCAACCCATCTCTCCCCCCCTTTCCCTGTGTCTCTCCCCTCTCCCCATCTCTCTCCCTCCCCTTCCTGTGTCTCCCCTCTCCCTCCCAGCACCATGTGTCTCTCCCTCCTCCCATCTCTCTCCCTCCCCCCTTTCACTGTGTCTCTCCCATCTCCCTCCCTCCTTTCCCTGTGTCTCTCCCCTCTCCCCATCTCTCTCCCTCCCCCTTTCCCTGTGTCTCTTCCCCTCCCTCTCCCTCAAGTCAATAAGTTTTCCCAGTTTTTTGGGGTAAAATTAGGGGTCTCGACTTATATTCTGGTCGACTTATACTCGAGTATATACGGTAAGTAGTTTTTTGGTGATTTTACAACATTTTCTCTGATGTCACCCATACATATTTAATTATGCAAATTAGCAAGGCCGGTATGTTTTTCCAAGAAAGGTGACAACCCTAACTACTTTTCACAGACTCTTACTTAAGTATAGAAACTTAAGAGGGATGTATGGGAACAAAACTTGTGTGGACTGGCTGACAATGAATATAGTTAAAGGGACTCTAGAGTCACCAGAACAACTACAGCTTATTGAATTTGTTCTGGTGAGTAGAATCATTACCGTCAGGCTTTTTGCTGTAAACACTGTCTTTTCAGAGAAAATGCAGTTTTACATTACAGCCTAGTGATAACTTCACTGGCCACTCCTTAGATGGCTGTTAGAGATCCTTCCTGGGTCATGGCTGCCTAAAATGCATCCAAACATTCAGTGTCTCCTCCCTCTGCATGCAGACACTGAACTTTCCTCATAGAGATTCATTGATTCATTTCATCTCTATGAGGAGATGCTGATTGGCCAGGGCTGTGTTTGAATCATGCTGGCTCTGCCCCTGATCTGCCTCTTTGTCAGTCTCAGCCAATCCTATGGGGAAGCACTGTGATTGGATTAGGCCACCACTTCTAATGATGTCAGCAGACTGCTTGTTTTTCTGAGTCTAACAGCATGCAGAGTTACATCTTCAGGCTTGAATACAGTAAGATTTTGCTATATTTATGGAGGCATGAGGGGCCCAGGGGTGCTAGATGGTGGTATTAACACTATAGGGTCATGAATTCATGTTTTTGTCCCTGACCCTATAGTGATGCTTTAAGGTAATGCTGACTTTGGTCTCTCTAACACTATGGCATGTTCCCTTTCTTCTACACTCACTACATACAGCTTTTCTCTGTCCCAGACTATATACCAGGAGCTTCTGCCTGCTAGTAAGAAGGTAAGGAGACAAGTGGACCAGCGAGTGCTAGGGGACAGTCCTTAGAAAGCATTGAGCGAGCGCATCATTAGATGCATTTAAGCCAAGCTCAAGGTGCTGTTTGCATAGTATGCCCTTAGTTGGCCAGCTGCATGATTGGCAGGCAGCCTGACATGCATTCATACCAGGCTGGCCTTCTAATTCTTTGGGCAGACATATCCTCTTTTTGGGCATGTTCTCCCCTTTTGGCAGATTACGTGATTTGTGTCAGTGGCACACCCCTTTACCGTGCCCATTGACTTCTTGCTTGACTGGACACTGCTGTTAGGGGTGATGGATTTACTTGAAAGATGAAAACATAAATTAGTGAGAGATTAGCATAGGGTTTGTGTTTTCTTATAGCTGCTGTTTTCTTTCTCTCAAGCACCATCTCCATCAGATACATGACGCTTGGGAGTGTTTTACTGTTTTTGGTCGATATGATTCTGTAATTAGGCCCGTCATAATTGTCAGCACCAGGCCCACTGGGCTCTTAATCTGGCCCTGCTTATAATAGTAGATTTATATTGAATAAATCTATCTTTCAATTTTTGTATTTTCTCCCCAAATTATGTGAGTCCACATGTGTTGAGTTACAAATGAAACATTTTTACTGAAATATGTCTTATAGGATCTAGGATGTAAACCTGAATCTTCCTTGATTATTGCACTGCATATACTACAATTTAAACATGGATAACATCCATGTTGTGGTGTGCCAGAAGGAGAATATCTGTATGTTCTGACTAATTTGCTTCTCAAGTTTTACCTCTCTTGTCAGCAATTAAAGGATCCTCATCCTAAATTCCTCTGAGAATGTGAATTTTTCTGAGTTCTGAGTATTATTTGGATTTCTGATATTATTATTCTGTTCTGCTGGACAGGAATCTGACCCCGTGGCAGAAGCACCAAAAATTTGGGATCCCCTGGAGTGTCTTATTCCACTATTCGTGCTTAAAGAAACATGCATCACCTGACAATAATTTTTGTAAATCAGCAAGCAAACACTTTTAAAGAAATATACTAACCAAAATAAAGCAAGACTCTGAAAAGTATGTAGTAAACATTTATAAACTTACTATAAACTTGTCCATATTGCTTCTTGGGCACACCTCTCCGCTTGGGGACTTTCTTCAGGCTTATCTATCCATCTTCGTTTCAGGGCAGTCCGCTAATGTCAGAAACTGGCTATCATTGTGTAGCAGCAGGAGAGAGAAGCTGCAGCCTGCTATGCTACCACTGATCAGGCTTCCTCTCTTCTCCCATTGTCAGGAACTTGCAAGGTGGAGAGATTTTCCCACTGCACATGTGTAATTCTGTCAGGCAAGCCCAAGGCACTTTTCCAGCATTCCTAGGGATAGGAATTTTCCAGCATTCCTAGGGCCTCGATGGCTGCAAACCAAGGACAGTATGGAAGATCCTTTCATCTCCCCTATAAGCCTTGCTGTACGCCCTCTTGGGCTGGTGAAGAGATCAAAGATCTCACTGGCCCGCTGGCACTTAGTTCCAGCAGAGGGAGGGAAGGGCCTGGGATGCTCTGTGTTCCTCCCGTGAACAGGCAGGTCAAAGTGTGTTACCATGGCAACCCTCGATACAATGCTGTGCTTGCTGCAGGACAGCCTATAGTGAACATGCCATCACGGGACCATCAGGGATGGCAGCATTATGTCCCCCCTCCCTGGTAAAAGGTAAGAAGAAGGGAGGGGGAGACATTAAGATAGATTTTTACATCTCACCCACCTACACACAGTATAGTCCCTATGCACCCTTCACACAAAAACACATATTACACCTCTCACACATGCTTGCCCCCTCACACACGCTTGCCCCCTCACACACGCTGCCCCTAACACATACACTTGCCCCCTCACACAGACTGCCCCTGACATGTACACATGCCCCCTCACACAGACTGCACCTGACACACTCTGCCCCACCACACACACTCTGACCCCCCATCACACACACTCTGCCCCCCACACACATACTCTGCCTCCCCACACACACTCTGCCCCCCACACACACTCTGCCGCACCACACACACTCTGCTCCCCCACACATACTCTGCCCCCCCACACACACTCTACCCTCCACCCTCACACACGCACAGCACCCCTCACACATGCACAGCACCCCTCACACACGTAGAGCACCCTTCACAAACATACAGCACCCTTCACACAGCACCTCACAGACACACATAGAAAAAAAAGTAGAATAGAAAATAGAAAAAAAGGAAAAAAATAGATACATTTAAGTAAATTTTTAAATAAAAACCCCTATTTTCAAAAAAAAAGAAAATATATATTAAAAAAAAAAATTGCACTTGCGCTATAAGTTTAGTTACAGAGGCACTGGTGGGAGGCAAAGAAAATTTTACAATTGACAAAGATACAAAAGTGGGCTGTAGGTATTAAAAGGTTGACTACCCCTGGGTTAGATCAATATTCCACCAGGGGTGGGTGTGGAAAGCATAAGAGAGAAGAAGCAGGTACACAGGAAAAAAAAAAAATATTTGCAGAGTAAGGCTAAAGCTTGTGAATTATACAGTTGTATCAATGTGATGCATGTCCCTTCACAATTAGTTGGCAACAATATTTTGGACAGCACCCCAAAGATTTCTGCAACTTAACAACTATAATCACCTCTAGTGATTATGGGTTCTTACGGTATTCCTTTTAAAGTTCCTCCTAGAATGTGTTAGTACCTCCAAGAATGGCAGTCTGTCAAAACTCTCTTTTTGATACTAAAATTGATATTTGTTTTAAAATGTAAATTGACATTTTATTAAAAAAAATTATTTTAGAAGAATTTTAGCAGGCAAGTAAAAAAAAGTATACATTTTACATTTGTTTTTCAGTCATGCAACCGTTTTGGAAAAAAGTGACCTTTTAAGTAAATATTATCCATGATGAAATAATTAGAATATAGAAGATTGACTGTATAGGCAAATAAATGTAATACTATATAGTGTCTTGTCTGTAGTAGTATGCAGACTGCAGTTTAAATTAACCTAAACATGACATCAAATCCAAACTTTTGTCACTTTCAATGAATTATAACATCTCTCTGGACTCTCTGGAAAGAAAAACAGTTTGGTCTCCATTAGTGGCCAGAAAATAGGCATTGTGACAAACTAGCAGCAGAGGAGCTGCTTGTCAGAAGAAAAACAAATGCAAAATGTGTATGTGCTACAATTATTTTAAAATAAAAAATGGTACACTCAAAATAAATGAAAAACTAAATATATATAAAAAAATCTAATATTAAACAAAAAAGAGGTGCACAATATTTATTTGATATAATGGATAAAAATAAACTCTGCACTACCCCAATCTTACAATCGTATAATTTTAGTATTTTTTCAACTCTGAGAACTTATATATTGACACCGGCATTCTTCAAAATAGTCACCATTTATTACCCCAACACACAGATTACTTATTTTATATGTTTTGAAAGAGAGCAACTACTTTTTTACACATTTTACCACCAGTGTCTTCACAATAAAAAAAATAATAATAATAAAGTCCTTTATTCGTGTAAACCTTGCCTTACTTAGTATGTGCAGTACATGCCTGATTTACAGGGGTGTCAGGTTCCCAGAATATTACTTTGTTGAGCACAATGACAGTAGCCCTTGTGATCATTATCATAAAGAATGATGAATATAACCAGTTGGCTTACAAGATGTTAATCCTTGTCAAACATTTTTGAGAGATTGATAGATACTAGTTATAGTGCAGGAAGAAAATTTGATCTTTACCCCGTCTTTGACAGGTTCTCTAACTGCCTACTCCGCCCTGTTCCAGCCTCTTAAAAATCTCTGCATTTTTCTTTTGCCACTGTCACGATACTATTGTGCCTTCGTTCAACCTTTATTACTCTTTTCTAGTAGAATTATTTATTGAAATACAATTTGTATCTGTCACACTGATTTTAAAAAGGGACTAGCACACTATAATATTAGTAACGCATGTTTGTGCACCTAATGCTAAAGGATCACTCTCACTCTCTATGCAATTCTTGCTACTATCGTAGTATAAAAGTACATTGTTTACACTTTATATATAAACTTCGAACATCCTAAAAAATAAGTTGAATGTTACCTGCCGTGTTTAGTCAGATCCCCAAAAGGCACAAAATATGTAAAGAGAAAGCCTGGATGTCAGTGGGAGGGCTTGAACATAAATATAGAGGGGACGAGCCAATGACGCAATTGCATCACTAGCTCTGTCCCAAAAGGGACAGAACTGCCTGGAAAGGGGGCAGGTTGCCCCTTATACTGGCTGGTGAACCTGGCATGAATACACGCCAGGCTGCTGGTCTATCATGTTAGATTAGCCCACTGAGGGCAGATCCTGTAGGGAGCAGTTCCAGGGTCCTAGTGCCCTGAACATAGCGTAAGTATGTCTTACGACGTGCTTGTACTATGTGTGTTGGGGACAGATCCCCAAAAGCGGGACACTGGGGAACTAAGTCAGGATGGAGGGAGAAGACCTGAAAATCAGGACTGTCCTGTCAGAATTGTGAGCTGTATCAAAAAGGCACAAAGCCTCCTCAAAATATCAGGTATGTAAATAGAACACCAACAGAACAGAGTCCGTCTATCGCAAAACTAATGAAAAAAACAATCAAATACATATGAGGGATTGCATCAGTTCAGAGAGGCAAATAAAATAATATGAAAACAACATGTTTGCCTCAACAAAACTATATGTAACATTTAACAATGACAAATATAGATACTTAAGACCAGAGGCGTAACTAGAAACCACTGGGCCCCGGTGCAAAAATTGACCTGGAGCTTCCTGTTTCCTACCTTTTGGGTGCAGGAGGGTGAAAGCTATGATAGCTATTAAAGCGCTGCAGCGCTGGCTGGGCTCCCTGGAAATTCACTGCCATCGGGGGCCCTTAGAGCATGGGCCACCCGATAGGCCCCTCCAATGAGACCCTGGTTATACCGCGCGGGCCGGAGCCGCATTACATGGCCGACAGGCACCCTGGTCGCAGTGGTCCGCAGGAGTGACAGGCCCGGTCGCAGCTGCAACCTCTGCTACCGCAGTAGTTCCGCCACTGCTTAAGACAATAATAAAAACCTCTAGAGGAAAAAGTGGAGATTGACGCATAACCTACATCAGTATATATTTGTATACATAAACAAAGCAAAAAATATAGACTAGCAACAATACAATGCAATAGACATCCTCAAAGAAACATGCTTCTAATGTTCATTGGTAGAACTATTTCATCAGAGTCCCAAAGATTAGCTGACTGGGACACTTTTCATTAAGTGGTGAGGGTGTTGGCTATCTGCCTTTAACATAGTATTGGCATCAGTGAGTTTCCTAAACATGCAATGCTGTATTGTACCATCATTACCAAAATAAAGTGTTACATCCAAAAAATTTATTTATTTATTTATAAAATATTTTACCAGGAAAGATACATTGAGATTTCTCTCATTTTCAAGTATGTCCTGGGTTCACAAAACATTGCATTGATACCAGTGGCGGATCCAGAGCCTGATCTCAGGAGAGGCACTTGTAGATTATTTAAAGAAATAATCCAGACACAATAACCACTACAGCTCAGTGTAGTGGTTATGGTGTCAACAGTGCCGGGACCCCCTCCCAGAGTAAGTAGTCAAACCGTTTAAGAACAGTTTGACAACTTACCTGAGGTCTGCTGGGAAATGGGGCTGTAGTAGGGCATATGAGCAGTGGTGTGTGTGAGTGGTGCAATGTGTAAGGGGTGCATGTGTGGGTGTGTGTGTGTGTGTGTGTGTGTGTGAGAGGGGGACAGTGTGTGAGCAGTGTGTGTGTGTGAAGGTTGTAGTATGTGAGTGAGGGCGGCAGTGTATGTCAGGGATGCAGTGTATGTGTGGACAGTATGTGTGTGTAACAGTTGCAGTGTGTGTGTGATGTGGGCAATGTGTGTGTATGGGGCGGAGTGTATGGGCATGTGTGTGTGTAGGGGCAGTGTGTGTGTATGGGGGGGCAGTATGTGTGTATGGGGGGGGCAAATGTGTATGGGCAGTATGTGTGCATGGGGGCAGGTGTGTATGGGGGCAGTGTGTGTGTATGGGGGGGGCAGTATGTGTGTATAAAGTAGTATGTGTATGGGGCAATGTGTGTGTGCATGGGGGGCAGTGTGTGTGTATGGGGGTACCGTATGCATGGGGGGCAGCAAAATAAAGGGTATGTGTGTATGGGGCAAATGTGTGTGTATGGGGGCAATGCAAGTAGGGGGTGAATGTGTGTATTAAAGGTATGTGTGTATGGGGGGGCAGTGTGTGTATGGGGTAGTATGGGGCAAATGTGTGTGTATGGGGGGCAATGTGTGTGTAAGGAGGGGTTGTGCATGTGTGTGGGGCAGTGTGTGTATGGGGGGAGGTGTGTGTGTATGTGGGGGCAGTATGTGTGTATGTGGGGGCAGTTTGTGTGTATGGCGGGCAGTTTGTGTGTGTATGTGGGGCAGTGTGTGTATGTGGGGCAGTGTGTGTGTATGGGGGGCAGTGTGTGTGCATGAGGGGCAGTTTGTGTGTATGGGGGCAGTGTGTGTATGTGGGGGGCAGTGTGTGTATGTGGGGCAGTTTGTGTGAATGGGGGGCAGTTTGTGTGAATGGGGGGCAGTTTGTGTGAATGGGGACAGCATGTGTATGGGGACAGTGTGTGTGTATGGGGGGGCAGTATTGGGGCAAATGTGTATGGGGGGCAGTGTGTGTATATGGGGGTGTATGTGTAAAGAGTGTGTGATAAGGGTAGGGGGGCTTCTTTTTTTAAAAATAATATATGTATTTATTTTTTATTTAATTAAAATAAATATTCATTATGTCCCCCCTCCCTTCTTACCTATATTGAGGAGGAAGGGGGACATATTTCGTTCCCTGGTGGTCCCAGTGGTGATTCCCTGGTGGTCCAGTGTGGAGAGTGAACTCTAGCCCGCGCTCCCGGGCTAGAGTTCACTCTCGCGAGATTTGGAGCGTTGCCGTGGAGCTGCAGCCTGAGCTCCTGGGTCCTCTCTCCTCCCTCTCCCTCCCCTGCCGGCTGCCAGCACAGTGCCTGCAGACCGGGGAGGGAGATCTGTGATCTCCCCTCCGGTCCGCAGGCACATTGCAGGGCTAGCACCTGCATGTGCTGGCAGGGGAGAGGGAGACCGGCGTATTTCTCGGGGGGGCAATTGCCCCGTTGCCCCCCCCCTGGATCCGCCACTGATTGATACAATAGGGTACAATAATATACAAAAACAATATTAATACACAATATATACAAAATTTAACATAGAACATGTAGGAAATATATAATCCACCATGACATGTGCATTCTTTTTTGAGGTATGTAGAGAGGGATCTCTTAAAGGGCTTTAGGCATGGGGAAGATTTGAAAGTGTGCGGGAGGTAGTTCTATAAGTGCTCTGTAGGAAAAGGAGGATTGGACTGCTTTCTTTTTGTATTGAGGTAGACTAAATAAAGTGCTGGTACTGGATTGGAGGTTATAGGAGGTGGGAACAGCCGAGGAGAGGATTCTGCTCAGGTAGGGTGGGAGCTAAAGTGGAATCTAAATGTGTCATTATGGTTGGCATAGGCAAAAATTCTTGAATGCCTTAAGCGGGGCCTTCCCAAACAAAAAGCAGGTCATCAATATAGTATGTAAAAAAATATACAATGTCGTAGGAGATCAAGGTCTATAAAAGCTCTCACCAACCCATACATAGGTTGGAGCAAATTTTCTACACCTTTGGAGAGAAAAAAAATCCCCAATTAAACCTAAAAAAAAAATATTCTAAAAAGTACTCAATGGATTCCAGGATGAAGCTCTTTAAATGCTCAGTGTGCTCACTACAGCAGTCCAATTCAATGTTGCTCATAGAGAAGCTTTGGGGACAATATGCACATGCACAAAATGCTTCTCATAGGAGCTGTATTGGATGACGTCTGACGTCACATGACTAAGTTGAACTCGGACATTGCAGTGAAAGTGTCTCGAGGTGTTATTAACCCTGCAATTATAACATTGCCGTATCTACTAAACCAGGGTTTCCCAAAATCAGACCTCAAGTACCCCCTAACAGTCCAGCATTTAGGGATTACTCTGTTGTATCTAAAGTGATTTTTTTTTCTTCTTCTAAAAACACCTTAGACACAACTGGATAATCCATAAATCCTGGACTGTTAGGGGGTACTTGAGGACTGAGTTGGGAACCTCTGTACTAAACAACAATGTTTTATTTTGCAGGGTTAAAACAAAAGGGCCACTACACCCATACCATCTCACTGAGATGATGTGGTCTGTTGCTTTAGTGGTCTGGTAAGTATTTTTATGTAGGCTCTTGTGGCTCTGATATTCCCAGGGTTAACACACAGCTGGATTGACTGTTAGCAATTTAGATTGATTTCAAGTCTGGTTGAAGTCAGCACTCCTTACATCTTGACAAAGTACATGTAGGTAGATTGTGTGCTGTAGGAATGTCTCCTGCTTCTAAGTGAGTTAGCCTGCCTGATGTCTGTTTGCACTGAATATATCTTTTAAGAATTTTTCACAAATAAAGAATGTTTTCAATGAAGCAGCAACACTTTTCATGCACTTGGACATTTTATTGATGAACCTTTTTTCAGAGGTCAATGCATTTTGAAGGGCAGATTCTCATAAGGCTTAAGTAAGTGGAGATGAAGCACATCTAGTGTCTAACAAACAAATAAATTCAAGTAACAGTGGCGCTAATGAACAGACCAAATAAAATAATTTAGTTGGAGCTGCACCTTACACAGTGTACAAACCCAAAAAATGACACTCAATAAAATATTAAAAGCAATAAGGTGCGCTGTGTCTTTAAGACGTGTCCTCAATAAAATTATACAAAATCTTTGTGTAAATATAACGCTGAAAGTGTTGGAGCATGATACAATGGAGCACGATACAATGTATAATATTAGACATTTAGGTGATATACCCCTTTTTTTCTTTCGATGTGATAATAAGGCTTTTGGGACTCATGAATAGGTATGTTATCCCAAAATATGTTTCAGTGTGCCGGATGGGTGATCGCATCTCCAGCAAGCTGGGGACGCACCTGGGTATATTCTGGTTAATCTGGTGGGGACCCAGTACCACCTCATCAGAAACTTGCTATATGATTCCCAGTGAGATAGGTTGTTTGGTAAAGCCTTAGTAGTCTGTATAGCTTGTAGCCATATAGGGATGGGAAACAAGCCATACAGGTCTACTTTCCACTTGGTCATATATGGTAATTTATTCATGGTTTCTGCCTTTATAAGTGCATCATAGCACAGCAAGAGGAGTTTAGTGGGTAGTATTTTGTCCGTACAGCATCGGCCAAATGGTGTCAGCTGGTCATCGACCCCATTCTGTATTTGTTAATGTTTGTTAAAATATGTTTTACCCTGAGACAGGTGAATAATTCCCTCAAAGGGAGAGCAAATTCTTCTTGCATGGATTGGAAGGGTTTAATCCCCAATGTGTTTGCTCCCCCCTTAATCCAACTAGTTATCGAAATATCCTGGGAAAGATGTGAGGGACTGTATAGGAGCTCTAGAACCAGGCTAATCCTGCCCATCAATCCTCTGGAACATTGTTTCCACTTGTGTTTTGTATTTGTTAGAATGGTATCTGTGGAACTATGTGGTGTGGTTGTCACCCAAAGCAAGTGTTGGAGTTGTCTGGGTTGCATGCAAGCGTCTTCCAAGGGAAGCCACAATGGCGTAGTCGGCTGTGTAATCACTGAAATACCGCACAACAAAATTGAGGCTCTGTAGTACGTCTTAACGTCTGGTATAAAAAGGCCCCCTTTGTACGTCAGCAACCAGGACAAACGACTACTCTGGGTGTTTTGTTTTTTTCCAGATGTAGGCATTGAATGTGGTTTGTAATTTGTGTAGTATCTTGTTGGGCACCAGTATGGGGATGGTGCGAAAGAGGTACAACCATGGGCGTCCGCAGGGGGGGGGCAAGAGGGGGCACTTGCCCCCCCCTGGATTTTTCAGCTTGTTCTGCTATTTTTCGTGTGATTGAAAATGAACTGCAATACCGGCGCGGTATTGTGTATAGAGAGAGACAGGGATAGGAAGCTGCATCTTATCCCTGCTTCTCTCTGCTGATTGAAACCGCAGGGGAACAAAACATGCAGCCAGAGACAGCCTACAGATCAGGGGACTGAGGGATGGGGGGAGGGGTTGAGATAGCCTATAGACTTGGGGGTGGGGCAGCAGCCAGGCAGCCTATAGATTTAAAGTAGACTATAGATTTGGGGGCAGCAGCCTGTAGATTAGGAGAGTGAGGGGGGCACATCCTGTAGATTAGGAGAGTGAGGCTGGGGGGGGCAGCAGCCTGTAGATTAGGAGAGTGAGGCTGGGGGGGGGAAGCCTATAGATTAGGGGAGTGAGCATAGACGTGCGCAGCCTATTGCATTAGGGTGTGCACCCTAAAGCACAAACACACGCCATGTGTATATGTATATGTATGTGTGTGTATATGTATATGCATGTGTGTGTGTATATATATATATATATATATATATATATACTGGCAATGTGCTATGTGGGTGAGGGTGTTTTTGTGTGTGTTTGTGAGAGTGCTGTTAGTGTGCTGTGTGTGAGGGTGCTGTTTGTGTGGGAACTGGTAGTGTGCTGTGTGTGTGTGTGTGTGTGTGTGCGTGTTTGTTTGGGTCCTGTTAGTGTGCTGTTTGTGTGCTGTGTGTGTGTTGTGTGTTTGTCAGGGTGCTGTTTGTGTGTGAGGGTGCTGTTTGTGTGTGGGTTTTGTGTGTTTGTGAGGATGCCGTTAATGTGCTGGGTGTGTGTGGGTGCTGTGTGAGCGAGGGTGATGTATGTGTGTGGGTGCTGTTTGTGGGCTGTGTGTGCTGTGTGTAGGTGCTGTGTGTGTGCTGTATGTTTGGGTGGAGGTGGGGGCAGATTAGTTAATATCCCAGTCCTGCTGCCTTCCCTGGTGGTTCAGTGGAGAGTGAACTCTAGCCCGGGTTCTTTGATGCCTCCCTCCATGCTGCTGTGGACCGGTGAGGTAGAACTTTGATCTCCCCACCGGCCCATGGAGGCTTAGACTGGAGCCGCCGCTTGGATAGCGTCGGCTTGGATGCCGGCCTCAATCCATTGGCATGCCGCGGGGATTAGGGTGTGCCCATGCACACCCGACACACCCCGTGCGCACGCCTATGGAAGTGAGGGATGGGGGAGACAGCCTACATGACGAGTCAGCAAGGAGCAGGAAGGTGAAGTAAGAAATGGAGAAGGAACAGAAATGAGCAGAAAGGGACATCAAGGAGCAGAAAGGGGCAGCAAGGAGCTGGAAGGGACAGCAAGGAGCACAAAAGGTAAAGTAGGAGAAGGAGCAGAAAGGAACAGAAATGAACAGGAAGGGTCAGCAAGGAGCTGGAAGGTAAAGCAGCACAAAGGTAAAGTAGAAGGAGCAGAAAGGGTCAGAAATGAGCTGGAAGGGGCAGAAGGAGCACAAAGGTAAAATAGGAGAATGAGCAGGAAGGGCCTGCAAAGAGCAGGAAGGGCCTGCAAAGAGCAGGAAGGGCCTGCAAGGAGCAGGAAGGAGCACAAAGGTAAAGGAGCAGAAAGAATCAGAAGGAGCACAAAGGTAAAGTAGGAGAAGGAGCAGAAAGGGACAGCAAGGAGCACAAAGATAAAGTAGAAAAGGGAGCAGAAAGGGTCTGCAAGGAGCAGAAAGGGATCAGAATGAGAAAGAAGCAGAAGGGTGCAAAATAAGCAGAAAGTAGCAGAAAGGTAAAAGAGCAGAAGGGGCCAAGGATAGAAAACAGTGTCAGAAGATAAAAAAAAGACTGTCAAATGTAGGAGAGGAAAAGGAGATTGGAGCAGGAAGGACAAATGCAGTGAACCCTCCACTTTATTCTGGACACCACATCATAAGGCTTTGGTACCTGGGCCAGGCAGGGAAACGCTGGACCTTCTCATCTCCAAAGGTAAAAAAATATCAGTATTAATGTGTTCACTTTTATTTACTGAGTGTCAGGAAGCACAGAGTGCCATTGGGTAGGGGTGTTGCTGATTGGCTAGAGCGGTCAGCTGGCACTCTAAGCCAATCAGTAGCTCCCCATTCATAAAAAAGTAAAAATATTTTATGAACCGGGAACTAGCGATTGGCTTAGAGCGTCAACTGTCCACTCTAGCCAATCAGCGGCACCCATGCCTGACGTCAATCTGCACTTCCTGACACTCTGTTTCAGAAGCCAAATACCACTGAGCGACCTGGAGCTGGAGGAAGCCTTTGGGGTTAAACCATTTGAGAGTGATTTAACCCCTTAAAGGAAAGCGAGCACCCAGGGGCTTCCTGGCATCATAGCATTTTCATTTAGGTGAAGTTGTTATGGTGACCAGAATGGTCCTTTAATTTGCTTAAAGGAAGACTATAGTGTCAGGAATACAAACATATATTCCTGACACGATAGTTGTGAAAACGCTATTCACCCTGGCTTTATGTGATAATGGCTATGCCCCTTCCCTTTAATGACACTGTCAAAAAGGGACCAAGCATGGATGTCATTACAATTATGCCCCCCACCTGGAAAAATTCATGCGGACACCCATGGGTACAACACATGTGGGAGAGACATCATTTTGATCGTATTGATTCGACCCAGCCAGGAAATTTCTTTGTCTTTCCAATTTTCCAGTTGGGATTTGAGTTTATACACAAGTGGGATATGATTCTCCTGCAATAAGTGTTGATGGGATTTAGTCAGATTTATGCACAGGTATTTAAGGTAAGATTTTCTCCAATCAAATGGATAGGAGTGTTTTAGGTTCATTAAGGTGTTATGTGGGACTCCTATTGCTAGTACTTGTGTCTTGTTTGCGTTGTTTTTATAGAAGGAAACTCGGTCGTACTGTTCCAGCAGTGCTAGAAGGTTCGGTGTAGCTTGTTCCGGATGTGTCAAGAACAGGAGGATGTAATCTGCAAAAAGTGTAATTCGCTGTTCTCCTATTGGTGTGTTGAGACCGGTGACAAGAGGCTCTAAACATAGAATGAAAATTAAAGGGGAGAGAGGGCAACCCTGGTGCGTGCCATTAGAAATTGTGAAGGGTTTGGATAGGAACCTGGAGTTGAATACTCTTGCCATGGGGGCTATATATACTGCCATTATGCTATTAAGAAATGAGTGCAAGAACCCCATTTTCAGCAGTGTGGTTTTCATTTATCTCCAATTCAAGCAATCAAACGCCTTTTCGCCTTCTAAGTCCAAGACCACACCAGTCTGTTTGCTTGAATGGGCCCACTTAATAAAATTCAGGAAATGTCTAGTGTACCGGGGAGCCAGCCGTGTGCCACTCTGGCCTGATTTTGGATGGTGAGGACCGCGGAGGGGAGGCTGAGTCCACGACCCGAAAAAGGTCCCATTCCTTCAACTTGGCCATGCCCACCTCCGGTTCTAGGATCGGTATCATTCTACCTCCCGGGCAGACAAGCAATTTTGTTGGGTATCCCCAACGATATGAGATGTTATTGTTCCGGAGAGTCTTTGTGATGGTGATGAACTCCCGTTTTCTCACTATTGTAGTCGCCGATAAATCCGCAAAGATGGAGATATGCTGGTAAGGCTCTGGTAGCAAGGTGAGCTTCCTTGCAGCTGTGAGCAAGGAGTCTTTAAATGTAAAGTAGTGGAAACAAGCTATGGCATCTTTTAGGGTGTCGTTTGTAAAGCGCTGCGGTAACGGCAGACGGTGCACCCGATCAAAGGCCCAAGTCATGTCAACCAAATGTGGAAACTTGGTTTTTTACAAGTTCTTGAGGTAGGTGGGGAGATCCTCAATAGTAATAGAGTCCGCAATACCTCAAAATCGCAGGTTGTTACGCATGGAACGATCTTCTATATCTGCAAGTTTGTGCCGCAGAATAGCTTGTTCTTCTTCCAATTGTTGGATCTTGTCAGCAGCTGAATTATGAGCTGCGCACAGCTCTTCCGACTTGTGTTCAAGATGACTCTTCCAGCCCCCGGGATCGGAAATTTCTCTGCTGAGGTCTCTTGCCAGTTTCTGGAAGTCTGCTTGTAATGTAATGTCTGCTTGTGATTTAAGGTCTTGGAGCATAATTTAAATGCTTCTATCCGTGACCGGGACATCCTCTGGTGAGAACTGAGGGTGCTCTGTCTCCGACAGCCCTTCTGATGCTGGTGAGTGCACGCCATCTTCGCCATCTTGAATTAATACGAAGATGGTCTTTTTTAGTCTAGCACACGGGATCTGTTATTTTAAGTTGTTTTGATGGGGCCATTGTGTTAATAGATGATCTAGAGGTATTGGATACAAAGAATAAGAAGAAGATTTTTAATCTTAGTTTTAATGAAAATAAAGCCCTAGAAGAGCTTAGGAAAAACAGGGAAATATTGATTAAGCCTGTGGATAAAGGGGGTAGCATTGCTATTCAAAATACCAAGGATTACTTGGGGGAATGCTACCGACAGTTAAACGATAAGGATGTGTATGTACAGTTGGATGGTGACCCTACTTCCAATGTACAGCAATCTCCCTATGAGCTTTTGGAAAGGGGTAAGGATGAGGGTATACTAAATGATAATGAGTACCCTTGTATACCTACATTCTATACCCTACCTAAGGATTTAAAGAATCCCCCAGGAAGGCCTATCGTGTCAGGCATTGGTTCAATATAAGTGAATTTGTCTAAATATGTAGATGTTCATCTGCAAGATCTTGTAAAACTAATGCCATCATATGTAAAACAAGACAGACATAATTAGAACACTGAGGAATACCAAGTGGGATGAAGACTATATATTGGTCACTAGTGATGTATCATACCTTTATACGTCAATTCCCCATCAGTCTGGTTGCAATGCAGTACGATAATGCCTCATCAAATCAGGGAAGTTCACTATGGAACGTATTAATTCAATAGATTGTATCAATTGGATTTTAACTAATTTTCTTTTTAACTCTAGTTATTTTTTAGAGTGCCAGGTTAATGCGATGGGGGCCAAGTTCGCTCCTAGCTATGCAAATGTCAGAGTGGGAGACTACTTATATTTATGACAGTGTGCAGTGGGGGGCGAACTTGGTCCTTTATCACAGGTACATTAACGATTTGATTTTTATTTGGAAAGGGTCTAAGCCTGATCTTAGAATCGTTTTAGATAACCTTAATTATAAGAATTGGGGTATAAATCTCAGTAATAAATAAAGTACTACCAGTAAAGAATATTTGGATCTGGAAATCTTTATAGAGAATAGAGAGATAAAAACAAAAAAAAATTTTTTTAAAACAGTGGATGCGAACAATTATGTACTGTACAACAGCGGGCACGATACGCCATGGCTCAAAAATATTTCAAAGGGCCAGATGCAACGCATAAGGAGGAATTGTACAGATACAGAAGTGTTCATACTTCATACTGTTCATAAAGAACAGGCACCTATTTTAATAGAATTGTTCTCGGACAAGAAGTATCCTAAACAATTAACTGATAAAGCTTATAATGAAATGTTAGAGACTGATCAAGATGACCTTATAAAAATTTAATATAATAAGAGCAGTAAAAAGGATAATTCAGAAAAAGTACCTCTAGTATTTGATTTTAACGGGTCACACAGTAATATAAAAGCCATTAATAAGCATTGGTATCTTTTAAAAAAAAGATAGGGAACTAGCTACAATTATTCCGGAAAAAACATTTATCACTTTTAGGGGAGCCCCAAATTTGAATTGGATTTTAACCTATAATCATCCTAAAAATTAAATTACGAGACTTTTTTTAAATTATAAAAAAGGTTTTTATTCATGTAATAAATGTAAAGGTTGCAGGGTTAGTAAGAATAGTACCCTAAAAGGTATAAATAAATTTAAGACTAAATATAGTGAGAAAGACTATTAATGATTTTATTACATGTTTTACCAGAAATGTTGTGTATTTGTTAATATGCCCATGTGGCTTACAGTACGTAGACCGCACGATTCGCCATATTATTACATAGTAGAATTAGCGAGCATGTAAATAATATTTCAAAAAAGGGTATACACAGCATAGTGTTTCAGCACACTTCAAAGACCACCATAATATGGACCCTACAGGGATCACTGTTTTTGAGATACAAATAATGAGTAAACCATACACGGGGGAAACCATGTGTTAAAAATTGGTAGGGAAGAAATGAAGTGGATACATAGATTAAAAACCTTGGTACCTCAAGGTTTGAACATTGAGTTTGAGCTTTTTAATTTTTCTTTCATTTTATTAATTTTAGATACACATTATTTATAATTTCATATTTTGAAAATATATTAATAGTGGGATTTTATATTCGGACTATTAGGTCTTACCTTATTTTGGTGTTTGCAACCATAATAGCATTACATATATTATACAATAGAGTTTGTGTCTTGTTCTATATTTTGGATGATTAATATTGTTAGTTATTTTTTTGTACTTACATGGGTTTTTTTTTCCTTGTAGTAGGTAAATTTTTTTTTTTTTAACAATTTCAAGATTTAATATTCATATTTACATGCAAATGGTTTGTATGCTGATTGAGCAGAATTTCTTTTAATATTGTCTTCCTTTTTTCTTTTATATGAGTTTTCCCCCCAATATTTTTACATTTATATGCACATTTGTCTGTAAGTTGGAGCATAATGCAATGTATTTTTTTTAGACATTTAGGTGATATACCCCTTTTCCCTTTCAATGTGATAATAAGGCTTTTGGGACTCATGAATAGGTATAAGGCACATAGCCTCAACCTATGAGCATTAATGAACTATTGAGCTTTTCTTATGGACATCTTCCAATTGGGATTGATTGGACGATCCACGCCTATTTTATGGACTTATATATTGACTGTGGGAAAGTAAGGGCAGATCTGGGGAAGCCGTCATACCGGCGAAACGCATCATCGCGCCCTGATGTCATACGCACGCCCCTGGGAGCTATCGGAGTCTCAGCAACCTATTTCCCACAGCCGACAGTGGTGAAATCTTGGTAGAGAACTCTATAAGAGGGGTGAGAGGCTATCAGCATATTCTTCAAGTTACTGCTGTTTCTAATGTGTTCAATAAAGAGTGGATTCTTACCACAGCGGAGTCCATAGTGATATATTCTGAAGCTGTTACAGTTAGAGGAGGCTCCTCTGCTCTACACTTCTGAGTGTTCCTTTTGAAGCCTGAATATCTCCTTAAAGGACCACTCTAGGCACCCAGACCACTTCAGCTTAAACTGCTATGTTTATCAATGGGTTAAGCCTTCCTCCAAATCCTCTAGTGGCTGTCTCATTGACAGCCCCTAGAGGCGCTTGCGTGATTCTCACTGTGAAAATCACAGTGAGAGCACGCAAGCGTCCATAGGAAAGCATTATGAATGCTTTCCTATGCGACCGGCTGAATGCGCGCGCAGCTCTTGCCGCGCGTGCGCATTCAACCGACGGGGCGGATCGGAGGAGGAGAGGAGGCAGAGAGCTCCCCGCCCAGCGCTGGAAAAAGGTACGTTTTTACCCCTTTCCCCCTTCCAGAGCCGGGCAGGAGGGGGACCCTGAGGGTGGGGGCACCCTCAGGGCACTATAGTGCCAGGAAAACGAGTATGTTTTCCTGGCACTATAGTGGTCCTTTAAGCGTATTTTGCAATATTGCCCTATGAGTTTGTCTATATCTTTTCTTTACATGTTCATCCTTAATGTAGAGTCAACTCCTACCAATTTATACTGTGTGTAAGTGAAATGTGGCACTTTACACTGTTTCTTTGCACAGAAATAGTAGCACTTTGTGATTTATTTATTGCACTGTAGCACTTTATTGTGATTTACCTATTGCACAGCTGCACAATTATTATTGCACTTTATGTTTATGGCATAAGCACTTTTAGCGTTATATTTATACAAAGATTTTGTATCATTTTATTGAAGACACGTCTTGAAGACACAGCGCACCTTAATTGTTTTTAATAAGTTTTTAATATCTAGTTTACGGAGATTTGCTGTATACCTTGTTTTATAAGTCTACAATTTTACCAGAGAAGCACATTGTTGCCAACAGTCTCTGAATCCAGGCCTCATATTTTGTCTCAGGTGTCCAGTCTGTCTTGGAACACATGAGAAAAGTCCCCAAACTCATAGAATTCCACTGGTATTTTCTCCTTATAAGGATACCTAACAAGCACTCTATCCTAAATTTCTACTCTGGTAAATTGTATACTTTTTTTACATGGACCAATCATCTAGAATTTAGTGAAATGCGTCACTGGTGTTCTCTGGTACCACTACCACATATATTAGTTTGACACTTGCCAATTCTGCCAATTGTGTAATAATCTCAATTTGAGTCTACTTGAGCCAAGTTGCTATACCTTTATCACTACTTCTGCCTACCTTTAATTTCTTGCACCAGCTGTATCTATACAGCCAGTGCTTTAATTTCAAATGACAGCATATTTTAATAAAATTTTAAATAAATGACAAAACATTTTTTTTAAATCATTAACTATAAATGTTGGGGAATATATTGAAGATCTTTAAAGACAACATCAATACTAATTTTGAATGAATACTCACTTTGTTTAAATTAATTTTTGTAAAAACAATAATAGCCAGTAATAAGCTCTGTTTAGGATTGTTTTACCCCTGCAGGCTTCCGTTGCTCAAAAATGCAGAAAATCTTGTATCTGGTGAAGATGAAGAATGACATCCTGTATGTCTGACCTTTACTTACCATATATGCTTGACTAGCAGTTAGATTCCCCCATAGTACAATACTCACATGATGACAAGACTGACAGCAGACTGATATTTCTCACCAATGTGGAACAGACTGTACATGACCGATAACTGCCAGCATTTAATTACATTGTCATTACTGCCGATTACATCATTTTAAATACATGCGAGTAAACTGCTTTATTTTATTTTAATTTCTAACAGTTTTGCAATTTTAGCGATCCTAAGCTTCTTTTCAAATGATTGTTACTAAATATCACAAGGTTTATTCTCTATTTGTACAAACTGTGAGAAATGCACAAAACGCACAAAGCCCCCCAACTCACACTGGAAAGTTTGTCTTAACAAGACCACTTGAGGGCTGAAACATTGTTTTGCAATGTTCATGAATAAAGTCTGCCTAATCGAGAAAACATTTGGTGTGCCTGGGCTTTTTTTATTCGCCAAACCAGGACCTAAGGAGAACTGCTAAGGTGATGTCATATTTTTCATAAAGTAACTAAATTTGTTACATTTTGTTTGCCCAGTTCCATCTTGCTTTGAGTGTCTCTTTCAACATTTCTCCAAATAATTAAGTAAAATTTGCTCATGTTTAATCATTGTATAATCTGTTGATGGCTAATTAATACAAAGATATTATTTACAATAGTTGCATAGTTACATAGGCTGAAAAGAGACAGGTGCCCATCAAGCTCAGCCTTTCTCACATCAGTTTTTTGCTGTTGATCCAAAAGAATGCAAACAATCCAATATGAAGCACTTCCAATTTTGCAACAAACTAGGAAAACAAATCTATTACCTAAAAAAAACTATCACCCCATAACTTATCCTTGAATATTGTTTTTCCAAGTATGAATCCAGTTACTGTTTAAACATCTGTACAGACTCTGATAAAACTACTTCTTCATGCAGATAATTCCCCATCCTTATTGTTCTTACTGTAAAACAAATATTTCCTTTGCCTTAGACTAAATCTACTTTCTTCCAATCTAAACACGTGACCTTGTGTCCTATGTGTAATCCTATTTGTGAATAGATTTTCAGACAATGGTTTGTATGGGCTCCAGATAGATTTGCATAATGCTATAATAGCCCCACTGAGGCGCAGATTGTCTCAAATTAAGGAGTCCTACATTTTTTAAACCTTTCTTGATAACTAAAAGGTTCCATTCCATTTATTAATTTTATAGCCTGTTTCTGCACTTTTTCTAGTGCCATAATATTTTTTAGAACAGGTGCCCAAAATTGCACAGCATAATCAAAATGTGGACTTACCAGTGATTTATAAAGAGGAAAAATGATATTCTCATCCCAACAATTATTGCCTCTTTTTATACATGACAATACCTTACTAGCATTAGCCACTATTGTTTGATATTGTACATTGTTGACTAGTTTGTTTATAACGGTTCCTAAATCCTTCTCTTCTTGTTATCCTTTACTCCCTACCATTTAGGGTATAAGTTGCTTGTGCATTCTTTAACCCGAAGTTCATAACTTTGCATTTTTCTACATTAAATTTCAATCCTTCATTTGAGTTTCCAGTCCCCCAGTCTATCTAAATCTCTCTGCAGCAAAGTGATATCTTGCTCACATTTACTTTACAGAATTTTATGCCATCTGCAAACACTGAAATATGATTTTCAATGCTTATTTCAAGATCATTTATAAACATGTTAAATAGAAGCAGCCCTAGAACAGAACCCTGAGGGACACCACTTGCCACCTCTGTCCAGCTTGAAAATTTACCATTAATGACAACTCTATATACTCTATTTTGAAGCCAATGTTCTACCAAGAAAAATAATTTTCATCTAGACCAATTTGAGTTTGAACACTAAACTATTGTGTGGAACCGTATCAAACACAATGTCAAAACCAAAGTAGATCACATTCACTTCAACACCCTGATCTATACTTCTACTTACTTCTTCGTAGTATGCAATTCATTTAGTTTGACATGACATGTTTAATAAAACCTTGCCTATTTTTGCTGATAATGTTTTTCTCAATGAATTCCAGAATATTATCTCTTAATAACATTTTAAATACTTTCCCAGCCACAGAAGTTAAGTTCACAGGTCTTTAATTTCCAGGAAAGGATTTTGAACCCTTTTTGAATATAGGAACCACATCTGCCTTCCTCCAATCCTCCAGTACAATTCCTGGAAGAAAATAATTTTAAAAGATTAAAAACAAAGGTTCAATTATTTCCACATTTAGTTTCTTAAGTACTGGTGGTTGAATACTGTCAGGCCCTTTGTTTATGTTAATTTTCTTTAGTTGCTGCAGCATCTTGTCTGGAGTCATCCAATCACAATTTTCTGCAAGGTTTTTGCAGCAATCATTTGCATATCTCTAGCCATGGGTTCTTCCTTAACATATACTGAGGAGGAATAGTTTTTTAACATTTCTGAAGAATAGTAATCAAAAATACTGTCAAATAGTTTTTTTTCTAATAAAATCAAAATTAACCTGTTTAAACCAGTGATGGTGAAACAATGGCACACACGCCACAACAGGCATGCAGAAATATCTCTGTTTGCACGAGCCATAGGTTTTTGCTCTCTGGTTGGTGTTCAGAGTGGTTGCCATGTGAGGATGTTGGGCATTTGTCTCCTCCGTAGGATTGTGAGAAGCCAAACTCCATGAGAATGTGTGGAATGTCAACTTGAAGCCCCCGGGGATCGGTGGTCTGGAGGCTGCTTGTGGTCTCCATGCTTCTGGTATCCAGGCCACATCTAGCCAAAGTCACATCTAGAACTGCAGCAGGTGAGGGGCTGGCCATTCATACAGGACTGGGAAAAGCTTGGTAACCAGGGCAAAGAATCGGAGTAAATCATCAGGGCACTGACTGGGATCCAGCTAATGTGAGAAGGGACAGTGAATTCTCAGAGTACTGACTGGGATGGAGGCAGTGGGATAAGGAGCAGTGGATGTAAGTGAATGCACAGAACAATATCTGGGATGCATAGAATGGGAAAGGGGACAGTAAATGTGAGTGAATGTTAAGGACAGTTGCTGTGATGAAGGGAATGGAACAAGGGGCAGGGGAGAATGGGATTGAATGCTCATGGCACTGACTGGGAGAAACTGCTGTGAATATGAGTGAATGCTCAGCACACTGACTGGTAGAAGGGACAGTGAATGTGTGTAAATGTTCACTTTGGCACTGAGCTAATTAAGTTGGTTGTGAGCAGCAGTTTGGGCACTCAGGTTTAATAAGCTTGGCTCATCACTGGTTTAAATTGTGCATTATTTGTGTAAGAGTCAGGGTAGTGTAGGAATAAATGGAAAATATTTAATATTAGGGCAGCTGAATAAAAATGGCAGCAGTTGGCATGTGACTTCTACTAATATCAAGCAGATTGTGAAATGTAGCCCCAGTTCTCCTCGGGATTAGGGACTCCCATCGTGTACAAATAGCATCACTATTTGTTTTACAAGGGGATAAAACAAAATATGATCTGCTCATTGATATAAATACAAAACCCAACCAAACTTTTGTGACCGCTTATAGCTAGAACCCAAAACCAAAAAGAACTCTTACCTAGAATATATATTATGAATTTTTATTATCATGTTCTTTTGGCAAAAGCCCATATCTGCTCATTTTGAGAATGTTTTGAACAAATATTGAAGTGTATGGCATGTTGAAGATTTGCTTATGATTTATAAAGGGTGGAGGAAAATTCACTGACATACTTGAATTTTATTAATTTACTTTACTTGTAAACGTTTCAATGAAGTCCAAATTGTTATGCTATCCTTCATTGAGACTTTTTAAAGTTACTAATTGAATATTGGCTTGAGGCTATGATGATTAACATTTTTTTTACAAAGTATTTGTTTTTCTGCCAACATCAAAATAATACCACAGTTAAAATCTCTCAATGATATGGACATACTTTACTGAATGAGGTGGTTATAGAAGAAAAGTCTCTCTGACCAATTTTGCATAACCATGTACTACACAGTGGGAGCAACATTATTTTTGTCATTTTTATTGAAAAGATTACACAATACCAAAAAGAGACATATCATTAAACTATAAAACCAGACTGGTTGGATCACACAGAAGGGAAATTAAAGAAAATACATTGAAATGTCAAGTGACGAGCAGGATGACAAAAGGAGACAGTTGCATAAGGAATATATACTTGACAATGCTTTAGTAATGAAAAGCAACTTAGAGGCCCAAATTTATGAACATCTATTTATGAATTAACCCAAACAAGTGGTAGACCCTAGCACAGAGAAGACAAGAAAACAGAAAAAGATTGTGGCAGTCCTAACTATAATAAGGGTTGTATACCAACACAAGATTCAACCAACCCAATTGTCCCAGATCTTAGTAAATTGATTTTGAAAACAGAAAATGTGCCAGCGCTTCTGTGGGACATTTGTTCATGCACCCTAGACATTGCCAAGCTAGGGGGATGAGTAAATTTCCATAGGGAGGAAATGGACATCTCGGCATGTATGAGAATATATCTGGGAACATATAGATGAAACAGGATCAGTGAGTAAAGGGAGGCTGATGGCACTTGGAGACAATATTATGTTTTAGACCAAGGACCAGAAATGTTTGAGGATTGGACAACTCCAAAAGGAGAGTAAGAGGGAACCTCTATGTCGAAGGCACCTGCAACAAGTGGCAGATGCGCCAGGGAAAATATGCACAAGTCTTTGTAGCACTAAAAACCACCTTAGCAGTAACTTTTTCTCTTCCCTCTAAGCTAAACATCTAGATGTAACTTGTTTGTAGAATGGTGTCAAGCATTCATTCACATACAACTGAGCAACAATTTTAATGATTCATTGCATATCGTTGGGAAAATTATCATTACTGCATTGCAAAAACTATTCGATTAACTATATTAAATATGCCATTTTTTAATCAGGGATTTGCTTAGGCCTGTCTGCTCAGCTCATCTGTCTACACTTTGATTACTCATTAGTCTGCTAGCCACTTATCAGACTTTAAAATGAAGGTGACCAAGGTTACTTAGATAACAATAAAAGGATTGAGATGAAACATTCAAGAAAAAGAACACTCGAGTGTGCATTCATCTGACTCTGAAAGCAGTTCCACTCACTTGGCCATAGTGCTCACAGAGGCTTAGTAATTCTAGCCATAGGAATTCAAATAATAAACAAAGAATTCTTTCAATACTCTCACCATGGCAATACCCTAACACACTGCTAACCGATTTGTCATTATTAATATGTATTCCATGGTGGACAGAGTTTAATCCATCAGATGATGGTGATGGTGATTGGTGAGTTCTTCATCAACATTCAGGACATCAGCACAATAATTCAAGAATTGTAGAATTGAACATGGATGAATTCAGAAAAAAACATCCATACCTGTCTTGGTTATGACAATTCATGAAAAAGTTGGTATTATCTGTACACATCTGCATACTTTAAGAAACATTAATTAACTTAACTTTACATTATTGTTTGTATTTAAAACTGATACGTTTTTGTGATTGAGTTTAAAATTTTCTCCACTATATAAAACAATATTTACAATATAATTTTGAGAACTATGAACCACCACTGGTTTCTAAATCAGTCCTCAAGAAGTAACCATGGTGTAGGTTTCATTCCATTCTGAATTACCAATTCACTCCAAGCTGGATTACCCATCAGGCAGCATTATGAAAGCTCTGAGCAAACTCCAATTCTTGGTTATTCTGAAACTTTGGCTTGGGTAAGCTGGTCTGCTGCTCCTGGAATAAATACATGTTTCCTGCTCCTAGCATCATAGGATCAGAGGACGGTGGGTAGACCTGGATTCACATTTTATGGGGTCTGACTTACCAGAGTTTTTTTTAATATAGGCATTCAGAGGACTGAGATTTCATTCAAAAACAATGCTGGACTATTCTTAATTCCATAAAAAAATGGGATACTGTAGCAATAAAACAATCAATAACTACTTTCCCTTTTCCTATGACACCATACTTGCATAATTGCTTTTCCTCAGGAATGAGGCTAGGGATTTTTTAGGAATTTAGAGTACTGAACTCCAGAGACATACGCACTTATATACCACTGGAAAAGTTATTCTCTTTCAGAAGCTGCAATCTAGGGCTTACAGGACCACTGGATATTGGAGATACCTCCAACTGTACACTTTTGCAGAGAGGAGAGAGGTCCATAAAGCAGAAGAAACCTTTCTCACATTTTTTAACTGGCTCTGTGCAGAGAAAATTGCTCACAAAGCATTAATTTCCACTCCATATAGCCACATTTATATAAGCTTCGGGAGCCTTGAAATTCACAGAGCAATAGGAGGGTGAACTGTGTCAAAAACTGTAGGGTGGAGATTGGGAACAAAGATGGGAGGATACCTCTAGGGTTTCAATCTGCGTGACAATCCAAGAGCAGGTTTAAAGGACCATGTTTAGATTAGACACAACACCAACTAAACTATTCCACATAATCTGCAGATGATTTATATTGGAGAGGCTTTGGAAAAAAAGGTCATCCCTGATTCATTTCCCGCATGGATTATTGTAACCCTCTCCTGATTGGTCTTCCCAAAAGCCGTACTGCACCGCTACAGTTCGTTATGAACGCTGCAGCCAGACTGGTTTTCCTCTCTAGTCGGTTCTCTCACACCTCACCCCTCTGTCAGGCCTTACATTGACTTCCTGTATGCTATACAAGTCAATTCAAGGTACTAAGTCACACTTATAAAGCACTGAACAACTCTAGCCCCTCATATCTCTTCACAGATCCATAGGTATGTCCCTTCTCGGTCTCTCCGCTCTGCTCGTGACCACTTCCTGTCTGTTGTTCACACCCGTACGGCCAACTAACGCTTGCAGAACTTCTCGCGGGTAGCTGCCTTCCTATGGAATAGCCTGCCTACCGCCATCAGACTCTCTCCTAGCCTTGTATCTTAAGAAGTGCCTTAAAACCCTTCTCTTTAGGAAAGTTTATGGCCTCCCAGACTAACCTCTACCTCACATACCTGTCTCTTGCTCTCTCCTAAAGGGTAGCCCACCTTATTTGACTGCAAATTCCTGTCCTAATGGGTTTTACACCCCACCTCCTATAGAATGTAAGCTGAATTGAGCAGGGTCCTCTTCAACCTATTGTTCCCGTAAGTTTATTTGTAATTGTCCTATTTATAGTTAAATCCCCTCTCATAATATTGTAAAGCGCTACAGAATCTGTTGGCGCTATATAAATGGCAATAATAATAGTAATAATAAATCCCCCCTCTCATAATACTGTAAAGCGCTACGGAATCTGTTGGCGCTATATAAATAGCAATAATAATAATAATAATATGTGATGGTCTTACCCTGGTGTGAAACAACATTGGGAACAAGTCCAGGACATAATATCTGAAGTACTCTAGAGACCCATAGACTTAGAACCTTGTCCTTTAACACCTTAAAAAGCAGTTGAAGACTTTCCCTCACACACTCGCAAATTTTACAATAAACTAACTCTTGCAGCTAGATGAGCACTGAAAAAGAGAGAAAGCTGTGAGTGGTGATTGAAAAAAAAACCAAAAAACACACCTACTGAATGGACAAACTTATTGCTCAGGTTCTACACTCTATGAAATTGTTTACCAAAGTGTTGCAGACCTGGGAAGAGAGACAATATTCTTGAATATATAATCATAGGATCGGAGTCATCATAAGTAAGGGACCCCATTGAGGATCCTCTTTCCATCCCTACCTCCCATCCATGTACCCTGATCCACATTATCCCCACCCTTTCCCATTTGTGTTTTCTCTATGAATTAGACTTATATGTTTTACTCTATGTTTTAAGTACATCTCCATTATAACAAGTAGAAGATTGGAAAGCAGATCATAAAATAGAGGAAGGGGAGAGCACCACTAAGGGACATGGAGGGAAGGGGAGAGGAACACTAAGGGACATGGAGGAGAGAGTGGTGCACAGGGGGGACTGAGTGGGGAGAAAGACACACAGATGGACATGAGAGGGGAGAAAGACACAGATAGGCCTGGGGGTGAGAAAGATGCACAGAGGGGCTAAGGGGAGATAGATGGGCTGGGGTGAAAGAGAAACACACAAAAGAGCTGGAAAGAGTAAAGGACACAAAGGTACTTGGAGAGAAAGAGACACACAAAGGGTCTGGGGTGTACAACACAAAATGGGGGGTTCTAAGAGATACACAAGGGAGGTGTAAGACACACAATGGGGAAAAATATGGGATAAGATACAGTAAAGAGGGTAAGATATTTAAAAAAGGGGATAAGAAACAAAAGGCGGGTTAAGAGGCACACAGGTGAAGATATTCCCCCTAAAATACTTAAATACTTAACCAACATTGGCTGGTGAAAAAGTTATTATATATTTTATTCTTGACTGATTATAATGAAATGCAATATGAATTGTAGAGATGGGTTTTGTTAAAGGGGCAACTTAAATTCAAATACAGTTTTTTAAGAAAACACTATTTTTGGTTAGAGTAACCTGTTTTAATATTTGTTCCCCCCGCACCCCAAAAAAAAAAACAACAAAAAAAGAAAAGAAAAAAGTTCTCCCTGGGGAGGATCATTCCTTGGAGGATCTACTCAACATTACATACTTGGTGGGGATCATACCACCCATGCGCTAACACCTGAAAGGTGTCAACTGCTCTATTAAATGTGAGTATATTATTCTTCTCTCTATTTACTATTACATTTATCACAGTGAGCACTATTGTCTATCTTTTATATTTTTTATATATTCATTTATATGCTTAAGTAGAGAATGTAGCCGTATTAGTCCAGTGATGTAGATGTGAAAAACAGATAAAAATTTGTATCTTGTTTTTTACATTAAAAAATTATGTTATTGTAAAAATTATGTAATCATGTACAATAAAAAAGGTATTACAAGATACGAATTTTATCTGTTTTTAAAATCTACATCTATATGCTGAGAGACTGGCTCCATATATATAAGTGGGGATCGTGCCGCTGTATGCTGTTTTACTCAGAGCTGTTTTTTTTAGTTCTATCAAATGTGAGTGCTATACCATATACTTTTCTGTTGTGTGTCCTGCACCAAGTACTAGATACTCTGCACTATCGCCATTATTTTATGTTTTATTGCATATACCTCCAATTTGCTGAGAATATTTCAAGTATTTGTGGACTTATTGCACTTTTTATTTGGCGCAACCTGTATTTGTATTCTGTATTGTTAAGTTGTTAAGTTCTCCTTCAGCCTTACCCTTCTCCGCTGATATCACATGAGGGGAGCAGATATCAGGGAGACCAGAGAGAAAGCTGAGGAGAGGACAAGGGCAACCATTGGCTGTCTGTCACCATTATGCTGTGTGTGCAAGCGACAGATGCCAAACATGCAAAGCACTAAAATGAACCAGCTCAGAACTCTTGTTCCAGGCCGGATAATGACACACCCAATGACCCTGCCGAAGGAGGAGTTCAACTCTGTGAGTGTACATTAAGTCTCTAGACACTATGAACACTTTAAATCTCTTAAGTGGTCATGGTGCTTTGTAACCCTAGAAGTCTTTGGTCATTTTACAAATCCTTTTGTTCATGTCTGATATAGTGTATGTTTGTTTACTTTGGGAAGCACTCCAAGAGTTGTAGACTACAATTTAAACTCAATTTTTAGTCTAAAAGGAATAAAATATTTACTAAATATTGCTAAGGAGTGTTTCTTTGCTGACTACCTTAATCCTACTACCTTAATGCTATGTTTGTGAATCGTCTATTTGCACATATTAATAAGGAAAATAAAATATATTTTTACGTTCGTTAACACAGTAAAATTTACGTACAGTACATTGAATACGGGTGGTCTATATACATTTCAAACATTAATTATAGAAAGAGTGATGGATAAAAGAAAAGAATGAGGGAATGTGAGCCGCGCCCAAATTTTTGTGCTGCCCACTGACTTTTTCTGCTGAAATATGGTCTGCATTTTCTTGTGTGTTTAGTAAAGTCTGACTGATTCTATAGAGATGCTTTGACATGGAACACTGGAAGTGACTTCATGCGTTCTAACTACCTGAGCTATGGCATTAAACTCAGAATCTTTCCTTTAATAAGCTGTACAGTAATTGGCAGACGAGCATAAAGCAGAAAAAAAGATAGATTACAGACATAATTTATGGCATAGTTTTACCTGGACTATTGTGAAGGGAATGATTGACAATGTCATGACTAAGTATAACAGATGAAGAATGATAAGCCAAAAGTTGTATGAGATAGTAAGTAATATATAACACATTTAGTATTAATCACAATTAAGCAATAAAATAAAACAACTTTCATTTATGATTTCCATTTGAAAAATAAATAAATATATATATATATATATTTTTTTATATTTTATTAAATGTTTTCTTTATGTTATGCTACTACTGTAGAAAGAGTTACAGTGAAATGTAACTGCTAAATTAATAATGTTCACAAATATTTAATAAAGAGCATTTATTTAATAAAGGAAATTCAGAAAAATATGTGTAGGCACCTTACATAAAGCAAGATATGCACTTAGCTTAAGAATAGAATTTACAGTATGGCTTAGTGGCACAGCAAGACTAAGGGGATTTTTGACTCATGGTCAAGATGGGTAAACGATAGACACCAAACTGACTGGACAAGCCATTGTCCTTATGTTACGGAGTAATATTAGATATTCAGACACAGGGAAAACCCATATGCTTAAGAATGGTTAAAAGAACTACAAGTGACAATTCCACTGTGGGAAGCTGCAAATTATCTTGGAAACTCTCATGAATATAGCAAACAACTGAAAGTCCACTTCCCCACCCCCAACTGATGGTCCAATATCCAAGCCATGAAGAACCATGAAGAGGTGGCATATATTATGGAGGGAACCCTAGTTAATAATCAATACACCCTGCAACCCTAGTTAAAGTGAGGTACCTTTGGGAACCTCTTAAGCCCTCTCCCACCTTTGTTTTCTCCCTACATGTTAGTCACTTTATATATGTTGATAGGCTTAGCACATGTCTATCAGATGGTATTTTTACTAATGTCACAACTTGTGCACCTGTTTGAATTGTATATGTCACAATGTACACCCAGAGAACTGTAGTCAAATATATACCTTGTACTTGTACCTTTTATGTCTAAAAAATTTAATTAAAATTTTGAAAAAAAAGACACTAAGCTGAATATTAATATTAATTTACCTTACAGAAAGTAGAATAATAGCAATCTTAGTCAGAAAGAGACTGGGTTCCTTGTCTATTTCAAATGTTACATTTCTGGATCAACTTGGACTTATGCAAGTTCCTCTGCGTTGAGCTCTTGAGACTAATTCCTACTCAAAGATCTCACTTACTCATGTTGAGGGAGCTGGCCACTGTGTCATTGTGTGCAGCTGCCAGCCCGCATGAGAATGAGACTAAGACCTACTTGTTTTCCTTCCAGGTGGGCAGCTGAGCCACTGCATCAATTGGAGGAGAGTGAGCCAAAAGAGGACAGCCTGCACAGAAGGGAGAAGGCTAGGAAGAAGACCCGCTAAGGAGCTGATGGTGGTTATTATGTCCTGATATGTAAAACCATAGAATTGTATGTGTTTTTTGTTTATTTTTCTTATGCACTAAATTAGATCACCAAGTATAGCACACACAGGAAATCTCTGAGAAGGAACTTGCTCTGTCCCTTGATCTCTTCCCTGGGTCCAAGAGTTAAGCAGAAGAGGAGCATGAAGGGAAATTCCTTATTTTTTCTGTACTTTGTTACAATTATGAAATGCAACCAATGGGATAATGCTTTCCCAATAAAATATCATGTCTTTGTAATACAGTAATTTATTAATGTCATATTGGGAATTATCTTATATTGCAAATACAGTAAAGATGCAGTTCTTTAAAGATTATTTATCTTTCTTAATTTGTTTAGTAATCAGTTATTTGAAGGACCATCTTTAAAATAAAAGCAATGCATTTTCACTTTAGTGAATAACCCTATAGTCCCTTAGAATATATTAGAGGTTTAAGCACCGAATATTTTAAATGGCACTTGAAGTAATAAGACAAGTAAAAAATAAATAATAAACATTATCATGTGACAGAAATTGTGCACAACACAGTGATAAAGTGGCCAATATGATTGAACTAAGAGTTGACAACTCTTGCTTGGTAGGTTACCCACCACCTACCTTAATGAACTAAAGCATTCTCGAATAAATCTAAGAACTGATAGCAAGCAGCGATTATAGTATACTATAATATAATGGATATAGACCTAAAAATAGAAATATTAGACAAATGTGCTCTTCAGTAGAGCTCTTTTAGGAATCATGGCTCCTACCAACCTAGAATCAAACTTTAAAACAATCGCCGCACTAAGTATACTTAACGAGCTCTACTGAAGTAGGAGCCAGATCCTAGCTTCTATCACTAAAAATCACACTGAAACAACTTTAAAAATAAACATGACATTTTTTTTTTAAATAGTGCAAAAAACAAACATATCTAAGTTCAGTGAGGTCACACATGGGCAAAAAATAGCTTAATGAATCACTAGCAGTCTCGCTGGTCCAATGCTCTGAGGAGAATCTTTCTCGGATGCCCCTAGTAGATCCTTAAACTCTCAGTTGTCACAGCACCAGGGCAACATATTACTGTGCATCCAGATCCAGTGCATAATATCACTGTGTATTTGCATCAGTGTTACTTTACTGAGCATCCAGCAACTGCCATTTTTTCCCACACAAACATTGATGCTGTATGCCCATGTCCTTTTTTAAACCCTCCCTGCATAAATATTGAACCGAACGTGCCTGCACCATTCGGCATCGCAATAATGTCGCTGTCCTATCACAGACCCTATAGGTCCATTCAAACTGTGCTGTTACACAGTTAATATTCTCATTATTGTAGATGCAATTTACATAGCATATTCTGTGATTTATTTACCTTGTATTTTTGCTGCCTCCTTTTGGCCCTTTTTGGTAATGCCCTTGTTCCTCCTGTGAGCATCATACATCTTTTCCTTGTATGTAAACTCCGCCCCTCTTCTTGCTGTACTTCCTGTGTCATGGCTGCTTGCATTTGCCTCATGTAACTGGGACTCTTGTATCCCACATGCTAAGCTAAGGAAAGCATCATCTTTTGACCGCATAATACTGAAATCCATTCATTCTGCTCTATTCCTGTTGTGTTATGTTCAGAATAAACCAGCTTTTGAATGAAACCAGTATTGGTGAGTTCAGCTATCTGAGGAGGATTGTCCGCAGTGACCGTACCTGCTTATACAGGCCAGGCACAGAGGTCTCACAAGGGGTTAGATCACTATCACAACAATCCGAGTCAGAATAGTCAAAAGATGCATAGAATTCCTGCAGCTGCTGTGTATATGTGAGAGCATCATTTACAATCTAGCTCAGTCCCATCCATCATCTTGTGAAGCACATGGTGGCTGAAGCTCACTGCACTGCCTATGATCTGTTCTTACTGCATTCTAACTGCACTTCATGTGAACATTGAAGCTGTTTCTCTACACTGAACTGTGTTACCTGTCTAAGCTGCTGTGTGGTTTCTTAAAGAGACAGTACCATTTTCTGCAAAACAATATAAAATTTCTAGCCAACGCTCTGAACACCCCTTTATGGCAGAAACAATACAGATACATCATGCCTCTGAACCAGAAGGTGCACAGGGAACAGATCTAGCAGATATTACAGAACAAAGTGTAAAAGCCAAACGTATAATAAAACCGACACAGAAACTCAGAGAAAACTATGAAGCAACTAGAGATGAGTTCTCCAGTAATCTGTCAGACCTCTGGGACAGAACCTCACACTGCATGTCAGTTTGGGCAAATTTCACTGATCAACCGGCTGAATTAAGAGACTCTGTAAATCGCCTATGTGCCGCATATGAACGCTATAAGCGGTTGTCTGTAAAATACTCAGCCTTCTTGCAGGACTCTAATATAGAGGATTCTTCAGCAGAACTGACCAGGACCAATGCACTAAACCGACAAAGGGATCTTGAAGTGCAAAATGCTAAGCTTAAGGCAGAACTCCGCATAGCTCATCTACTGGAGACCAGATCTCACAGATCCACCTCAACCAAGCGCACCGCACCCTCTTCTCGATCCTCTCGCTCCAGAAATTCAATATTAAATGATAAGCTTATTGAGGCCCGCGCTGATGCTGAAGCAAAAAAGGTGCAAAGCTCTTTTGTCAGAAAGCAAGCAGAGGAAGAAGCACAAATAAAGATTCTGCAAATGGAAGGTGAGAAAGCAGCTTCCCTGGCAAGGCTAAAAGTCCTCGAACAAGCAATGAGACAAAGCACTAATCTAGACTGTCTTATCCCAGCAGAACTGGAAGATCCAGTTGAACGCACCAGTGAATATATACTAAAGCATAACATTCGCAAGGATACAGAGTCATCTCCTGTACTTCCTACAAACAACACTGTTCTGACTCTCAACACGGAGACCTCCCAACACAATATGCCTGAGCCTCTTCAAGTCTACAATACAGGTACATCTATGCAGCCAACCACATCTTCTCCTGCAAACAACAATGTGACTTTCGGTGACAAGCTGCATCTGAAGCCACCGCCAGCACAAGCCTTAGAGACTAAGCCAAAGTTAAACGCTCATGCTACATCATTCTACCCTGGCGAACCTCACCCTACATCACCAGAGAACTTTCACAACCAAGGGGTTCCACAAGTTACTTTGGTACCAAAGAGTGAGAAATCAGATTTGAATGACTTCGCCAGATATATGGTGCGCCGTGAGCTCATTAACACAAGCCTCTCAAGGTTTGACGATAGTGCAGAGAGCTACAGGGCCTGGAGAGCAACATTCAAGGCTGCTATTGCTGATCTCAACCTTACTGCTAGGGAAGAACTTGATTTGATCATAAAATGGTTGGGACCAGAATCTTCCGATCGTGTTAAAAGACTGAGAACAGTACATGTTGACCACCCAGATGCAGGTCTTTCTGCTGCATGGGCAAGACTTGAGCAAACTTATGGTAGCTCTGAAGCCATAGAAAGTGCTCTATTCAAGAGACTGCAAAACTTTCCAAAAATATCAAACAAAGACCATTGCAAGCTGCAAGATCTAAGTGACCTCCTCATGGAGTTGGAGTTGGCAAAGAGAGATCCACGTCTACCTGGACTAAGCTTCTTGGACACTGCTCATGGTGTCAACCCAGTGGTGTCTAAACTGCCATACAGCCTACAAGAGAAATGGGCACAACAAGGATCAAAGTATAAAAGAGACTATAATGTATCTTTTCCTCCATTCTCATACTTTTGCAGGTTCATTAGTGATCAAGCTGTGGATGAGAAATGACCCCAGCTTCAGCTTCAGTGAACCCAACATGCCTGCTTCATCCTCATCATCATCAAGGTATGATAACACAGCACCTAAACGTAGAGACTTTAATAAAGCAATATCGGTCAAGAGGACAGACATCTCACCCTCCGTCACCTCACCTAGTGATGAGTGCGTGGTTGACAAAGATAAAGACCCTAATCGCCAGTGTCCTATTCACAAGAAGCCTCACCCTCTTAAGAAATGTCGTGGACTTAGGGCAAAGACTCTACAAGAGCGCAGGGAGATTCTCCAGAAACTTGGAATATGCTTCAAGTGCTGTGCCTCTTATAGCCACCTTGCTAAAGACTGTGAAGCCCTCATCAAGTGCACAGAATGCAGCAGCGACAAACATGTTACAGCCATGCATCCTACTCCACTTCCAGACAAGTTACAGCAGCCACCTACCTCCTCACCTGCCTCAAGCTATGGCGGGGAGCAACAAAGTCATGCTCCAGCCAAGAATAACGTTCTCTCTTCATGCACAGAAGTCTGTGAAGAAGGCTTGGATCACAAATGCTGCGCCAAGGTATGCCTAGTCAGGATATACCCAAAGGACCACCCTGAGAAAGCTACTAAGATGTATGCCATAATAGATGAACAGAGCAATAGATCCCTGGTTAAGCCTAAATTCTTTGAGATCTTTGGCATAGAGGGTCATCCCATACCGTATACTCTTAGAACCTGTTCTGGTCGTGTAGAGGCCTTTGGCAGAAGAGTGGATGGGTTCATGGTTTCTCACATCAAAGGGGGACAGGGTATACCCCTACCAACATTAGTTGAGTGTGACCAGATACCAGATGAAAGGCAAGAGATTCCTACTCCAGAAGCCGCATATCACCATCTTCACTTAAGGCACCTTGTTGATGAGATTCCTGCAATGGACATGAATGCTGAAATTTTGGTTCTCCTAGGAAGAGACATCCTCAGAGTACATAAAGTGCGCGACCAGTGTGATGGACCTGACGACGCCCCTTATGCACAAAGACTTGACCTAGGCTGGGTAATAGTGGGCGATGTATGCATAGACAGGAAGCGTACGTCACCCGAGATCCGCTCCTTCAAAACTTACATACTGGAGAATGGACGTGCCTCTCACTTCAGACGATGCCCTCGCCATTATGAAGTAAAGGAAAAACCTCTTGACGTGATCCAAGTACGGCATACTGCTTCTATTCTTTCTTATGACAACCTAGGTGCCGCAGTGTTTAGTACTACAAATGATGACAACAAATTAGCCTTGTCGATTGAAGACAAAGAATTCAGCAAAATAATGGACAAAGAATTCTTCCAGGATGAGTCTAACAGCTGGGTTGCGCGATTACCTCTTCGAGCAGCAAGAGCCAAACTCCCTACCAATCGTGAACAGGCTGTATCCAGATTGAAGTCACTTCAACGAACACTAAAGAACAGACCTGAAATGAAGGATCATTTCATCGCCTTCATGAAAAGGATCTTCGACAATGATCATGCCGAACCAGCGCCACCACTTCAAAGTCATGATGAGTGCTGGTACCTGCCTTTCTTCGGAGTGTATCATCCACGCAAGCCCAAACAAATCAGGGTAGTATTTGACTCCAGTGCCAAACATCAAGGCATATCCCTGAACGATGTTCTACTCACAGGCCCGAATCTAACCAACAACCTTGTAGGTGTACTCATGAGGTTTAGAAGAGAGCCAGTTGCAATAACTGCCAACATTGAGCAAATGTTTCATTGCTTCATTGTACGCGAAGACCATAGGAACTTCCTAAGGTTTCTGTGGCACCGTAACAACTACATGGACAATGAGATCATAGAATACCGCATGAAAGTTCATGTCTTCGGGAATAGTCCCTCACCCGCTGTTGCAACATATGGTTTACGAAGGACTGCCCTTCAAGGAGAAAAGGAGTATGGCAGTGACGCTCGACACTTTGTTGAGAGAGACTTTTATGTTGACGATGGGCTTAAGTCTTTACCTACAGATGAAGAAGCCATAGATCTGCTCAAGAGGACACAAGATATGCTCTCTGAGGCTAACCTCAGACTACACAAGATTGCCTCAAATAGTGTTGCCGTCATGAAAGCCTTTCAACCTGATGATCATGCCACAGGGTTTAAAGACCTTAATCTCGGAATGGACATGCCACCTGAACAGAGAAGTCTGGGCCTACGGTGGGACTTGTCAAAGGATACCTTCGGCTTTCAAGTCAGCTCTACAGACAAGCCGTTTACCAAGCGTGGTGTTCTGTCAGTAGTAAATAGCCTGTATGACCCAATGGGATTTGTTGCTCCCATTACCATACAAGGCAAATCCTTGCTTAGTCAATTCTCAGAGACTATTAAAGATTGGGACGCCCCACTGCCATCAGACAAGCTTCCTAAGTGGGAGTCCTGGAAACAATCTGTACGTGCCTTAGATGGAATCCGTATACCACGCTGCTACAATTCAGCTTCCCTCACTACGAGTCAGAGAAAAGAACTTCACATCTTCTCAGATGCATCAACTGAGGCTATAGCGGCTGTTGCCTACCTCAAGGTAAGAGACTCTTCTAATCAAGTCCACATAGGGTTTCTGTTTGGAAAAGCTAAGTTAGCACCTAAGCCAGAGCACACAATCCCTAGGCTTGAACTTTGTGGGACTGTTCTAGCTGTAGAAATTGCAGATTTCATACTACGTGAGCTGGACTCTATGCTTATGAACTCAAATTGCACAAGACTTACCCACGAGGTTCTAACCACCTTTATGGCAGAGGCATCTGCTATAATTAATTCCAGACCACTGGTTCCAGTGTCAACAGATCCAGAGAATCCAACTATCCTAACCCCAACTACTCTGCTTACCCAAAAGCTTGGGTCCATTCCTGTCCCACCCGGAAACTTTAGCTCAGGAAACTTGCGCTATGACCAGTGGAAGCGAGTGCAACACCTCGCCAACTGCTTCTGGAATCGTTGGAAGATGGAGTGCCTTTCTACTTTGCAAGGACGCAGGAAATGGCAACACCCAAATCCTAACATTAAAGTTGGAGATCTTGTTCTGCTCAAGGATCAACAAGCTGGGAGACTCGAGTGGCCTATGGGACTTATTATAAAGAGTGTTCCTAGTGATGATGGCAAGGTACGCAAGGTGGAGGTGGAGGTGAAGGTTGCAAGACAAGGGACTGTAAAGACCTTCATCAGACTTACAACCATCAGTCAGACTTATGAGGTCATACTTAAAAGATTCCATGTCTCTCTTACGTTTTTTAGAACATTTTACCTGGCATCCAGATTTTATTCTAGTCACTTGTGATGTCCAGTCTTTGTACACCATAATCCCCCACGAATTAGGGTGTGAAGCAGTTTTAAATAGATTAAAAACGGATAATAAAATTCCAGAAAAACAAATTAATTTTATCTTAGAAGGGATAAAAATGATTTTAACAAATAACTATTTTGGGTTTTTAGACACTTTTTACATTCAAAGACAAGGCACAGCTATGGGTACTAGGTTTGCACCAAGTTATGCCAATCTTTTTATGGACAATTGGGAGTCTAAAGCAATCTGGGGAGATCACCCCTGGAAAGCAAACCTAGTATCCTATTTTAGATACATAGACGATTTGTTTTTTATCTGGAAAGGTCCTGAAACCTCACTTAAACTTTTTTTAAATCATCTAAACAACAACAATAGTGGCATCATTTTAACATCAGAACACAGCAAAGATTTAATAAATTTTTTAGACATCCAAATTTTTATCCAGGATGGGAATATTAACACTAGAACTTTTTTTTAAAAAGTGTGCACCAACACAGTCATTGACAGATCAAGCTGCCACTACCAACCATGGTTAGATGGGGTCCCTAAAGGTCAGTTCCTACGTCTTCGCAGGAACTGTTCCCTTAATACAGATTTTGACGAACAAGCTAGAACACTAGAAGCTCAATTTATCAGCAAAAATTACCCAAAAGAAAAGCTAGAAGAATCCCTCAAAGCAGTGAAACAAAAAGAAAGACTCGAGCTTTTAGAATATAATACGAATAAAAATAAAGACCCACCATCCATACCGATCATCTTTAACTTTGACAATAAGAATAAAATTGTGAAAAAAAACTATTCAAAAACACTGGCACATTTTAAAACAAGACGAAATTTTAAAGACACTCATCCCAGATAAACCCCATATCATTTTTAGAGGGGCCCCAAACCTAAAGACAATGCTTACTAAAAATTATACAAAAAAAGCCAATACAAGCAATCCATCATTTTTATCAAATTCTAAAGGTTTTTTCAAATGCAACAGATGCATTGTCTGCAGATCCACTGACCAAAACAGCACATCAAAGACAACACAATTCACCTCAAACAAAACCGGTATTACATACCCTATTAAAGACTTAATATGTTGCACTACTAAGAATGTTGTATACCTATTGGAGTGCCCATGTGGCCTCCAGTATGTGGGTATGACCACACGATGCTTAAAAATAAGGTTAGCAGAACATTGTAGAAATATTATCAAAGGCTACCCTAATCACTCTGTTTCAAAGCATTTTATCCAACACAACAAAGACCCTAAATTTTTAAAATGTACTGGGATCCAAAGATGTAAATTACCCTGGAGGGGAGGTGACCTCAAAAAATTACTGGGACAAAAAGAAATGCACTGGGTGTTCCTTTTAAAAACCCTTAACCCTTAAGGTCTTAATGTAGAGTTCGACCTGTTTAATTTTTTATAATTTTTATAATTTTTATAATTAATTTTTTATAATATATTTCTTATATTTTATTATCTTTTATAATTATTTTGTGCATGAAGTACATATTTATACAATGTGACTTATATACGTGACTGTTCTATTTAAATAATATGCAAGGTATTGTGAGTATAAAACCTTGTTTTTAATTTAAATTTTAGACTATCACATGTCTCCAATATAGGTTTGTATTCACTGATACATATAAAGTTATAAAAAATGGCCACCGATCATGTGACTGTTGTATCTAAATAGAATATGTAAGGTATTGTGAGTTTAAAACCTCGTTTTTAATTTTAAACTATCACATGTTTTACATATAGGTATGTACTCACTTACACATATAAAATTTAGCACTTTTGAGAAAAAAAAAAAAAAAATTATGACATCATTTTGGCGCCATTTTCTAATATGTTCACTGCCTATATAAACCTGTATGTAACAGGATGTACTTTCTGATCTCCACTTGATAAAGCCTAAGGGCGAAACGCGTTGTGGTTTTTTAAACTATATTGTTTTAAATAAAGGTATTTTGGCCACTTTCTTACTGTGAGTTAGCCATCTTACTTTTTATTACTATTATTATTTTACTTTTTTATTACTACCATCCTTTTATCCGGCACAGAAGTGTTTTTACTTTCCAGTGAGGATATTACTCCCAAGAATCCTAGGTGGGGATTATACCACTCAAGCTGTATTCATTGAACAGTCAGTCTGTTCAACTAAATGTGAGTAACCACTTGGTTTTTTATCTTCTCACCTCTGGCATTTTATACTTTGAGCACCATTGTTGTTCCTGCTTTTATTTCCACATATGGTCCCCTAATCAAGAAAGAATACTAAGACCTCACGTATCCCATAAGTGGGGATTATACCACTGTACGTTATCAACACTAGAGCTAAGTCCATAGCTCTTGAAAACGTGAGTAGGACCATATACTCTTTTATTGCTTCTACCCCTTTCGGGACATACTATACCATCAGTTGTTATTTTCTCATTTCATATGATGTACAAAGACGCATCTACACCACTCTGAAGAATCCCCCACTACAAAAGACTGTATTCACCTCTACAAGGATATACCTCGTTGTTTGATTCATCTACCAGTCAGACTATTTATTCTGGACTTCTATTTTGCTTAGTATCTATCATATATATTGTATTCTAGTCTGCCTATTCTGTGCTCTTTTAATTTATGTGGTTTATAGTGGCGCTGCCTTCCTTTCTTTTTTCTGTACCATATATGTAGAATTAGTTTATGTATATATATATATATATATGTGTATATATATACGTATATGTATATATATATATATATATATATATATATATAATTTTTTTTAAATATTTTTATTTATATATAGGTATATATATATAGTGATATATACGTATATATTTATGTATATAGATATATATATTATTTTGTTCTACGTGTATTTTGATATATATATTAATTTCACAATACAGTTAGAACGAAATAACACACATCTATATATTTTTTAATTATTTATTTTTAATTATTTTTTTAATTTTATTTTTTAACGTATTTACATATTAACTTTTTTATATTATATATAAATATATATATATATAACAATCATTATATATATATATTTAATCAATATCAGTCTACGTGTAATTTGATATTAATATATATAATTATATGTATATTAATAGTAAAATACACCTAGACAGTATATGTGTGTATGTGTATATATATACTTAGATCATATATATATAACATATATCTATGATCTAAGTATATATTTTTTTTTACACTTTTTAACTTTTATTACTTTAATTTTATTTTATTTCCAGCCAGCAGGGGGACTACCTGTCATTACAGGCAGCCTCCCTGCTGGCAATGCTGCAGCCAGCTATCCGGCAATGTGATTGTGAGGTCCTCGCAAGGACCTCACTCTCACATGGCCGGGGGGGGCTGCAAGAGGGAAGACCTGCTGCGGGGGGGCTCCCGGGTAAGTAATGAAAGACCGGAGGGCGTACTATTACGCCCGACGGCGTTTAGAGCAGCCTAAAATAGGGCGTAATAGTACGCCCTCCGGTCTTAAGGGGTTAACTTTATAAATTTTTTGTAAAATGCCTATTTACTCTGAATAACTATAATCAATATTACAGAGTTTCCCCCGTAATCAACTATATATATATGATC